>CM023609.1:2282401-3012401 GCA_013358685.1 Antennarius maculatus | reverse complement strand
GTTCATTATCGTCAATAATTTTTAATATATCTTTGTGTTCTGACCAAAGTCAAAAAAATATCATTTTATTATTATGTGATATTACTGGGTACCAAAAAATATTATAATTTAAATAATACTAAAAGAAGCATGTGGATCAAACTGTAAAGACAACCAATCAGAAATCAATACTGTCTGATCGAGCTCACCTGAGAGGGATAACCACCCGCAGGTATCTGTCCACTGCAATAGCTGCAAGAGACAGAACTGAGACGAGGGTCAACAAGATGACCACACAGCTGATGAAGACGCATCCATGGAACGAAGTCTCCACTCGTCCGTCCACTAGCACGGCCATCGGTATGGCAACGCATCCGACCATGAAGTCAGCCACAGCCAGGCAGACGATCAGACAGAATGTGGGCTGCTGAATGCTTCTACTGGTCCACAGCGCCAAAATAACCAGCACATTACCAAGACAGCAGCCAACAGCAATGAGCACCTCCAGCAGAGTGTAGATGACTTCTCCCACTTCCATTGTTCTTCCTAACGTCTGATAGAGTTATGATGGCCCGGCGGCCGTCACAGAGTTTAACGAGTTTTCTAGAAACCTTTGAGGAAGTCAAATCCTTTCACTAGCATTTTTTTCTTTAAGGTACCTGTAGAGACACACGTCTAAGCACTGATAGATGCACCGGTTTGTATGAGAACTAAAACACAATATGCTTAAATCAGAGGAAGCCAGCAAGCTCCAGCTTTTGTGACCAGTGTTACATTTATGCAGGCAGGGGTTGGCAAGTTCTGGTGCATGCTATCCTCTTGTGGCCAATGTGAGATCAGTCAGCAGTCAGCATTCAAAGGTATTGGTACTGCGTGCTGTGGGGGGTGCGTATGACCCTGGGGAACATGCTTTTTTTTTTTGCAGTACTAGAATAACGTGTAAATGTACATCCACTACAGTAGTTGGCAGTGGCGCTCTTATTGTTAAAACTCTTATTATTAAAACGTGCCGAATATTGCAAACAAACATCCGGCTTTGTGAACGCTACTTCAGTAAACCAGCAAGCATCATCTATGTTGCTATATGATGTTAGCATCTTATAAGGTGGCGTACCAAACTGATCAGTGCAAAAAAAAAAAAAAAAAAATCCCCACATCATAGCAGAGCAGGTGAAACATTGAGCAGGAGCTGAGAGTTCATTATCATACTTCAAACCTCACTTTGAACAGCTGTGCGCTGCCTGAATGTGCTGATTGTAGCCATTGATCCTGACTTCTTCATTTCGATTAAAAAAAAAAAAACAAAGAAAAAAAAAAGGCATTGTTTTGTTCATTTTTGTTTTGTAGGCTAAAATGTTTTATATATTGCGCTCCTCAGTTAATGTTGCTGAACTGAATTTGAATTTGTTATTTATTGATTTTATTTAATTTTCAGTATCAAGTAGTGCAGTAAGTTGGTCAAAAATGTTTACAAGGTTTTAACAAGGTTTTTTTATTTTAATTTGTGGGGAATTGATGCACTTAAAATCTTTCCTGTTACAGACTAAAAAATAATGTCAGTAAAATTATTTTTTTTTTAATAAATTGAACTATATTTCTTTTTTTTTTCTTTTTTGTTTTCTTTGATGTTAATAAGGATACAATGTTATGCAGAAGTGCACTTATAACAATTCTTTAGAAAAATTATATTATTTATAGTCGCGGCAGAGAGCGGGGGGGGGAGGGGGGGATTGTTTTCTTCTTGCTAGGGGTGGCGCATTGTTAATGTCTTGATAATGTATGAAGAAATGTACAACCAAACTATTTGACCACTAATTCTCTTGAAAAAACAATGTGATCAGCAGGGTGCGCCGTAGCGAGAATAATTTTTAATCAGACAAACCAATGACATATAAGAGGATGACATGTGATCTGACTTTGTGGTGCATCTGCCCCTGAACCCTACGCCCCCTCCTCTTCCCTCACTCCACCACACCCAGAATTTGCTAGTGGAGGAGGTGGTGGCTGATGACTCTGCTGAGACTCATAAGGCTGATGAAATAATGAAATTAGGAGGTGCAGGGTGAGTTTAACAGCAGCTGGAATGAAGTAGAGCTACAGGGGGAATCCGCTTTAAAAGGACAGCAGTCAGATGACAGGTTGACAATGACAGTGTGTAACTGTGAATAGATACGACCAGGCCCAGACTGATGTCAAGAAAGAAATCAAAATTGAAAATGTGCGAAATGAGGTTTGAGAAATAAATGGCATTTCTAGACCTTAATCTGTAAATTCTGTTCACAGTTAACTATCATTAAAGGTTCTACACACGGGAGTGGAATCAGCATGGGCAAAGTCACAGAAATGTACACACTATAATCATGTAAAATATATCTAGACTCTACTACCATATATTTGGCCTCGTTACAGCATCATTAAAGACAATGTGAAGGGTCCATTTGTTCATGGGAGGGTCTAGAAATGTTCAAGAACACCAAGTGTTTATAGTCCACGTCCTCTGTAAACGTGAGGACAATTGTGTCAGCCTGGTGGTGAAAACATTGTAAACACTAACCTCTTTTCCTGCAGCCTGCCTGACAAAGCAGGATTATGGTTATGGTAGGAAACGCTGCAGGCAGAGATTTTGTTCAGACTTACAAATCAAAGCATAAAAATAACAGCCTGTCACCGTCGAATAAAACAGAAACAGGAATAAGCACAAGCCCACGCTATGGCTGGACTGTGTGCAATCATCGTGCCGTGTTTTGGTTGATCAGCGGAAGCTTTCATTTGTCTCTGTGAAAGAGATTTGTCCTGTTTTTCTATGACTCACTCTGTATTGAGTGTTTTGGCAGAATGGAGACCAATAAATGAAACCGAACTAAAACACCTTGCTCCATCGTCTGGTTTCATACTCTGTGTGCACGAGTGTCGTGAAACTGACTGTCATCAGCGTGAAGATGATGTCATCAGCCGTGTCGGTAAGGAGACACACACCAGACGATAGGGAGGTAAGTCTTAACATTTCCAATGATGGAGATATAAATCAATAAACAGGAAATCTACTTATTGACTCTTCAGGACTCTAATATCCTATGGAACATTCATAATTCATGATTTCCATTTAGAGATACATCCAGAAGACTGTCATTAATAATACACACGTCTGTAATGATAGAATGTGATGTCATATTTAGGAATGGCAGTAACTTTGAATGATAAACACAATAACAGTCCTCACAGGGATGAAGCTACACTGATGTTGACCTGCAGTCCAGGTGGTAAAATACAAGCGATTGGCTTTATGTGTCAGAATATTGTCAGCACAATTCCGTCTTGTGTTTTTATCCCACCTCACACAGTCACGGCACCAAAAGATTCTGCACACACAAACATCTGTTCTCCCCACAGGTGTCGAGACCCCCTAATGTACGAGCCTAGAACCACCCCTGGTCAGATGTTCTCTAGCTTTATGTGTTTATTGAGAATAAGTATAATTACTGAACAAAATGTTTTCAAGCACAATTGCATCATTGTGCTTGAAAACAAAGAAACACACCACAATGAACTTGACTGAAAAATCTCACAACAGGAAGCCAATCACATCAGCGTGTCTGACTGACGGTGTACAGTAACCCCGTGGTTGCCTAGCAACGCCGAATGGCCGAACTACAATTTGCATGACATCAAGAAAATGTAAAATCACGCAAAATTAAAAAAAAAATTAAAAAAAAATGTGTGTATAAATATATTTGTATATATATAAATCAAAATTCCTTTTTTTGAATTGTTTTGATTTTTTCCGGTAAGCGGCACCGAGCGCGCCGCCCACCGGCTCTAGGACCCGGGTACCGGCGAACATCCACCAGACACCGGTTGATGTGCTGGACCACTTGTCTTCACACATCTGATAACAGTGGCTGTTCTCCCGGACAGTGATCGGAGCTGAACCCCCCACTCCGGTGGAGACCTGGGCGCAGGAACCAGCTGATCGAGAACATCTTTCTCCCCCCCACCCACCCACCCTTCCTCCTCCCCACCATCACCGCATTAACCCCGCAACGCACCGCACCGCGATAAGAGCACCCATCGCTTGTCTCACTGGTGACAACCATGAGCCAGAGGTTCACCGTCTCCAAGAGCGACGGCGACCGGAGCCCCTCGGACATCCAGGGGGAGGTGAACCAGCTGTTTGAGGGGGACGAGCCCCCGAGTGGCGGCGGCGGCGGCGGCGGCGCGGAAGCGCAGGACGCGCCCGGTACCGAGGAGGTGGTGGTGCTGAAAGGTAGGCGCACCTCACCGGCAGCTAAGCTACATGCTAACATGCTGGAAACACACTGACGGGACTGACGCGCTGTGACTTGAATTTTTAATTGAAACACGACCATGAAGGGAAACACTGCAAAAAACAAACAAACAAACAAACAAAAAAAAAAAAACACAACACAAATATGTATTTGCTTTCACATTATTTTCCAGGTGCAACTTAAATATGTTTTTATTTTTTTTTTATTTTTTTTAACATATTTAAGTTGCATGTTGATGATTCTGGTGGTTTGACCTGTGTGATCCAGACATGAAGCTGAGATGTGCTCATCTTTTTGTGGGGCCACATGTCAGCAGTGATCACTCTGAAGGACTTCTGTTTATCTCATGACATCATTCTGACATCTGTGGAGCTTTTTGCTGGTTTATAAGTTTGTGAATAATTAAATTGAATTTGTAGATATTTCATCTTTACATGTTTTGACACTCTTCCTGAAAGCAAACCATAGAAGCAAAGCATCAAGAGCACTGAAGAGTCTGTATATATGATAAAAAAAACAACAACAACTTCCAAAGTGCAGTTGTGTGCTCTCCTTGGCCGATGAGTTGTATTCCAACTTAGTTTTTCTCACAAGGAATAATTTGATTGATGGTGAATTAAAGCAGAGTTGGAAGACCTTCATCTGCACTGTTAAATGATGGCCCTTTCCCCCAGCTTTGTCTGGTGGGACCAGCGCCATTGTGGTGAGGTCCCATCACCCATTCATGTGACTGAAGCAGCAAGGTCCTATCAGTCGTTCTGTGAATTGAGTGCAGCAGTGCAGAGCAAATGTTGGCAGATATTCTCACCGGGCCAGCAGCGGAAGCTTTTATCATCAGTAACGATTAGCATTTGAAAAAAGGTGCAATCATTTAGGTCCAGTCAAGTGCGAATGAAAATTTATTTGAGGAATAAATCAATACGCTCCGTGTGGCTGAAGGCTGCTACATTAATGCGTTTTCAGATGACTTGACCAGGTTGAGTAGGTTCTCATAAATTTTGTTACTGCAGGTCTGGATTAACTGCTGTCCAGTTTCCGTGCTTTGCTCTGACATTTAATACGCAGCTTTAGTGAAGAATTCAGTTCAAAGCCCACGTCGGTCTTATTGGAGTAAAAGAACCTTACAGTGGTATTTTGTGGCACGACACAAATTGTTTTCCTCCGGTTCTTTTCCGTGGTTATATCACTGCCTTTAGCAGACTCACTCTGTCTCATATTCAGTTTCCTTCCGTTGTTCCTGACATCGTTCCTGCTGCAGATTCGTTTCCTGGTGCTGAGAGATTTCTGCTGCTAGAAGAACCAGCTGCTGAGAGGAGAGGAGGACTGAAAGCGTTTCACTGTCTGGCTGTGGCTTCCCCACATCGCTGACTTTTGGCTGCAATGAGCCCCAAAAAATAGAAGCGTGTCATCGTAACTTAAAATATGCCTGCTCAGCATTTCTCACTAGAAATGCCCAACCGTAGATCAGATGGATCAAGATCAGTCATTCGTCTGGATGTGAGGGATGGTTGTTGGGTAGGAACACATTTAAACATCTCCTTGTGCTCCCCTTAAGATATTTTAAATAGTATTGTAATACACACACACACACGCACACACACACACACACACACACACACACACACACACACACACACACACACTCTCTCTCTCTCTCTCTATGGCTGAGCTGCAGCCTTGTGGAGACTGATGTCTCTGCATCCACCTTACTGGTTGCCATAGATACGCAGTACATTCTTTTTCACACACCGTAGATTCTTTTTCAGATGCAGCGAGGACATTATGAAAATAATCTTGCAGTGGGACGTCTCTCGTTCATGAAACAAAACGACAGAAAACCATTAAATGAAGATCGGAAAAGGAAACATGTTCTTGATGTTGACTAATAATGACTATTATCTAATTTGCAAAAACTGCAAATTACAGTCATTTGCCCTACTGATATTGTTTTGTGAAATGATATAGAACAGATAGAATAAATGTCCATCATAACTTCCCAGAATGAAAGTGAAACATTTAATTTCTTCAAAATGTAAATATCCAGCTAAATGCCACACAAAAGAATTCTAATTTAAAGCCGATTCACACCAGGAGGTGAAACTAGAGAATATTTGGCCTTTAATCTTACTGATCTTGTATACTCATCCTTTAATCCTTTATCAGTCTAATTATCTTTGTCAGTTCACTGAAAGATGGCTTTATGGTAGATAAAAGCAACACGGATGACATCTTGTTCTGTTTGAGTAAATAGTTGTTTTGTTTGTGTACATGGTCATATATCTATTAATGTGATGATGTGATTTTTAGCCTTTTCCTACGAAACAGTAATCCCGGTTTCTACTAACAGTGTTTATCTGCCTTGGACCAAAAAGCAATTTAAAAATCTTCTCCCTTCGGCTCAAACTGTGATCCTGTTGATCTTGAGGGTGGTGTGAGCCCAGGAGGTTTAGCCAGCTTGTGTCGATGATGATGATGATGATGATGACGGGCTGCTGCAGAGACGAAGATCCCCATCTGGCTGCCAAATACCCCCTCTGCCCTTGACCTGGTGGTGATGTAAGGAGATAAGGAGGCTCAGATGGGCTGCATGTCTGTCACACTGCTAATGGTGAAGCAAAGCATTAAAATGTCTCGGCGTCGTGTGTCGTCGACAGTTGTTCTGGTTTCAATTAGTCGTGGAATAAGTGAGGATGAGGATTAGGATGAGGATGAGGATGAGGATGCGGACTGGCAGTTTGAGCCAGAGCCATGAGCTGAGAGAAGATTCAAACTACTGTAAAGCAGAGCAAAATAAAGTACTGATAATCTGCTATAATATAACCCTATATGTCATATTTGATCCATTATTAGAAAAGTATTAACATGAGCAGCTTTAAGTTGAGAGTTTAAGCTGCTCAGATATATTTATATTTATTTATAAATGCTGCTTTTATTCAAGTTATCAGAGTTCCATTAATATTCCCGATAAATTTGTCGGGTCTCTTTTCTTCCTATTATTGATGCGCTTTTAGCTGCAGTGCGATTGTGTGTGTGTGTGTGTAGTAACGGTGGTTCCAATTTTTTTTTTTTGTTACTCTATCAATATGAACTTTTGTTGTAGAAGGGATTTGGGTCTAAACATGAGGGCATTTGACATTAATAATAAGTCAATCGTCAGCTGTTTGGTTCACATGCCGAGAGGCTGACCTGGCTGAAGGTTTAATCTGTGGATATTCTCAGGATATTCTGTTTGCTTTTTGGGAAAAAAAAAAATGCAGTCCGGGAGACAAAAACACAGAGTGGGGCCAGACTGACATCGACAACAACAAGCAGAAACGTCATTACAGCTGCATTAATAGATGCTTGTAGTTTTCCTCCCAGTCGCTTGTCTTGTAGGAGCAAAAGAATTCGTACATGTGCTTGTGTCTTTGCTGCTGAGTGTTTTCAATTGTGTGTGTGTGTGTGTGTGTGTGTGTTTGTTTTTGAACCAACAAATAAAATTGAAGCGTAACAGGAATGTGCAATTTCCCATTCACTTTCAAAGTAATTCAGACACCGTGGGTCATGTTGGCTTTTCTCCAACAGCAGACCTAAACTACTATCACTACTACATCTTCTTCTTCTTGTCTTTATTGTTGATTTAAATTCTTATCCGGCAGCAGCTCTTATAATAATGGTGTGCTGGCCGAGGAGGCGGGGGCTCGTGTGTGTTTGTTCAGGCACTCTGCCCCACTTTCTTCCTGTGCTGTAATGAATATAAATAATGCATACACTCTTTGATAGTCTCCTGGTAAACACAGACATTTAGACTCAAAGGCCCATTGTCCTATTGTGGGATTAAAGTAGTGGGTTTCTGTTCTAGTCCACCCCCGGATGAGTGTGTAGGCGTCTGATTCGTATTTTGACGGCGGTCCTACCAGCCGTTGGACGGGGCCTGTGCTGTCACAGCTCTGCCTGTCGTGAAGGGAGAATGGGATGCGTTGCCGTGGCATTGTGATCTGTTGTCAGCCCATCTGTTTGCACAGGAAGAGATTTGGGTTGTGATGTGAGCTTTGGTTTGGCTAACAGCTGTTGTTATTGTGCAGGCAGAAACAAACAGTTTCAGGGTACAAACACATAAACGTTATTTTTGATTATTGATTGCTGTAAACAAAATGGATCAGACGCGATCTGTAAAGGGGTCGCAGGTTGGTTTGCTGGTGGCTTTTCTTCCCAGCTCTAGTTTTGCGTACAGATCTCACTGGGTGTGCTTCTCACGATGATTTCTTTTCTTTCTTTTTCCAGTTTACTTAGTTTTCACATTCTAGGCACAATTTATCTGTACAATTAAAAAAAAAAAGTGATTTCATGTCATTTGTTCTGCAGCGACAGAGATTCTGGTCCAATGGGTTTTGGTTCTAACATTTGGATTGAATTCCACATTCAGGAAATTAAAAGTATGAATTTGGAAAGTCTTCTAGGTGACTGGACAGAACAGTTCACATTTATTCATGCATCTGTCCAGACTGTGTGCTTAACCGCAATCAAGGCTCTAGTTTGTCACAAGCAGAGCTGAAGTAACCGTACAGGATGTACAGACACATTTTGATGCTGCTATTCAGAGAGAGTTTCGCATCAAATCAATGAATCATCTGACATCACCGACAATGACCTTCCGACAGATTTCAACAGGGATTTCTGCGAGGACATTATGGGTGTCACAAAAGTACAATATACACACTGGAGGGCCGGTGGTGGTGGTGGTGGTGGTGGGGGTACCTTTACACAAAAAAAGACGTCGAGAGGAGTTAACATGGAAATGAAAATGGACTGAAAAAAAGAGCTCCTCTCTTACGGAACTTAATTCAAGAACAAGAGATTTTTTTTTTTTAATATCAATTATGTATTTGTGCAACAGAGACACTTTATTTTTAATTTATTTATTTTTATTTATTATTTATAAGTACAATTATTATTATTATTACTATTATTATTATTACTATTATTATTATTATTATTATTATTATTATTATTATTATTATTATTATTATTATTATTATTTACTTATTATTTACTTATTATTATTATTTACATATTTTTTTTCACTTTATTTATTCAAATAATTTTTTTATTTTAAGTTGAGAGAAGAGGAAGAGGATGCAGAAGACAGGGTTAGATGGAGGCAACTGATTTGCTGTGGCGACCCCTGAAGGGAAAAGCTGAAAGGAAAAGAAGAAGACACTTTATTTTTACATGTTTGCATGCTTTTACTTTGAAAGGCAACACATCATGCTGAGTCCTGACATTTGATTTCTTTTTAAGGATGTTTGTGCCTCCATCTTTAAATGATAAGCTCCGTGCAGCTAAGAGAATTCATTTAGTTCTCCTTTGAGGATATTATAACTTTGTGGACCTGAATGAATTTATTTACAAAGCACTTTAGAGGACTTTTTGTGGCTTATCAACTATTTTAATAAACATGCAAACTCAGCTGAATTTTTTCAATCAAATAACAAATCTGTGTCTGGAGGCGTCTCATGGTTGAGATGCGGGAGAGAGGAGGGACCCGGACAGGTCGTCATGACTGTTCTGTGAGTCTGACGTCCTCTGACTGCACAGCAGGACCGGATCGACGCAAACATGATTTTTAAATGAGTTCTTTTTATAGTTGTCATGAGTGCTAAGTAATGGCAAAGCTAAACTTCAGTATGATGTCATACTGTGTAAACAGAATATTGTATACGTGTTTTTTTTTCTTTTCAAATTGGAAAATTAGTACATTTCAGCATAGAAGGAAAATGAGAGTTTTGCTCAGCTGGAATAAACATAAATGAAAGAATACAGCAAGAGAAGCAGTTCTACAAACATCCTGACAAAAACTCATTAAAGGACTGAATCATTTAAAGCAGCCGCAGCCTGATGATCTAATTATGGAGACATTTCCAGTACGTACTCCATATTCTTTTACTTAAGCTCCAGAAAATCCGGGGTGTCTTTCTGCTCGTATCGTATGCTGGGGGACTCAGAAGACAAGTCTCCCACTTACCTTCCTGTCTGTTCTCCTCTTACTGTAATACCGTTAAATGGTTGAATCTCTGTCCCTCACAAGAGCCATGATTTTTAATCTAGCACATTGTTTCATACCCTATAGCTCCTCTGCCATCATTCACCCTTTAATTAATTTCCTGTCAAAAGGTTGGCCATCAATATGGAGTGGATCAATACTACTCATACACCATAACCTGTGGATACCCAGTCCCTATCTAATTTTACGAAAAGCTATTTAAATTGAGTCAGATTGATTAGATGCTTCCTCAGTGGAGGGACACGTAGTGACGCGTCCCAGACAGCAGAGGGCGGTAGAGCCATGTTTTTTTTAGTTTTAATGCATGACGTTCATGATAGATGTACAGTATTTTCATCAGAAGTTGAACATCTAGATATATAAAAAAAAATTAAAAAATTAAAAAAAAACAACCTTCAGTTAAAGCAGGCATGTATTGTTTAAATAATTTTTCTGTGGTTATATATATAATTCTGAAGGCTGCAGACACCCGAATGTGTTTGGTTCACCTCGCATGCAGTCAGGACAGACCTGAGTGAGATGAAGGGAGGAGAGAGGAGGAGGATGAGGAGGAGAGGAGGGAGACCTCTTCTCCTCCAACAGGAGACTCTGACGATGACGCATCCTCCACGGCTCCACACATCCAACTCCCTCCGTGGCTTCCTGCCCGATCTGCAGCCTTCACTGTGGAGGTTTCTGTGCAGTCCGTGTTCTCATAGGTCCCCACCAGCGGGATCCCACGCAGAAGATTCACTTCCAGCTCATTTAAAACGTCTGCAAGAACTGGCCTCATGTCTTAACAAAGACTGTGTGCAGATGATCGGTAGAATAAAGCAGATCCAGCTTTTTCTCTTGCTTTTGATTTGATTTTGATTTTTACCTGAAACATATGTGGATGTTGCAATTTTCTGAGTGGCTGCTTTGCATTTTTTGAAATCCTATAAGTTGATTTTAATTACTAAAAATGCTAAATAAAAGCAATGAAGCGTTCAGAGAATGAATGAATGAATGAATGAAGGAATGAAGGAATGAAGGAATGGTTGCAGACTGAGAATAAGTCATGTTATTCAGAATGGAGGGTTCTTCTATGATGTGGTAGATTACATATAAAAATAATGCAGATGTGTGAAGTCGACCTGTAAAGTTAAATGCATGAAGATCCTGAATCCTGCCTCATCTCTGCTCCAGCTCTCAGTGAATTGTTGATGGTGTGTGGCTGATTTTTGCGATGCATTCGTCACAGTTGGCATATCACGGCGTTGCAGTCCGTTTCGTCACTCTGCGTGTGTTTATTAGTCCTGTGGGATCCACCCTACTGGTAACTCAACGCGCTGGGATCTGTGGGCAGCTGAGTCTCAGAACTCTTCTTCCCAGATTTATCAGCTGACCCTGAAGGTACCACGTACGAGTCTCCACCAAACTGTTTCAGGAGAGAACAAATAGAGCAACAACTGGGAACCGGATTATTTTTAATTGGCCAGTAATGTAATTTATCAGACAAAGGTTGCCAGAATAAATCACTGCCATCAGAGGCATGTGTTTATTTGAGACTATATGCAGAAAGAGGTGATATGGAGGTAGAGAGCAGCAGGCCAGAGATGCGGGTCATGGATCCCCACGGGGTCGGGCTGGTATTCAGGAACTAGACTAGGCCTTCCTGCCCCTCAGGACCTCTGAGCTGTTCCTGCCCCCTCTGGGATTCTGTGTGTGGGACTGTGAGTGTAGTTTGGGTTCTGAAAAGCTGAATATTTATTATAGGAGTTGTGTTGTGATATACTGTAAATTAATGTAATGTTATTAGGTTTTTTTTCTGACTTACTATCTAAGACTAGCTTAATGTTGTAGGAAGACAAAACCTTGACCTCGTGTTCTGTTGTTCCGTTCTCTCCACGGTCCAAAGGTTCTGCCGGCTTGTTGTGTTCGGTTGACACAACGTGATCCCAATCATACAGCCCAGCGCGGGGCTGTAATGTCGACAAGGTGAGGCAGAACATTCTTGTCTCATTTTACGTCAAGACTACTATTTCCTCTTTTTTTTCCACCACTGTTTTGCCATGATGGAGTTTGTTTCCATCCATATTTATTGATCGGGTTTCACATCTTCCTGAAACCAAACTTCTGACTGACCGGTGTCTGCGTTGCTTATGTCATCAATGATTCCAAAGTACTTCTCATTTTCACACAATACATTCACTGATTGATTATATTAGATAAAGCGGACGTAAAATGAGAGTCTGGTAAATGATTTGTTTGACAATCTTTTTTTTTTTTTTTTTTTTTCCTTTTCATTTTTAACCCATTTATCAAATCAAATTGATTACACGTATTCAAATTTGCATTAATTTGCTGCTGATAGTTTGTCAGTTCTGTCACCTGAAGCCACAGCTGTTTATGTCCTGGGGTTCCAGTCGTGTCAGCGTGAGACACTTCTTGGTGAGGACAGTAATTACACCAACCTCCAGGTCAATAAAGTCGAGAGTACAGCTGCCACCTTATAATTGTCCCTCGTCAGGTTGGGCTGGATCTAGTTATTGTTTCTTTCGCCATGTCACGCTCTTATGCTCTTATACTATTATGCTAATGAATTTATTCCACCAGTATTTGAAAATGAAGGCTTTCTTTTTTCATGAGCATCATGCCAATAAAGTCAGGTATAAAAAATGTAAAATCAATGCGTTTCAATAAATCACCACAGATAACGAACATATAGTCTTATAGCTCCAGGCCAGTTCTCCCGTTTGACAGAGAAATAAAATTAAATAAATGGTACCACTCCTGTGTACGATATTTAAAAGCTCGTTTCCAATATCAGTTGTAGGTTAAACAACTACACACACACACACACACACACACACACACACACACACACACACACACACACACACACACACACACACACACACACACACACACACACACACACCTTAGCTGCAACGATTATAGATATTTGTGTTTGATTTGAGGTACATGACATTAAACCTGCATCTGTGATCTGTCCTACTTGTCTGTAGTATTAAATAACATCTAACCTTCAATTATCTTACATGTATTATTATTTACAACGTATATTATAATACTGTAGTTAAACAAGTTATCCAAAGTGAACATACAACGAAAGATCCTTGGACACCAAACAATAAACAGTCCATCAAATCATGTTTTTGAACTTTTTGTTGTCATTTTGGAATCCAAGCAGCAGCAGCAGCACAAAACCTGTGAGGAAAATTAATAAAGCAAATTTTAGATATTTTAAGATGAACTATCCATGACTAGTAAAACAAAAACAACATTGTCTTTGACATCTTGCAAGCCTTTTCCTTTGTTAACACGTGAAGTGTTTTTTTTTTTTTTTTTTTACTTGGCAGTCTCTATCTGATCCTGTCTGCGACTGCTCTGCAAACTTCATTCAAGCGCTACAGCTAAAAAGATGTTAATGTGACTTGACGTGCATTGTGCTTTTGGATCACTATGAGGTTGTTTTTCACGTCGACTCCAGCAGCACTCCAGTCAGCTGCTCCACTGTGTTTCAGTTAAGAGGACAGAATAGAACATTGTGCTGTGATTGTTGCTTTAAATTACTATTTAATTACACTTCACGTCACAATATGCACGTATGACAACATCAAGAATGTCAAGAGTTGGGGTTCGGATTAGCAAAAAATAATGGATCATATTTTAGGATTTCAACTGTGACTCACCATTAATGTCACTTTACCTGTATATTAACTATTTTACAGTTTCCTCCATGTGTGAACATATGGATAATGCAAGATGTGTGTAATTTCATGTTTTAGGTGAGAAAGACTAAACGCTTTCAAGTTGGGCTGATCTTTAGAAAACCTGCAATATGCACATTTGTTGTTCAGAATCGCAGATTCAGAGTTAGGTCACTGGTCAAGCAAAGAAATCGGTTGTGTTCCTGTCAGAGCCTGAATGATGTCAATAAATCAGAACTTTCAACAAACTGAATGATCGATCAATCACTAACATCATCGAAGCATTACTGGTGTCATCCTCTCACAATTATAAAATGTTTTATTAGAGTTCAACACTTATGCAATAAATCATTTTTCATGTATTTAGTAAATAAGAAGGATGAGTTTATTAATGAAATAATAATGTGCTTCTGAGTTTGAGTGAAAACTCTTTGTAACTCTAGTTGTTTAATTGGTGAGTAGAAGCCAAAGAGAATAAATCTATCTTAAAATGCAATTTTATATTATTAAATCAATCACATTGACAACTGGCCTTGTGGTGACCTGGCGTCTCATCTGGGGTGTACCCTGCCTCTCGCCTTTAGTCAGCTGAGAGGCTCCAGCGGACCGTGATCCACAAGGTGGAAACGTGGCTGTCGACAAAACAGCAGTGATCATATTGATGGATGGATGATGGATGGATGGATGATGGATGGATGGATGGATGATGGATGGATGGATGGATACATGGATGGATGGATACATGGATGGAAGGGTGGATGGATGGATGAATGATGGATAGATGATGAATGGATGGATGATGGATGGATGGATGATGGATGGATGGATGGATAGATGGATGAATGATGGATGGATGGATGCATGGATGGATGGATGATGGATGGATAAATGGATGATGGATGGATGGATGATGGATGGATGATGAATGGATGGATGGATGGATGGATGATGGATGGATGGATGGATGGATGGATGGATGGATGGATGGATGATGGATGGATGGATGGATGGATGGATGGATGGATGGTTGGATGGATACATGGATGGATGGATGCATGGGTGGTTGGATGGATGGATACATGGATGGAAGGGTGGATGGATGGATGGATGGATGAATGATGGATAGATGATGAATGGATGGATGATGGATGGATGGATGGATAAATGGATGAATGATGGATGGATGGATGGGTGGATGGATGGATGGATGGATGATGGATGGATAAATGGATGATGGATGGATGGATGATGGATGGATGATGAATGGATGGATGGATGATGGATGGATGGATGGATGGATGTATGATGGATAGATGGATGGATGGATGGATGGATGGATGGATGGATGCATGGATGGATGGATGGATGGATGGATGGATGGATGGATGGACGGACCCGTAAAAGATAAAGTGAGATTATTTGTATATTTTTCATGTCTGATCATCAAAATATATTTTATAACATCCAATAATTTTCTTCTGTGATAAATGAATGGGTGGATGCTGGTGCACACTCTCATAAGTTCTGGTCTGATGCAGAAAGTGCTTCAGTCGCTGTTGAGTCATAAATAACAACAAAATATGTTCATGTTGGATAAAACTACAAATAAATTATTTTCTCTGGCTCCTGATTTCACCACAGCATTATGACAGCACAACTAATGAATGCTTTTCTTTTGGAGTATACTCCACTGACTGACTGAACAACCGTCTGACCGACTGACAAACCGACCGTCCGTCCATCCAAAAGCCCAAAAGGGCGACTGACAAATCGACCCACACGAGACCGAGACTAACGTGTTGCTGAAGACGAACGTTCATTTACAATGACAGACGAAGTTATACAAGAAATACACATTTCAGTAGAAAACGGTCAAATTATTCACTCTTCCATCACGCAAAAATTACCTTTAGTGGAAAAGCAGTTTGTGAAAGAGTTTTATAAGATCTTTATTTCACCTCCAATTAATCCATTCATCCAACTCTCTTCTACAACTTTATTGAGACACGTGGCGGCTATCCATTTGGGGGATCAGACCTACACACTCTCAGAGTGGATTGAGTCATGACATCCCATTAATCCTCCCTCCTTCCTCTGCTCTCTGGCTTGCTCTCTTTTCACCTTCCCTTTTTATGTCTCTATGACCTTCTCTTTATCTACCTGCCAAACACAGAGTGCTTCTGGAGCCGCTGTTGCGTTGAGCATTTGTAGAAGGCGCATTATGATGCCCATGTCTGTACAATCGTTTCGTTTTCTCACCATGTGCTAGTTGTCAGTCTCAACAGTACCGCTCTGCCGTGTTTGTGATCTTTATCATATGTCCACCTGATGGGTATTTAACACCTGTTAGGTGCCATTTTTCACAAATCGTCCTTTCGAAAACCATCTCTCTCTCTCTGTTCGTTCAGCTCTCTGCCACTTTGTCTCTCTGGCTCACTGAATGGATGACTAAAATCACTAGTGTGTGAATGTGTGTGTGGCCGGCTTGCCTTGTAAACGCTGTGTGGAGGGGGAAGATAGGAAGGCTGCCCTGCTGTACAGTATGTTGTGTGTTTCATCACAGGTGTGTGTTGCCTTTAGCAGCAGGGAGCAGGATTGTCTGTGAATAGCAAGGTGAAAGGAAAAGAGAAATACTGACATTTTGGGTTCCGGCCATCACTACACCCCCCCCCATCTCTTCCTACCTCCCGGCGCAGTTGTTAGCAGCGTGAGCTAAAGCTAGATAGATGGCAAATAGGTTTTTCGTGCCTCTCGTTCACATGTACGCCCTCCATCACACCTCAGGTTCCCTTTGCCTTCTCTATTAGACTCCTCTTCTTGCTCTTCCTCTCTTTTCGCATCTCTTTTCGCCACTGCCTTTACCCCCTCTGTTTTTCTCTCCATCTCTCCCTGTCATTCTTTCTTTTTCCCTCTACTCATCCCTGCACTCTTACATTCTCTCTCCCCTTGGTTTTGGTGCATTGCAGTGGCTCCACCATCACATTGGAAACACAACAGCCTTGGCAAACACTGTTTTTCTGTCACTATCACTGTCTAGTTCTCTCTCACAACTGCACACACACATACGCACGCCAGCACACACACATACACAACCACACACACACACACAGACACACACATACAGCCTTCTATTCGTTTTTTTCTATTCTTGTTTTAGCCCCAATTCCCCATCTCTTTCACTTTCTTACACTCTCAAGGCTTATTGACAGTGAGAGACAAAGCCTTGAGAACGAGCCAAACTTCCACCGTTTTCACATCACAAAGATTCAAAATAAAAGGCGCAATCCTTTGCCCCTATTCTTGCCAGGAAGACTTGCAAATTTCCATATGCACACACACACACACACACACACACACACACACACACACACTACAGCCTTCTGATGCTCCATGCCTCTCATTGCAACGGTTGCAAGGCAACCACTTCTATTTTCATGATGGATGGCGTTCTGACGTCTCAGGAATAAAGACACTTCATAGATCCTCAGAGCACAAAGACTGTGGAAAAGTTGCTGTTTTTGTGATCTATCACACCTGAATAGACTGTCATGTGTGTGTGTGTGTGTGTGTGTGTGAATGGTGTTTTATCATAAACTAACCCAGCTCAACGCTGTGCAGGTCTGAATCTGCCAGCACTAATTAAACATATATTTGATGAAGAATTCTTCTCCTGTATTGTGTTTCTCAGCTGGGTAGACTAACAGCCTTACAAAATGTGTCCAGTATCACATTTACAGTGAGTGCAATGTGTTTTTCATGTGTTAATGGAGAATTAACAGATTTTCTGTTCTAAACAAAATAAAATTATTGTCACACGGTGTCAGAACAGAATATGTCTGTCTCTGGTGTTTTTACCTGCGAAACGTGACATTCATCTGCTGTGTCTCTAAATAGCGTGTCACCCACATTCATGTTTGTCTCTTTTGTCTCTTTGTTCTATATTATGTTAAGATTTCTTTATTTCCATAATAGTGTGATGGTAAAATACTTTCAACTAAGAAAAATTTAAATGAAGATTGAGACTGAGGAGACATTGTCATTTGTGAGTTTTATGAAAGGAGCTAAAAAAAAAAAAAAATTCTCCGTCAGGTCAACCGAAGAGACTCTCAAAACTGAGAGAGAGAAAAGGAATCAACAGACCGTTTATGTACATTGTGTTTCTCACATACCCTTTGTATTTTCCTTAAGCAATCGCGGAGGAGATACGATGGATGAGGCAGAACACTTTGCCAATGTCAAGGTTGGCTGATCAAGGTCGTAAATATAAAAAGTGTTCAGCTGCCAAGCCTACAGAAGCTGTTAAGTGGTTATATATCAGTTACATAAGGTAAAGCATATTAGAGAATGAAGTGATAAAACAAATCATTACATATTGTACAAACTTTATAAATTGCCATTACAAATGGTAAATTATTTTCTTAATAGTTCTACACTGCCAGCAACACAGCTAACACCTTTTAGCTTCTCCTGCGTTTCTTATTTGTCACTGAATAATTTGTACATTACAGTGAAGTTTTGAGTGAAGTGTGGATACTAATACAGTTGCATACACATTGGATTCATGTTTATTTTTATATTTAGAAAAAAAAATTAGGCTGGTCGTATCGTTTTATTTTGTTGTATTTATCCGGGACGCCTTTTAATGGCTGGTCTTTCAAAATGCTGTCAGACGTTAGACTGGTATGTGGTGCAAAAAAAGCTTGGGGGCGACTGCCTTAAATCATTAAATACTTGTTTTTCCTCTAAGAAAGCAGCTTCAAAAATGTTAACTATTGTAGGAATCACAGAGGTTCAGTAAGTGATTCTTGTCAAACTGATGAAAGCTTAAAGTTTAGTTCACATGTGACGAAAGTATCAAATTAAATATGCAAAATATATAGTTCATTCATTCATTCATTTTCTTCGATTCTAATTGTCTCATCTTTAACCGCTTATCCAAATTATAATAGTGCTTATGCCAGGCAACTATGAGGAGAGGCAGGTACACACTGGGCAAGTTGCCAGTTTATTGTAGAACACTAATATATAATATTTGACAAAACTGGTCTTTTTGATTTGTGACGAAAATCTTTTTGTTCTTACTATGTCAAAAAGCTTTGTGCTTCAGTTGGTGCCCCCTGGAGTAATGTACAGTTAATAAAGGATGGAGTATGTGTGGGGTCGTATTATCACAGTCAGAAAAAAACGCATTTGGTACCAGATGCCATCCAGTGCAACAGTGTTTGTCCCTGATTTGCTTTAATTAGTTTCTGGACAGCAATGGATGTGTTTCACATGGAGGAATCAGTTACATTTGTTAGTTAATGGGATTAAATATTTGTTGGTTTTTATCAAATCTAAAATCTAAAATATTAGCAATGTTAGGAATAAAACAGATGTCTCCTAATGTATGGTCAAGAATGTATTTAGTTTAATCTTTCTGAAGGCAGTTAATAGCACATTAGCGCTCCACTACCACAGAGAGGCATTTAGAATTGTATAAGTTGAGCCCAGATGAAAATCATCTCTCATTATGATCCCATCTATTTAAGGAAAGCTTTCCCACGTGTGGAGAAACCAAAGCCGAGTCTGTCATTTAGAATTCCGTGCAAGCCTTACGTAATGCTTTTGTCTTTCATGCTTCAATTGGGGGTTGGGTTTATGGCTTTATAGATGTGTGTGTATTTGCATCAGTGAACACTGACATGCTCGATTCATGCGTGCATATAAGCCTGTGCATGCAGGGAGTGTAGTGTGTGTGTGTGTGTGTGTCTGTGTGTGTGTGTGTATGTGTATGTGTGGTCATGTGTGCGTCTGCATCTGCTCACGTGTGTGAGTGAGTGGGAGGAGATTGTAGGGGATTCCTGCACATTGGAATGAGGAGCATGACAACATGGCCACCCACGATCATTGAAGGTCAGGGTCCGTCCTCCCTGAAGATTGTATAATGACCTGTCACAGTTTGCATGGATTAACCGCTTATGTCAAATGACATATGAGATGTGTTACAAGCCCTTATGGAAAGGCTTGCAAATTATAGTGAAGTATAGGATAACCAGGAGTATAAAAATACAATACTGTAGTGCTGTGTTGTTTCTCCCTGTGAGTTATTCAGTCATCCTGCTTTACTGAAATATAAAATTGATTCAAAATTGTTAAAGTGAAATATGACATCGTTTTTGTTTTATGGTTTACAAAGAAATGCTGTCTGCCTTTTGGAGGTGTAATGATATACTGTGCGTTTGCAGTCAAAGGAATTAAAAGAATGGGTTTTATTTATTTATTTTTATTTATTTATTTTATTTATTTGGGTTAGGGTTAGAGTTTCCCTGTTTGCACTGGTTCCCTCGGGGGTTCTCAGGCTTCCTTCCACCAAAAAAACAACACACAATACCTACAATACAATTCAGGTGTTCTGATGACTAAATGGACAATAGATGTGAATGCAAGTGTGAATCCTTGTCTTCCTATGTGGCCATGGGATGACCTTTTCATGGGTGTGATCCTCAGGTGACCCTACAAGGGATAATGATTCTGTTGTTCCGCTGACTCAAGAGGAGTTTGAAATCCCCTAGAAAGCTCATTATTACTGTTACTGTTACTGTCAGACCAGTAATATTAAATGTGTTATATTCGGCTATCGTGTACATCAGCAGTTTAGTTCCATTTGTTCATTGTATAAAGCTTCTGTCTTCTCACAGTGCTATGGCTCAGTTTTTATACATGGGTCGCTAACATGAAATGAAGATGCACATGGATGCACATGATGGATCTCACTCTTTTGGTGGTTCCCCGAGAAATTTGCTGACAAATGCACCAAAGAGTAGAGTGAAGTGAACATGCATGTAATGCAGACAAATTGTAAAAGGAATCTACAATACATTATTCCACTGACAAATAGAAATATGGGGTGATTTATTTGTCCATCTGTAGTGTCAAACTTTACACATACATGAACCCTTTCGTATTTGGATTTTTTAAAAACTTTTTGCAAAAGTTTCCATGGAAGCATACTTTTTGAGGTGGTCATCTTGTCTCCACTGTATATTTTAAAGACTAAACATTCTAGCTTCAGTGAAGTTAACACTGAATTGTATTATTTAATATTTTTATCTTAAGTCTTTTTTTTAATTGTATAGTTTCCATCAAAACATGTTTGAAAATGACCTCTGTAAATAACAGGTAAACCTTTGAGATCACTTAAAGCAACACTGTTCTCAACATTCTTCTTGTAATGTTTTTTAATCCGATTAAAACTCTAAACCTTCTAAAGGTCCCATATTATATTCTTTAATCAACTTCACACAGCTGTCAGATGTCCAACTACGTTGTATTCTTAATGTTTAACCCCAAACTGATCTGTGGTCCTGAATTTCAGTTGTCTAAAAGTTGCTGAAATGAGCTCTACGTATCACAGGCTGTTGTTTCTGGCTCACCTCGCATGTTACACTGCCCTCTCACAGAGAGGATATAGCTAATGGTAGCATGGGCTAATGTTTATGCTTGATGTATCGCTATGGCTTGCTATGATGCCGAGGACACACCGGACATGAACACACACACATACACACAGAGGCAGGCGTTGGACCTGGCCAATGTCTATGGCTCCATACCGCACAAACTGGTCCAGCTTGCATTACACCTCCATCATTTTTCTATCAAGATCAAGGACATCATCCTGGATTATAGTTTCAAGATGAGGGTCACTTCTGGGTCAAAATCATCAGACTGGCATTGCATTGGGAAAGAACTAATAACAGGCTGTAACATTCCAGATATTCTTTTCGCTTTAGCCATGAGCATGGTGGTCAAGTCTGGTGAGGTGGAAAGCAAGGGCCCTCTGACCAAGTCAGGTGTACAACAACCCCCTATAAGAGCCTACATGGAAGACGTCATGGTTCCTACAAGGACTTGAGAAACTCATCACCAGGGCAAGGATGAGGTTTCAGCCCTCCAAGTCCAGATCCATGGTACTGAATATGGGGAAAGTGATTGACAAGTTCTAGTTTTCCATTCCAGGAACTGTCATACCAACTGTCACAGAGCAACCTGTCAAGAGTTTGGGGAAACTCCTGAAAGACTCAACAAAGAACTTGGAACATGGCTCAAATAAGTGGAAAAGTCTGGTCTCCTGGTTAGATTTAAAGCCTGGATCTACCAGCATTCTTTCCTGCCCCAAATCCTATCGCACCTGCTTGTCTGTGCAGTCTCAATGACAGTAGTTGGGTCTCTAGAAAGGAAGATCAGCAGCTTCCTTCGAAGTAGCTGGGGCTGCCATGCAGTCTCATCAGAAGCTTCTTGTCAGTAGCTCACTAAAGGCACTGGTGGGCACTGTGACATGGGCTACTTCCCAAAAACTGCCACCATTTAATCCAGGAAGAAGTCCGAGCAGGTGTGGAGGAAGAGAGAGTTAGCAGGGCAATGGGACTATGGCAACAAGAAGCACGGAGAATTTAGGAAAGCATACTGCAGCACAGGATCACCTGAGCAAAAATCTTACAGATTTTCATCAGGTCCATTTCCTGGTATAAGCTGTCTATGATGCCCTGCCAAACCCAGCGAACCTCCATGTCTGGGGAAAGAGCGAAACATGCTTCAGTCTTTTTTGCTTTGAAAGAGGGTCTTTAGAACATCTCCTCGGCTGCTGCCCAAAGGCCCTGGCTGATGGTCGCAATCATTGGTGCCATGACGACATGCTCAGTGCAATTGCTGAGAGCTTAGCCTCAGCCATAGAGTACCAGCAAACACCATCAAAGAAGGCAGTCCCTGTCATCAAAGCTGGAGAGAAACCCCATGCATACTAACAACAGGCCTCCTCCACACAACATCTGACTGGTTGCAGGTTGACCTGGGAAAGCAGCTGAGGCTCCCCCGACATGTTGCAACAACTCTCCGTTCACATATGATCAATTATTACCTCTGAGGCTTCAATACACCTGGTCATACAAACCTAAGACGTATAAGGAAGAGAGTATTGGGGAAGCCAATGCTAACTACCAGGAACTGGTGGGAGACAGCATGGGATAAGGCTGCAGAACATTCTATAAACCTATAGAAGTTTCTATAGAAGGTTTTGCAGGACACTGAGCCATTTGGGCATTATAGGGGCAGCAGAAAAGAGGGCCATTAAAGCCACAAGTGAAGCTGCAGAGAAGGACACACCGTGGTTTTGGATTAAGAGGGATGGTCTGGGGTCTGCTACTGGGATTACAACCCTGGGTGGGTTGTCTGGGCGAGGGTGTAGGGAGTTGCGGAAACCAAAACAAATATCCCAGGATACATCACTGACGATGCATCCCCGTGCATCCATAAGATATTTCTTGGGATATAATTGTTCTGTAATGCTGTGTGGAGTGGAGCTTGATATGTTTTACATTTTTAGTGAAATGTATCAAGTTAGAGAAAAAATACTGCAATCATCTCCTGCTCTGCCATTTAGCTGCACAGCTTTTACGTATATACCGACTGAGAAGAAACAACGAAGAATTATGTGATGGGTAAATGAGTTGAAGACAGGACTCCAAAGATCCCCCATCAGGTAACAAATTACGTAAGTTTTGATCAATGAATTGCCAAAGCTTCTTCCATGGCCGGGCTCATGTGCTCCCAACCTCTGCGTCAAATGAATCCCTTCTTTGACTGCTTGTCGGCAGCTCATGATGAACTGTCATTTACTATCTCCTCTCCCATTGTGTCTTAATGGTTCTTGAAAGCTCGCATGTCTAGAATTGCGTAGGACAATGCCTCTCCTGTTACTCTACCTATATGACAAAGATCCAGCCAGAAAAAATCTACACAGAAGTAGCACCAAGCAGCAAATACACCATCTGTGTAGAAGCACATTAAGTTGTTTATTAGCCTGTGTTTAACATCTAATCAGGACATTATTTTTGCAATTTTCTGTTCCTTCACACCTCTCTCATTTTATTACCTCGATTTCTCCATATCCCTCATATCCCTCTTTTTCTAGTGTGACTATTCATCGTCTGTGTAGGTGTGTGTTTCAGTGGAAAATTGCTTGTTTTCTTTCCCTTTGTGGGAAAATAATGGTGAGGCGTTGAAGTGTGGGGAAGTGTGTCCTTCAGCATTAGGCTTGGATTGACCAAGTGCAATTGTTTGGGCTGTATGTGTGCACCTTTAATCCAATTGAAAGAGACCAATTGAAACCCCAAACTGCTTTCTATTGAGTCAAGCGTGGAGGTGATGTATTTATCACTTTTCCTGCCATACCGAAAAGAGGGCCACTCGTTCTTTTTCATACACAGTGTTAAGCTCCCTGAGGCAGATCAACAATAACTGTACTCTCGTTAGAGACACTGGAACTGTATTCTATTGATGGTTTCCTCCAAGATGCCTGAGTGAGCTTGTCTTTGTTCACATTTAAAAGTGTTGGTGTGTCTACTCTAATCTCTTACATGACCCCATGCTTTCACCATCCCAAAAGTCGTCACGGCGGTCACACAATTGATTTCATTGTTCCCGAGAGAGCCTTGGGAACAGAAGAGGAAAAAAAAAAAATCCTTGTCTGAGAGATTCAGCTTTCTTTCTATTTGCTTCTCTCACCCAATATGCAGGGAAGTAAACCAGCATCAACGTCACAGTGTGCTATTTATGGATGTGCCAAGGATGCCTTGTAGTCAAGGAAACCATTTAAAATAGATGCTTTTCTTTTGTACAGAGGTAGGTTTATATGCACTAAGTGGGACTGAGTGTTGCGTAAAAGACAAACCTGATAAACAGAGTCGTCTTCATATTTAAAATGCTCCTGAAATTTTCATTGGTCCCTGACGAGTTAATAGGCTTCTGTGGAGTTCCTTTTCTCTCTGATTTTTTGCAGGTCTGGTTTTGGTTTCTCCCTGGCAGCAAAATGAGATGTGGGAGAACTACAGAGTGATTCATCTCACTACTGTAATATCTGGCTCAAACACAGAGCAGCAACATGCAAGCTAGCCTATTCTCATCCTGTGTGTAGGATCCCGGCTCCATCGACACACCGCTCCCTTAGAATGAGTGGAGCAGCGTTCACTTCAGGGGTTCATGGTATTTCACTGCATGATGCCTGTGGAAAAAAGGACTTATAAGAAAATAATTGGAATTTTTTTTTTTGTCAAATTCGTTAATGTTATTGTTTATATGTCCAATTTGTTAAATAGCTTTAAGTCAAATTCAGGTACTGTACAGGGAAGTGAAGTATGAGCCTCCTAAAAAAATGTCCGAAAGCTTTTAAAAATAACGGACACAACTAACCATTGAAATAGTAACCAGATTAACTGAATTAAAGTCTCACAAGTGTAGTGTATTCGTAACACATCAAAAATATCAAAATTGAATTATTTATTTATCATGTTATTTATCATTGGTCAACTGGGCTTTTGCCAGTTATTCCAAACACTAAATAAATGTTCAGTATTATTCACTCATAAATTGTTCCCCTCCTCCTATTCAGTTCTTCTTCTCCAATTATAAGAGTTACTTGTTATTTTGTGTCATGATCAGTGATTCGTGGACTGATTTCTCCATATCTGTAGCACCATTCACTGTCCTGCTTATTTTCATACGTGTTGTCTGAATTTACTCCTGTTTTTCCAACACTTAATCCTACATGCATCTCTCTTGTAGTCCTAGTGATATAATCTTACAAAAAAATCCAAAATCAGTGCCTTCATTCCTTGATCCCAGACTTTAATTTTTTTTTTTTTTTTTTTACATCTGACTGTTTCTGAGTATTTTAAATCGGTCTGCGATGTAAAGCCCAACATCCAAGATAATATTCTAAACCTAAATCTTACTGGTCTTCTGTGATGATGTTCACAAACATATTGTTGCGACTGCGTTTCGGCTGTGTGTGTGTATGTGTGTGTGTGTGTGTGTGCGTGCGCATGTGTATTCTGGGACAGCCATTCAAATGGTTGTCCTTGATAGATTACACATGTGTGTCAGCATTTCTGCTGCGGCCTCAGACTGGTGTCATTCATCTTTGACTGACCGACGTTTTATCATCTGGATCAGTAATCATGCTGCCGCGTGGAGTCCCACAGGGGCCACTCGTCAGACCATTCCTTTTGTCACAACACGTGATTACTGTGGGTCATCTGTTCAACCGCTTTAATGAAATATTATATCAGTATTAATATACAGGTAGTTGAAAGAGGTCTGTTCTTTGTGCCTCAGATATACAGTATAGTACAGTAACTATTATTATCAGAGCTTTCACCAGCGCCTCCATAGGCTGTTTATCACCCCTAAACAAACACAAGTTAATTAATGAAAGAATAATTACTATCACTAATAACCGAGATGTTGAAATCTCTCAACGTCCGTCTAACTCGGACACCAATCTTCACACCTCAAAATAATTTGGTTTGTACTTTTCCCTCGTGGGATCAGTAAGAGGCTTATGTATTCACCAAACATTGATTTCATATTCTGTGCTGACACGTGTGTGCTCTGATGGTCATGCTTGTAATCCTGTTGGCTAAATATGCTTAGCTGTGAAAGCAGATTAAGACGTGGCTGTGTTTTCTTGGCCAGATATTCCCAGTGGCCCCAGTGATCTAAGCTCAGCTGGAACATCTGTCCAGTGTTGTGTCTACAGCGTAACCTCAAGGCCGATGCTCAATCAATGTAGCATGGAGGCTCCCATAGTACAAGAATTCTAATACCATGTGTTTTCTTCATATAATACTCATTTATCAGTCATAGGAATAGATCTATCAGCACCAGTTCTCCTATAAATTATGTTAACATGCAACTAATTTTCAAAATCATTGAGACATCAACAAAATACTGCCTAAAATTTGGATTCAATAACAAAGTAAAAGATATTATATTTAAACTGCGATGTTGCAACAATATAAATATTCATTATCGACATCATCAAAATCTGACGGCTGTTTTTTGATTACTACACACGTCACACTGTTTAATGTTACGATTTTTATTTCCAGCGGTGCACCAAATCTGAGTAATGTTATTACATTCAGGCATTTCATTACATATTAAAGTTGCCCAGCTTAATTTTGTAGAGCTTAAGTCTAATCCCAGCCATGCTGAACATACTGGGTTGAACGCAAAGCCACTGGACGCTGTGGTTTAATGTTTCATTGTGCATTTAAATGACTTCATCAGCTGACCAATGAACGTTTCCTGGTATTTGACCTCCTGTGAGGATAACTGAGGTCACATGTGTGTCATGAAATTACTCTGCACCATTGTAGCACGTTACCTTTGTTGAGGTCTCAAAGTGTGTTTTGACACTTACTTATCACAACGTTATATTGGAGCAATCATCAAAAAATAATGGGTAACAGAAACGTAGAGCATCTCACAACTTGATTTTATTCATGTTGGTTAGCTGCACGCACTCATGGACTTTCCTCAAAACAAGGTATAATTCTGCGTGGATGTTCAAATGTTGAACCAACATTGTGTGCAATAACTCAATATTATCACATCTTCTGATAATTCACATTTATTTTATGAATCCAAAGCTTCAGCACCACAGTCCTGCATTCGCTGTTGACATGATCTCAAATAAAATGCAGATTTTCCATTTAAATAAACAAAATAAACCATAAAATCTGTTTTTTGAGGCGTCGGAGGTGCGTGCGTTATATTGTGTCTATCACACATGTTGGTGAGGGGCAATTACCATGCATATAATTACCGGTATTACCCATTTCCTGCAGTGATTACTCACATGGAGCTATTCAGTTCAGTGAGCCCAGTACGTATCATATTTACGCTTAAGAAAGTTTCATTTTATTTTATGGTTATTGTTGTTAAGAATAACAAATTTAACCATGAAAAGAAATACCATCAAATGTCTGTCATATAATAAATTCAGCCTCAAATTCAAAGTACGGGATATCCTTGAGTTATGGGTCACGATGCACCCCTAAACATGTAGTTCCTATTGTAGCTGCTAATTGCTTTCACTTCATTACTTTGCATTAATACTGTATAACCATGGAAATTGAAGTACACTGTGTTCAAATAAAACAAGAAAAATAAACCTCTCATCTTACAAACGAGGAAAACTAAAAGTTGCCACCATGTCCACGTTGCAGTTTTATCAGCTGTGGTTTTGATCATAGATTGCTGAATGCCTGACAGTCAGATGGAGGTGAGAGGAGTGTGTCCTGTGAGAGCTGGGTCAGCTGGGGAGGAACAGCTGAGTGGGTGAGGGCAAGACTCTGGCAGTGGGCACCACGGCATGACATATGAGCAGCCAAGCAGTCAAACAGAAAGGGGCAGTCTGGTGAGTCTGGGACTGAGCAGTGACACATGGTGGATTTAACAAGGCACCAGCCAAATAGGTCAGCACCATTTGGAAAATTACTGTTTGTTCCTTATAATTAAACAAATGTAAAGCGTGGAGTTTCCATGCCGAGCTGCACCGTTAGCAACACTAACCCCTGTGTGAATATATGACACATTTAGAATATTTAGAATTTAGCCATTAGTGCAGCAGATCCTGCATTGCTCCCCAGATGAAAAGCGATGCAAAGGCCTCAAAAAAAAAAAAAAAAAAAAGAAATCCAATTACTCACACATTTGGCCTCACAGTTTGGGATTGAAATTCAAATGCATGTGTTTCATCTCGTGTGACCACATCAAGCAGGATCGGTGATCAGACAGTTGGCCTCACCGACGTCTGCGCATAGAAAATCCCTCAGCCCCTATTCACGGTTTATTCGAGGTGTGGGTGACGAGAAAATACTGACGCACATCTGGACTGTTGAATTCAGACATGCAAGCACAAAGAAGCGAGGAAGACGCGCAGAGTGAAAATAGGAGAATAAGAAAATGCAATAGAGAAAGAGAGAGACCGTCAGTCCCGCTGCTCGCTATATGAGACAGGAGTGCCGTTGCCATGGCAACCAGCTTCCCTCAATTGGTATTTGGAGCAGCATGTAGAATTACTGCAGAGGATTTGATGTTCAGTACACATCTAGGGTCA
Source organism: Antennarius maculatus (assembly GCA_013358685.1). Taxonomy (NCBI): domain Eukaryota; kingdom Metazoa; phylum Chordata; class Actinopteri; order Lophiiformes; family Antennariidae; genus Antennarius; species Antennarius maculatus. Next base: position 2,983,457 of record CM023609.1, on the reverse strand, counting down.
GCTAATATGACGCTATAGTCAGCTACTCCTCTGCTCGCTCCACGCTGCACTTGAAATCCCCGGTTTGAGACGGCGGCTGGCGCTGGAGCCACCGGCGTGGAATCTCTCTCCCAACGCCAGATTAACTGAGTTTGCCGTGTCCTGGCCTGTGATGCTGGATCAGCGGATGTAAACAGTGCATATTTTTATGTCACTTCAGTTAGCACACGTTGTTGATCTTGTTAAATTGCACGTTTTTAGTTTTGCATAACCGTTTTATAGCTAATTTAAAGGTTGGGCTCGTATGAATGAAAATATGGAAGAATGGTAAAGCTAGCTTTTTCTTCATTAACTGTTTTACATCAAATTATTGGAATGAGTACCCTTATAATTGAATTACAGGACATTATTATTGTCAATACGCAGTTAGCTTTTATATGTGGCTACCCATAATTGAATATTTTTATCCACATGGGACGCCCACACACAATATGAGGTACAGTGTAGAGCACCCACTGATTTCATAACAAAAGGACGAGTCATTTCTAGACCTTCATTTCATTGTTGAGAGCGTGCACCACCCTACATTTTATCTGAAATGAAAGAAAACGAAAGGTGTTTCAAAGAGTATAACAATTGCAATATTTCCTTTTTAATTTCCCATCAATTAACGTGGCAGAACTCTAACAATGACTTATTTCTGGGTTGCTCTGGATAACATTGTTGGACATGTTTCTTCATTGCAGTGAATATGGGCTGTACAGTTTTTTTTTGTTTTTTTTTTAAATCAATCTCACCACTGTGTCTGTTTTTATTGTAGAACAGATTTGCAATAATCCACAGCTGAACATAGTCCCTGAAGGTGGAGCATTTGATCCTGTCTATTGAAACCTGCCTTTTTTTTTTTTTTTTTTTAGCTCCAGTGGCTCATTTGTTTTGGCCAAAAACAGCATTATTTTTGAGCGGCACCAGCCTTTGCTGTAATATCAGACACCAATAATGCCATTCATTCAGTGTCTAACAGTTCATTGCTACAGGACAGGGCCAGACCTCATTCTTTTTTGAGTGAACCAGACCAAATAACATTTTATGGTGAGCGTAACCGATGCAGGCTTAGTTAAGTAACAACACCCGCTTTGAAAAAAAAAAAAAAAAAAAAAAAGTATTTTCAAATCACATACTTCCCGCTGTGCAGTCTTCCCACAAAAGAAGCTCGGTCGTCTCTGCGATCTGATAAACAAGCTGCATATATTTGTGTAATGATGTTTTTCTGTGCAGGGTGTGCTCCACTAAACAGAATTTCAAATAAATAGCTGTTTAAATTTCAAAGCAAGATCTCTTCCCATCCTTCCTTCTCCCTCCTTTATTCACTGGTTTAAACTTTTCACTTGAGCCGCCTTCATTCTTTCTACTTGACTTGATAAATCTGTTAAAAGGGTTCAATCTCACACCAGTATTGTCATTTAAATATTTGAATGTTGGTTTCACTTTGCAGGAAAAGAGGATAGGAGCACTTTGAGTCCATTTTTAGCCTCTGGTTGTAGCTCCCTTTCAGTAACCTGAATCTCACTGTATACACACACACACACACACACACACACACACACATTCATATACAGTAGCCACACAGACGAGACCATAACCAAACATTTACAATTTACAAGCCACAAACTGGGCTTGCACTAGGAGCTAGTATGACTAAGCCACTGTGGCTCATTGTAAAAGAATTGAGCAAGCCACAAAAAGCCACACTCTGTGTCCAAGACAGTGGTGCAGCTCGCAGGCGTCCAATGCTTGTTGTGAGGGGGCGTTGGGGGTTGGGGGGGGGGATTATTTTAGAAAATGGGGTTGTTTTCCTGTATTCTGGTGCATTCTGAGGGCAAAATCTTCTGTTCAGTTTACCTACAAAAATACACAAAAGTCAACAGTTCAAGCTTAACTATCTTTATTTCTATCCTACTTTATGCAGGTATAAATGTGAGATTCAACAATTGAAAACTTGCATTCACTCTGTGAAGATACAGTCATACAAAATATTACTCAATGTTTACTTATAAGTTTTACCCGGACTAGAAGACATTTTAACTTTGACTTAGACAACACCATTGGTATGCCATAGTTTAGTTTTCTTTTTAATTTGATAACATTATTTTTCATTTCAATTTAAAAAAGCATGAATGCATCACCGGTTATTCCTGCCGGTCATAGGGATCAAAAGTCCAAGACTACAAAAAAATGATTGATAATATCTTTCATTTACCTTCTGTTCGGTCTGTCACCACTCCTACCCCCTCTCACCATTCACCATTTGTTGTTCAATTAGAATTTTAACGCAAGATCTACTATAAAACACTCTATTCTCATTTTCTTTCAATCGATCGTCCTCGCCTTGTCGTACACCAATTCGCGGGTTTAGCTTGTAAAAAATAGAATCTTTGGTTTTCATTGGACGAGAGGAGGTCATGACCCGAGTGCGTATTTAATGATCGGGAGCGTTCGCGTCACTTCGGATATTTCCGTCGGAAACAGCGGCGCTAGCGAGAGAGAAAGTTTGTTATCGCTCGGGGATTTTTGCGAGTCCAAAAAAGTTGTAACTTTTAGCCTTTTTTTCCTAAAAATACGAACGCCACTGTGGCTACACAGGTTAAAAACCTTGTAGCCAATCTGAAATTTGCTTCGCCTGTGGCGACGTGGCGAATGGCTAGAGCAAGCCCAGACAAAATGTCAGAGAAAATAATTAAGAATACGAAAGTAGGAACATGGTGTTGATGGGTTGCGTTGTTGCCTCACAGCTTAAAGTCCTGGGTTCAAATCTACCTGTTCTGTTCTGAATTTTCCTGTTCTCCCCACATCTGCCTGGATTTTTATGGGTACAGAAATGAAAGAGCCAGAATAAGATTCATCCACCTGTTCTGAATGCAAGACGTAGTGTCGGCATATTTTTAAACTATGTCAGTTTCAGGATCATATGATGGAGAAGGTGAAAATGTCCAATATATTGCGATAAGCAGGAGATGGTGAGTAACCTAGCTGTATTCCACATTCACTATAGATTAGAATATGTGCCTCACAGGCTCATCAGTCAAACTAACTATATTTTATTTGGTATTTTGAGAAGACTCCAGCTAGTATTATTTGGCATTGCCCACAATTGTTTCAATGTTCAATTTTTTTAAATTAAATTTTGGATTTAAAATATTTCACCTTTAGTATCATTTGACTGGGAAGATAATATTTTAAAATATTCAGGTGTAATATTTTATGTTGCCTCTTCTGTTATTTTCATAATAAACAAATAAGGGAAACGTGATTTCTGTTTTTTTTTTTTTTTTTTAAATTTGAATCTATTTTAAGCTAACAAACAAATATGTTTCATTTTTTTATTACACTTCAAAAAAAAAATAAAAATCTAAATTTACAAATTAAATTATGAGGAGCAAATGTTTACCATAAACTAATCTGAATTCTGAACAATCACATGAATCACAAGTGACACGTAATGGAAGATATTGGAACTATACCTACATATTTTAATCTTATTTTTTGTAACAGTAACGTAATATTGTGTACTTGTTGGTTTTTTCTAGTGATTTTAAGAGTCCAATATTTGTGAAAGACAGACATAAAGTCTAGTAAAGGGACGTAAACCAGGACATAAACCGGATTTTTTTCTGTGAGTTTTTGTTTGAAAACCAACAAATTTTGAGAACAACTGAATTTGAAAAATTTGTTTATCTGTTGTTTTTATGTCCTGTAATTGTTTCTGGTGACAACTCAGTTTACGAACAACCTCTCAGAACCAATTGTGAACTTAGGTTGAGGACTACCTGTATTATTGCCTCTTATGAGCTTTGGAGAATCTGTTTTATTATATGCATGTGTTGTATATTGATTCCACTTAGATTTATATAATATGTGTATATTATATGTGACAGTCAGACTACAAGAAGAACAGCGGACAGTGTGATTTGTCCACTTTTTACTGAGACAAGTTCATTTTTTGTTGTGTTGTCAAGTGATGGGGTAATTAGTTTAGAGCTGAGTGGCGGCAGCATCTCCCCCATCATTTTTGTAAACTGAGCAGGGTAAACAAACTCATTCAGCAGCATAATGCTCATGGCAATCAATTTTACACAAGTAAAGCCCAAACAATGTGCTGCCGCTATTAGCATTCAAAAAGAAACACAATGTGGTTGTTCAATCGGACATGGATTAGGTGTCACATTTTTCCAGTGGTATTTTTCTACTGACTAGAAGAAGAGATTTCACTTTGATTCATTGAGAAAGGGTTATAGAAGGTTAACCTCTGAGATTGCTAAAGGAAAGGTTAAAAAAAACAACCTGTAAGACTCTTCATTTGACATGGCAGGATTAATTTGCCTCGGAATGTAACTGACATATAAATGGGACTTTTCTTCTGTGTTGATAAAAATACTGATATTCTGGTAAAGATTTCAATTACAGGTGATATTTTATAAAAATCTCAACTGGGGAATTTCAAAAACAAAATGTACCTGTGTATTGATTCACAGGACAAAGCTACTTTAAACAGGTCTGTGGAGAGACGCCTTACACAATGCATTTCTCCCTGGTGTGAATATTGATAGAGATGAGAGTGAGCTTGGTGCAAATCCCTGTTCTCTGTGGAAATAGTGGGGATGAGAGTGCTGTACTTCTTTTCTCAATTGTCTGAAACCCAAACGGTTTGTAAGATTTCGTCTGTGGTCTCTCATGAATCACTTCATATCCTCAACCTTTAAATATTGACATTTTAATATAAACTTCTGTAGTTAAAAAGGCACGACATGCCATTGTCTTAGAGACTAGATGGGTAATGAGAGAGCAGAATCACTGTAATTAATGATATTATTATCTAAGAGCATGTTTGCCCTCTCGTCTCTACATTCTGCTCCTCCTTCCTCCTCCTCTGTGTATTATTCATCATCGAGGACTCCTGCCCTGCTTCCCTAGGCTATTTTTACCCAGCATGCCCATCACATTAACTGTGAGCCCCAATCCCCTGCTGCTTCCAACCGTGAGCCTCCTTCCATTTGGATCATGGATTACATCCCTCTTTTTCTCCCCTCGTCTCCCACTCCCAGTACCTCTGAGACCCCCATCTACTTTTACATTCCTCTATCTCTCTTTTTATCCCCACTTTTGCTTCTTTGCCATTCCACTAACCCTCCTGCTCTCCACTGCTGTCCTCCTTCTTTTGTCTGTCTTTCCATCATTCATATTGGTCTTACATGCCCCTGAGAATACTCACTACTCATCTTTTCAGAGCACAGTTATTGCCCGCTGAGCTGTTGTAGGAGCATGGCTGATGCTCCTTTCTGCAAATATCAGTCCTAATCTCCACCACAGTCATGCTGTTTATAGTAAAGTCCTGTATTGTCTGCTGGTATAGCACAGGAAGTATTGGTATAATGTGGAAACATATTTCCAGTGACTGCATGTGGTCTTTGATTTATTAAATTGTAAATTTTGGGACATATCTGACATCTAGTCAATGCAGATATTGATCCGAGGCTGACCTGGTCTCAATAGTTTAAAAATGAAATTACACCTTGTGCAATTTTTCTTATTAATGACCAGACATCAGCACTGTTGACCCAAGAATATTTTTAGGGACTTTTCAAAAGTGTGAACTTTCATTTGATTCCTAGTAGCAAGTGAGATGAAGTTTTCATTGAGAGACAACCAAAGATTAACACATGTTAACAGTAATTTTATTAACATTGTTTTAACTACATGTTCATCATGATGGTTCCCAAACCTCAGTTTCTTATATACAATATATGCTTTAACTTAACCTGGTTGCCTTTTTGCTGAACCCTAATAGGTTTCAGGTGATTTGAAACTATTTTGAATGATGAAGTTATTCTGCAAATAATTTTGCTCTTCTCAGGGGGAGTACTCAAAAACGTTTTTATTTTAGAGGACTCGTTGGCATTGTTGGTTGAGCCAGTGAATTTGTATCGTATATTCCACAGCAACAATAACAGCAGAACCAATAGAAACATGTTTAAAGGTTCTAATCTACCTATGAGATTTTAAAGATTGATTCAGCTGTAAATAGAAATAGGCTATGCAAAAATGAGAAGCATGAAACCTGAGAATGAAAAGTGTGGATCAGTGTATTGTTGTTAAGGGTGCAACCAAAAAGTGAATTTATTGTAAAGCAGAAATCTGATAGCGTTTTGATAATTGTTGGTAATCATTAAATTCTAAAGGAAAAAGCACAATTATGTTCATCACAAATGTTTCTGAGACAGTCAAAGGCATTAAATCATTCAAATTCCATCAACAAAGCATATTTAATATGTTGACAACTGTTGCAGATAGAAAGATGAAAAAAAAAAGCACCTTACTCGGGCAGCAAAGGGGATGAAAATGAGATGATGACCTTGAGCTTGAGAAAACTAGGTCAAGGTCAAATTTAAACTTTTTTTACACTCAGGAACTGGATAAGATAAAAGGTGAGGGCAAAGGCCTGTGTGAGTAAGACCATAGATCAAAGCACTAGCTTTGATCTATGGTCTGAGATATTTTCTATCCTGAGATATTTTTGCAAATATCTCAGCAACCGGATAAGATTGAAAGACGAAACAAAAGGCGTTATATTCAGGGAGGCATGGGGATGAAAATTAGATCACAACCTTGACCTTGAAAAACTAAGTCAAGGTCACATTTTCACTTTTCTACCTTTTTACGTACACATCTCTGAAACCTCATGACAAATTGAATGCACCAGTTACATGTTGGATCATGGGTCTTTTATTAAATGACCCTGACCTATGAAAGTAGGTCAGGGTAAAATTTTGAATTCAGGGGTGTCACGGGAAATTTGCAGTCTCTGTTTTTAGTTTAGTTTATGGAATCACACATTTATAAATTTGTTTATCAATGTCCTTTATTGCTATAAAGGACAGAGCGCCAGAATCTAGAATGATTGTCTTACTCTGAAATGAGTCTCAAAGGGTAATGATTCCTCTGGATGCAGAAAAAGAACAAATATTATTTACTCTTGATACGCCTACAAATAGATAATGTCATAAACTCCTTCAAATGAATCCATTGACGCCTCAACAAAGAGGCAAGCTGTTGTAGGTACGATATGTAGGCTTGCTTATGATTGTTATATAATACATTGTAAAGGCATATATTGCACAGCACAGTTTAAAAGGTGTAAATCTATTCGTAGAAGTAGACATTCAATTGATGTCTTCTTTTTAGAAAATGATTCACAAGTAGGGCTTTAAAAAAAACAGCGTTAAGCCTCCCAATGAAAAGGTTCCCACCCAGGAATCACAGTCCTCCACCCAGAACCAGACAGACGCAGTCCTTTTATCCATCCCTGCAGTGAGTCCTGAGCAAGATGCAAATATTTGTTTAGAATATATTTTGAATAGCTTTACTTTCAAGACTCCTGGGAATCAATTCCACATAAAGCCGGATAATGTTGTGTTTTTGGCATCTGATGGGACACTAGAGAATCCCTAGTTAGCATATTAAATCTTTTATCAATAGTTATTTGTAACACCCCACCTCTCCTCTCCTCTCCTCTCCTCTCCTCTCCTCTCCTCTCCTCTCCTCTCCTCTCCTCTCCTCTCCTCTCCTCTCCTCTCCTCTCCTCTCCTCTCCTCTCCTCTCCTCTCCTCTCCTCTCCTCTCCTCTCCTCTCCTCTCCTCTCCTCTCCTCTCCTCTCCTCCTGCTCTTATTTACAGTGTGACTAATGAACGTGCTTCCATTGTTTATAATTAGAGTTATGAGAGTGACTTGTTTATTTGCTGGATGCTGACAGCATACAGTGTACATCCAAGTAAATTGTAGATAGTGAAGCGGTTTGTCCTTCTTCTTCTTAAGCTTTTTTTTTTTTTTTAAGTTGAAAACTGAATACAGTTTCAGAAATAGTGGGTATGTGCAGCCCCAGAAACAAACCCGCAGCACATTTTTTTACATAAAAGCAATCGGAGGGAACAATGTCATTTTATTTTCAATGAGCACTGCCCCCCATCAAATAAACACAGCCTCCTCTGACATCCAGTTCCTATTCCCATGACACTGGTGGTTAGGCGTCAGTCTCGAAAACACCTAAAAAGACAATGAGGTGCTCCTTCTGCAGAGTCCTTCACTACTGCATTTTTTTTTTTTTTTTTTTATCTCCCATTTCCCTGCAGGGTGGTAAAGTTAATATTTTATAAGACTCATAAGGTGACATCCTCTCTGGGTAGTGCATGTCCATAAAAGCTCCAAACAATATCTGGTACGTTGTTGTGCTGTTTCTGAGCCACTGCTGGACATACCGTTTTGCCGACTGGTCTTTCTTCTCATGGTGATTGTTTTCAGAGAGACGATACTTGAGCTCATCACCTAAGAAGAATCTGTGTTCACCATAGAATCCACTGAGCTGATGAATGGCTGGGCTCACTAAACTGTCTACTGACATGAGGAGTGTTTGCTTTTTTTTAATCAAAAAATGGCAGCATCTGACTTTGCCTGTTTAGAGAACATAAGAAATCGTAACTGTAGTCTTTATTGATCTCAATTAGAATGTGTATTCTCTTGAGAACAAGAGAACTACAACTTTGTCAAGATAATGGCATGAGCCTTAATCTATCGTGTCTCGAAAACAATCACTTGTTTCAGGATACGATAGATTCCCGAAACAATCGGGGATCTATCCTGATTCCCGATTGTTTCAAAAATCGGGAAGACAAGACATAATCTAGAAGGATTGTCTTGCTCCAAAATGAGTCTCAAAGGGTAATGATTTCTGGATCCAGAGGAATCATGTTTACAGAAAAAGAATAAATATTTGCCCTATGATGGGCTGGCGACGTGACCAGGGTTTTCACTCTAACGTTGAACAGAACGGACAGAAAAACTCGTATGTCAAGCAGCTCTTATCTCAAGGCACTAATGTACTATTCAAAGTTAAAAAATATTATTATTACTAATGAATTCATTGTTGCTTTACTTAAGATCAATACAAAGGAGGTCATTTACTCTACAAGCCATGGTGAAGATGCAGTGCTGTGTTAGATGAAGGTTTGCCTGTGAGGCTGCACTCAGGGATAACAATACCATTGATTAATTTGACAACATCACACTATTGAAAGTTGTTTTTAATGAGGACTATGTTAACTGACAGATTCTAAGTACTATGTGAGAGCTGTCAGGGCTGATTTTCCTCTCAACACTTCCTGTATTATGTCATTATGTCTGCCTTCCTTCCTCGATGTCATTCCCTCTTCTTTATCCTTTTTGATGTCCTTTTTACCAAACACACTTCACATCGGCTTCTCTTCCCTTTCATTTCGCTTTTTCCCTTGTGCTGTCACCTCTGCATGTTCCTACAACCCCCACCCGCTGACTCAACAGGTGCTTTTCCGAGCCTGTTTGCATGTCAGGTAGGAACAGGTGACACTGCAGGGTGCAGGCTGACCTCACTGTGTCACTTTCGCTCCGACTCACAAAGTTTGTTGAAAACGCTGCCGGGGGCTCCACCCCAACTTGCGTGAGCCGCATTGGAAAAATGCAAAAGAATTAACGAGAGGCAGCTAATCCTGGCACTCAGGTCTATACCCTGTAATTTCTGTAAGGTCATTGTGTCAGATTCTGTTTGATTAACACTAACGACTATGAAATGCTCAGGTAGGTTTTATTAACCTGCCCAGAACCATAACAGGGGGACATATCCACTGGAATGCCTTTCCATTATATCCTTTTCTGGATCTTATCTTGCAAACGATACACACCAACCACAATCACCAATTAATAAGTAGTTCTGGCTTTTGATATTTTGATATTTCATACCCATACACGTAAGTACCTGGCAGTACTTTTTTTAAAAAGGCTTTTATAGCTTTATTCAGTCATTTATTCATTCATTTTCTGTCAGTTATACTTCTTCGGATTTTTGGGGAACTGACTTTGGACAGGAGAAAGGGTTCACCCGCGATAAGTCACCTGTCCATCAAAGATAGACCACCACTCAGGCTCACTTTAATGCATAATTCCAGCTGAGAATTACCAATTTACCTACATTATTTTTATTTTTATTTTTATTTATTTATTTTTTGGTGGAAGGAGTAAGCCTCACAACCCCTGGGGGAACCCATTCAGACACAGGAGAGCATGCAAATTCAAAACAGAAAAATCACATAGTTTCAGGGCATATTGGTATAAATATAAACACGTTCCTATAACTACACATCCATCCATTTTTTTTGGAGATGAGAATACAGTTCGCCCTCGGTCTTTCCAGGAACCACACGCGATAGAAGAATCCGCGATCGAGATCGCAATCTATTTATCTTCTTATTTACGGTAATTTAAACGTTAATGACCCTCCCCATACTGATATTAAACCACCTTCTATCTGTATTATCTTTTCCCACACTCTGATAGACTGTTTAAAACACTTTTCTGTCTCAAAAAAGTCCTAGACTGACGGAACGAGCGTACTTCCGGATGCCGTCAGCGAATAGAATGTGAGTACAGTATCATGTGACCGCCGAACAAAAATCCCCGATGAGGTGGAGTCGCAATCATTGATTCGCGATCGCGCAAGGGCGCACTGTACTATAGTCTAATCTTGTGGAGCCTATCCTAGCTGCCTACAGGCAGGGTACACTCTGACTGCATCGCCAGCACATGGCAGGACCACACAAAGACACCCTAATTCACCTGAGCTGCATGTTTTGAACCTGAAAAGAAGACTGGGAAAACAGAACAGAAACAATCCAACACCTCGGGTCACGAGTCCTCAGCCGAGACCACCTGACGGCGGCGGCGGCGGCGGCTTTTTGTTCCTTAACCTCTCCTTTCTACCCTCTGAACCCCCTGAAATACAGCCTTTAATAGCGCTATCACGCCACACAAATACACACACGCGTACATTCATATGCACACATAGATAACACAACGTGACAGGGTAAGTGCTAACAAGCAAAGCGAGACGTGGGGCGGCGCGGGTGGGGGGAGGGGGGTAGTTCAATTCTTCCCCCTGAGTATCAGTGTCAAATGTAAAACAGTGCGCCACACACATTCACATTTCAGATACATTATATTCACCTCCTCTCATGAAACATTCATCTTCTCTAAATATTGCATATATTGTGAAATTTTGTTGATACATCAACCTATAAATATTTAATCCCTGCTTGGTTACCCTGTTTTCATTTTTGAGAGACATTAGCTCATAAGATTAAAAGCTTTGCCGCACATTCCAGTAGAGAGAATACACTTTGTAATAAACTACTGCAGTACATGACATGTGCACATATGTGCAGGGGATTAGTGGACACGACTGTGCAAAGCTTTTCTAGCAATGCAAACTACAAAATCTTGTTTTTGCTTGACTTGGGCCAAATGTTGTCTTCATCTCCTCTTACACAATGGATCCTTCAAAAGGCCCTGGTCTCCTTCTTACCGCCACCTTTATCAGCTTTGTGATAGGAGAAAGAAAAACTTTGTCTTCCTCTGTCCCTGACACTCCTTGTCTCCCCATTTGGCTTTGTGTCTCTGGGTAAAGGTCACAACAGTGTGAGAATCTCATTCTAAGCCCGGCTTATCCTGCGTGTAAGCTTCAGGAAAACCTCGTGAAAACATGTGGCGCATAAATGAGATGACCTGCAGATCGAAGAACAACGACAGGATGTTAGATGTGAAATCAAAGCTGTCAAAACTGTAACACGGCCTTTTTTGGTTTGGAAATTTGTCCAGTAATTATTTGTTTAAGGACGGTTGCATGCTGTGTAATAGCAAGATGTACGACATTAAAGGTCGTACAACGTTTTGTTGATATCGGATTCCACTCTCACCCCCTTAGTCAAGTTAGAAAAGTAATCTCCTCAATAAAAAAGACAAAATAATTTGAATGTAATTGTCTCTAGAATGTTTCCTGATCTGGTGCCTCCATCGTCAGGACAGCAGCCTCCACACTCTCCCTCTAACTACAACAGATTGTGCTGAGAGTTCAGCTGACTCCCTTAAAAGGTCACAGTTTTGTTGTAGCACTGAATTAACTTGATTTAAGTGTGTAAAACCATTTGCCAACGTTCTGTAACTAGGCTAGTTAATTTATCCCACCAGCAAATCAACCGTCCCAGGCAGATGTTGCCAAAGATATAACACTCCTATCTTTCATTTTGGTTTACATGCATATTGAGCTTTAATGTGTGTGTGTGTGTGTGTGTGTGTGTGTGTGTGTGTGTGTGTGTGTGTGTGTGTGTGTGTGTGTGTGTGATGCCAGAACCAATCACCAGATAGGAATTCATTGCATCTCTGCTTCCTGCTCCAGTGGGTAGACAAGATTATAGCATTTAGATTCAGAGGCAGGCATTTTTCCAATTTTACCACATTAGATCTACATCTGGTCAAACTTTAATCTGTGAGTGAGTGAGACCAGACCACAAGCGCAGTAGACCACACATTTCTTCAGTGTTTCTGTTTCTGTTTGAGCAGCTGCAGCTTACTTTACCTAGTGACTGTCTGCAGTATCAGATAATTAAAAAAAAAAACCTTCGTGCATATAAAGCCTCAGGCATGATACACATAACTGAGCTTTGTCCCAAGTTTGAATTGCAGTCAGCAGGGGAGGCAATTTTTATGTCATGGCTGTAAAAAAATTCTAAACTAGGCAGTTAGAGATGGAAACATCATCACGTTTTTGTGCTTCTGGCTTCCTGAAAATGTTGCTTTTTGTTTTGTGATTATATCTCATCAGGTTTCAGAGATGTGTACCTAAAAAGGTATAAAAGTCAGAATTTGACCTTGACCTGGTTTTTCAAGGTCAAGGATCTAATTTTCATCCCCTTTCCTCTCTGAATATAACGCCTTTTGTTTGGTCTTTCTTATCTTATCAGGTTCCTGAGATATGTTCAAAAAATGTACATATGACCTTGACCTAATTTTTTCAAGGTCAACGTCATTCTTTTTCACATTGGCAAAGGTTAGCAGACAATTTATCACCACCATGATCAGAGATCATATGTTTGTAATGGAATAGTAACCAAAATGTTGTGAAACTGTGAAATTTAGGGGGGAAAGGACGCCGCAAAAACAGAACAGACGTGCGTTATCATATAGACTAGCTTGTTATGTCCAGGTGTGTGTGTCTTGACTTCATTTGTTTGTGTTGACCTGCAAAGGTCTAACACTGATATAGTGGTAATTCTGTCGGCCATGGGCTGAACTGTAATCTTATTATCTGTTGTTGACAGAGTTGGCGTTGGGTGGCTGCTTGGCAGTGATGAGGATCTCCACAGGGCAGATTACCTCAGCATTATCCACTCAGGATGGGATATTATCACCTATCACAAGCCAGAGGTGGCAATTGATCCAATCAGACTGTCCCTGTAGTAGTGCGGGCCACTCCCATCACCAGTTCATTTGTAGAGAAGATGAGACATTTCACCTCAGGGGGCAGAGCTCGTATGACCTGCTGGTCTCCTGCCGACAGCTCAGCTTGACCTCTGTGAAGGTCGAGTCGTGTCTCAGCCACGCCCATAGCGCCAGCTTCATGTGAGCTACTGATGCTAACAAGGCGTTTTCTTCAGCGGGTTTGAATCGATCCAACGGATCTACTGGATGTCAGTTGAATTAGGAAGAAAGATTGTCCAAGTGCTAATCATGCATCGATGTATTTGACTTCTCAATTCCATGTGCACACAGAAATGTTATTTTGTTAGAGGGATTTTGTTGCTCGCTATGATTTTTTTGTCAAATCTCCACAGCGGAGATGACCAGAGTAAAAGGAGGAATATAATCCTCAACTGTGTCTGTGCTTTGGTTAATGCAGGAGATAGTGAGTCTGATTTCACCATCGGAAGCGAATATGTTTTCAATATTGTAAACATTTTTTTGTTCATTTTATATATTGTATCATAAAAACAGTGTTTTTAGCTGATTTCTGATCAATTATTTTCTTCTTCTTGGCTCTTTTTCTCCCTATTTTTGTTATGAAAAAGCAAAACTAGAATTAGTTTCTGATTGAAACAGAAACAATGAATGTCTAATCTAAGAGTTCTATTTTGGTAAATCGGGAATAAAACCATTTGATTGCTTTAGTTAAAGCTCGTCATGCAAAAAAGATACCTTAGAAAACACATAACGCAAACTTTACTCGCGCTGATTTATTCTGATGTGAATGCTTTCTTTGAAACTGATTATAGTAAATGAAAACCAAAGACCAAAACATTCAGCAATAGCTGAAAAAGCTGCAAAGCAGGGGACAAATATGCAAACACATCTGTAGCCCCCTTCCCTCGAAGCAGTCACAATAGTTCCTGATTGCCTGTGAAATAATCAATACCATGATTATATGTGGCCAAACTAGTCCTGAAGGTCTGCCGATTGATGGAGGAAAAAAAGATTACGCTGGTTTAAAGGCAGAACATGGAACATGATGCTAACTATCCGTTCAATTCCATCCTGAAGTATTTTTTGCTGAAAATGTCAGAGTATTGCTTGTTGGTGCGCTGTTGCAGAGCAGCCATGAATAGAAGCAAAGGTCAATGTGGCACAAACCCGACAGCAGATCGCTTAATGTGGAAACAGTAACGAGGTAACGTTTCCCCTCTTTTGAAATGAAATGCGTTTTAGCCTGTATTTTAGCCTGCATTTTAGCCTGTATTTAGCCTTAGAGTTTTTAAGTTACGAACCATCTCCCTGTCCATATTTTTATTAAAAATCTGAGATACGAGCCGTGATTTGGGACGCCAGCGCTAGATGGTGGATGGACCGCATCGCGTTCTCTTTGGTGGAGTAAAAACGTGTTTCTTTTCATACTTTATCATTGTTCATAAGTTATATAAGATTCAGAACATGAAACAATAAACTTTTAGCAGCATTGTGCTACTAGCCAGCACATCCAGCGACTCAGAGAGGGTAGTTCAGTTTATGTTTGTAGCTGTGTGTATACAAAATTAATGACGGGTAGAACAATCTAAAAATATCGTAAAGCCTACACAGATTTCACAACCTTTAAAACCTTCCTCGTTCACTACTGCAGGCAGAGCATTGTTAATAATTAATACGGACAACAAAAGTAGATTTATGAAACTAAATCTAGCATCATTACTCTTTCTGTCTCGCTGTTTCTTCCGGAAAGCGGATGAAATGACCAGATGACACTTTTTCTTTGTTATCTTGAACACATTCGCTGACTTTGATTTTAGTTCAGTTCCATATTTCTGTTCATCCTGAATAAGAAGATCTTTCTGTTTGTGTTACTGTGAACCCTGAACCCTGAACATGCGATGAAAGCTACCTTTCCATCTATAATCAGATGTTCTGTGCTCTAAAGCAGCTTACATGGACAGCCTCCAAAAGCCAAGGAAGGAACTGTCTGCAGTACCTCGGTGTTCTTGAAATCCTTCACCAGGTTGTTGATGCACTACGTTGTGGGATATTTCATATCTTAACCCTTGAAAACCAATTAAAATGGCTATACACATTACCTAATCGCGTCCAAAAAGAGCGTGTAAAAAAAAAAAAATGTAATACAGAAATATTTTTTTTCTTTCAATGCATCAGATCTTTTCCATTACTTCAGCCCTATCCATAGATATAAAGTTTATTATATTTTTTATTATTATTATATACAGTATGTTTATATGGAATTTGCCATTAGAACCCTGGTTTTCTTCCAATGGAAAAAACACAAAATACGGAATATTTCCAAGTTAGCGCACAGTTTAATACTTCTCATAAAATATTACAACTATTGGATGAATGTTTTTGCAGGACAGTGAGTCTGTTTCTGGGTTGTGGGGTGATTTTGGGATCATTGTCCTGCTGCAGACAATGAAGATCTAGTTTCATAAAAACATGTCAGCATTATTGTATATAGTAATATATATATATATATATATATATATGTATATATATATATATATATATATATAGTATATGAAAAATATGGGGTTATAATGGGAGTCAATGGGAGCATTTTTGGCCCAATCTGGTAATGTGTATACACAGTGAGAATCTGCTATTCTATACACTTCCAATGACAGGCATTAAGGTATTTAGAAAATAAAGTTGAAAGAAAATTACTGGCAAAATTTCATATAATTAGCGTTTCAATTGACTGATTTATTGGGAGAGAAACACATAAAAACAACAAAAATGTCTTTTTTTGGACCAAACAGTTCTCGAGGGTTAAAACTGCCATGCAGCATACGACCATGACCATGTTCTCCAACCTAAACGTATCAAGATATTTTTTAACACTGTGATGATTCTGTGCTCTGTTAGTTTTTGTTAGAGCATGTACTCATAATCAGTCCTGATAATTGACATTTAAATGCTAAACTTGCTCCTAAAATAATATTTTTGTGCAACATACAATCTGATCTTCAGTGCACATTTCTTTGCCTAAATATTGCAGTTTTTCAAGTTTCTCTTGTTAATCCCCTCTGTGCTGCATTCAAGCACAGAATTTTCCACAAAAATGGACAGTTGCAATTAGCGTGATGTCAGTAAATCCAGCAGAATACATAACTAACCAATTATTATTCCCTTCATATGCATATGCAACGAGGAGAGAGGCGCACCTCGCAGACGTCCACACAAATGACACTAAATATAGCACATGTTTTAGACACCACACGACCGCCTGAAAAAAAAAAAAAAAAGCACCAGAGCCTTGTTAAAACTGGGAAGTGAAGGAGCATTTTGTGTCTCAATATTCTTGTTTGTCCAAACTGGACTGTTGATTTGGTTAAATGTAGGCCTGGAGATGCGGGACAATTCATGAAAAATTAGCCCTTGTTACTTTCTATTCCGAGGTTCTGCGCTGTTCTTCCTCGGCTCTCACTCCATTTTTTTTTCTGTCTTTTCAGCTTGTTTTCTTTGGTGGAAATAAAACTGGGTCATCTCTTCCTCCTCCTCTCCAGTGACTTAAATGGAATGAAAAGAAAAAAGGGTGAATAAATGCAGTGCTAGAGAACATAGGGGGAATATAGAGACTTGTGGATGGCTGTACAGGCATGGTCATCGACTATAGTTTTGCACTTGAAACATATCTCTCCTCTCTCAGCGCATCTTATCCACCACTGTGTTCCTTTTTTTCTTTCCCACACAAAATGCTTCTCACCGCAGCTTTTCTTCCCTGCTACGTCTTTATCTGACATTTCAGGGGCTTTGGCATGGACTGCCTGCCGCCACAGCTCAACAGTTCTGTCAGGTTCACCTTTTTTAATGTGGGAACGATTGCAGGCCCATTTCCTTCACACACACTCACAGATAAGCAGCACACGTATGACACAACATCTCCAACATGGAGGAGATAGAAGATAGCTAACAATACAATACTCAGTGCTGAACACGACACACCGTGTATTTTGGCTGACTGATGCTGAAGTTTTGATAATGATTCAAATATGTTTTTGTTTTTTTTAGTGTTATCTCCTACAGTACTTGGTGAAGCTGCTATTTCACTCATTTCTTTACTTCTCTGGAATACCAAGGTGAAATTAAATGAAAAGACACTGAATAGTTATCTAATTAGCATTGGACAGGGGTGTGGTTACCTGTATTGATGATATCTGGTATTGGCTGCAACTAGGAGTGCAATAGTAGTGCAAGATGTAGCCAAAGTCACAAAAAATGGGAAAAATGTTGGCCTTTTTTCAAATGGACGTTATCATTATTTATGTTCAGTTTCATCCTTGATATTTTTAAAGGGGTGCAATCTGTTGGCTATTGTTGAAACGATGATACCCCAAAACTCCCAGCTGCTCTTCTGTCCAAGGGTATTTAAAAATAAATCTGTCCATAATGCAGTTTCCAATTTACTGAGCTAACGACCAATAGTTCAGAGGAACGAACATCTGCTGCTGCTTCGGGCTTCTTCTGGTTGCTCTGGTTTAAGTGTTGAGTGGATAGACAGGGTTGTAAATGACCCATGTTAGCATGCTGATGGTACTGAAATTTAAAAAAATCAAAAAATCACTCATGTTCAATGTTTACGTGCTTTATTTCCCAAATGTCTCAGATTGCCTCGCGAAGTATAGGAGAGGTCGCCCTTAATGTAAATGACAATACAGTAACAGTGCTACAGTAGAATTTAGATTCTAGCAAATAGAAATATATATTGAGACTTTAATCCCTACCCAACATAAGAAAATGTGCCATTAATTAATGAATTATTTTAATCACTATGAATTAAATAAAAAAGTATTTCCTATTTATTTATTTGGATCTTGCTGATTATCTTTATATATGCATGTAGTCATCTACGTCCCTTACATCATCATCATCCACAACCACATCAATCCACTGCTCCTGCTGGCGCCGCCAGATGTTTTTGGATTAAACGCGACCATCTACTTTAGAAGAATGGGTTAAATTCATAAAACCAACTGAAGCATTTACACAGAGCTGGTCTGAATGCAGATCACCATCTCATGTGTGCACGCACATATATGCAGGTACAGTACTGGCTTCTGACAGTGGACTCCGACTAACGCTCTCAGAATGAAGAGAGGGTAGATGACCTCTCTCTTTTTTATTTTTATTTTTATTTTTTTGGAGCTAGAGGCTGCTGTGGAAGGATTAGGCGATTATAAAGACAACGCTCTGAGATTGGCCAGCAGGCTTCATCAGATAAAACCCGTTTAGAGCAAACAAATGCCCGGCGCTGCTGTGTTGGGACGTCACCAGACCGCTTTGATCTCCTCACTATTCCTGCCGATCCTACAGGAATCGCTCTCACATCTCGAGATGCTTGTCTCCCTTGTCAGATGTGTGGGATGGGGATGAGATGGGATGGGATGGGATGGGATGGGGGGGCTTATTTCTCAGGACTGCCTCGGCTATTTTTAGATTAATTATTTGACAACCCCTCTGAGGAGCAGGAAGGTTCTGCCAGACCTGCAGGTTTCATCACTTCCAGTCCCTGACACCAGACACATGTTGTAGATTCTCTACTCTGATGAACGCTCTGTTAAGTTGTTATGTAAGCACATCCCCTCGTCTAGCACAAGGACTCATTTTGGGCTTTCAAAAGTTACTTTAGGCTGTAGAGTTTATTTCTGTCCTCTGTCTCTTCAGCTGACATGGTTCTCTCGTATTGAATGATGTAAAATTAGCCTTTCTTGGATTATTAAGGGCACATTATAATAAAGGAGGTTGATTCAACAGTTAACACACTGTGTGATACATTCTTATTCACTTTGCCTACAACGAATACAATGATGGACAGTAGGAGATAAAACCACCCAACAGTTAACTGTAAAGTCCCCCTTGGAAAAAATATGGCTAAGTTTGTCCATCCCAACACAATCCATACTATATCTGCTTTCCTGTTTTTACATAAGTGTATTTGTATTTGTCCTCAGGCACGCCGCAGGAGAATATTACACAGTTGTGTAGAGCAGAGTTTGATCAGATACGCAGTCGAGAAAGAGAATAAGACACATGGGAAATCTAGTTGAGTTAAGCTCATCAGCATAAGTGCTGGAGTATCGTGTTAACACGACACGCTCACGACTTGTCTCACTATGGCTCTGCTGCAACACTGTGAGCACAACGAGCTCAGTGTATTTATAGAAATCTTTGCAATTTTGCATATTTCATTCCCAAAATGGGACATTAAAAAAATAAGACATAAAATCAGAATGAAATATTAATGACAACCCGGCTTTGTTAAAGGTGTTGCACTCATCATCACATTGGTTTGGAATGATTTTTAAAATTTTTTTTATTTTACTGATTAAAATTTGGTGCATAATCAAATCCAAATCATGTTAGTTTGAAGTGAAGACAGGTTTAAGGTGAGTGTCGTGTTTCGTGGGATGAAACTCATTCTGTCGATGTGTCTGACATGAACGCTGACGGAGCCTTTACTGGTTGAGAGTTTCTGACAGATGGAAGAAAGACTATGTATTGAATTATTCAGGGGCCTCAGAAGGAATATTCTGGATGCTGTTTCATTTCAAAACTTTTGACGCTCCTCCAGCTGTACATTTGGAGACTGGCGTAGAAAAGAACAGCCTTTTGGAGATTCATGCACAGAAAAATGTCAGTGTTAATCATGATACAGTAGTAATATCTGTCTTTAACATGGCTTACACTGTACACACTAATTGTTAATGGTTAAGTCAACTTAATTACATTTTTTTTTCATGGTTGCTAAATAACTGCTAAATAACCTGAGCAGCTAGAAAGATTTAGTTTTTTGTCAGAGTCGGGTTAGAATTTGCTCCGAAAGTAGACGTCACCTCACTGTTGAGTAATTTCCTGCGTCTTCATCACGTGGAGTCACGAGGGGAGTCACAGGGGGTCAGACAGTTCTGCTCAGAAACATAATGTCATTTCTTTTGACCGTGGCCTGCCATCATTAAAAGAACATGGAGTGTGTTAGTTCCTCTGCGTCATTAGTGGGCTCTTGAGTAGAGTAGACCAGGTCAATATAACCTCAGCTCCGTTCTATTTAGTAAAACATCACTCAACATAAGATTGTCCCATTCTGGCTCCCGTTTTTTTTTTTTTTTTTCTTTTTTTGAGCCCATCTCTGAGTTCATGACATTTAAATGAGCCGCAATCGAAGCATTGAAAATGTTAATGTAGCCTCTTCAGAGTGTTCTTTCAGAGGTGATCAAGTGGTGGGAGTGGATTCTCTGAGGAGAGCGTGACATGAAAAAAAAAAAAAAAAAAAGCAATGCAAACCCATCGGGCTCACACGTGGATACTGAACACACACGTTACCAGGCGGAGATAACAAGTACAACCTCAGGAAAATACGTGACTCATGTCTGCATTTCGACATAAATGCCTCTTATTTGTCAGCACCCCAGTCAGCTCCTTTCTTCTCCGTCTCCTCATCGCTCATGCACACCCAAACTCCGCGTGGCAGCTCCACAATTTATTTGTAAATTGTCACCGACTCTGTCTGTTGACTTGAATGACCGTAGGCTCAAGTACACATATTTTTACTCTCTCTCAGGCATTCAGGCACTCAGAGGAAATGTCCTAATTTAAGTACCATCATGGTACTGTATTCATTTACCATGGATGTAGCTTCGTCTGCCTCCTCCTCCCATCATAAAGACTTCTGGCTGTATGTGATTGTTGTAAGGCTTGAGATAATCCAATAACAAGGCAGTAATCGTAGACAAGACGGTTTAGTTGTCAGCAAGCAATGAGAGCCCTAAGATGCCTGAGTCAGCAGCAAATGCACAAAATACTGCCCACAGTAAATTTGACCTGTATTGATTAAAGTTCCTGACAGCTTGAATTGAACAGTAAAATAAAATCTAATAATAAATGCATTATAAGACTGGTCTGAGCTGATCTGAGGATGGATGAGAATATAAAATAAAAGTGATGGCCTTAAAAGTGTTGGAGTCTTACGACAGGAATTTTATTTGGAAATTAAGACTTCAGTTTCCTGTGTTTGTGTAAAGCGAGATAACAAAGCTAAGATTAGTATATGGGGAAATGATTATCTTATTTTAACATTTAATTTTAACATTTAACATTTTTTAACATTTGCTCGATCATCGTTAATGACGCCAGGACGGCTATAAGTCTAATAATTAATCACTGCAGTGGTCTGATGTCAAATGAGACATCAACAGACAAGCAACCTTTTTTTTTTTCCAGAAATTGATCAACATCTTTGTAAACAAAATTATTTTTTTTAGAACAAACATCCTTTATAATGAAAAATTATACTAAAAAACTCGATTCATGTGACTGCGCTTTATTTTGAAATGCCTTATAGCGACTTCCAATCAGTGTATCCAACAAAGGAGAAATACTGATCATTTTTATATGAAGGAGTGAACAAGCCAATAAAATAATAATAATCATAAGAAATAATGGGAGCCAATGACCCCCCCGGACATCCGGTCTACTCCGTAGTTTGGATTTTTTTGCGGTCACTGCAGAAAATCCCACTTCACAGACACAGGAGGTTGGAAATGGGAAAGGGTTTTTGGTACTTTTTGGGCGATCTCAGGATAATCTGCTCGACTTTAATCCAGAACACTGGCAAAATTGTGGACGCTCAATTTTGGGGTAACAGTTGGTAACCTGTCACATGACTGAGACTTGTCAAGCGGCACAGGCGCATGCATTTGTCTGTGCGTCGTTACGCACGGCAACTTTTCAAAATAAAACATCTTTGGAGTGTTAATCTATAAAAAACGTTATAATGCATGGAGATTAAAATAGCAGGAGCAGCAGATATATAATGAAATATACTGAGATGCAGATGAGTGTGATAGGAGCAGATCAGTTCCTGTCAGATATCCTGTACAGACTGCATTTCTGTGACATCACACCATCACCCGATGGTCACCCGACTCCTGCAGTGTGTTGCTGTTGTGCAGATACACAGCTAATTTTAATCCACAAAAATTCTGGTTTAACAGAACACATGTATTGTGAATGTCTAAATAAACGGATGCGTGTGTCACAAGTAATCTATCATTGAAAAGCTACGAGTGAACTACACCATGGAAGATTGATGAGCTTAAAGGGAGTGAAAGTGCTTTCACAGTAAATATTATATCATAAAATCTTCGAGATCATTTGCCTTACTTGACATTGAACATCAAGCACTGTGACTATTACACATGGGTGCATTGCAATGTCACAGCTGTAACTAAATACTGTGAAGCTCTATTCTCACCTGTTTAGACGATTTATCGACCTCCTCCTCCTCTGCCCTTTTCATTTTTCTTCTATAACAAAATAAAAGAGTTCCCTCCCTGTCCCAACTGCATCATACAGTAGTTGAGAAGCTGAAGCTCACTGACAACAGATCATACGATAGATGATTTGGTCATACTGTATGTCCCCATGTCCCCTATTCATACAGTCATCCCCTCGTTACTCGCGGTTAATGCGTTCCAGGAAACACCCACAAAAACGAAATTCCGCAATGTAGCGACAAACAATTTATTTTATTATTTACAGTAATTTAAATGTTTATGAATCCTTCCCATCCTGATATTAAACCACCTTCTATCTGGTATTACCTTTTCCCACACTCTGATAGACTGTTTAAAGCACTTTCGTGTCTCATGGAAGTGCGCTTCGTTCAGAGACTCACAGAACGCAGCGCACTTCCGGATGCCGTTAGCCAATAGAATGCACGTACGGTATCACATGACTACCTACTAAAAATCAGCGATGAGGCGTGTTGATGCGCAGATGCACGAGGGATTACTGTATATATCTTACATATATGATATATAATACTTATATTTTTTTATGACACGTTAACACGTGGCCAGGACTGCATATAAAGCATTAATTTGTGAAGTACATGCTGTTATTTTATAAATTCACAAAAAATAGTTTGAAGATGAAGATATAAGTAAAACGGTTTAAATCAAAGTTTAAGTAGCATAGTAGGATGGATCACCGCATCTACCTCAATCAGATGGGGCTTCAAAGCATAACAGCAATATAATAGATGAGGAAGATTCAACTAGTTTATTCACGTCAGGAAAATTTATTGTGTCCAAAAGAAGTTTTTTGTGTTATAATACTGACCTCGTTTTGTTTCCATTAAAGCACTTTTTCCTTCAAGTATTGAAAAAATGAGAAAAGAAAAATGTTCTTGTGTAACTAGGAAATAATCAGCACAATTTCACACCATGTTCAAATTAATTTAACCAATCAGGTTGCTTCTGTGAAATGTTCCACACATAATCTCCACTATGCAATCAGGTGTATTCAGGACACACTGGAACCGAATGAATGTTATAAATGGAAATGTTCTCGACTCATAATCTAATTTAACATGTGTGTGTCTTGTGTTGCTGCAAACTTCTGACGATGGTTTAAGTTTTGATTAACAAAGAGATTGAAAAGTATCTTCACACACATCTCAGTCAATCTATTGCCGTGCTTCAAGGTGTTAGTTCTTTGTCAAGGTAATTATACCTTAACAAAACTGTTATGCTCAAGACACCGGTAATAAATGTATCCACTCCAGTCTAGCTTGCAAATACATTTTATTTCCTCTCATTTCTTTTGTCGGAATCCATCCTGGGCATCAACGCCACCGTGACAAATACCAAGATTAATCTCTTTCATATCTCTGGTGTGGTATCAAAACTACTGAAACACACACACACACACACACATGCGCAATCACAAAGTATCTTCAAAAACTATACACAATTTTTTGCACACGGTACACCGTGTACCAGATCAAAATGAATCTGCGCGGATCAAAAGGAGACTGGTCTAATTGACAATGAGGCTTCAAATACTGTGCAGATGGCGTGCAGCGTTCAGGGACCCTCTCAGCTGGAACCGAACATCTCTGCACTCTGAAAGGGGATTAAAAGAAAAATGTAAAAAAAAAAAAAAGATGAAGAATCATGCAACATCTCAGAAACGATGTCTGTATGAAATTCTGCATATGCAAACCGAGCAGTTGCCTATTGCGTCCAATTGATGTTGCACTGCACCTTTCCATATAGGTGGCATTCCATGTGCATCATCACAGCGTACAGATGATGTTTATAAGGCTTGAAGAAGTAGGGGTGTATTTGCATGTGACATTAAAGCAGAGAGCAAGCGTGGCGGCTTATTACAAAGCCGACAAAGGAAAGCGGACACATAATGCACCTCTTTGGACAGAAACACGAAGGCGGCGAGGATAACAACCTCCATTCCACTTCCCCCGAATCATCTCCCTGTCCGACGGCCTTCCGATGAGAAGAGCGATGCAGGGAAGGGAGGAGAGGGATATTGGAAAAAAAAAAAAAAAAAAAAAAATCACGCTCATACTAGAATATGCAATCGTTTTTGGCAGCTGCAGTGACTGAGCATCATCATCTGAGTGTTTTGGGGTTTTTTTTTTTTTTTTTTTTTGTGGTGTGTGAGTGGGAGAGATCAAGATCAGCAGTGAGAGAGACTAAAAAAAAAAAAAAAAAAGGGAAAGGAGGGAAAGAGCAAGTGTTCAGCTTTGAGGTGTTCCATCATCTACCAAACTCCTGCAGCTTCTCTCTCTTCCCTCCTCCTCCTCCTCCTCCTCCTTTTTTCGAGAGAGGAGAACGATAGAGAGAGAGAGAGAGAGAGAGGGAGGGAGCAACAGAGAGATAGTGAGAGAGCCACGCTAGCGAGAGAAGGGGACGTCAAGAGGAGGACCTACAAAGGGAAAAAAAAAAAAAAAATCCCTCGCTCTTTTCTGCCGCCTCTCTTCGTGCATCCTACGGGCAGCGAGGAGCACGGAGGATCCATCTGGCATATTTTCTGCACCACATCCCCGGCAAAATTTCTGAGGCTGAGTAACAGTGGGTGGAGCGCAAGAAGAGCCGCTCAGAGCTCCATCGGTGACATCGCTCCGGCAGAAGAAGAAGAAGAAGAGTGGCGTCGACGACCCGGGATGCTTAACAACCTAACCGACACAGAGGAGGGGGACGGGGGAGCGCAAAGCCAGGGTGAGTGATGGGATGTGTCTCACACACACACACACACACACACACACACACACATGCAGATATGATCTGATCCATCTGAACACAGACATTATTACAGCAGACACACACACACACACACACACACACACACATACTGTACATCATTCCCATGGAAACAGAAACACAGAGGAGAGTCATGAGATGCAACACAATACACATCAATGCATAATCTGGGTTTACACACACACACACACACACACACACACACACACACACACATACACACATCTGATGAGAGTGATGAGTCGTAGGAATAAGTCGTCTCTGTTTGAGTGTGTGTGTGTGTGTGTGTGTGTGTGTGTGTGTGTGTGTGTGTGTGTGTGTGCGTGGTACATCCCTGTACAGTGATCGGCGTGCGCGCCTCCTCTGCTGCTGCTCTTACTGCAAGGCTGTTGTGACAGGAATAGTAATGTGCTCACTCCATACCGCGGATTACAGCTCTGTCCGGCATGTCCACACACACACACACACACACACACACACACACACACACACACGCGGTAACACAGCTGAACCCAGAACCCAGAGCATTCCTCTGGTTCTGTCAGTTGTTCATTTACTTTTCATGGCGACAAAAATCCTCCCACTACATATGGCACTCCGTGGTCAAGCAGTATGGGCCCAGACACACATACACACACATACACACACACACACACACACACACGCACATACATTCAATCCCCACTGTGCTCATCTCAGTCTCCAGAGGGAACCTGTAGGTTGTTGGTTTGAACGCTCCCAGAACAGCCGCTCAGAGCTGACACCTTCACAGGCAACTGCTATCTAAATGCTGGTGATTAATTATTTCATATTTGTGAACAGATTTAAGTCACAAATGCAGTGAAAGTTGTCGATTTGAAGCTGAAGATTGGACCTGCCTCCTTTTTCCTCTTTACTCCATGTGAAGGATTGTTACCCAGCACACATCTCTCTCTCTCTTTCTCTCTCTCAAGGCCCAGTTCCGTCCCTTGCAGGAACCTCATCTACCTTTGTTGCCCCATGCATCTCCAAAAAACCAAAAAAACCAAAAAATGTTCTCGCTCTTGTCTTCCATTTTGCATCTTTGCACACATCTGTCATCATTCCTTGACTCTCAGGGACGCTCTGGAGAGACAGGTTGCGGAAGAGAGAACAGTCACTATGCAGCATCTTCTACCTGTGAGGGCTAAACGATAAAAATAGACCGGCGCTGGGAACATGAATATTTAACTTAATGCAGACATCTTTATAAATCGGGGATTACAACTGTGTGTGCTAAGAGCTCAGAGCGGTTTGTAAGAGTTTGGAGGTCAGGTCTGGAAACGTGACCCTGTTTGGTGTGAGGCTTGGGAACCGTCAAGGCCAGGTCAACTAGGTGGATGGATGGATGGATGGACGGACGGACGGATGGATAGATGGATGGATGGATAGATAAATACTGTGTAGATAGAACCTCAGCATCTCATGGTGCTCAGAGCCGCTGTTGGAAACACGCCACCATCACCTCCTCCCAACTGATCTCTCAATCTTATTCCGTCTCTCCTTCTGTGTCACACTTTCCTTATCTCCCTCTTCTTGTCACTCTGCAGTAACTGCATCTCTCTCTCTCTCAGCTATCTGTGTAACACACTGAATGACTGTGTTAAGTCATCCTTTCTGTGAACTTTTAGCCTCTTCATAGTAGTACTGTCAGTCTGCCGTTGTCCACTGTCCTCTGGTGCTGAGAGCAACCCCCCCGCTCCATCGCCTGACTCCAGCGCTATGCATAACCAGGAGCTCAGGGCTGCCTGGCGCTGTCCAAGGTGCTGATTTATAACCTTCATTACACGCTGGGCTACAGCCGCCGAGAGGACAACACAACCAGTTACATGCAGCATCAGGGTAGAGGTGTGTGTTTATGTGTGTGTGTGTGTGTGTGTGTGTGTGTGTGTGTGTGTTTGTAAGGCTATCTTGCATCACACTTTATGCATAAGAATGCAAAGATGAAAGGAAAACAAGGGAATTGAAGGTTTTTGATGTACAGTACGTCGGAGAGGTGGCTGCAAGTTGAGTCACCTTTACATTTTCATAATTTAGATATTCACAGGTTTTTGTTCTTTCTTGCTCTTCAAACCAAATTGTTTATCATCTTCAATGTTTTACATTTACCCGTGGGATTACATTATATAACATTTTTTTTTTTTTTTTTTTATATTCAGTTGCTATGATATTTAGCAGGAGTCTTAGGAATAAAGAAGAGGGTTGGAGACGGATCCAGATGAACATAACAATCAGGGAAATCTTTTTTTTTTGCCATCTTAGCTTTGCTTCTCAAAGAGTCATTAATGTGTTGCTTCTGTTTATTCTGTTTATGAGTGAATGCTGCGTTTAATGTATGCATAATTTAATGTTACCCATGTATTCTGCTTGGACAGTTTGGCTCAGCAAGGTCAGCTGACAGCCATAGATCGCTCTCTGGAGGCTTATATACAAAACATGTCAAACATTACTGCATCAGTTAGATGAAACGCATTTTATTGATCCCATATTGGGAAGGTGACGAGTCACATCAGTAGTAATTACAACACTTAATACACATGGAGGATTAAATTCATTCTTCAATGTAATTTTCTTTTTGTAGATATGTGGTTATTACAAGCCTGATTCAGTTGTAAATAGCGTTCTATTGGCAGACAAGAGAAAAGCTGTCTGCCATCACACCCTTTACACAGCCTGTTGCAGCTTTATTGCATCTCACTGTTGTATATACAGTACATGTTTCAGAGGTTTAATTTGGGGGGGTGGAGGGGGGGGTAGAAAGCACGGGTCAAAAAGAAAAGCAATATTAACATCTGTATAAATTCACTTAGCCAGAGAGGCAGTACGATGGGAGTGGGTGTGACAGTTTCATCATCTGCTGGTAATGCGAGCCGCCTCCAGAAGATTTCAAAAGCAATTACTAAGTTAGATTAGATGAATTTCAAATGAATATTCCCTCAAACTAAACAGTGAGAAATCCATAAGGCCTTGTAATATTCTACAGGATCACCTGTCCTGAAACAAGGGAAGCTTTTTATATCACCAAATCCAGCCAGAGTCATAAAATTCTAAAGTTTTAAAATGTTAACTAATAATATCGTTTGTGGTAATTTAATTTTCCTTTTTTCTGTTGTATGTGATCATAAACCTGATGGTAACATCGATTCGTTCTTGATGAGGCAGTAGTATTAAAAAAAAGTTTTTTCATAAAGTACCTAATTTAAATTAAGCATATTATTTGACAATAGAATTGTCAACTCCCATCCATCCATCCATCCATCCATCCATCCATCCATCCATCCATCCATCCATCCATCCATCCATCCATCCATCCATCCCGTGTCCACTCTCTCACTCAGCGGTGAGTTGGGCTGTAATGATGTTTTAGTTATGGCTGACCAAATATGTAATACTGTGAAACACTCCCTGGGGGCTTTTCCTGAGGGAGGCAGTTGTTGTGCATGCTCAATGTCATTATTCTCTGTCCACCCACTCTGTAACTTATCTGCTCTGAATGGGGAGAGAGAGGAAAATGCAGTGTAAGTGAGAGAGATTGCTGGCTAATACAGAACCACAGGCACTTGTTACTTGGAAAGGTAGCTGCACACAAAAGATGCCTTTTCAGTGGCTTAGGGCCAAGTGTTTCATCTCCACATGAGTGGACGGACACGTAGGCCTGTAGCGGCGCGCACTGCAGAAGTCCAGTTCAATATTTATATTGTCGTGTCAACCAAGCTAATTGCTGTCTTCTTCATTCAACACAACAGTATCTCTGGAGAGTGGAAAATAGAAATAGAAAATAAATTCTAATTTACGGATGCAGAAAATTTCATTTGCTTATTTTTCTTTTGTCTATTCCCTTTCGGTTATTAACTTTTTTTTTTAGCTTCATGTCTCACTTTAGTAAAGATTTCTTAAAAGTTGACCTGTTGGTGAGCCAGAGGTCCATTTCACTTTTCTCCTCACCTTTGTATGAATAGTTCCTGAGGTCTAAATTTAAATTATAATGATATATCTGATAATTGAATTTAATAAAGGTAGGAATTAATGAGTCATTGATACTGTGGCTTTTATAACAATGAGGGCCGTTGAATTGGTTTCCTTGCTAATTAGAGTATGGCTACCATTAGTAGTGGGTGTCCACGTATAATGGATGGGTATTCATTCATCTGGTTTTGGAAATTAATAAGAGAGTATAATCATCAGCGAAGGGTTCTGCTTTCCTAAAGCTTTCCGTTGAGTCATACAGCAGTGAATGAAAAACTCACACAAAAGCTGAGGGTCCCTGCGTGCACACACAGAAACACACAACTGTGAAGCAATTGTTCGTCATCCGTGGTACACCTAGTCTAGAAACATTATGTTCCATTTGGTTAGATGTTAGACTCAAAAGATAAAAGCAACGTTGTCATTTAATCGAATATATGGATTGCTTAACTTTGAAGGATTTAAGTGCAAGAGCAGCCAAAAATACTTAGAAGAAAAATACAAGCCTGGATATTAAGAGGTTTTGGAGGGGGAAGAGAAAAGAAAAGAAGAATCATGTCGAAAAATTGGTCATACTAGCCAAACACAGAAACCGATATCACCTCTTCCATCCATCCATCCATCCATCCATTCATCCATCCATCCATCCATCCATCCATCCATCCATCCATCCATCCATCCATCCATCCATCCATCCATCCATCCATCCATCCATCCATCCATCCATCCATCCATCCATTTCCTTTAACGCTTTTTCCGCCGTAGCGGGTCACGGGGAGTTGAAGCCTATCCCAGCTGGCTTGGGGCTTAAGGCGGGGGAAACTCCGGGCGCAACGCCAGTGCACCGCAGAGCCACACAGATACACAGACAAACACACACACACACACAGACACACACACATTCACACCTACAGTCAATTTGGGACCGGCCAGTTAACCTAAAGCGCATGTTTTTGGAGGTGGGAGGAAGCAGGAGAACATGCAAACTCCACACAGAGCAGGACGGGAACCCACTCTGTGGGCGACAGCGCCACCCACTGCACCACCGTGCCCATCATTTTATAAAATGCACCAAAAATGATTGTATTATTTTTGCTTTGCAGTGAACAAAATGGTTTGTAATAAGACTGCTGTTAAACTTTCAAGAATTCTTTCAAGGTCATTGAACTGAATTTTGTAATTACAGTAAAAATCTCAATTTTTTTAATTAAGACACATCATTGCTGTTACATTATTTGTCTCCACCAAATGAAAGTAATAAGTTTAGATGAGTTTTGTTGAGACAGTCAAAAGGCATAAAGGGAAAAATGGTAGGTAGAGCAGAGATAACACTAAAATATAACTATAACTTCATAATACAACACCTTAAAATGCATTATATGTTTTACAGTCTCACCACAGTGGATTTTCCCTTTAAAGGTCCCACAGATGCAACATCTACCTCTGAATGTTTTGTTGTTGTTGTTGTTTTTATAAGAGGAAATCCATTTGGTTAAATTGCACCATGGTTCGTGAATCTGTACGCCACTGATAGAGTGAATCAAAAGGAAAGGATTCCGGTGTGGCTGACACACACACACACACACACACACACACACACACACACACACACACACACACACACACACACACACACACACCAGTGGACGAGTGACACATCCTCGCTTCCCTCCGGCTCATTGTTGAAGAGACTTAAGTCCTTGATGAGTCTCTCAAATTCCACCATTAGAGTGAGCCAACCTGCGGTAGGAGATAGAACCAAAATGAAAACCCATATATTGATTTGTTCTGACTCATATACCGACATGGCTTTTTTTTTTTTTTATTTTATTTTTGTGGTGCGTAGTTGACTTCAGAACCACAATGCCCACTCAGCTTAGTAGCATAGTCACCAGCCTTTGTACCACCTTAGAATAAATTCTCTTATTTTGTTTGCAGAGACAAAATAATCCCTGTTATCTTTATTTCCATGTTAAGTTAGAATCTTGCTTTGCGCTATTTTAATTTGTCAAGCTGTGTTCATTTGACTCAGCAGAGAAAAAAACACCAACTACCTCCTCTGGATTTCCGTGGTTGCACTCTGGGTAGTTGGAAATGTATGTATTTTCTAAACCCTAAACATAAGATCCAAATTAAATACAGCAAGTAGTTTCTCTCCAGCACCTTTCCTTTGGTTTCTACATGGAAATCTGTTCTGTGGAGTGTTTGTGCTGTTGCAAAAATATGCGGTATACAAGTCAGGGGAATTTCCCTAGTGGATAAATCATTAGCATTTCATAAAGCGCTGAGAGAAGTCACATTTCTCTCTTTTCAGACTCACCAGTTCCACATGCATCACGACATTTTCTACAAGTTTAAACAATGTCAGCTCCATCTTTAACTGCCATGTGAGAAACGCTATTTAATCTTGTATCTTCAGAGCATTTGTTACACGGTACACACATGTCATCACGCATGCATTTGGCCCTGTGTGTGTGTGTGTGTGTGTGTGTGTGTGTGTGTGTGTGTGTGTGTGTGTGCCTTCTAATATTGTTAAAACCAGTGAGATGGGCTCTGATTGGCTGAACTGGAGGAAACGTTTGCTGTTGCGGCCGTCCTGCAGCAGAGGGGGGGGGCTCATTATCATGTGTTTGCGCTCTGAGAAGGAATGAGGGTCGATGATGTGGGTGCACACATCTGTGGAAATCCCAGTGTCTGTGTGTGTATGTGTGTGTGTGTGTGTGTGTGTGTGTGTGTGTGTGTGTTCGTGGGAGGATCCACTGTTGTAAAACATGGCATTGCATCTTTTCGCCTGAAAAAAAGTGGAATTGAAAGGGATTTGAGTGGGCAGAGGGACTGCGATGGAGCTGCGAGGTCAGTGGTGGAGGTTTCTAACCAGCAAACGCTGCCTGGCACCTTCTGGTGAACAGGAGACACACAGTGATGTGATTGGATGAGGGGGAGAGGGGGCGGGATCAGTCCCTAACAAGCTGCTTCATGTCCGGGACTAATTGTGTCCACCAGTACACTGCGCACACGCGCACACACACACACACGCACACGCACACACACACACACACACACACACACACACACACACACACACACAGTCAGAGGGCATAATGTTTGGGATGGACTAGAATTGCTAATGAGGCAGATGGGCACCACATCAATATGCTTTTGCATAAAACCTTCGACGCACACATTGAAGTTGAGATCACACAAATATCAGAGCAAAGATTTACTCTTAGAAATAGAAATAAAATGAAAAATGAAAAGAAATGACTTTTTCTTCTCAGTAGAGAGTAGAGTCAATGGGTATATTTAGGTTTGATTCCGGTCATATTTACCATAAAGTAGCTGCATAACAGGGATGGGAGGTTTGTCAAAGTGTTTTTTTAAATGTTTCCTTGACCCCACAGTCCTGCACTCAAATATACTTCACCTAAAATTATATTTTAAGGAGGAGAAACACGGCAACAGTTAATTTCTTTCAAAAATCCTCTCTGTCACTTAATCCATTAATAATTCCTCCATTGTTGTATTTATCTTCGTACACATTTAAAAGCATCTACACAGCGACGTAAGGTTTTAGCCTGATCAGCCGCTCATAATCTGTATCTCGCTTCAGGTTTAGGAAATCCAAATGTAGAATGATGACGACAGATAAATGATAACATCATATACAGTACTTTACAGCTTGTTAACCACGGTAATCCAACACTTATTATAAATCTCACTGTTTTCTTGTTTGACCACATTAAACTCAATGATCCAACTGTAATTCTGCCCTTAGTGATGTACCTGATAGTGAACTGGATTTCCAGTTCACAACCATTAAGAGCATCATCAGTGGATATTAAGGTTTTTCAGTATTTTAGTGGAAATGTTTTGACAGGGGAGGGGTTCGGAGTGTGTCTGGGAAACGTCAGAGGCATTTCTGTCATCAACTGATAGTTTGTTTGATTTCATTTTCAACCTTGAGATGATTGGAGACCTGCGACAACGTTGTTTTCTTTAATCCATGCCAAGAAATAACGCATGTGCAGCCTCCACATATTAATCATTATTCATGAAATTAAACTGTTTTGAAGTCTCACATACTTACGATCTTGTTTCCCCTTCATACATTGCTTGAAGTGACAGATAGATGTATATGGACATTACTGGATTAGAGCCATTATGACTGGACACAAAGACCAACACTATAATTAGAGGACTTTCAATGGGGGGGCTATCAGTGGTGTGTTTAGGAAAACAGTCATTCACTGTCGGGAAAAAAGGAACCTTTTACAGGGAAGAGGATTCTATATTATATAACACACACACACACACACATACACACATACACACACATACACACATACACACAAAGCTGATTACTTATCATTAACTAAATGGTCCCATTTGTGAACCCGTCTATGTGTGTGTGTGTGTGTGTGTGTGTGTGTGTGTGTGTGTGTGTGTGTGTGTGTGTGTGTGTGTGTGACGACTGATCAGCCGGAGCGTGTTCCACAGCCGTGTGTTTCATGTCGCAGCATCATTTGATGACAGCGTCTTTTGTCAGGGATCAAACAGCCATGATGGAGAAGATGGAAGAGGATGTTCAGAGCCACACACACACACACACACACACAAACACACACGCACGCGCACACACACACACACACTGCTGATGGATACTGCTGTTATTGTCTAACAGCCTTTGAGATTATTGCTTAATTTACCACACACACACACACACACACACACACACACACACACACACACACACACACATAAAGGGCAGCATGGGTGCATCTCAGTGTGGTAAATATGACATCAGCAAATTCAGTCATTTTCAATCATTGTGACGTTTTACATTCATATTCGGGTGCATCGCTAAACATTTACATAATTCTATGTATCATGTGTTTCCACACACACCCAACAGCAGCCGCTCCATACGTTCTGATTTAGTCATTGGCTTTCAGCCCACCTGTTAGACACAGCTAAGTGGATGTAGCGACGGAAAGTATATTCTCACAATCAAATATTTATGTCTGAAGGTATGACTTTCACGCATCATTCCCCTGAGTATCATGTCGCCTTTGGCGAGGCTAAACACTTAGGTAACTCATGACGCTCCTGCCCCCCCCCCCCCCCCCCCCCCCTCCTGTCGGTCTATCCGTCCCTTTCGCTCTTCACCAGCAGCTAAGCTGACATTTCTGCATAACTCTCAGCCATGCCAAGTGTCTGGGGCTGATATGCCTGTATAAATGGTATTTCCCATTTCGCCACGGCCCACAGAGCCTATCAGCATCCTCAGCAAATGGTAATAATCCATCTGTCAGCTGGAACCCTCCGCAAGCGGCAGCGAGCCACGCCACTTGCCCCGTGTCCCATCTCGGGCCTCAATGGGAACCCATTTAGCTATTGTCACGTCAGAAAATGGAACTTAAAGTGGAGAGCTCAGGGATTGGTGTGGTGTGTGCTGCTGTGTAAACACACAGGGTTTTTCAAGGCAAGCAGGATCAGAGTATGTTCTGCCTATAGATATTACAGGCGTTCTATCTATTCCCTATATCTGTTATCACTAAAAATGACTGTCTTTGGCAGCATGTTGGTTATTAGAGCTTTGTGAGGTCAAAACATGTTTAAGGTTCTGATAAAATTGTGTGACACTACTTCACGCGACACCCCCCCCCCCAATAGTTTTATTGCTGTAAACGCAGCAGTGTATGAATTTATTGTGACAATTCCTGAAACTCCAATCACTAAGATGACGAAAATATAGACGCCATCAGGAGTGGTTATTGGATTATTATTGGTTATTGGATCGTTCATCACACTGAACATCTTCTGTAAAAATGTAACTCACAAAATCTGTATTTACACTAAATTACAGTATTTTTCGCACTATAAAGCGCACTGGACTATAAGGTGCACCTTCAATGAATGGCCTATTTTACACCCTTTTCATATATAAGGCACACTAGATTATAAGGCGCATCTGACTATAAGGTGCACTTTTACTGAATGGCCTATTTCAAAACTTTTTTCACCAATAAGGGCCACTGGACTATAAGATGCACCTGTCGGTTTTTGAGAAAATTAAAGGTCAGAAAATACTGTAATTCTGCTAACGTAGCATAATAGCCTGAGGGTTTCTCTCACACCAATAAGAAAGTTGGAAAATTATAGATTAGCCATATACTGCCTATAGTAGCACCTTATTTTAACTTTATAGGTTTGCGAATCAAATCTATGACCTCCATACCGGATCGGTCGAGATCCAGGTTAACAACGACCGCCATCGGCGCTGTTGACCTACAGGGCGCCGGAGGAAATTGGACAACTGTTGGCCGAAGAAGGAGAGGAGGAAAGTGTGTTTGCACGAAGAGAGAGGAGCGCCAAGAGTATAGGACTGAGAGAAGGGACGTTGAATGTTGGAACTATGACAGGAAAAGGTAGAGAGTTGGTTGACATGATGCAGAGGAGGAAGGTAGACATACTGTGTGTCCAGGAGACCAGGTGGAAAGGTAGCAAGGCTAGAAGTTTAGGAGCATGGTTCAAGTTGTTCTATCATGGTGTAGATAGGAAGAGAAATGGAGTAGGCGTTATGGTTAATGTTGTTAGTGGGTATGCTCCACAGGTAGGATGTGAGCTGGAGGAGAAGGAGAAATTCTGGCTGGACTTTGATTAAGTGATGCAGAGCATACCTAGAAGTGAGAGAGGTGTCATTGGAGCAGACTTCAATGGACATGTTGGTGCAGGAAACAGAGGTGATGAGGAGGTGATTGGCAGGTTTGGTATCCAGGAGAGGAACGCAGAAGATCAGATGGTAGTTGACTTTGCAAAAAGGATGGAAATGGCTGTAGTGAATAGTTTCTTTCAGAAGAGGCAGGAACATAGGGTGACCTATAAGAGTGGTGGTAGGAGCACACAGGTAGACTACATCTTGTGTAGACGGTGTAACCTGAAGGAGATCAGTGACTGCAAAGTATTGGTAGGCGAGAGTGTAGCCAAACAGCATAGGATGGTGGTGTGTAGGATGACTCTGGTGGTGAGGAAGATGAAGAGGGCAAAGGCAGAGCAGAGGACGAAATGGTGGAAGCTAAAAAAGGAAGAGTGTTGCATGACTTTTAGGAAGGAGTTAAGACAGGCTCTGGGTGGTCAGGAGGTGCTTCCAGATGACTGGACAACTACAGCTAATGTGATCAGGGAGACAGGTAGGAGAATACTTGGTGTGTCACCTGGAAGGAAAGTAGATAAGGAGACTTGGTGGGTGAATGAGGAGGTACAGAAGTGCATACAGAGAAAGAGGTTAGCTAAGAAGAAGTGGGACACTGAGAGGACTGAGGAGAGTAGACAGGAGTACAGTGAAATGCAGCGTAAGGTGAAAGTAGAGGTAGCAAAGGCCAAACAAGGTGCTTATGATGACTTGTATGCTAGGTTGGACAGTAAGGAGGGAAAGACTGATCTATACCGGTTGGCAAGACAGAGAGACAGAAATGGGAAGGACGTGCAGCAGGTTAGGGTGATTAAGGATAGGGATGGAAGTCTATTGACAGGTGCCAGCAGTGTGATGGGAAGATGGAAAGAGTACTTTGAAGAGTTGATGAACGTGGAAAATGAGAGAGAACAAAGACTAGAAGAGGTGACTGTTGTGGAACAGGATGTGGCAAAGATTAGTCAGGATGAAGTGAGGAGGGCACTGAAGAGGATGAAGAGTGGAAAAGCAGTCAGTCCTGATGATATACTTGTAAAGGTTTGGAAGTGTCTAGGAGAGGTGGCAATAGAGTTTCTGACTGGGTTGTTCAACAGGATCTTAGATAGTGAGAAGATGCCTGAGGAATGGAGGAGAAGTGTGTGAGAAGTGGTGCCCATTTTTAAGAACAAGGGAGACGTGCAGAGTTGTGGCAACTACAGAGGAATAAAGCTGATGAGCCATACAATGAAGTTATGGGAAAGAGTAGTGGAAGCTAGACTAAGGGCAGAAGTGAGCATTTGTGTATGGTTTCAGTATGGTTTCAGCAGTATGGTTTCATGCCAAAAAAGAGTACTACAGATGTGGTATTTGCTTTGAAGATGTTGATAGAGAAGTACAGAGAAGGCCAGAGGGGGCTGCATTGTGTTTTTGTAGATCTGGAGAAAGCTTATGACAGGGTGCCCAGAGAGGAACTGTGGTATTGTATGAAGAAGTCTGGAGTGTCAGAGAAGTATGTTAGAGCGGTGCAGGACATGTATGAGGACTGTAAGACAGTGGTGAGGTGTGCTGTGGGTGTGACAGAGGAGTTCAAGGTGGAGGTGGGACTGCATCAGTGATCAGCTCTGAGCCCCTTCTTGTTTGCTATGGTGATGGACAGGCTGACAGACGAGGTTAGACAGGAATCTCCATGGACTATGATGTTTGCAGATGACATTGTGATCTGCAGTGAGAGCAGGGAACAGGTGGAGGAGAAGCTAGAGAGGTGGAGGTTTGTCCTGGAAAGGAGAGGAATGAAGGTTAGCCGCAGTAAGACAGAGTACATGTGTGTGAATGAGAGGGACCCAAGTGGAAGAGTGAGGTTACAGGGAGAAGAGATCAAGAAGGTGGAGGATTTGAAGTACTTAGGGTCAACAGTCCAGAGCAATGGAGAGTGTGGAAAAGAGGTGAAGAAACGTGTACAGGCAGGATGGAACGGGTGGAGAAAAGTGTCAGGTGTGATGTGTGATAGAAGAGTTTCAGCTAAAATGAAAGGAAAGGTGTACAAAACTGTGGTAGACCAGCGATGTTGTTTGGTCTAGAGACAGTGTCACTGAGGAAAAGACAGGAGACAGAGCTGGAGGTAGCAGAGACGAAGATGCTGAGGTTCTCTTTGGGAGTGACCAGGAAGGATAGGATCAGGAATGAGTACATCAGAGGGACAGCACATGTTAGAGGTTTTGGAGATAAAGTCAGAGAGGCCAGACTAAGATGGTTTGGACATGTCCAGAGGAGAGATAGTGAATATATTGGTAGAAGGATGCTGAGTTTTGAACTGCCAGGCAGGAGGCCTAGAGGAAGACCAAAGAGGAGGTTTATGGATGTAGTGAAAGAGGACATGAAGGTAGTTGGTGTGAGAGAAGAGGATGCAAAGGACAGGGTTAGATGGAGGCAATTGATTCGCTGTGGCGACCCCTGAAGGGAAAAGCCGAAAGGAAAAAGAAGAAGTAGCACCTTATTTTAACTTTTGGAGATGGTGCTTTAAACTTTTCTCCAAACGTTTTCTTGCATTATTCACATGATAGGAATGAAATTTTCCATCGTTTCCACTCTCCAATGCATTCTATTCTGGTCCTATGGCTTCAGTTTTTATTTATTGTTAATGCATTTCTAGACCTCAAACCTCAGTCTCCTTAAAGTAGAAGTCCTTATCTTCTCTTTTTTTTTTGTCTTATAATTTATGATCCATCACTTGAATGGTTTCATATACTCACTGTCTTTCATTTTTAAAGACCTGTCAAGTCTTCGTCCTCACATCTCAGTCCATTTGCTACTTACTCCATTTCTACATACATGCTCCCCTCTGTGTGAGCGAGAGCTGCCCGTGACCTCCATCCAGTAATCCACGGACGTCTACTTACACTCTGCTGATCCCACAGCATTTGCTATCTATCGTCTACTTCCTTTCCCACCCTGTCATCTTTATTCAGGATGTCTGGATTATTAAACTCAACACGTCTTAATCCCCTCATCCTCCTACTCTGCAGCTGGCCTAGCAGATTGGTCATCAGACCGCTACTTCTTTAAGCTTGGCTCAACTCCGGACCTTGGCTGAGCAGCTGTGCCTGACCTCTCTGCTGCCCAGTCCCCTATAAGAGCACTTCTACTGAGATATTTTGAGTTGATAATAACTTTATAAAAACACTTTGGTCATTCAAACACTGATCACCTTCCCTCATTGTACCGGGTGTGGCTTTTCCTTCTTTTGGAAGTATTTGTTTCACATTGCCTCATTTTCATCTAAATTATATTGTTAATCATGCAAAAGGTAGGAGGGAATAGGGCTTTTGATATTAGTAGACACCATCTGCATGTAAAAAAATAAGCAGAGAGGGGGGGGGGCAACTGTCACGACTGCTCAGACACATTAAAAGATTCCTTAGCAGTCATCTCCTTGATGATCAAGAAGCATTTTGATGGGATGCATTAATTTTCAATAACATGTTTAAAAAGTGAGGAAATTAAAATATTTGTTCTTAGGGACCAGTGAAAGAATAACTCACCCCTGACTGATAAAGAAATGTGAGCCTTGTGGCCTTTGTTTGTTGTCCCTTTTTTTTTTTTTTGCCTGTATGGCAGCTGCCATCGTCTGAGGAGGAGGAAGCAGGAGGGAATGATCATCTGTGTTTCGTATGTTTTTTTGGACTTGAAGGCCTGACAGCACCCCCCCC
Organism: Antennarius maculatus; assembly: GCA_013358685.1. Classification (NCBI taxonomy): domain Eukaryota; kingdom Metazoa; phylum Chordata; class Actinopteri; order Lophiiformes; family Antennariidae; genus Antennarius; species Antennarius maculatus. The sequence continues at coordinate 2,943,651 of CM023609.1, read as the reverse complement.
CCCCAATGGCACATGGGGTGGCCAAACCATCTCTGACTGAATGAGGCCATCTTAGTCAAAAATTGAGATTGTAGTGCAGGAGGCAAAAGATTAACACTTTCATTCTGTGGTGACGGTCAGCGACAGCATGTGTTGAGTCTGTCAACATAGAACATATAGCGCTCGGTAAGAAGCCCACTGCCTTGGTCGTTACTGCTGCCTCGCTGCTTATGTAGTTGCTCCTCTTTTAACTTGTAAATATGGACACAGATGGCATCAAGCAAAAGGTTACACAATCATCGCTGCAGCCTCTGGGGTTGCTAAATAAATGGTTTGACTTCTGGTAGGCTTCAAAAATCACTCAAGGCTTGCTTACTGGACAAATCCACATTTATCCCAGTCTGTTTTGTCATCACAAGAAAATTATTTTCATTTTGCTTATTTGTCACAATTATAGTGTCAGCGTTAGCATTCAGATGACTCAACCAACAGGTTGAATTCCTGCAGTGGAAAATATTTATCCAAGCTTCATTGCTCATGACTTCTTGGCTCTGTTATCCAATAACACCGGCTCTTGCCTCTACAATAGAAATGATACGCATGGCATCGACATTGTCTCACACATACAAATATGAAATCAAGCATCTGATCCCTTCTAGTTTGAATTGCATTCTCTGTTTTTTTGCGACAGGAAAAACCTCACAACGGGATTAAAGTCCCCCCCCCCCGTCTCCTCTTTGAATAAATACGAAGTGACACACTCAGATGGACGGAACACTCGACATGTTAGCTTTTCACCAAGAGCATAAGGAAGCTGCTCAGATGGTCAGAAAAGGTTCTGCTTGTATATATGGAATGAGAGTGAAAGGGAGAGGGAGATAGAATAAGGCAACTCCAGCCTTTATCCTCTGCTGCATGACTAGTTGCTATAGCAACATGACTTTGCATTCCTTCTCACCTGCCGTTTTTGATCAATTTTCACTCTTTGTCCTTAAAATGCCACACCGTTGTTACTGACTTACCTGCGCTGTTGGAGAGGACCGCTCCTTATAAAAATGCCCCTTAAATTCATAGAGGTCTCCGTCCATGGCAACATCACTCCGACTCCGTCCAACATGTCCTTGGATAGTGAGTCATCGAGAACCAATAGACGCTGGAGCGCCTCTAACTTTTCAGTCCTTTTTTGAAGCTAACAGAACCTAACCAGACCTTCATCAGAGTCGTAGGTCATCCTTTACTCCCCCGAGAGATGGAGTAAAGAAAATACAAGCATTGCATAGCAGGACGTTTGACACAACTACTTCTATGTCACACATGCCTTTGAAATAGGTGGATGTTTGAACTTTATTTTCCTGAAATGGTGTTAATTTGCCTGTTTTCATCAGGCAAGTAAAAGACAGAGCAGTGTGGGGTCCTACATAATTTGTATATTGATAGATAGTGACAGTCGGTCCTGCGTGAGGAAACCAGGCATGCTCAGGGAGTCAAGCCTGAGCTGAAGGCACCGAAGCATGATGACTTGATTCTCACGTAAACATGCATTTCTCCTGTAGTGATAGCTGCTAGTCATGTAAATATCTAAAAACTGACTCACGTACTTATAAAGAGACCCACATGGGAATAAGTTTACAGTAGCATGCCCTCAGTAATTAATGTGTCAGATCTCAATTCCTCATGTTTGTAACATGCAGTCTTTATTCTACTATATGTTGCACAGATCAGCTGAGAACCAAAGTGCACATTTATGAAATTATGTGCACTCAGCCCCATTCTCCTCTGCGTGCGCAGTCCGATCATGCAAGTGCCTCTTATCTAATGCACGCATGAGTTTCTGCTGATTGGCTGATCATTGCCAGGGAACACTATGGAGGAACTATCTGTGTCTGTTTTCAGAGAACATTTCTGACGTCTTGTTGATGTGGATAACAGAGAAACTAACAGTGTTTTTTCATGAACCTGTACTGCAGAGAGTAGAATCCACAAATCCTGACAGTGGATGCTTCCACAAGCATGTATGGTCTTGAACAGTCATGCAGTCACATTATACATGAACAGGGACTCTCAGACAACATCATCCTGTGCAGCAATACTGTGAGCATTTTTTTTCACGGGTTTCCACACAAATATTATCATACTGTATATAATACAAGTCAGCTGCAACTGTGGCTTCTCTCAGACTTATACAGTTTAACTCTTAGAACACAGAATCTGTCATTTACGCAACTGCTGGGTTTGTCAAAATGAGACAGAATACTGCAGTGAGTCTTTGTATTTAGGATAAAGGATTAATCATTGGACCGCTGAGGGCTCTAAGTGGTATTTGCAAAGACAATATATACATATAGGCCAATGTGTAATGCATTTTACAGGAAAATGATAAAACCCTGTCTTTAGTGTTTAGCTGAGGCACAGCCTCTATGGGCTTTGCACATAATATGACTGGGTCAAAGACATGTTGCCTGAGAAGACTAAACGTGTAAAGCCGAAAAGTTGTTCGATAGTGTCCCAGACTCAGGTCTTAATAATTCTGGACTGTCTGAAATGAGCTGTCCTAGTCTAGCCCTTTAAATAGTTTGAAGGTTTTCATCCAAAAACCACACGTTAAGAATGTCTGACAACTCTGTCAATCCTGATTTTAACTCACCGAGTTAAATGTAATCTAATCTACTTATGGCAAAAATTAGACAAGTGTGCAAAAGCTGGATATGCAACTGTGTAACTAACACATACACACATTATTTCAGATACACACAGTTATTGGTCCAGATGTCACCTGGGTCATATGTGTCTCATGGTGTTGGTGACTCTCTGTTGGCGATGCCAATCATAGGAACTACCCCGGTCCCTTTATGACTATGCCAACTCTACATCATGCCAGTCAGCAGCAACGACAACAAAACCACTAAGTAGGTCACACTGCAGTCATTCTGACTCCCCAGCTAGAGAAGGAGGTGAGAGATAGAGATGATATAAAAGAGATGGAGAGGGAGACGGAGCAGAGGACGTTTTAAAGGGAGGATGTTGCAGTAGATAAAGTAATGAGATGAGCAAAGAAAAACAAGGAAAGGGAAAGGGGAGTTTGGGGGGTTTGGAGATCAAACATGAAAGCCTGGAGGACAAACTGGAGGGATGGCAGCTCACTGGAAATGAAGCAGAGGAATCACGAAACAAATGATGTGGTTTTTCAGAAAAAAACAAACAAAAAAAAACAATGATTCATGATTGCAGCATCAAAGAATGCTGAGAGAGAACAAGCAGTAAGAGTTTATGGACATTGTGTTCATGGATGGAAGTGGTTTGAAAGACTATAAGACATCTTTTTATGTATACACAACCTGCAGTGGCATTAACATGCAGGGTGCAGAATGATGATTTCATCCCAAAAGGCGTCATTGCTGCTGCTCTGTTATATTCCACTTTTACTTATTCACCACTATGCAGTCTTACAGAATGTGTCTTGTGTGTAATTGAGCCACTGAATGAGAACACGCACATCAAGACTCTGCTAATTAAGTTCATCACTAAAAACTAAATGTGGGATTTAATCTTGCAAATCAAGTGAGGATAAGAGATTTTTGTGTTTTGCGACTTCCATTAATAGAGCTTCATTTTTTGTGGCATTGTACACCAGTTCGTTCAGCTGAGAGCACTGGGCTTTTCTTCTGCCTCCTTTGGTTTATTTTTATGTTCATAAAAATAAAATGAAATGAGGTTGTTGGGTTTTTTTTAGGGGACAAGGATTAGGCTTCGTGTGGCAGCTCAGATGGCATCAAAAGTCATTTCATCGTCTGTAGTCAGTCTGTGACACACGCCAAAGACTTATCATTCACATAGAGTACCTCCATAATATGTCATCTTAACCTTTGTATACATCTGTGACAGAAAAGCATTCAAAACTCTCTTACCCCAAAACAGGCTTGTCATTTACAATCTATATTCTGTACGGTACAAAATGTGCACAAAACCAATAAAGAGACTGAAACCAGAGACTGGACGTTTGCAATTTTTGTTTCAAATTGACATCATTGATTCATCTCAACAAACATCTCTTTGTGGGCATACTACTAAACTGTCCCCGCCAAAATAAACTGGCAAATGTTCTTGTCTATTATACAGCCTTCTTAAAGGTCACTCTTTTGTACTACTGGGGTTTTGTTGTACAGTCCAAGACAGAACTGCCAGAAGAGGCCCTCAGGTCAAAATTGCCACAAAGCCCAGTTTGGCCCATCAAACGTTTCTACTGTACAAATAATATTTTGTATGAACAAATTACATCAATATCCATGCTGCATTGTTTTTCTGCCACAAATACAGTATTTTCCGCACTATAAGGCGCACTTAAAAGCCTTTAATTTTCTCAAAAACCGACAGTGCGTTTTATGATCCAGTGGGCTTTATTTGTGAAAAAAAAGTTTTGAAATAGGCCATTCATTGAAGGTGCACCTTATAATCAGATGCACCTTATAATCAGTGTTCCTTTTATATGAAAAAGGTTAAAAATAGAGCATTCATTGAAGGTGCGCCTTACAGTCCAGTGCGTCTTATGGTGCAGAAAATGCTGTACTCTGAAATTACACAAAGCCACAATCAATAATTGTTTTGTTGGCCCCCCAAGACGTTTTTGACATTTTGCCACATTCCAGGTTTCAAACTTAAAGATAACAAACTGAAAATATTTTTCAAGAATCAACAACATGTGAGACACAATCATGAAGTGGAACCAAATTTATTGGCCCCCTGTTCTCTCAGTTCAGCTAACCGACTCCAGAAGTTCCCTGACGACTTCTGAATGATCCAATGTTGACCTAAATGACTAACAATGACAAACAGAGTGCATCTATGTGTCATTTGGTCTCAGTTTAAATGCACCTGCTCAGTGATGGTCTCAGACTTCTGTTAAAGGAACACTGGAGAACAAACAGCATCATGAAAACCAAAAAACACACCAGGCAGGTCCGGGATAAAGTTGTGGAAAAGTTCAAAGCAGGAATGGGATACAAGAAGATTTCACATTATTTAAATGTCTCCTGGAGCACTGTGTGAGCAATAATTTCAAAATGGAGAGAGCATAAAACTACTGCAAACCTACCAAGACCTGACCGTCCCTCTAAACTTACAGCCCAAACAAGGAGGAAACTAAGCCGAGAAGCAACCAAGAGGTCCCATGATCACGCTGGAAGACCTGCAGACATACACAGCTGAGGTGGGACAATCTGTCCATAAGACAACTATCAGTCGTACTCTGCATAAATCTGGTCTTTATGGAAGAGTGGCAGGAGAAAGCCATTTCTGAAAGAAAACCGTAAAAAAGCCCGTTTGGAGTTTGCAAGAAGCCACATGGAGACACAGATGACATGAGGAACAAGGTGCTCTGGTCAGGTGAGACCAAAGTTGAACTTTTTGGGCTGAATGCAAAACGTTACGTTTGGCGTAAGAGTAACCCTACACATCACCCTGAAAACACCATCCCTACTGTCAAACATGGTGGTGGCAGCATCTTGATCTTGGGGGGGGGCTTTTCTTCAGCTGGGACTGGGAAGATCGTTAGAGTTGATGGGAATATGGATGGAGCCAAATACAGGGTGATTCTGGCAGAAAATCTGTTGGAGTCTGCAAAAGACCTGAGGATGGGGCGAAGGTTCACCTTCCAACAGGACAATGATCCTAAACATAAAGCCAAATCTACAATGGAATGGTTTAAAACTAACCATATAAAGGTGTTAGAACGGCCAAGCCAAAGTCCAGACCTCAATCCAATAGAGCATCTGTGGAAAGATCTGGAAATTGCAGTGCACAAACAATCTCCATCAAACCTTAAGGAATTTGATGTTTTGTAAGAAAGAATGGGGCAAAGATTTCTGTCATAAGATGTGAAAAAACTTACAGAGACATAACCAAAAAGACTTGGGGCTGTGATCGCTGCAAAAGGAGTTTGTACAAAGTATTAACTCAAAGGGGGCCAATACTTTTGCATGTCCTACTTTTCAGTTTTTAATCTGTAAACACAATATAAAATGTTGAATAAATTTGACTTCACTTCACGATTGTGTCACACATGTTGTTGATTCTTGAAAAATATTTTCAATTTGTTATCTTTAAGTTTGAAACCTGAAATGTGACAAAATGTCAAAAAGGTTCTTGGGGGGGCCAATACTTTTGTAAGGCACTGTAGCTCTACCTGTCCAAAGGAACGTTTGGCCTCTGTTTCTCAGTGTATAAAGAATCCAGTGGAATCATTTGTTTTGACTCCTTTGAAGGTCAACTGAAGGGTAACCCGGAACCAACCCAGAATGCACTGGGTCATCTCTCCCTCCTGTCCTGTACTCACAGCATTTCTGTTCAAAGTATCTTCACTGTGTTCACAACCCAGTCTCACACAAGACTTTGCCTCAAACAGAAGACACACATAAATTTACACACTTACCTACATACACCATGTTAATCAAGCACACCATGACAAGTTGACACCTTCATTATGTTATTAATTCCTGTGGTCGTGTCAATAGCCTGGAATGCCAGTGTCAACACCCTTTAATGGAATCTCATCAGCATCGCACCTCCTCCCTCTCCTTGAGCTGTTTGCCATGCAGAGGGCGTTCGGCCCCCCGGCCCCCCTGAATGGATAACAGCAGGGGGAGGATCAGGAGATGGAGAAGAGGAGATACGCACTTAGTAGTGTGGATTTCATACTCCATACCATAGCCACCGCCATCTCTCATCATGCATCTACTTTGACATTTGTCATTTAAAAAAAAAACAAAAAAACAAGTTCAGCAACTGCAGGAGGAAAAAAAATGTCATGGCAACGGCTGCTTCCTTCTCCTCTGTTCCCTGCCTTCCTGTTTTTATTCCATCTGATTCATGTCTGGCCTTGAGTTTGTTAAATCTCCAATAATGATAACAAGTGATGAGGTGTTGACTTCCACAGCGTTATGGCGGTGCAGTTTGACTGTTTACTATAAATTGCATGAAATGGCTATGAATAAACTGGTCTGTCTGAGACCCTTAAGGTCCGGTCTCCCTGGACCTACATCCACATTCTCTTATTGCCCCAACTAGCGGAATTGATGGATGATATTGTACAAGAAGTTGGTCCTGGCAGGCTATCATTCAGAGATCAACTACTTCCTTCCTTCTTAGGTTCAAAGTGTGTTTCAGTCTCATGTGTGTTGATTTCATTTAAATTCCAGCTTCTTAAAGGTAAGAGTATCCTTCCATTCTTAATCATTTCATTTAGTATCAGCAGTACCTGTTCATGTTGAAACAGGGCCTCTAGTCAATTATGCCAGGACGTACTTTGATACAGTATGTGAATCATTATCAGTAGTTTTTAGTGTGGACCAACCTTAAGAATTTAGTGTATGTAATGTTCAGTCAGGCTTTCATACTTCTGCAGCTGAGTCACCTCAACAGAAGTCAAAAGGTGAAGTCTTCCCCCTGTCCAAAGTGTGTCTGTGTCTCAACCTTTACCACGTCCTGAGTAAGAGGAAGATGATGCATCCCGTCTGTTCAGTCAGTCATGCAAAGGAAGATGCTGATGAAAACGCATGTCTACTCCTTTAGATCCCCTTATATTCTCATTTTCAGGTAAAATACATTCCTATCACATTGATTTGGAAATAGTTGTGTGCCTTTGAGCTGTTTTTGTGGACCTCATCTGGTCCATATGTTTCCTCTAAAAGTCAAACTGAAGGATGACCAACAGTCATTTGATCAGCCTGAACTGTCTGGTTTTTCTCCTATTCAAAGGTAGCAGACGATGAAGGCGATTATAGAGTCAGATGCGAGGAACGTCAGGACGATAAACACGTTACTTAGAGTTGCTTGACAATGAAGGCAACTCTTTGTCCATGTCTGACACAGCTGGAAACTGTTGCAGTCACGATGTACCTCTCCAGTTTAGAAATGCAACTAGAGATGACACGTTGATGCATTTCTTTTTAATTAGTGAGTGATTTCTGGAACAGGTATCTAAAAAATGTAAACTGTTCAAATATTCATTCAAACCTCTGTTGAGGACAGAGCCTGTCTGCCGAATGGAAGGAAGGACGGAGATGAAACTAGAAATGATGACTTATCATCCCAGCAGCTCCTTTTGCTTCAGCATCGAACAAAGACAAGACAGAAACAGATATAGCTCTGTCAGTTCTGCTCATCACACTTAAAAGTTATACTTGTGTATTTTTTTGGTCACAGACATGTCACTTTTTCAAACAAACTGCGTGGTCATCCCACAAAGACTCATGTAGACGCCATAGTTGGTGTGTCTTTGTGTGCCCACATCATCCTCCAGTGCCATGACTTTCCTAAACGTTCAGACAGTGAAATGCCAGTAGAAGCAAACGGATGCAATTATTCTCCAGCTCTGATTGATGACGCAGCGAGCTCCATCTGATGTTGGAAGTCTCCCTGCACTACACGCCCTTATGCCATGCTATCAGCACATACAGACACACACACACACACACACACACACACACAGAGTCACACATTTTGTCAAGAGCAATGAAAATGCATCCAGCAGTAACTTGTTGGAACTGGGCATTCATGGGTGATACATCAAAATCCTCCCTCAAATGCAAACACTTGCTAAGCCGACACGTTTCATAAATCACCTGAGGCAGGAGGGTTGGTGTGTGTGTGTGTGTGTGTGTGTGTGTGTGTGTGTGTGTGTGTGTGTGTGTGTGTGTGTGTGTGTGTGTGTGAGGGTTGTGTATCCTCTTCTGGTATCCTTCTAGAAGTGACCTCTATTTACCTGTCATACACTGTTACCTCCACCAACACGTAGCTGCTGCAGTGCAGTGCAGCCGTGGCTATGCTACTGCTGTGTGCTCTCTTTCCAGCTGGTCCAACATTACACCAAAGATGAAGTAAGACTGGAAGAAACTGATGAAGGACCAAATATAACATGTATTAACTGGAAGAGAAGACAACAATCCAGAAGGAAATTTCAGCTATGAAATATCAGCTGAGGGCTGCTTTTAAAAGAGGAATGAGAGAAAACTGTACCTTTTGAATCTGCAACAGAGACATGTATCTCTAATATAAGGCCACTATGGAGAAGAGCCTTCCTTTTTACTGTCCTCTCAAAGGCATATGCACACACTTGTGTGTTGGGTCTCTGCTACGCATGTGGTCATAGAGGTAGAGCGGGTGTCTCTGCTAAGGCATCTGCCTTTGGTAGCTGAAGAGCCCCAGAGCAGAACAGATTCAGTCCGCTTTGAGGTTTGGCTGCTCTCACCCAGCCTTTGAACTGTGCACGCGTCCAGCCTTGTGGCCTGTGGTAATTAGCATTTCACCGGCATCCATCTTCAAAGGCAGCGGGTAAAGCAAGGAGCATTGCACACACACGTCCATATCAAAAGGGCCCCTGTCCTTCCACTGAGAGGTCTAACGTCCACTTTAGAATGCTGCTGCAGTTAAATGTTCAGAGTGCTCAGGACATTCAAGGGGCTCCCGAGGGTGAAAGACATTCAGCATGGTGACAGTGTGTGCGCCGATAAGTAATAGTCGCGTAATTAATCAATTTTTCAATAAAATTGTAATATTCCAACATTTTTGATTTTTATTACATCCCGCTTCAAAGCGGTGATGTAATTTAATTGTCAGTGTTTGTGTGTTCTTCCGTCCGTTCGTCAGTCCGTTACTCCGCCAAATATCTTCACAACCGTTGCAGATAGAAAAATGAAACCAAAAGCAGATTACTTGGTAGGCAAAGGGGATGAAAATGAGATGATGACCTTGACCTTGAAAAAACTAGGTGAAGGTCAAATTTCAACTTTTGTACACTCAGGAACCTGATTAGATAGAAAGACGAGGGAGAAGGTCAGTGTGAGTGAGACCATAGATCAAAATTAGTGCTTTGATCTACCTATCCACTAGCTTGGATCTATGGTTAAAGCTGGTGCATAGCTTTGACCTACCCTGAAAGGTCAAAGCCACCACCGTGATAGTATAATATGTATATTAGTTTATGTATATTTGTAGGCATCACCGAGTCTGTCCGGTGAATGCGGTGAGACATCTGTGTCCCACATTTAACGGAGTCGTACAAAGAAAAACAATGTCAGCCATTGGTGAAGTGACACAGAGCTAGGAGCATCATTTACCGTCCGGCAGTGACATTGTTGTGAAGCCTTAAGTTACACAAGGAGGTCAAAGTATCTGACTTTGACACTGCTGTCCATTTGTAACCAGAAGTCAAAGCTGTTGTCTTTTAACCATGAACACAAGTGAAGAAAATAGACCAAATACAAGGAGACTGTACCACAACCTTGCAGAACTTCTATAAGGTGCTGTTGGCATTCTGTCAATGGGATTTGTTGACAGTAAGAGAAAAATACAGTATAACATCTCCTTAACCAAGATGTACGGGACAAAGTCTTCCTGCTCAGCGGTTGTCAGTTGGTCAACCAGAACTTTGAAAGCTTCTGTCAGACATGCACTTTGAAACTGAAATGTATTTAAGAGGCATGTATTCAATGCTAACAGCACATCTGTCAAGGCCTGGAAAGAGATAGGCTCTCCTCCGTGGGAATTCACTGACAGTGGCAGTAAGAGCAGACCACCAGCTGCTTATGAATGACGAAAAGGAAGAAATATGAAGAAGAGAACAGGAACATCGACCAAGACTGAAGATGAAAATCAGAAAGCAGGAGAAGAAATAGGTTAGGTCAGATCTAGACTCTCAAACTTAGAATTTTATAAGATAATGTCCTTGAATGTGGTGAGGTTCAGTGGAGTTGACAGACAGAACACATGACTAATGGATGTAATAGTCATAAATAACTGTACTTTGTGAGATGTTACCATTTCTACACACAGAAGATTGGCTCTGTCTAATTATGGGTTTACATGTTGTTGTTTTTTTGGTTCAGCTACATATGCATGTTCCATTACCTTGAGCGATGTGGTTGAAGAAATAAATGAATGAATTGAATCTTAACATTTTCTGTATACCTGTATACAATATATTTCCTTGCAGTGTGCAAAGCTCACAACATGCTAAATAAATTTAATTTATATTTTCATGAGTTCACCCATACAAAGATGATAGAAATGCCACCAGTTCAGCTGTATCTAGTCAAAAATAAAGGCCATGGATCATTTAGATTTATAATAGCACTAAACTAGAAATGTTCTGGATCTCTGACTTTACGGTCCACGAGTTTATCCTCATCATAATGATGTTTGTACAAAATGTACAGTAGTTTTTTTTTATGATTTTTAATTCAAGCAAATGTAGTTTTTGTAAGTTTTTTACTTGTCTAGTAATCCAATTCAGTAATCCAGAATGAAATAAACCTTGTGTATCAAAACCTCTATCAAATGAGTGACAAACCATAGCTGGGAGAGAAAGACCTTGACGCTGTTTGGGAGGGTTGAGGTTTTTCTCAAAGATCGCCGATTCTCCAAGCAGAAAAAGAGAAACACCTGACTAGAAACCAGGTGATCTTCAAATGTGTATAAGCGTTTAAAAAGCTCGGCTATAACCTGGCCACTTTTTTGTTCACTACCATGTGTGGTCTTCTAAGACAGGTTTTACTAAATACATGTTTAGAATACATCTTTCAATATAAACTTGTCATGGAGCTGTTATTGCTGTGCAGATGAACGACTGTCTTCTCATCCAGCTGAGGTTTGTTCCTGCTGACGGTGTGTCTGAAACCATGTTTTATTCAGCCGAAGCAGTTTGTCTTCTTCCCATCACTCACACAGCTCTGTGGATGGCCGAGCATGGGGCGTGGAATCATCCACCTTCTCACTTCATCCACACGCAGCTCAAAACTCAAGGACACACAGGCACATACACACAGCTCACGCATGCATCAACACACTCATACCATCACACTCAGCATTCAAGCTTCGAACGCACGCACATACGCACACACAGTTGGATCCTCACTATTCATAAGTCACGCAGCAGAGGGTGGCGAAAGATCCCAGCAGTTCCGACAAATCTTTGACGAGATAGATTCATCACATGGCCTGCAGATGGCAAAGAATGTGGCGAAGTGGAGAGATGACTGACGTCCAAAACAAGATCCTCTCACCCGAGGTTACCTCCTCGACTTTGAGGATAATCCGGAGTAGAATTGACAACTTTGAACTTTTTCTCTTGACCAACAAACAGAGAAGCCTCAGCTAAGATTATTCACTCATACTGTAGCCGTTTCAAACAAAGCCAATGGTAGGTGGCAGAGAAATGTTTATCACCCATAACATGTCTTAAAAAACATCCTAGGCTCACTCCACGTTCCTCTAAACAAAATTTGCCTGTAACCCTCAAACAGACTAAAGATCCTCCCCATCTGTTCCACCAAGAAGCTAACTAAGGGAAAACTAGAAGTACATATATCAACCAGTTTATTCCTTGTTTAGACTCAGACTCATATTTTACCACCAGCTGGCATCAATGATGTTTTGTGATCTGGTGTCAAAAGTACACAAAACACTGAGTGCACTCGCTGTCAAAATCACTAAGAGGAAAATGTATTTATTTTTTATTATGTCTGATATATAGTACATCGTTTATTCTCACCGTGTCTGGCTTCCACATTCCTCCAGAAGTATGCAACTTAGTAGAACTGGACGGGCTAAAATGTCCGTAAGTGTGAATGTGAGCTCGAATATTTATTTATCTAATTGTGACTGTGCAATGAGGTGGAGACTCATCCGGGGTGTACCCTGCCTCTGGCCCATCGTTAGCTGAGATAGACTCCCCCATAACTCACGACCCGTATTTCGGATAAGGCAAGTCAATAACATCATCTAGCCGAAATGACCCAAGAGCAAAGCTCTCAACACAGAATATATAAACTGAAATATTCATCTTTTGTAAAAAAAAAAAAAAAGAAAAGAAAAAAGAAAGGGCGGGGGGGGGGGGCAGACAAACAAACAAAAAACTGGTGGAAGCAAGGCCAAGACTGAACTAAACACTAGGAATAAACTGGTTATCACAAGAGAATATCACAAACAAGCACACAAAAGAAACGGAAAGCAGTCTAATTGTGAGAGGAAGTATGGATAACCATTTACTACGCTAATTAAAAAAAAAAAAAAAATTTTATCTTTATTTATTTATTTATTTATTTATTTATTGTTAAATTGGGATTCCCAACACCTTTTACTTGAGCGAGTTAAACCAGACTTAATTTCCTATTTGCACACATTTGGCCAATTAATCAGATTCTGATATGGAGAAATATGGAAGGAGCAAGAAAGGAGAGGGACGCAAATCCTGTTCTGAAACAAGAAACAGATTAAATCCTAAAGAGAAAATACCAAAACTGATTGGATGGATGAGTCATTCCTTGTAGGTCTGTTTTTCAGTGTGTTGTCTCTTTGGTTTTATGTAAAGAATGATCTTCAGCTCTGCGTAGAGGTTGCATTGTTGTGGAAAAACTGCAATAAAGTTGCGCTCACCTAGCTCACTGAATCTCTTCTGCCTCCCTGCTGATGATGCCGACATATGCAGCGCTGCTTGTGCTTCATTTATTTCCGTCTGTGCATTTGTAAATACCAGGGGAAAAAAAATAGTATTGGTTTGTTTGTTTGTTCCCTGTGCCATATGGTAAGTTGAGCTGAAAGACCAATTTCATCTCTCAAATGAAATGTTTTAGGGTTTTTTTTTTTCAGTGAGAGTGGAAAATTTGCACAAAAATCGTGTTTTCTTTGTCGCCCAACGAGAATGGGAATTGTGAACCATAGGAGCTGGTGACATACGAAGCTTAGAGACATGGAAGATGTCCAAAGTTATAGCCGAGGATGAGGACTGATATTGAGACTGCTGTCCTCCACAAATCCCCTCCGTATCTTCAAAACGGGATCTTTTATTTTATTGCATAAAATGTTCATGAAGAGAATGGTGAATTGTGTCTGAAATGGATAGACCCAGCTCTACATCCGAGTAAAAACCGCTGTCCGGACTGAATGGATTCCCTTTGTCAGTGTCCTCAATTTCTATCACTGTTCTGTCTCTCAGCCTGAGCTCATATCCGACACTCCATCTCCTCTCTGCTACAGCCATTTTTCTTCCACATCTATCCTAACATTCCTGTCCTTTTTTATCTTTATCCCCACTCTTCTTTGTTCTTTTTTGCATTTTTCTTCCTCTCGCTCTCACCTTCTGGCTATCCTGCTATGGGCTCAGAGATACTGTAGAAGAGGAAGGCACAGAGTTAGACAGCCGGGTGGATTCATCACCCCTTATCTTGACAGTGACACATATGACTGAGCTGCATCCACACAGCTGCAGTGTAAGCCATTGCATATTTCATAACACCTAGCCTTCCCCATTTGCCAGTATGCACAGTCCAGATGGCTTTAGGGGATTTCCTTAGCCATAAGTGCTGGGTTGCACCGAACTCCATCAACTGTCCTGGTCAATAGTGAATGATCCTATTGATCCTGGGGGAGACACTATGATATATATGTGATAGATAGAGGTGAGGGTGTGACAAGTGTGACAACAGAAGGTCAGTATCTAAAGTTCTGATCTGTTTTGCGATGGTGTTGCAGCATCTTAGAAGTTAGAACATCTGAGCTGGGTTATCTGTGGGTTTTTCCTGCATCAGGAGAAATTCATAAGAGTCGGGTTTCTTAACACTAACTGCTAATCCTCAGGGACGCATCATGGCCGGCTGGAGACAATCCATGAAGTGGACTAATGGTAACTGTGTGTAATCTTGCATTTCTTTGTCTGACTCGGAGGTATAAATAAATGATAAGTCTTGTTGATATTGTATTGAAATAAGACTAGGTCGTTCCTCTGAGAAGAAAGAACGCAGATAAACATGACAATAATGATACCAACTTCAGCACAATAAAAGATTTACTTCTATGTATTACCAGTCAGTAAAATATGTAATGCTAGTTAATGTTTGCAGACTAGAGCTGCATGTTTACAACTCTTCTGTTTTCTCTACTGCTTTAGTTTAACATTTACCAATGCGCTGCTTACTGTAAGGCAGCATGCAGCAAAAGTTGCATGTATTCTTAGAGTTCAGATATTTTGTTGCACTATTTGTTTTGTGGATGAATGGAAATAATGACACAATAAAGGGATAATGATTAATAATTTCATGGACAAGATAGAGAGCGTCACTTTGAGAAAATTTAAACATATGGATCCATTCTTTGTCAAAGTCAGTTATTGATTCCCCTAAATTAGTGATCAGATTGTTGACTCTTTTTTCTTCTGGGGTTAGTAAAGATGACAAATCAGGCTTATGTGTGGGAGTGTTGGGTGAATCCTAGTGGCTCCTGCATGGTAGCATTTGTGTGCTAGAGTGTTGTCGTGGTGCATGACACTCTTTTTGTCAGCGTCCCGCCCTGAATCTTATTGTTTTCCCCTGTAGCTTTGTCAACAGGTCAGTATAGTAGCTGCGTGTAATAGTCTGATCCTTTGCCACAATGTTCATGAGCAGTATCCTCTCTACAGCCCAGAAACCAGAGGCCGTTATTATCTTACCTGCAGACCTCTCCTCTCCTCTCCTCTCCTCTCCTCTCCTCTCCTCTCCTCTCCTCTCCTCTCCTCTCCTCTCCTCTCCTCTCCTCTCCTCTCCTCTCGATATGAGACTGGATGTTTATCAGCCAGACTCACTCTTTATTCTACAAGAGGTGAACCCTAGTCTCCATGGTTACAGAATGCTGGCGGAATCTCTCAGGGTCTGTGTCAAAAATAACAAGATTGTTCAGTGTTTTGCTGAATCACTTCTCATGAGCCTCTGCCTCGCCTCAGTTTGGATACCCAGTAAGTCAACACCTTGGTCGTTTGGAGTTCATCGTGGTGAACTGCAGAGATGTGCTCCTGAGACACACACACAGCAGCGTGGCATTGGACCACTGTGTTATTTATCAATCTGTCAAGAGCATGTCATGGTCGGTGTCAGTGGTCTGTGTGACGATCGTGGCAAGACTGAGGTCATTCTCCAGGCTCTCAGTGCCTTGATTGATTTCTGCAGCCCATTTCTTCCCATGTTGTACAAACCTCCTTCAAGAGTTGCAATCATGTCCAAGTGGATTTCTTTGAACGATGAGCTATACTTGAATCCAATGTAGCCGAACCGCACGTACTTTCATGTTGTTTATTTCACAGTGCTGACTTGTAATTTTTCAATCAACCAGAACAGAAATGGCACACAATTCGTGAACTTTAAACACGAACAAGACAAGGACAGTGTAACTCAAAAAAGGAGCGGTCATCCCCTGCATCCAAACAGTTTATCAAAGTAAAATCGATCCGAGAAAATTTAAAACATTTAGGCACGAAAAAACATTTTAAATCACAATCCAAGGAGTCGCAGTTGAGATTTTGCATCCTGAAATATCCCTTTATACCAAATGGTCCAATTACATACGTGTTCTAAATGTTGCCTCCCATTGTGGTTGATGGATAAAAAAATTTCTTCTGAATGCTGTGTCTTGGTTCACATTGTTTTTATATGAAGCAGCTCCATTTCCATCTAACAAACTGACAACTCACAGAGATTATTTCTAACCACAGGATCTGTGACTTAACTGTCTGTATATTAATATCCCCTCGGGACTCGTCCCATCTTATGTCATCTCTCTAAAGTACCTTAGAGACAGAAATTCATAAATATTTCTTGTGAAAAGTGAAGTCTCATTTTCTTCTTGTTTATATCATTACAGATGGAAAATATTGTGGGCCATTAGTCAGACAAGAAATGCACTTTGGCTCTGCTTACTCATTATGTTTTGCTCTACTCGTACTTGAAGGGTTTTAATTTGTCTACTTTATATGGTGCGAAAATCTCCTTGACAGAGATACACAGACCCGACCACGCCCTGATCTTAATGAGTGATGCGGCCTCGTTCCATCCTGTCACACGCAGATTTTGACCTTCGCAGCGTTCAGGATGCAGCAATTTCTGAGGGCCGATGAGAGAAGAGAGAGATTAGAGCGGACAGGGATGGATATCAGTCACTGCAACCGAGTTTCCATGTGTGCAATAATGTGGTTGTGTGTGTATGTGTGTGTGTGTGTGTGTTTGTGTGTGTGTGTGTGTGTGTGTGTCTGTGTGCTTCATGTGTGTGTGTGGGCGTGTAAAGCAGTCGGAGAAGGACTCCACAGCATCAGTCACTGTCACTAATCGCTGTGGTCACTGGCTCGGTTAGACACACACACACACACACACACACACACGTACACACACACACACACACACACAGGACAACCCTTTCTATTTAAGTAAACAGTAACAACAGTCTACAGAGGGGAACAGATACAGAAAAGAAAGTGAATAAGAGGAAATGGTGGAGAGGGAGAGCGGATCATTTCTCAAACAGCCCCTTCACTTCCATCCTTTGCCTAGAGGCCTTCTTTTACAACTTCATGTCTCTTTTTTTTCCACTGAAGAAGTAATTCTGTCTCCACCACGAGAGACAGTAGAACGGATAAAGTCCCCGAGCTCCGTTGCTAATACTGTCTGCTTTATTTGCCCCACGATTTCCTCTGTACATTTCCTCTGGCGCATAAGTAAAGTGTGCTGGGAATTCAGAGTTTAAAATTTGTTTTCTGGGCTTCATATCATGTTAGAACTTTGTAAAAATGCAGATCATTAAGATGCACAGAGGAGAAAAAAATGGCATTTACGTCAAACTGTTAAACGTTTCAATGATTCAACGTCATTGTGTTCCCTGTGGGCTTTAAAGAGGTAACCCTTTCCATAGGTCAAGGTGACACAGTCAAGTGTGTGTGTTGTGGGTTCATGCTACCGCTTTGTCTTTCTTTGACTCTCTGATTCTCTCCGAGGGCAAAGCTGTAAAAAGTGCCGCTCTTAAAGCTTTCATCTCAGTCTAAATCCAAACCACAGCAACCGTTATTTATTTATCTTCCACAAACCAGAAATATCCACTAAGAAGCGGGTTTCCACAGAATGAGCCGTGGCCTCGCAGTGGGTCTCTGAGCAGAGCAACTACACACAAGAAAACACACATACATACACACACACACACACACACACACACACACACACACACACACACACACACACACACAAACATAAATGTGAAAATGAGCACAGACACGTCACAGGCTTATATTCAGACATTTAGACACATTTATAGTAAAGTCAGTAAAATGACTTCAAGTCAGCGCTGTAGAGCACTGTCTGTCTGTCTGTCTGTCTGTCTGTCTGTCTGTCTGTCTGTCTGTCTGTCTGTCTGTTTTCTCACTCCAGTTCTTCTGATGACGTCAATACAATTTGTCCTTCACTTTTTATTAATATTTTATATCCCACAGAATGTTGGGGCCAGCCGTGGGAGCTGTTGCTAGTCTAGTCCCTTTTACTGTAAGGGGACTATCAATATTGATTTATTATTATTATATTATTATTGTTATTAATAATAATAATATAATAATAATAATAATAATATTAATAATAATAAGCTCCATTTCCATCTAACAATAATAATAATATTAATAATAATAATAATAATAATAATAATAATAATAATAATAATAATAATAATAATAATAATAATAATAATAATATAATAATAATAATAATAATAATAATAATAATAATAATAATAATCAGTTGTTTCAAGTTAAGAACTGGTCAAATGAAACTTGTGAAAAAAACTTGTAAACAGCAGGACATTTATACGTGTTTTAGCATCTTTTAGCTTCTTGTTTTGGTTTTTTGACACGTAGCTTTATTGTTTAGACTATTCTGAATGAATAGTACCGAATCAAGTCTTCAACAAAATGAGAAAAGATTTCCTCAATTCATGAAAACACTTACGGATGGTTTGGAACTTCATACCAATGATCAAAAGTTAGAGCAGGGGAACTCTTTCGATGACATCGCCGGTTTGGTTTGACTGTCTTGTAAGTACTAAATACTCTCAGTTGGAGAAGATGTTATAGTCTGTAGTTTTGAGCTCAAAATTATTGTGTTCCTTATTTTTCTCCATTCACTCAAACCATAACACTAATATACTTGCTGAATGCACGCAAACCTTTATCAGATGCGTGTTTTTCTACAAACCAGTTGAGAGTAGGGAGATGGCATTTTCTTTAAGTCACTCACGTAATTATAATGTGGCTCAGAAAGATTTCATTTATATCATGCATCATCAGCATTGAACTTCAGGCAGTCATACATCTAAATTTCATTAGGAGAAAAATGTTTTACCTATAAAAGAGTTGGGTGATAATGATCTTTTTATCCACACGTATTGATGTAAGGACAAGTAATGTTAGATGATTGTAAACCAATCCAACAAACATCTTTCAGCAAAGGGACATTCGGAACTAGTATTAGTTAAAAGTAATGTTTATAACACATCTAAACAGCGCCTTAATTTCACTTCTTACAGGAGTTTTATGACCCTCTTTGCTCAAAGATTTAGTTTCCTTCAAATCAGTGGAATTTATGCTCTTGGATCCTTACAAATGAGTTTGGTGTAGATTTATCTCCCTCAGCCTTTTGGCCCCATCGTACTAACTCGTCTTGACATTCAGAGAGGATTCTAAAATGTTACACTGAAGTTATATTTGGCTACATTACATAATAAGACTCTCTTTTTGCCTCCTCACATGAAATGGTATGATGCTTGGCAGGCATGCAAGCACTGAATTGTGGCACATCACAGAGATGCAGTACATAAGGGTGCTTCAGCTCCATCCAGGAGCTGTCGGTCAGTCTTAAGAGTATTTAAAGCCTCTTGTCATTATGAGATACAGCCCTGGTACATTATCTTGGTGCTTTAACTTTGGAGCGATTGGAAAGAGATTTACTGGTCCACTAGAGGCAGACCAACCATCTGGGGATGTAGGAATGTTGATCTGAGAACCAGAAAAACATCAAGAAAATCATTTAAAACAAAAACCTCATGCTGTTTGGTGGATGTCCATTAGGTCACCCAATCATCTGGATGTTTTTTCTGCATAAATAAAGACAGAGTAGACTTGAGATATTAATATCATGTTGCTTTAAAAAGACCTAAACATGCACAGTAATATATAAAGAAAAAAATGTTCAGCTTGTCCCGTTAGGGGTCGCTGCAGCATGTCCTTTGTTCCATTTTAGATAAATGCTCATACTTATTTTGGCAAATTTTTTTTTACGCATTCATTTTTTATGCATCACTTATTTCCATTCATTGATTATGTCTTGCCTTCATGTGTTGGAGTGGTTTCTCTGTGACACAGCTATACCATTGGCTTTATGATGTGTTTGGACAAGAGGAGCAGCAATGAAAACGAGAATGTGGAGATGGATGTTGGAGAGGAGGCACCACGGGGATATGTTATCACACCCTGAATGAAGAAAGAAAAAAATAAGTAAAGGTGTGGAGAGAGTCCTCTGGGCTTTGGCAGATTGCTTTCTGTCTGACATGGTAGTCGGGTGGGGGAAGGATGGAGAACATCACCCCAGGCTTTGGTCAGCATAGAAGAAGCTCAGGTGTTAATTTGGACCTTGATTCACCTCCAGCATTCCAGTCAGAAAGTTGCAGATCTGGCAATATGAAAGCCCTGTCACCTCAGATCATACCTCGAGATCGAAAAAAAAAAAAAAAAAGCGCTGACCAAAAAACCTTTGCCACAGGTGATTGGATCCCCAACCTGTCCTCCTCTTCTATTCCTCATTCTCTCAGATTGTAACTCAGCTGAGATAACTCTCTCTCATCCACTAACCAGCTGCTCAGCTCTTATATTGGAGACCCTTTAAAAAAAAAAAAAAAAGCTAAATTTAATAAAAGTTTGACTTCTGGACAAAAAAAAAAAAAAAAAAAATGTTTCCGAGTTAAATTGGTTTCCTGGCATGTGATAACATGGTGTGCATTTTTAATCCATGACCTTATGAAAATACGTCAATCTCCCAGCTGCTATCATTTCTTCCATCCTGTCACTTTTCTCTCCTCCTGCTACCTGCCCCTGTCATTTTCCTCTGGCTATGCTGCTCTTAAAAAAGTAAGATAGCAGGTGTGGGAAACCTTTGCCCCTCAACCAATTACCTCACCGGTGAATAATCCTACCCGGCCTCACCTCTCTTCTCTTCCCGATCCTTTCACCTCCCTGCTGCTCTCGCTCCCTCGCCTCCACCCACACACTTTTTTCATCTCTTACCTTTTTTCCCTGCAGCCCCCCATTACCAATTACAGCAGCAGTCGTCAGATAGCTAATGTTACCTCCGCAGGACGTCTTCGCGAGACGACTTAGCCGACTGCAGAGACACAAGGTACTGACCCAAAGTCGGCCCCCCCCACCCGAGGGAGTCCGATATTCAGACTTCATCGGGCTTCAGTGGTGCTGCCTTTATGTTGGAAGCCTTTTGACACACACTTTTCCCATCCAGAAACCATCCCGAAGGCCTCAGGAGCAGGAAAACGAACCAACGTGTGGCTGAGGAGAACTGAAATTGTTTAGCTTTGTCCAACCAATAATTAGGAACCTAAATACTTGAAGATGTCACACTGGTGACTCAACTATTAATTTTACAGGAATTAGCAGATCAAATCCATAATGATGAGATCATGGGTTGCATGAGTCGACCTACACTCATAAATGTGATTGTCATTCCTTAAAATAGTTTGCTGTTCCAAAAAAACGAGTAGGATTATTAATTATCTGTTCATAAAAATGGTTTGACTGTGAATAGTATAATTTTTTTTTTTAAATTAATAAGGTTAAATATCAAATTTCAATCACGTGAAGAAATTTTTATGCCTGGTTTTTAAATGGTACACGTGTTGTTCATGAGTCATCTCTTGTTTCTTGTGGTCAGGTGTTCTGTTGGTCCATTGCTCTCTGAACAGCATATTGTGAATGTCCAGTCACTGACCAAAAAAACCCCTAACATTAAATTCAAATTTATACTTTAAAGTATAAAGTGGACATGACGCAGTTGCACCTGTACCCCTGCCAGTGCTATTCATATGGGACCTTGAGTTTTAAATGTAGTAATTCTATTTAAAATTTCTGATCTGAAATAGTTGACACTGTTACTGATTGTTTTTGTATAACTTGGATTCTATCGAATATTACTGCTAGAAATCACTGAACGCTGTTCTACAACAATATGAAAACAGAAAAGGGATAAATTGAATCTGTCGTAGAACAATTAGAGTTGATAAATAAAAGATTCCTGCCTTTTTTTTTTTACATGTCATTGTTGAGTGTGGCGGTCTCTCGACTCTTTCGCCTATAGAAATACATTCCTCGTTCCTCTTAATTATTGATCTGAAAAGATAAAGTGGTTATTGATTTGATTTTTCTGTATGTCTCCTCCTGCGTGTAATCTGCTAGGAAGGAAGCACACGGGTCTTCCATCCAATAAAAATGAATCCTGACATGCACGGTTAGAGGAAAAGCAGCAACTGTGAGGCCAAATTAGGCCAAACTTACTCATTCCTCACCACGCATCAGACGGTGACGTGAGGAGGGGGGGCCCGGTCAACAGGCTGAAGACTGCAGTACACTCTTGTGTCCATGCAAAGGCATCCTCCTTCCTCTCTCTGTTTTCAGCCAATGAGCTGCTGTTGTCATGGGAGCCAATCAGGAGCAAGGATCTCTGCTGGATGTGTTGAGGGGCTGAAGAGACAGGACTGTGTCAAAGTCGTACCCTGTGAGACAAGGCTGTATTAAAATTCATACACCGCCAAAGCACCAGCCTGAATACTGATCAGATCCCATCCTGCAGCACTGCTCTGGAAAAATGTGCATTTTCTACATAAGCATCCGCACTACACAGTACTTACATACATATCATGATAGAAGCATATCGTTGTTTAAAAAAGCAACGCAGAAGAATAAAGAGAGTTACAAAGACGAGAGTGGGAGAAAACACAAAGCGTGAGATCTGGTTATACCAGGCTGTTTTTGGTCTCTGATGTTGAGCTGAATCCATGACAGCAAGAAGAGAGGGAGAGAATATCTATTTATGACGGTGTGTGGAGGCAGATGTAGGCATGCAACCATATGCTGTTGGTTTTTTTTTTTTTTTTTCCTCTGTGCAATATGTTTGTGGTTCCTGTAAATAAGTTGTACTGCAGTATTTAAAGAAAGGCATTTTCCCATTTAGTCTCACCTACATGTGTACTTTTTTTGTGAATAGTTGTTGAATGAGAGCATAATCTGGCAAGGTGATTGTTTGTACTGGATTTCAACACATTGTGCAGTCTGATTTTGTGCTGCAGTCTGTTGCTAAGCAGTCAATCTATTTTATGAATTATCATCTTTTCATCGTGTTGTCATTTTACAAACATTTATATTCCCTGAGTTAGACTATAAAAATATGACTATCTTTAATGTTTTCTCTGTGTTTAATTGTAATTTACTCATTTTGGTGGGAATATAATCTGAATATAAAAGCAATTTTCTGAATCACTGTCTTCATTTCATGACATTTTTGTACATTATCAGGTTTTGTTGTTGTTTCAAAGTAAAAAGTAGGAAAATTTATGAAAAAACAATAATGAAAATAATGGTTGGTTGTAGCTTTATACTACTTTATATAAGATAATATAAATATTAATTATAGAGGGAATGTTAACTGTTACAAAGATAAAAACAGACATCTATTAATGGGAAACTAAATATTGAACATTACAACAGAAATAAAAGTACATTTTTCACAAGACAGGAATTAAGTGAAGACACATGGAGTTTAATCTGACTTCACGTATTTTATTTGTGTAAGTGAAAACACTCTCTTGTGCTCCTCTGGGATCTGTATAATATTAAGCTGCCTCTTAGATTTGGGTCAATTTTCAGCAAATCTTTCTCTTATTTTTAGAATTACACATGAACATGTTCGGGTCTATCCTGATTGGACTGGAATTTAGATTAAAGTGACCTTAATCCTTCACCTGACTCCATCCAATAGTCGGTCTCCCTCTCTATATATAGAGAGAGTGATGGACATGCAGAGAGACCTCAAGTTGAATGAATTAATGTGTTACTATGGTGACGTCTGGACTAGACAGAGGGAATCAGCCAGTGATCTCATGACCTGCTTGGATTTGGCGATGCACCAAGGAACAATAGTGGGGAGTAAAGCCAGAAAATCCAGCTCTTGTCTTTTTTTAATTGTTTCTTTCCATCCCACTAATTCCATTGAAATTCCCCACTCTTCCACCCGATCAAGTATTTCTCTCTGGATGCAAATTAAATGTCTCCAAACAAGCATGTGCACTCATCGTTTACACTGCAGTGAGTCCATCAGCCAGAATGATAGCCTGTGTTTACTTTCCTACATGAAGTAGCTGTGAACACATAAAAAAAAAAAAGCCTCATTTATCAGCAACACTGGAGTAATCATATTTAATATGTCCCTGTTTTCAAATGAAACTGCTGAATTCGAGTCTCTCCTTATCTCCGGTAAAAGGCTTATGGTAAAATATTTAACTGTAAACACTGCAAACACCAGTTTCCAACACAATTGACTCAAGGGAATGTGAGAAAAACCCTACCGGGGAAACATGTAATCACAGTCCGAGTATTCAAATAATAAGTTGTGCTGTGATGAAAAAGAGCATTTGAATTATGTCAAATTACAGCAGATTACAGCTTGTAAAATTAAAGTTTGGCAGAAATCCATTTTGATAGTGGCTAATCCAAAGTTTTGACACAAAACAAGCTGTTGATTAGTTTGTCAGATAGTGAATAATCATAAATTGTCATGAAATAACAATTACTTGAAGGAATAAGATTGGCAGCTGATTGATTAATTGATTTAAGTATTTAATCATTAAAAATTACTGTGTCCAGTCCAGATTTATTGGAAATAAATAAAGTAGCACATTATCACATTTTAGATTCAAACAAATTTGAGAGTAATCTGTGCAACTCAGTGTTAGAATTCCAGTGGAGGAATTTTGTTGAGGTTAACAGACCTGGTGTCTAAGATAAACTGCTGCGGTTACACAACCGTGAAAATAAATGTCCGTTGTCTCCCCATGCAACAAGCAATTGAAAGAAAATGAGAAAGTAGTGCTGCTACTGTGTTTTTGTTTAGTGGAGGATTTGGAGGAGGATCGCACACTGTGAGCAGTAAAGCTCTGGATTTTGAACATAGATAGGGAGAGTTTTTGATAACGAGAGCCATTGTTGGATGGATCCCATCAGATTGAAGGAGGATAAGCTGCTTGGGGACGCGGTTGGAGCGGAAGTCTTTTAGGTGCTGTCATTCATCCAAAAGAGGGTATCAATCATTGACTTGGTGATTGAGTTTAACTTATTAGACAATGAGGAGAAGTGGGCTGTGGAGATAAGTGGGTAAGGGATAGAGGAAATGGGATAGAGCAGTTGTGTTTGAAGAGGTATACAACTTCAACTTAGTGTTTCGTGTGTATGCATTTGTGTGTATTTATCCTTTTGACCTTTAAGTTGTGTGTTTCAGAGAATGTTGGTGTGTGTTTGAATGCTACAGACAGGATGTAAATATCTATTGCAAATAATGAATTTAGATATCCAACACTTATGAGTCATTTAACAATAATGGTTGCTGTAGTTCTACATATTTGGTAAAGGTCACCGTAGGGCTTTTGTTAAACATTGGATGACATGAATTCAACACTGTTACAATAAAAAGACATAGAAAAGTAATGTTAAAAAGACTACACCAGATTACTATGCAAGATGTCAGAATCACTGACACCAAGTCATATATTCCCATCGGTAATGAATAATATGGAAAATGTAAAAGTACATCAGTTTCAAAAACCAGTTTTCCCAGGTTTAGGTTCAAAGATTGTTCCCTCTGGTTTACCGAATGTCTGGACACAGTAAAAAAAAGCAGTGAAATATTTGTTTTCAGTATGGATTGACCTGTGAATTGATTCCAGACCAGCAGCTACACTTTCCAGAGGTGTTTTGTTCAGCAGTCCAAACAGTGTATGTTCATTGATTACAAGAAGCCGCAGACAGAAGTAAGTGCGTCTCATGCCTGTCAGCAATTTATTGACTTGAGTTCTTCAGCTAATGAAAAGTTTACACAGTAGTGAATGAGGACAGCTGCTCAACACAAATACGATTTGAATATAATATAGTATGGAGAGGTTTCACTGTTTGATTGATTGATTGATTCAAAAATTAATATATACAGAACATAACACATAAAGGGTAACATACACTACATTGTCAAAAGTATTGTATTTGCACAGTTATCCAAATCATTGCATTAAGGTGTTCCAATCACTTCCTGGTGGCAGGAGTATAAAATCAAGCACCTGCTATGCAGACTACTGAATGGCTCTCTCTCGCTACAAACTCCAAACTTCATGTGTCAAGGTGGATGACCGTCCTCCAGAGTCTGGGTCCTGTCTGGAGTTTCTTCCTCAATGGAGGAGTTTTTCCCCGCCGCTGTCGCTCATGCTTGCTCTGAAGGGTTGTGTTGGGTTTCTCTGTCTGTTAAAGCACTTTGAAATGTCTGCTTATGTGATTAAGCGCCTTATAAATAAAGGTTGATTGATTTATTGATTGATGTGGCCCTCAGAATGGATTGCTATGACAGAGCAGCTGTATCCAAGTCTTGTATCACCAAGGTGTCGGATGCAGTGTTGAAAAGCCACTGGACTCTAGAGAAGTGGAGTTGGTTCTCTGGAGTGACAAATCAAACTTCTCTGTCTGGCAATCTAATGGACGAGTCCAGGTTTGGCGGTTTCCAGGGGAACAATACTTGTTTGAATTCATTGTGCCAAGTCTAAAGTTTGGTGGAGGGGGGGGGGGGGGTTAAGGTGTGGGGTTGTCTTTTTAGGAGTTGGACTTGTTCCCTTAGTTCCAGTGAAAGGAACTCTCAATGCTTCAGCATGCCAACACATTTTGGACAATTTCACGCTCCCAACTTTATTGTAAATGTTTGAAAATGGTCCTTTCTGGTTCCAACAAGACTTAGCACCAGTGTAGAACGCAAGTTCCCGAAAGACATGGATGAGTGAGTTTGGTGTTGAAAAATTGACTGGCTTTCACAGAGTCTTGACTTCAACCTGACAGAACACTGGGATGGATGAGAGCTGGGACTTTGACCTCACAACAATTCCCATAAAAACACTCCTAAACCTCGTGGAAAGCCGTCCCAGAACAGTTAAAGCTGTAACAGCCGCAAGTGATCGACCGACATCATATTAAATTGCATGGTTTGAAAATGAGATTGCCACTCCAGTTCATTTGGGTGTGAAGCGAATTTTGGTAATGTATGTCCGATTGTGCCACTGACATTTATCTCTGCTTTGTATAGTTGGCACTGTAATAAATATTTTATAAATGTACAAAAGAGGCAAAAATCAGTTCCAAGCAAACATGTAAATAATCTACATTTTCTGAGAAATCTCAACAGGATGATCCAATCCGGTTTTTAGTGGCTGTGTGAGTTTTAACTCGCAGGTCAAAGCAAGACGAACCTTAAGTTCAACAGAAGACACGTTTACATTAAGTATGTCTCATTGCTCTCTCTCACATTCCCGATTCAGGTTCTGTCTGGCTTTTCTGTAACTGGTCCCTCTCTTTTTCACTGTTCCCTTTCACACCTCCTTCCATCTGCTAGGATCCACCCTCATTCTTTTCCTATCAGCATTTCACCTGCCTTTTTGTTCTCTCTTCCTGCCCTAAAACATAATACGTGGCCCCATTTTTTCAGTGGTCTTATTGGTCTATCTGTGTAGAACAGTGGTTGGCTGTTAGCGGTGCCCAGACGTCATGGCACATGGCTGCAGCAAACCATCTATAAATAACCTGGCCTCATGGCGCTCAGTCCAAGACGGGACCGAGAGGGAGAGCAATCTGCTGTCTCCCTCAAGAGATGCTGAAAGGGGAAGGTGCAAATAAAACCGTGATTATGATTTTCATTAATTTTGTAAAGCAAACGCTCAGTTCTTTCACTGTGCTCATGAAAAAAATTACACCTCAAAATGGATCCAATCTTTGCGTTCAAAGGCATTAAAATCCAGTCAGACTCTCGGTTACATTCTTGTGTTTTTGTCTTGTTTGCGAATGTGAGGGGTTTTGTGTTAAAGCATCCTTATTTTATATAAGCTTTCTCATCTTTGTAAAGGGTTGTGAAGCATAGTCCTGCATAAAATGTAAATATTTTACTGTCATAATACTGTTTTTACACAAATGAGAACAGACAAAGTTGATGATTGCATTGCCGTTGGTTTAGATCTACGTGTATATTCTTCTTTCATGACACTATTCTAACAGCTTTGAATTAGTTCAGAAGTTGATTCACGATCTTTTTTTATTCAATGTAGGAAAAATACGTCTCTCTCTTATATCATCCTAAACCACATCGAGACTAAATGACGATTAATTGAACAGAAAACAAGCCAGATAGAGAAATTGGGAAAATTATTATCACTTTTTTTCGACTTACAGCTGAATTTCTGTGACATAATGTATTACTTATTTGAATTAACATACTATCACAACAATACTATTCTGACGAGTAGAAACTGAATGAAGTTAAAGATATTCAAACATGACAGACGTCTCAGGAAAAGGGAAAAGAGCAATAACACGTTCTGTTCTTATTTAGCTTACATGCTATGAGTAGAACAGTCGGTGGACCGATCGTCTCGTGGTGTTTTTTCATCTATTTTCAAATCTCAGTCAGTAATTTTGACAGCCGTCCTGTCGGCCGTCAGATCAGTAAATCTCCAAAGTAATTGATGCTGTCTTTCCTCCAAGATTTTTTTTTTGATTTTGAAGATTTTGTGCATTAATGATGCCAACAAGAAGCCGATGTGTCGATAACGTCACGCTGCTGGTGTGCTTCTGTTTCTCATCATTTCTGTGTGTTGATGTACAAAACTGTGAGGTCATTTGTCAGCAGAGTGAAATATATCATTTGAACGTGTTGCTCCATTGTCCTTCTCTAATATATATATAGTGTTAGGCACATTGTAAATGCACACTCCATTTGTTACGCTCTCATTTGAGCTTTCTGTCTGTGTGCCTTTTCAAGCACAGTATAAATAAATAAAAACCTGCTCCGTCTTGTTGTTGCTGAAAAAAAAGGTTGTTTTTGACCCAGAGAAGGTCATCCCCTGACTAACGTTGGGCTCATTTAAAATGCAGGTCTATTTGTGTTTTCCAGGTGATACTAACCCCAAGGAGTGCAGCCCCTTCATCAACAGTAGTGATGCAGCTGCAGAGAAGAGCCAGCAGTATGACGGCAAGAACATGGCCCTGTTTGAGGTGTGGTCATACTCTACACGCACACGCATTCATGCACACAATCAGGCATTATATTCTGCATTCTGTGGAATCAACCACGAAATTAGCAGGAGGAAATGAACTCTTCTCTGCTTTTATTCATTTTTTTAAAAAATACAACATGGCGATGATGCTGAGCCAGTTTCTTTCTGCTTGTGTTTGTGCATCTGCAGGAGGAGATGGACACCAGCCCCATGGTGTCGTCTCTCCTCAGCAGCCTGGCCAACTACTCCAACCTGCCCCAGGGGAGCAAGGAGCACGAGGAGGCCGAGAACAATGAGGCTGAGTCATCACGCAAGAAGCCCGTCAAGGTACCATTCTAAATATGTAGTGCACACAATGCAGCGTACACACACAGTGTACAGATGAATGTTATCTACTATATATATATACAGTATATATATACTATATATGTGCTAAGAGGCATCGTCCATACTGGGGAATTCTACAACCTTAGAAATCCATAATGTGTGACCATTGATTTAAATAATGGCTTCAAGCAGGATCTTTTTCTCTTTTTTTCAAATTGTGTCTCCCTATATAATCTCATGGTGAAAGAATTTTTAAATTACACGTTTGATGCTTTCAAATATGCAATGTAGCCGCAAGAGGGCACAAGCCAGTGTCTTATTGTGCCGGTCCCAAGCCCGGATAAATACAGAGGGTTGCGTCAGGAAGGGCATCCGGCGTAAAACTTTTGCCAAATCAAAGATGCGAATCAAACATATGACTTCCATACCAGATCGGTCGAGGCCCGGGTTAACAACGACCGCCATCGGCGCTGTTGACCTACAGGGCGCCGGTGGAAATTGGATTACTGTTGGTTGAAGAAGGAGAGGAGGAAAGTGCGTTCGCACGAAGAAAGAGAAGAGGAGCGCCAAGAGTATAGGACTGAGAGTAGGGACGTTGAATGTTGGAACTATGACAGGAAAAGGTAGAGAGTTGGTCGACATGATGCAGAGGAGGAAGGTAGACATACTGTGTGTCCAGGAGACCAGGTGGAAAGGTAGCAAGGCTAAAAGTTTAGGAGCAGGGTTCAAGTTGTTCTATCATGGTGTAGATGGGAAGAGAAATGGAGTAGGAGTTATCTTGAAGGAGGAGTTTGTTAGGAATGTCCTGGAGGTAAAAAGAGTGTCGGATAGAGTGATGAGTCTGAAGCGCAGAGCATACCTAGAAGTGAGAGAGGTGTCATTGGTGCAGACTTCAATGGACATGTTGGTGCAGGTAACAGAGGTGATGAGGAGGTGATGGGCAGGTTTGGTATCCAGGAGAGGAACGCAGAAGGACAGATGGTAGTTGACTTTGCAAAAAGGATGGAAATGGCTGTAGTGAATACTTTCTTCCAGAAGAGGCAGGAACATAGGGTGACCTATAAGAGTGGTGGTAGGAGCACACAGGTAGACTACATCTTGTGTAGATGATGTAACCTGAAGGAGATCAGTGACTGTAAAGTAGTGGTAGGCGAGAGTGTAGCCAAACAGCATAGGATGGTGGTGTGTAGGATGACTCTGGTGGTGAGGAAGA
Organism: Antennarius maculatus; assembly: GCA_013358685.1. Taxonomy (NCBI): domain Eukaryota; kingdom Metazoa; phylum Chordata; class Actinopteri; order Lophiiformes; family Antennariidae; genus Antennarius; species Antennarius maculatus. The sequence goes on along the minus strand of CM023609.1, from coordinate 2,912,960 downwards.
TGAAGAGGGCAAAGGCAGAGCAGAGGACGAAATGGTGGAAGATAAAAAAGGAAGGGTATTGCATGACCTTTAGGAAGGAGTTAAGACAGGCTCTGGGTGGTCAGGAGGTGCTTCCAGATGACTGGACAACTACAGCTAATGTGATCAGGGAGACAGGTAGGAGAGTAGTTGGTGTGTCATCTGGAAGGAAAGTAGATAAGGAGACTTGGTGGTAGAATGAGGAGGTACAGGAGTGTATACAAAGAAAGAGGTTAGCTAAGAAGAAGTGGGAAGAAGAAGAGAGGACTGAGGAGAGTAGACAGGAGTACAGGGAGATACAGCGTAAGGTGAAGGTAGAGGTAGCAAAGGCCAAACAAGGTGCTTATGATGACTTGTATGCTCGGTTGGACAGTAAGGAGGGAGAGACTGATCTATACAGGTTGGCAAGACAGAGAGACAGAAATGGGAAGGACGTGCAGCAGGTTAGGGTGATTAAGGATAGGGATGGAAGTCTATTGACAGGTGCCAGCAGTGTGATGGGAAGATGGAAAGAGTACTTTGAGGAGTTGATGAACGTGGAAAATGAAAGAGAACAAAGACTAGAAGAGGTGACTGTTGTGGACCAGGATGTAGCAAAGATTAGCCAGGATGAAGTGAGGAGGGCACTGAAGAGGATGAAGAGTGGAAAGGCAGTCGGTCCTGATGATATACCTGTAGAGGTTTGGAAGTGTCTAGGAGAGGTGGCAGTAGAGTTTCTGACTGGGTTGTTCAACAGGATCTTAGATAGTGAGAAGATGCCTGAGGAGTGGAGGAGAAGTGTGCTGGTGCCCATTTTTAAGAACAAGGGAGATGTGCAGAGTTGTGGCAACTACAGAGGACTAAAGCTGATGAGCCATACAATGAAGTTATGGGAAAGAGTAGTGGAAGCTAGACTAAGGGCAGAAGTGAGCATTTGTGAGCAGCAGTATGGTTTCATGCCAAAAAAGAGTACTACAGACGCAATATTTGCTTTGAGGATGTTGATAGAGAAGTACAGAGAAGGCCAGACGGAGCTGCATTGTGTTTTTGTAGATCTGGAGAAAGCTTATGACAGGGTGCCCAGAGAGGAACTGTGGTATTGTCTGAGGAAGTCTGGAGTGGCAGAGAAGTATGTTAGAGCGGTGCAGGACATGTATGAGGACTGTAAGACAGTGGTGAGGTGTGCTGTAGGTGTGACAGAGGAGTTCAAGGTGGAGGTGGGACTGCATCAGGGATCAGCTCTGAGCCCCTTCTTGTTCGCTATGGTGATGGACAGGCTGACAGACGAGGGTAGACAGGAATCTCCATGGACTATGATGTTTGCAGATGACATTGTGATCTGCAGTGAGAGCAGGGAAGAGGTGGAGGAGAAGCTAGAGAGGTGGAGGTTTGTACTGGAAAGGAGAGGGATGAAGGTTAGCCGCAGTAAGACAGAGTACATGTGTGTGAATGAGAGGGACCCAAGTGGAAGAGTGAGGTTACAGGGAGAAGAGATCAAGAAGGTGGAGGATTTTAAGTACTTAGGGTCAACAGTCCAGAGCAATGGAGAGTGTGGAAAAGAGGTGAAGAAACGTGTACAGGCAGGATGGAACGGGTGAAGAAAAGTGTCAGGTGTGATGTGTGATAGAAGAGTTTCAGCTAAAATGAAAGGAAAGGTGTACAAAACTGTGGTGAGACCAGTGATGTTGTTTGGTCTAGAGACAGTGTCACTGAGGAAAAGACAGGAGGCAGAGCTGGAGGTAGCAGAGATGAAGATGCTGAGGTTCTCTTTGGGAGTGACCAGGAAGGATAGGATCAGGAATGAGTACATCAGAGGGACAGCACATGTTAGAGGTTTTGGAGATAAAGTCAGAGAGGCCAGACTGAGATGGTTTGGACATGTCCAGAGGAGAGATAGTGAATATATTGGTAGAAGGATGCTGAGTTTTGAACTGCCAGGCAGGAGGTCTAGAAGAAGACCAAAGAGGAGGTTTATGGATGTAGTGAAAGAGGACATGAAGGTAGTTGGTGTGAGAGAAGAGGATGCAAAGGACAGGGTTAGATGGAGGCAATTGATTCGCTGTGGCGACCCCTGAAGGGAAAAGCCGAAAGGAAAAGAAGAAGATGCTTTCAAATATGCAGGAATTTTTCGTTTTATTACCTATTTTTACTTTTACATGTATAACTGTTCATCTAATCGTAAAGACATTTAAAAACAAACTTTATAAAGTATTTAAAGAGCATCCTAGTGATATTTGATACTGCATGAATCCTGTAGGGGCTCGAAGGGAATTTTCCTGTTCCTGTAATTCCAGTCAGATGAAGCACAGACTTCTGATTTAATTGAAATAATAGTGTTGAAGGGACAGCTTAAATAATTCCTTTAAGGATTATTTTGTAGACTTGCTTTGGTTGCTGCCGTAATAGTTTATTGCACACAGGGAAATCTGTTCACAGGAGAAAAACGCTAATGCTCAGAAATTATATTTTAAATATATAAATATTTCTGTTTTCACATCATAAACTCTTCAACCAGGTTTCAATCCGTCCATCACTCTATGTTGATATTCTAAATCCCCTTTTCCTATTTCTGGGTTGCGTCTTAGATGCCTCTCGCTAATGAGATCCCTTCCCATCATCCTCTAGTGTTTCTCGCTGTTGGATGTTGAGACGCCAACAGGAAGCAGTTTATTTATTCTTTATTTTTGTTTCCGCCTTTGAGAGGCAAACGGGCAGATACATTATTAATGCTGAGGGGAAGACGGCTTTAGCCGGAGGCGAAGCTGGAATCAGAAGAATGAGGATGACGGTGATGAAAACACTGAAAGCTGTTCCCGCAGAATGATGGAATCTTAATGTGTTTTTACACTCAGACGCTCCAAAGGTAGTTTAGACTTGGCGCGTGGCCACAGTAGTGACGGCTTGACAGCTGTTGTTTGAGCTTTGACCCCGTCTGTTACACTCAGACAGGTTTTCCTCTTGTCTCTCACCTTCAAATGGAATCTTTGATGCTGACCCTGGACACCAGTTTTCCTGTCTGAGAGTCGGTACACTTTCCCCTCTCTGAATCCACGAGTTACGCAGATTTACAGTTGTTGTTGTTTTTTTTTAACTGACTGAATTTAACTCAAAATATTCCAACAACTCATGATCTCTGTTTTCTAATTGTGTTGATATTTCATAAAATAAGTGAACCTTTTATCCCTCTGGTACTTCTTTTCTTTTTTTAAAAAAATTTTTTTTTTCCATAACATACCTCAGAAACTATATATAATTAAAAAAAAAATATGAATAATCTCTGCTAATTCTGTTTTTTTTTTTAATCTTCCATGTGAAGATGATGTTCAGGTTGGTCATCTTCTTATCACCATGAATCCAAATCAATGATTCTGGCTCATCTAAGGACTGGATGATACTGTATGTCTCATACTGATGCATCTGTTGCTTTCTAAAATACTCTGCCTGTGTTTTTCCATTAATTATCTAAGTGCTTTTGCCAAGAGCTCCAGGAACAGCCTAATGTTCCCTCACATAATTATTGTTTCTCCTCTCTGTGTTTTATGATCCCTAATTTTATCTTTGACCTCAGTGTCTTCCCTCCCTCCCTCCCTTTCTCAGCAGACCGATGCGTTGAATCGGTTTTTTTCCCATATGCAGTCATCTCAAGGATGTACCCTGATTAATATTGATTAAATGCTAATATCACGTCAGCTCGCGGCGGCGCTAAACAGCAATTTCACATTTCACATTTAGACACTGGCGTCGTGAGCGTAGTGGACGATTTTATTCACAGTGTTGAGCAGAAAATTAGGTTTATTTTCCGCCGATGATGTCTTAGTTTGTCCAAGCAAAAGTCTAAAATTAAATGGATTTAATTTGTGGCCATATGTGAAAAAGTCTGACAAGCTAAAAACAAGGGATTTGGAATTATTTTCCACTGCTTGATTTGTGTTTTATTTCTGCCCATACACTCATAGATGAATTATCGAATGTATTCAGCCCAGTGACACCGAACAACAACACATCCTTCTCATCCAAGATAAACAGTGCAGTCAGAAAAACACACACACACACACACACACACACACACACACACACACACACACACACACACACACACACACATTTGTGCTTATTTATAAAATAATTCAGAACTGTGTCCAGAATTTGTAGATTCTTTTCTTCTTACCTGCGTTATATATAGTCGTGTTAACAGCGTAGCGTACAACTCCAGCTCACCTGACCTGCTTTCATCCAAACGGGGTTAACACTGACCTGAATCTCAGAGAGGAAATGATTAAGTAACACACACATGCATGAGAGCGGACGAGGAGTCCTGCAGCCATTAATGTGAATGGAAACGCACGAGGCTTTGTGTAGAATGTTCTAGGAAAACATGTTGGAGCTATTTTGGAGCCGGTGAACCTTCAGCGCCGCCGAGCACGATGGCATTTCACAGATAACTTGTGGATAACGCTTTCACACACATGCGGCGTTGACCGCTGAGTGACTGGTTCATCCACAGCCGGTCGGGGAGGCCGATGTTCACTGGCCTTTCCTCTTCCTGTCTGTTTAATAATTCAGCACACCTGAGCAGAAACACATTTGCCCTATCAGCTCTTGTTTGTCCAGCAGAGCATGGAGATGGTGTTACAAGCTCCCAGTTGGCCTCCTTCTCTGTCATTATCCTCCTCTACCTCCCTCCCCCTCTCCACCTCTGTCCCTGTCACCACTTTCAGAAAAGTTAGTGTCCTTTTCTCCTCTCTTCTCTCCTCTCCTCTCCTTTCTTCTTCTCACCGATCCACCACTAGATTAAAGCCCATAAGAACTGATTTAAAAGTGAACAGTGAGTTTGCCAGTCTAAGCAGGTTTTCAGTCTCCCAGAGCCTGGATGCTTCTCCTCTTCTCTACTCCTATACTCACATTCCTTCAAATATCCCTGTGTCCTCTTTCATTGTGGATCCCTTGCTGCCAATGATATAGAGTCATTTTCACTTTGCTGTTTTACTTCCTCTCTTCTTCCTCAAACTCCGGTCTCCATGAGGGAGAAAGTAGAACTTTTTCTAACCTCAGCAGTTCAGCATCTACAGTATGCATGGGAGAGTTGAAGTAGAAAAATGGTGAAGAAGACAAATAAAAAAATAAAAATAGATAAAAATAAAATTTGATTGGCACTATTTAAATGTATAATGAGGTTCAGTACATTTCATGTGACTTAAATTATTTGTTTTGAGAGAAATTGTTGAAATGAGGTGCAGAGTTTTGTTGATTTTGCATTTTGATATTGATTTTATGACAAAACAATACTTTGGCAAATATGACTTATTTATTTTTTTCAATCCCACTGAATAACCTTAGTGATTTACTAATTAAATATTTTTGTGACCTATTTTTGTGACCAATATGGTAAATTCATGAATAATGTAGCTGTTTTTATGGCACCAAACATTTATACATAAGTAAAATAATGATCTGTAAGCAGAGTTTGGTGTTTCGTGTGAATAAAGTGCTCCTGATGGATGTGGAGGCTGGAGAGGGAGACAGCCTGGTGAGAGGCTAGTGGTAAGTGGTAGGGCAGCAGGCGGCAGTGGATCTGGAGTGGATGCTGCAAAAGGTCCTGTTGTGCATCTAACACACCTGAGCCATGCATTCAGTGGGTTGAGTGCACTTCCCAGGGGGTGGTGGTAGTGGTGGTGGAGTTTGGGGGGCAGCTGTTCCTTCCTAATTCAGTGGTGCCACGCTGGCCTACCTGTGGTTCTGCAGCAGTCAGTGTTGCGTTTTCTCTCGGTGGCTCGCTCTCCAGGGAAATCATCATTCTGCCAGCTCCCAGCCCATTGAACAGACACTTATTCAGAGCGCGCGTGTGTGTGTGTGTGTGTGTGTGTGTGTGTACCTGTGTGTGTTTTCAGAGCAGATGCTGGACGAGACTGCAATCCGCTGTCCACAAATGAACAAATGAAACACCAAATGAATGAAAATAGAAATGCATCTCTTTCAATAAAGAACCCTCCTTTTGTCCCAATCGGAATCATTGATTGGATGCATACACAAGTGTTCCATCTGTTTGAGGCTATTTATGAAGTCATTGGGAGCATGCATTTGCTCACCAGATGTTTTTGTTCCTGCGGTTGTTTTTCAAACCCACTGAGGTGTTTCATCATGTTCAGGTTCTCCGGCTCGCTGTAAGCCCTCTCTGCATCTATTGTCTCCGTCTGTACATCTTATGTAACAGCCAGGATTTCTAGCAGACAAATACTGTTTCAAAGCCCGCTTATTGTCAAATCTGGATTATAATTTATAACTCAGCTGTGAGCCGCAGATATTCATACAGCATCGGACATATGGGGCTGCTCGATCGTACTTTGGCATTATGTGGACATTTTGCAGTCTGTGAAGAGTTAACAGTCTCCCTTTTAGCGATGTTTAGTGTGATGTGTAATCATTTAAATATTATTAGAAGAGAAAATTTCCCTCATTTCTTTACAGAACTCTAACTTTTCTCCTTTTTCTCCCTTGATGATATCTCCTTCGTCCTCAGTGGAATCTCAGTGAGCCATTTGATTTCACAAAGCCATGTTTTTTTTTATTTCTTATCTACTTTTGATAAAATATACACTTTAGGAAACTGTGTTTATTTCTCAGAAATGTATTTGTCCGTTTGAAATTAATAGAATGAAACATGTATTTACCTATTTTAGTCCAAAAACCACAAAGTCATGCAGGTTCAGTGAATTTAAACAGTTCATGGCTTAAATAACATAATCATGGCTTTGAAATGACTTGAAGTTCCTCATCTTTCTCGCAGTTATTCTACATTAAGACGTTTATTTTTTGCTTTACTTAATTACTTATATTTACAGACTGACCAGAGCTGTTTTCTGCAGCAGCAGCAGACATTTACGGTCTCACGACAAAGTGCTGATGACATCCTTTCTACCTGCATCCCCAGACTGCTAATGTGTGTTACGCACCGAGTCCCTGAAGGCTGTGTCAGGGGAAAATCAGGTTTTTTTTTAATTACAGCATTGCTACTGGATGATTATGAGAAGAAAAGAATTTGAAAGTATCACGCCTGCTGTAGTTGTTGACTGTAAATATGTGCAAAACAAAATCTTCTTATTTTGCTCTGACTGAATTCTTTAAATAAATGGATTCTATAATTTTATTGCTTTTGGACAATTAAGTTCTTCTTGAACTTTCACCCTTGCACTAATGTGAATATTGATGAAGAAAACAGTGACAGTGATACAGCTGTTGGGCTACCAGCTTTTAATGACGGCAGAAATTCTCCATTTAAAGCAAAGATTGAATACAAATGTTGTTTTAAAGGCTGAATCCCATTAAGGAATTCCATGCATCATAAAATATTGAAATCCTTGACAAGCAGATGATGAAAAATCCTCTCCGACACACTGCAGGACACACTCAACGTGAGTCACAATCTGATTTGCATATCTTAGACAACAGGAAAACAGTGCACATCCTTATCACCATATAACGGAGGAGGTGACAGAGATAGATGAGGCTTGTTCTCCCGCTGAGGCCATAATGTGGACCCTTGATTGAGGCTCATTGAGGCTCACAAGGAGAGAGAGTTACTGCTGTGAGGATTAACTAGTGGAACACACTAAAGATGGTGGGTCTCAGAGCACATGCACAAAAAGAAGGATCATCAGGTTAAATCTATTGTTTTAACAAACATACCAAACATGATTTCATATCAGAGTTTAGTTTATGCCTATGGTTTTAGAATGGAAAATTATTTTCACAGTAAAAAAAGGTCAATCAGGAAAATTGTAGACATGAAAATGTTGCCAAATAACCTGACAGTATATTCTGCATGGGGAATTGTAATGATGAATTTGAAGGAGTTATTGCAAATGCGACGACTTTTAGTTTACTTGAATGATGATATTTTCATCCAATCATTCAATTCTCAATAATGCTGATAATGTGGCGGTTGATTTTTTGATTGATGGATTAGCTTTTGGTCTATCCATCCATCCATCCATCCATCCATCCATCCATCCATTCTCTTCCGCTTATCCGGGGTCGGGTCGCGGGGGCAGCAGCTTGAGCAGGGAAGCCCAGACTTCCCTCTCCCTAGCCACTTCGTCCAGCTCCTCCAGGAGAATCCCAAGACGTTCCCAGGCCAGCCGGGAGACATAGTCTCTCCAGCGTGTCCTGGGTCGTCCCCGGGGCCTCCTCCCGGTAGGACGTGCCCGGAACACCTCACCAGGGAGGCGTCCAGGAGGCATCCTGACCAGATGCCCGAGCCACCTCATCTGACTCCTCTCGATGCGGAGGAGCAGCGGCTCGACTCTGAGTCCCTCCCGGATGACCGAACTTCTCACCCTATCTCTAAGGGAGAGCCCGGACACCCAGCGGAGGAAACTCATTTCGGCCGCTTGTATCCGGGATCTCGTTCTTTCGGTCACGACCCACAGCTCGTGACCATAGGTGAGGGCAGGAACGTAGATCGACCGGTAAATCGAGAGCTTTGCCTTTCGGCTCAGCTCCTTCTTGACCACGACGGACCGATACAGAGTCCGCATCACTGCAGACGCTGCACCGATCCGCCTGTCGATCTCCCGTTCCATCGCACCCTCACTCATGAACGAGACCCCAAGATACTTGAACTCCTCCACTTGGGGCAGGATCTCATCCCCAACCCGGAGAGGGCACTCCATCCTTTTCCGACTGAGGACCATGGTCTCAGATTTGGAGGTGCTAATTCTCATCCCAACCGCTTCACACTCGGCTGCGAACCGTTCCAGTGAGAGTTGGAGATCACGGCTTGACGAAGCCAACAGCACCACGTCATCTGCAAAAAGCAGAGACGCAATACTGAGGCCACCAAACCGGACACCCTCAACGCCTTGGCTGCGCCTAGAAATTCTGTCCATAAAAGTTATGAACAGAATCGGTGACAAAGGGCAGCCTTGGCGGAGTCCAACCCTCACTGGAAACAAATCCGACTTACTGCCGGCAATGCGGACCAAACTCTGACATCGGTCGTACAGGGACCAAACAGCCCTTATCAAGGGGTTCGGTACCCCATATTCCCGAAGCACCCCCCACAGAACCCCCCGAGGAACACGGTCGAACGCCTTCTCCAAGTCCACAAAACACATGTAGACTGGTTGGGTGAACTCCCATGCCCCCTCAAGGACCCTGCGGAGGGTGTAGAGCTGGTCCACTGTTCCACGGCCAGGACGAAAACCACATTGCTCCTCCTGAATCCGAGATTCGACTTCCCGACGGACCCTCCTCTCCAGAACCCCTGAACAGACCTTACCAGGGAGGCTGAGGAGTGTGATCCCCCTGTAGTTGGAACACACCCTCCGGTCCCCCTTCTTAAAAAGGGGGACCACCACCCCAGTCTGCCAATCCAGAGGCACTGTCCCCGACGTCCACGCGATGTTGCAGAGGCGTGTCAACCAAGACAGCCCCACAACATCCAGAGCCTTTAGGAACTCCGGGCGGATCTCATCCACCCCCGGGGCCCTGCCACCGAGGAGCTTTTTAACTACCTCAGTGACCTCAACCCCAGAGATAGGAGAGCCCGCCTCAGAGAACCCAGACTCTGCTTCCTCATGGGAAGGCGTGTCGCCGGAATTGAGGAGGTCTTCGAAGTATTCTCCCCACCGAGTCACAACGTCCCGAGTTGAGGTCAGCAGCGCCCCATCCCCACTATACACAGTGTTGATGCTGCACTGCTTCCCCCTCCTGAGACGTCTGATGGTGGACCAGAATCTCCTCGAAGCCGTCCGGAAGTCGTCCTCCAAGGCCTCACCGAACTCCTCCCACGCCCGAGTTTTTGCCTCAGCAACCACCAAAGCTGCATTCCGCTTGGCCAGCCGGTACCTATCAGCTGCCTCAGGAGTTCCACAGGCCAAAAAGGCCCGATAGGACTCCTTCTTCAGCTTGACGGCATCCCTTACCGCCGATGTCCACCAGCGGGTTCTGGGGTTGCTGCCACGACAGGCACCGACCACCTTACGGCCACAGCTGCGGTCGGCCGCTTCGACAATAGAGGCGCGGAACATGGTCCACTCAGACTCAATGTCCCCCGCCTCCCCCGTAACGTGGGTGAAGTTCTGCCGGAGGTGGGAGTTGAAACTCCTTCTGACAGGGGATTCCGCCAGGCGTTCCCAGCAGACCCTCACAATACATTTGGGTCTGCCAGGTCAGACCGGCATCTTCCCCCACCATCGGAGCCAACACACCACCAGGTGGTGATCGGTTGAAAGCTCCGCCCCTCTCTTTGCCCGAGTGTCCAAGACATGCGGCCGCAAGTCCAATGACACGACCACAAAGTCAATCATCGAACTGCGGCCTAGGGTGTCCTGGTGCCAAGTGCACATATGGACACCCTTATGTCTGAACATGGTGTTCATCATGGACAGTCCGTGACGAGCACAGAAGTCCAATAACTGAACACCATTCGGGTTCTGATCGGGGGGGCCGTTCTTCCCAATCACGCCCTTCCAGGTCTCATGTCATTGCCCACATGAGCATTGAAGTCCCCCAGCAGAACGATGGAGTCCCCAGTGGGAGCGCTCTCCAGCACCCCCTCCAAGGACTCCAAAAAGGGTGGGTACTCTGAACTACTGTTTGGTTCATAAGCACAAACAACAGTCAGGACCCGTCCCCCCACCTGAAGGCGGAGGGAGGCTACCCTCTCGTCCACCGGTGTGAACCCCAATGTACAGGTGCCAAGCCGGGGGGCTATAAGTATACCCACACCTGCTCGGCGTCTCTCACCATGAGCAACTCCAGAGTGGAAGAGAGTCCAACCCCTCTCGAGAGGACTGGTACCAGAGCCCAAGCTGTGTGTGGAGGTGATCCCGACTATATCTAGTCGGAACTTCTCGACCTCACACACCAGCTCGGGCTCCTTCCCTGCCAGAGAGGTGACATTCCACGTCCCAAGAGCCAGCTTCTGTAGCCGGGGATCGGATCGCCAAGGTCCCCGCCTTCGGCCACCGCCCAGCTCACAGTGCACCCGACCCCTATGGCCCCTCTAACAGGTGGTGAGCCCATGGGAAGGGGGACCCACGTTGTCCTTTCGGGCTGCGCCCGACCGGGCCCCATGGGTGCAGGCCCGGCCACCAGGCGCTCACCTTCGAGCCCCACCTCCAGGCCTGGCTCCAGAGGGGGGCCCCGGTGGCCCGCGTCCGGGCAAGGGAAAACGTGCTCCACTGTTTTCATTCATCATTAGGGGTCTGTGAGCCGTCCTTTGTCTGGTCCCTCACCTAGGACCTGTTTGTCATGGGTGACCCTGCCAGGGGCACAAAGCCCCAGACATCTTAGCCCCTAGGATCATTGGGACACACAAACCCCTCCACCATGATAAGGTGACGACTCAAGGAGGAGCTTTTGGTCTATACAATAAAAAAATGTATTCTATTAAAAATTAAAAATGTATCTATTAAAATTACTACAAAGGTCAATTTCGTTGTGGATTAAAGGTTCACTTTTTGCCCAACAGTAATATGATGTGAGAATGTTCTTCATCAGTGAGAAACAGGAAGGTTTAAAACAATTTAAACATGGTTTTAAACTTTATAACAATTTTATGAGTAAGGAAATGCATACAGCATGTTTTTTTTTTTTAAACAATTTTATTTGTTGTCAAAATTCGAACGCAGTAAAAGATAGTGATTCATGAATACACACAATATGTTTGATTTGTAATTGTAAGTCAGAACCATCATTAAGGTTCTTTAAATCACAGGTGATTCAGATTACATTTCACATATGTACATGATATGACGCGACACAACACGACTTCTCACTTTTGCTGCTCTCCACCACCTGAGATAAGGTTGTTAATTAGAGCTCTGAGTGTGAGCTCTCATGCCATTGTTTATCTGAAAGGAAATTAGAAGATAATTATATTTGCAGGACCTGTTTGGACTCGCTCTCCCTTCCCCTGTTTCTCCATCCCGCACATGCTCCCTCTGTTCATCTCAGCAAACAGTGCATTATTAACGCTCTTCAAATAAATCACATACTGTAGACACAATATTATTCATCTGATGTCAGCCACTTGTCAGGATGATTTGATTAAATGTCTGGTTTATGAATTCAGCATCTGCTGTTGCTTCTCAGTGCAGGGTTGTTGTTTTTTTTTTGTTGTTTTTTTTTTTTTTTATAAGTCCTCCATCTTGTGTCGTGTCTATTCTGTGAATTCAGTAATTTCATAATGAGAATACGTTTGTGTTTTTTTCCACAAATCCTCTCTTGTAAACAGCCTGTTTACAGAAATCACAGCTGATCACGCTTCTATTCATTCTGTTTGTCTGCGTGTGAGTTTATAAGAGGTGTGTGTTGTCTGTGACGTAATGATGTGGCAGTTAAGGTGTGTGTGCTCACACTTATAAATATAGGTCACGGTTGAATGTCAGCATAATTACCCTTCATTGGCCAAACTGTCCTTGAGCAGGAAATGAATATTTCTCCATTATGGCCCAGGTCGGGTGACGTGTCCTTCAGGTGTGATATGTATACCATCACACACACACACACACACACACACACACAGATGTACAGTACATAATCCAATAGGTGCATACAAACAAGCACACACAGAACATCCCTGAAACCACCAGCAAACAGCTCTACTCTAATTCTATGTGAAGTACGACAAATGCAAATTCATTCTGCAAGTAATTTACCTGCAATGCAAAGGCCTTGAAAGGATTCACATCCTCCACAAGGGTGAACCGATCAGCTCTTTGTCTCTGTCCACGGATCCACACCAGGGACAGCACTGCACCAAAACCCACAATAAGAAACCTACATCAAAAGCCCCATAAAGAAATAAAATTATACCCCCACCCCCCATTGAACAAATTGCTCCCCTGGCTGTCTCCTGATCTCAAAGTTTCTCTTTGTTTTCTGGACTCAAACTAATTATTGTTGTGGGGATCAGCAAAGGATTTGCATAAAAGCCTGATGGGAAATCTTTAAATTAATAATACGTTTTAAAAAGAAATAGTCAAAAGGTGCGGTTTTGCAGATATTTATATCTTTTATCTTTTCGAATATCTGCAACAATAGCCTGGAACATTAAAAAGAAAACACCCACTTAATGCTTACACAAAGAAAAAACATTAACATTGAATAAGAATAAACAAAAGCAGTAAAGTGCCGATAGCGGGCGTTCCTCACCCAAAGCACCGGATCACATTATCACAATACCTTACGCAGCAACAATCTATGAAGTCATAAATGTCTTGTTGCCTTTGTGGCAGCTTAACAGGCTGTTGTGTTGTCTTTGGATGTGACCTTCTGTGAAATAATGAGACACACAAATTTGCACACTGTGATTCCCAGCATGGATGGTTGGTGTTAACTTTCATTGATTCATGACAAAGTGAAGCAGGGGTCGTTCAGCCTGTGCTGCACATCTGGCGTTTGAGGCTGGTAACAAATAAGCACATGATGTTAAGCTGAAGAAATATCTCTACGGTCTTTAAAATCTTCATCAATAATGTCATCAAAAATAATGGGAAATACTTTGTCGTGGTTCACACCGAACACATGGATAAAAAAAAAATCATCATAGCTACGCCATTTAAATAATGATCATCAGTTTATTAATTTTTCGGTGAAATCAGTTTGACCAACGTTCCTCCTCCTCATCCTCTTCATCCTCCAGGCACCTCAGTTGGGCACTCTGATGGGCGTCTACATGCCGTGTATCCAGAACATCTTTGGAGTCATCCTCTTCCTCAGGATGACCTGGTTGGTGGGAATCGGAGGTGTCATCGGAACTTTTGTCATCGTCACCATGTGCTGCACCACAGTGAGTGTGTTACCAATGTTTTTTTAATTTTATTTTATTGAGAGCAGTGTGGGTGTGGATGTCATTAAAGAGGGACATTAAACTGAGGAGAAACATATTATAGCAGACGTGGCTGCAGAGAGTGCACAGGTAATGAAGTGTGCAGCAGTAAAAGATCCCACATTATTAAAGGGACTGAGGTTAGTGGAGATTGAAGGAGCAATGGACCGGCTGGGATTAGATTAGGACAGGATTCGGGTTGTGTATCATTCAAATTTAGTTCACCATATATATATATATATATATATATATATATATATATATATATATATATATATATATATATATATATATATATTTATTTCTTTATTTATTTATTTATTTATATTTATATTTATAATGCCGCAAGAGGGCACAAGCCAGTGTCTTATTGTGCCGGTCCCAAGCCCGGATAAATACAGAGGGTTGCGTCAGGAAGGGCATCCGGCGTAAAACTTTTGCCAAATCAAAGATGCGAATCAAACATATGACTTCCATACCGGATCGGTCGAGGCCCGGGTTAACAACGACCGCCATCGGCGCTGTTGACCTACAGGGCGCCGGTGGAAATTGGATTACTGTTGGTCGAAGAAGGAGAGGAGGAAAGTGCGTTCGCACGAAGAAAGAGAAGAGGAGCGCCAAGAGTATAGGACTAAGAGTAGGGACGTTGAATGTTGGAACTATGACAGGAAAAGGTAGAGAGTTGGTCGACATGATGCAGAGGAGGAAGGTAGACATACTGTGTGTCCAGGAGACCAGGTGGAAAGGTAGCAAGGCTAGAAGTTTAGGAGCAGGGTTCAAGTTGTTCTATCATGGTGTAGATAGAAAGAGAAATGGAGTAGGAGTTATCTTGAAGGAGGAGTTTGTTAGGAATGTCCTGGAGGTAAAAAGAGTGTCGGATAGAGTGATGAGTCTGAAGCTAGAAATAGAAGGTGTGATGTTCAATGTTGTTAGTGGGTATGCTCCACAGGTAGGATGTGAGCTGGAGGAGAAGGAGAAATTCTGGTTGGACTTTGATGAAGTGATGCAGAGCATACCTAGAAGTGAGAGAGTTGTCATCGGTGCAGACTTCAATGGACATGTTGGTGCAGGTAACAGAGGTGATGAGGAAGTGATGGGCAGGTTTGGTATCCAGGAGAGGAATGCAGAAGGACAGATGGTAGTTGACTTTGCAAAAAGGATGGAAATGGCTGTAGTGAATACTTTCTTCCAGAAGAGGCAGGAACATAGGGTGACCTATAAGAGTGGTGGTAGGAGCACACAGGTAGACTACATCTTGTGTAGACGATGTAACCTGAAGGAGATCAGTGACTGCAAAGTAGTGGTAGGCGAGAGTGTAGCCAAACAGCATAGGATGGTGGTGTGTAGGATGACTCTGGTGGTGAGGAAGATGAAGAGGACAAAGACAGAGCAGAAGACGAAATGGTGGAAGCTAAAAAAGGAAGAGTGTTGCATGACCTTTAGGAAGGAGTTAAGACAGGCTCTGGGTGGTCAGGAGGTGCTTCCAGATGACTGGACAACTACAGCTAATGTGATCAGGGAGACAGGTAGGAGAGTATTTGGTGTGTCATCTGGAAGGAAAGTAGACAAGGAGACTTGGTGGTGGAATGAGGAGGTACAGGAGTGTATACAAAGAAAGAGGTTAGCTAAGAAGAAGTGGGACACTGAGAGGACTGAGGAGAGTAGACAGGAGTACAGGGAGATGCAGCGTAAGGTGAAGGTAGAGGTAGCAAAGGCCAAACAAGAAGCTTATGATGACTTGTATGCTAGGTTGGACAGTAAGGAGGGAGAGACTGATCTATACAGGCTGGCAAGACAGAGAGATAGAGATGGGAAGGACGTGCAGCAGGTTAGGGTGATTAAGGATAGGGATGGAAGTCTATTGACAGGTGCCAGCAGTGTGATGGGAAGATGGAAAGAGTACTTTGAAGAGTTGATGAACGTGGAAAATGAGAGAGAACAAAGACTAGAAGAGGTGACTGTTGTGGACCAGGATGTAGCAAAGATTAGCCAGGATGAAGTGAGGAGAGCACTGAAGAGGATGAAGAGTGGAAAGGCAGTCGGTCCTGATGATATACCTGTAGAGGTTTGGAAGTGTCTAGGAGAGGTGGCAGTAGAGTTTCTGACTGGGTTGTTCAACGGGATCTTAGATAGTGAGAAGATGCCTGAGGAGTGGAGGAGAAGTGTGCTGGTGCCCATTTTTAAGAACAAGGGAGATGTGCAGAGTTGTGGCAACTACAGAGGAATAAAGCTGATGAGCCATACAATGAAGTTATGGGAAAGAGTAGTGGAAGCTAGACTAAGGGCAGAAGTGAGCATTTGTGAGCAGCAGTATGGTTTCATGCCAAAAAAGAGTACTACAGATGCAGTATTTGCTTTGAGGATGTTGATAGAGAAGTACAGAGAAGGCCAGAGGGAGCTGCATTGTGTTTTTGTTGATCTGGAGAAAGCTTATGACAGGGTGCCCAGAGAGGAACTGTGGTATTGTATGAGGAAGTCTGGAGTGGCAGAGAAGTATGTTAGAGCGGTGCAGGACATGTATGAGGACTGTAAGACAGTGGTGAGGTGTGCTGTAGGTGTGACAGAGGAGTTCAAGGTGGAGGTGGGACTGCATCAGGGATCAGCTCTGAGCCCCTTCTTGTTCGCTATGGTGATGGACAGGCTGACAGACGAGGTTAGACAGGAATCTCCATGGACTATGATGTTTGCAGATGACATTGTGATCTGCAGTGAGAGTAGGGACGAGGTGGAGGAGAAGCTAGAGAGGTGGAGGTTTGTCCTGGAAAGGAGAGGAATGAAGGTTAGCCGCAGTAAGACAGAGTACATGTGTGTGAATGAGAGGGACCCAAGTGGAAGAGTGAGGTTACAGGGAGAAGAGATCAAGAAGGTGGAGGATTTTAAGTACTTGGGGTCAACAGTCCAGAGCAATGGAGAGTGGGGAAAAGAGGTGAAGAAGCGTGTCCAGGCAGGATGGAATGGGTGGAGAAAAGTGTCAGGTGTGATGTGTGATCGAAGAGTTTCAGCTAAAATGAAAGGAAAGGTGTACAAAACTGTGGTGAGACCAGCGATGTTGTTTGGTCTAGAGACAGTGTCACTGAGGAAAAGACAGGAGGCAGAGCTGGAGGTAGCAGAGATGAAGATGCTGAGGTTCTCTCTGGGAGTGACCAGGAAGGATAGGATCAGGAATGAGTACATCAGAGGGACAGCACATGTTAGAGGTTTTGGAGATAAAGTCAGAGAGGCCAGACTGAGATGGTTTGGACATGTCCAGAGGAGAGATAGTGAATATATTGGTAGAAGGATGCTGAGTTTTGAACTGCCAGGCAGGAGGCCTAGAGGAAGACCAAAGAGGAGGTTTATGGATGTAGTGAAAGAGGACATGAAGGTAGTTGGTGTGAGAGAAGAGGATGCAAAGGACAGGGTTAGATGGAGGCGGTTGATTCGCTGTGGCGACCCCTGAAGGGAAAAGCCAAAAAGGAAAAGAAGAAGATTTATATTTATATTTATATTTATATATATGTATTTAAACTGTGATGCAATATTAAAAAAAAAAAAAGTACATTGCTTCTTTGTTAATTTATCTTTGAATTGTTTAATGACAGGTTAACATTGGGTAGATTAAAGTTACCTGTTTACTTGTTTACTTACTGTTTACTCTACCTGGGATGAGGCTCAAAATTTCAGTACTTTAATAATTCTCGTCTTTAAGATCCAAACGCTGCGTTTAACTTCTAAGTTTGTCTGCTTGTTGTGATGATAAGGCATAAAGAGTAAACATAATTCCAAACAATGCAATTCATGTTAAAATATTGTGGTATTTTTTATTTATTTTTTTTGTATTTTGCGTTGCAAATCCCATGGCAAATCTCGAGTGCGATAACGGCAAAATAGTCTGTTTGTCAATTCCATTCATTCCCAATGAGGCCATAATTCTTGAAAAAAATACAATACAATATATTAAAATAACTTGGAAATGGAATTTTTAGAAACAAATTTGAACATGGAGTGAATGGATCATTTATTGGGGCCTATTTTTCAGAACAGTATTTATGGTGTATGTAGGACTGAACAGCCATCATCTCATTTGTATTTGTATTATTATCCCATTACCTTTGGGAAATAACTATTTCAGTGTACTGCAGTGAATATTATGTCAAATCCTAGAACAAGATTTATTATGTCAGAAAGTTGTTTTAGCTGGATTGATCGTGTTGCCTTTTAGTGGAGGGATGTTGCTTTAGCTGCAGTCACATGGTATCAGCTATGAAGGCTACATCCACAGACCTTCTACAGATAACAGATTGTTTGGGAATCTGTCTCATTGTTTAAAATTTAATCCAAGTGTATTATTTTGAATTACAAAAAAAAAAAAAAAGGTATCCAAGTTATTCAGATTTTTTTAATGTATGATGTCACGCTGTGTTATTCCCTGGTTCATCGGCGCAGAGGAGCTGTCAGTCTGACTTCTGCGCTGGACTGACAACTTTGTGGCCTTGAGAGTCGAACTAGAAAAGAGGGCGTCCTTCAGGATCGGATGCTGTCAGGGATCGGTTACAAAGTGATCGTGTTTGACTTGTTTCATGCATTTGATTGTCAGGAGATAATATTCCACATCCCCCCCCCTGACTGTCTAACATCCATCCAGGAGAAATGGAGGCATTTGAGTGTTTATATTCCAGCACATGGCAGCTTTAATTCAAACTGTATGGTCTATCAGCCGCTCGTGTGTCTCTTCTCTGGTTTGCAGTGTCACAGGACTGTATGTTGGCAGCCTAGATTCTCCTCTAGCACTGAGTGTATTTATAGAACAACCCCCTCAAATCCCAACCATAGCAAACTTGTCTGCACAGACATGCGAGCAATATGCTTCCCAATCATGTTTCTCAGTGACAGTGTGAAGAGGGCTTTTAAACATACTGATGGAGGGCTGTTGGCCTTTTTTTTTTTTCTGTTTTCAAATGAACTGAATTGAGAGACAAATGGGGAATAAATAATTAACTAAAACATAGACATTTGGTTCGAAAAATGATTCTTTATTATTAAACTAAAGGTGTGCAATCGTCCGGTGTATGTGAGCAGACACAGATCTCTTCTATTACTCCTCTATAATTGTTATTAGATTTAAGTAGATGAAAGTAGATGAAATATATGCTGCTCAGCTTAAAAAAAATAGCATTAAAGAAGTGCAGTGTTGAAGGAAAAAACCTTCCAACATCAAAAGCTGGTTCAGTTCTCCAGGAAGTCATGCAAACGCAAACACTGAATGTCTTATTCTCTGGAACATGCACCCAGATTTCTTCACACATCATTTATACCTACATTCTGTTCCCATTTCTTTTTTCTTTTTTTTCCTCAACATTTCTATCTTTCTCACACACACACTTATTTCTTATCAGTCACATTGTGCTCATTGCCCCCGGGGCGATAAGCTCGGGCACGAACGGTGTGTTAGAAACTCCCCCACCTCTCTCTTTTCAAGCTCCTTACATAACACATAACCACCCCAGCCCTGCAGTGGATGCCAGCAATACAGTGTGTGTATGTGTGTGTGTGTGTATGTGTGTGTGTTTACATGCACATACATATAATATGTGCAGCACAATCCACAGAGCTCGAGCAGCGCAGAGATCATCCATACCGTAAAGCTTGATCCCATGTTTTATTCACACGTGACGTTCATGAGAGGATATCACGGACAGAACACTTTTCATACGATGATCAATGGCAGCAGCCAATGTCCATCCGAAGCTACCGCTTCTCCATCATGCAACTTTTTTTGGCAGAACATTAAGAAGCCGACAAAACTGTGAGACTCATTAGTGTTTGAGGAATGTGTCTCCATGTGGAACAGCTCTGACACGCCGCACCATTACCCATGAAATTATACACATAAGCATTTTAAGACTGCGTTCTCAAAGTCTGCATGTGCTGCGGGTGTGTGTGTGTGTGTGTGTGTGTGTGTGTGTGTGTGTGTGTTATGCAGATAATGAATACAGGCTTGTCACCGAGACAAAATTAGGTTGAATATTTGAGATGGAAAGTCATCTGCCGTTTTGGCCCTGGAATTGACATGGAATTGACACACATCATTACTTCCAGGTTTTTGAATCCGAACGCTGCGAGGGGGAAGGGGTGATGGGCTCACTGTCGTGACTCATCTAAATGCTAAAGATGCTTTAATCAACTCATCTCCTTCATTTTTTTTTTTTTTTGCTCTCATCTCTTTTCGCTGTCTCAATTTTCTCCCACCACTCTTTTCACATGACATTGTCATGATATCCTCTCTCTCTCTCTCTCTCTCTCTCTCTCTCTCTTCTACTCTTTTGCTTTCTTGAGATCTAATTTGGACACACCTCATCCTCCTGATGTCAGCCATGAAAACGAGGGGTGCCTTCCATTCCCTTTAACCTGGCCCCATTCGCCTCCTACCATCCGCAGCAATTTGAAGTGATAAGCAGAGCACCGAAAAATATAATTCTGCTGCGAGCTGATGAAGCTGTACTCGATAAAAGTGTTACGCAGTTGTGTAATGAAGCATGCTAATGAAGCGTGCTCTCAGGGCAGCACAAAAACTTCATTCTAGTCAAAACCAATTTCTGCTCAAATGTAGAGGTCTACTAGAGGCCAAATCACAGTTTGTCTGTAGCTTTGGCAAAAAAAAATAAAAAAAATAAAAAACAGCAAAAATGTCCTTTGCAGTCAGTGTCACAGTATCAGCAAAGCAGACTGTTTCTAAAAATTTAAATTAGCTCCTTCATCAAACACATTTCTCAAGCTCAGCCTGTAATCATGATGATTTAGGAGTATTTGAGTTTCCCTACCATCACACTGCCTCAGAAGAAAAATCATTCTTTTTGTGTCTCATGTAAGCTTTTCTGCTGTTGGACTTCGTAATCAGGACGGACGGCAAAGACAGAATAATCGACCGGCGTCCTTGGAGGTCACAGCCTGTGTGGAGAGCGGAGGTGCAGACAGTAGCTCCATCTTTATGGAGGAGGATAGTGCTGGAGAACCAGAGGCAGCACATATTCTATCTATCAAGCTGCCACAATTTTAGGTTACCTGGTGGTGAGGTGATAGTAGCTGCAGGCTCTGGGTCAGTGGGAAAAAAGATGATCCACATCCTCCGGAACAACTCTGCCGGTCCACCAATCAGGTGCTGATTCACACAGAAGGTCAAGAGGTTAAAGTGTTGGATGTTGTGTTTGTCGCTCCTCCAACCTTGACAACATATGAAAGGATTTTTTTTTTTAATCATTATTATTATTTTAGACTTACAATTGACTGTCTGTTAATGAGAGCAGAGCAAATTGAACTTTACAATAAATCAAATTTTTGAGGACGGTCAAACGATCCTGTATTTTTTGTGACAACGGGTGATTGATGGCGTTTGTGGGTGTCCCTGTCTGCAGTGAGGGTTGTGTGTAACAAAAGTAGGACACTGCAAAAAGTAAAGGTGACAAATGTGTGGTTTCCTTTTAACAAACAGAAGAAAAATGATGACTTACAAGGAATGTAGAGGACTTCACCAGAGAGGACATCCATGCTTTATCAGGGTTACGGCTGATCATTCAGACAAAAACAGGCCGCTATGAAAGATAATTTACCGTATATATGAATGAGATTACCATGTAGCCTCTTAAGTTTTTGTCGCTATGTCTGTCCATCAGTATGTCCAGTTTATATTGTTAATGATGGGAGACTCACCTCTTCAAATTCTTCCTAATCCTTTAAAAAGTTCTCGATTTCAGACAGCTGAAGGCGCCTCTCGTCAACAATCACCGATCGTGTTCCGAAATCACGAGAATCAATCAGCTCAAGCTACAGAATCCAGCTACAGTCTGTACTTATCATTAGCCATGAAAGTGTTGGTTCAAAGGTCTGCACTCATCTGAATGAAAAGACTTACATGCATGCACTTGGCCATAGAAATTACAATGTGATGAAAACGTGTGTCAACTTCATCACCTCTTATTGTTAAAGATGAATAAAGGACCAATTTACTGCAGTGCAAAAAATGAGTTAAAATCCCAGAAATGAATGCTGATTCTGAGGAGTACATGTAATAAATAATAATAATAATAATAATAATAATAATAATAATAATAATAATAATAATAATAATAATAATAATAATAATAATAATAATAAAAGAGGTGCCATTGGAGAATACAGTGCATCAAACATGCCTGAACCTCTGTGTGTGTGTCTACCAGGGATGTGTGCGAGATGTGCTGTTTTGTGTTGTTAGCATTGATTACAGAGTGAAACATGTGCCTGGAAACTGGGAAGTCCTTGATTTACTGTGTTGTGTTTTCAAGCTGCTGAATGCCGAAGCGTTCTAATCACTTTCATTCCCAGCGTTAATGTTATTGTACAGTGGGAGGTGTGATCACATCACTCGGCCACGGACATCATCCCCGCAAAATCTAATCTGTGGTGTTTCATTAACTCACCGTCATTGAGTGCTGGGAGAATATTGCTACCGCCTCTTTGTCCTGGTGCCATTTTATTCTCTGCTGAAGAAACTCTTAATCCTCTTAAAAGTCCCCTCCATATCCCGTAACAGTTTTGATCTTAGGAGCTCTCCCATGGGCCGAGACACTAAGATCTGGTCTTTCGGGGGGAATTATTTGAGAGTGTTATAATCGTCTATGTTTAGTCACAACTATAAAACTAGGAGCAACTCCTTGCACAAGAAGATTTTATGGTTATGATTTTTGGTTTTGGAAAGGATTAAAAAAATCTTTTGCAACCCTCCAACAGAGTAGACAGCAAAGCACAATCACAATCACAGTTGTTAATATCTATCAAGGATTTGGGGAAGAAGGAACATGTGATTCCTTTCCAAACGTGTTTCAAGATTTTGTTTTCTAAAATTCTTGCAATAGTTTATAAAGTCTATCATATAATCTAAATCCTGTAAATCTGTTGGTTGCTGCTCTGCCGTGCAGCGAACTCAGTCACTCGGTATGTGACAGGCTACCTCTGCATGACTGCTCCCCTCATCAGATAAAACACTTTAACAATTACTGTCTTATCTGCTGTGGTGGGAGAAGAGTTTGTGGCCTCATTATGACCAGATTAGAGCGAGGAAAAGAGCCCAGCGCCACTTGTTCCTCACTCCTGATCGTCAGTCCATCGGGCCCTCAGGTGACACTAACCGCATTACCGTCTTCACAGATGTAATGATAGTCCGACATCGTCAGCTGGGATTCACCGGAATCCCATCACACGTCTCACTTTCTCTGTTTGTATTTTTATATATATATATATATATATATATATATATATTTCTATGAATGATAACGGTGATGAGAGAAAATTGTGAATTAATTCAAGGACACCACAGCACCACTGAATTATATAACACGTGGAAACAAATGGGCGTAACTAATAATGTGTTAATCCATTCATGAATGTGGGATTTTTAAGCAAAGAATGCAACGCTGAGGATGTCAATAATTAAACTGAATTTACCAGATTTACCAGAGCAGCTTTGAAAATATCACAATTTTAGCTTTCAGAATTTTGAGAATAATGTATCAGCCACTTTTTTAGAGTTGATATATATATATATATATGAAATGTCGTATTGTTTAGTGAAGTGAATGTAAAGTTTTAATATTGGGATTCTCTGGAAATTAAAGTTGCCACAGAAAACAATGCCTATACAACACTATGTTAAAGTTTAGTCAAAATAAAGATTCTAGAATATAACAATAATCTACGTTACACTGCTGCTGTCTGCAAAGTCAAGAGTATTTGCCAAAGTACGACAGGACATGTTGTTGACATGTTGTGACCAGTATCCCTTTTTTTTCCAAAACGATAAAACAGAATGAACACGTAAAACACGACAACAATAGACAGACAGACAGATTGATCGATCAATCAGACAGAAAAAAAAACATGAGGTAGTATTTACAGAAGCTTCAGAAAGAGAGACAGTTCCAGGAGATGCCACTGATACGCTTCTTCTCCTCTTGTCTTGGTTGTTCTCTTTCATCTGCAGATCATACCAAACTGCACTCAACATGCATTTGAAGGAATATTGAAATCTTAATCCTTCTGAACGGCCTCTTGTTTTAATTCTCCTGCCCAGTCTTCCACTCAGCGCCTTCATCCCTCTCCTCCGCTGCAGGCCAGTGAAGGCTGTCCCACGTTTGCCTGCAGCTAACGCTCGCCAATCCAGCAAAGCCCTCACATTTCTTCTGCTGTGTTTCTCCCACTCAGTGCTGGAACTACATGGGAGTCGTCATTAATGTAATATGGCAGCTGCTGACAAGCCTGGTGGTGTTTTTGTTCATCTAATCAACAACCACTCGGCTATAGGAATTAACATTGTCAAGAAATCCTGATGAAAGCTCTGTCACGTGGTAGGAAGGAGTTTACAAGAAGGAAATTTGTTAGATTAACCTCTTAAAGTGTCTTTCTGACACTAAGAAATGGACTCATATGAAAGATGTGAAGATCAGTAATCAGCACAAGTCGTATTCCTTCTTTAGTTCCTACATCAAGTCAAAGCTTTTACATTTCCAGGGAATTATCTGTCCTACAAACCGGATGGATTATAAAAGTTTGGCATGAGTTTGATCTTTTTGTTTGGTTTATTAGCAGTGACATATCCCACCATGTGTGTGATGTGTAAAATCAGCTGCAAGCATTGCTTTCCCTTTTAGAATACATTTCATTTTGCCTTTGTCTCTAAAACGGTCTATTCAGAAGGCCATGTTTGTTTCATACAGGAAGTACTTTGTCAAAAATCCCATGAGCCTTAGCGTTGTGCAGCACTAATTTTCGAACGAACGGAACCAGAATAGTTTGTGCTAATTTGGTGAATAACACACCAGCCAGGACACGAACCGTGCGCGTTCCGTGGTGTGTTCGCTGACAGATCGACATCAAAGATGTTAGCAGGAATATTTACCCTGTCACTTGTTTGATTAAAAAAATAGTTACATTTATTGATGGAAAAAAAAAAATTCTTTATGTTTATTTAAGAAAAGAATAAATTTTTTTTTTAAATTAAATGGGGTGGAATTTATCACCATCATCACCTATGCATTCACAGTCTGTGCGTAGACGTGGGTAAATGTGATTTAATTTCCTGTTTTCTGCTTGTCTCTCACCCCCCCCCCACCCCCACCCCACCCCCCCACCCCCTCCCCTCCTCAGACCATGCTGACTGCCATCTCGATGAGTGCCATTGCTACCAATGGAGTAGTGCCAGGTGGGTGAGCAGACAGTGGTCACTGCTGTTTGAGTCTGTCCGCTTCCACGTTTCCCTTCTCGCTGACCGCTTTTGGCGCGTTACACCGCGCACAGCTTGATGTCCCCTGAAACATTTAAAGCTGCAGTCTGGGATCTGCTGCTCTCTCACTCACTGTTATTTACACAAAATAAAATATCAGCCAAATACATGCACAACTGAACATGACTTTTTGGTGGCAGAGATGTGTGAAAATGTATGACAATTATGTTTCCCTATTAGATAGATATACTTTATTTATCCCAAACTGGGAAATTAAAAAATTTTTTAATAGATAAATTATAACTGGTGATAGTCTTTATGCTGCTGCAAAGTAGTGATTAGTCTATTTGTTTATATTCACTTATCCTGTTTGCTAAAGCCCTGATAAAAGAAACACAAGAAATTCTTAAAATTGTATTAGTCTGACAGTTGATTAGTAATTTTTACAATTCAAAAATCACTTTCTGGTTGTTTTTGAGCATTTCTTTGGGTTGTTGTATCTCACAGCAGCACTGATTCAACCACAACTAAAAATAAAAACAGTAATTTGTGTATGAGCTGACACTGAAAATATATTAAGGGGCAGTAAAAATAGCTGGATTTCAAACCAATGAAAACACACACAGACAACTTCACACTGTCATACATTAAGTTAAATTAAATCCACTGCATTAGAATTGCATGTTTTTTGTATTTTCACAAATATACAAATATTGTGTTTCCTCTAACACTGTTGTGTCTGTGTAGCTGGAGGCTCCTACTACATGATATCCCGTTCCCTGGGGCCTGAGTTCGGGGGAGCAGTGGGGATCTGCTTCTATCTGGGGACCACCTTCGCTGGAGCCATGTACATCCTGGGGGCCATTGAACTCCTCTTGGTGAGAAAGATCCTCTCTATCACCTCCATGTTTTACTGACATCATTACAGGGGTCTGTTTTAACAAATATACCGTGGACAATATTTATAGACCAAGCCCACCTACTCTATTGACTCTGTGTGTTTGGTCAAGAACTATTATCAGAATCAAATCCAGAGCAGATTCAGCGCAGTGTGACCACAGGACACTTTGGAGACCGGCAGATTTCTAAGACTTGATAGCAAATACACAAATCAGCCATTGTAGATGCAAATCCCTCCATTTCTCTGCAGGTGCAGAGTCTTTTCCCTACCGCAGATTTATTCTAGTTAGTAATTAGCGAAAATCGAAAATTGCTCAAACAGCTGCCATCATTTATCAACTGGAATGATTTTGATGGGACGCGGAGTAGGGTTTCCATCGTGTGACATGAGAGGAGAAGTGTTAAGTGTCTTCTTTTGTTCAGTCTACTTGAAAATTTTCAAGCTCATTAACTCATGGCATCGAAAGGGAAAAGATGGGGTGGATTTACCAGGTTAGTAGAGGATGTCAGCCTTCATCACAGCCTTTCCTCCTCCCCTGCAGTTAATTCTGTAATCACACTTTTATCATCATATATTTGAGTGATAACAATAAAGCTACTTTTTTAGACAAAGGTGATGTCTGACTGCAGCAAATTCACCACCAAATATGACCTCTTGATTAATTGTAACAGATAAAAGATTTTTGGATATTTTGCTGTGGTCCAAGTAAAACTGATGCCAATATTGAACATAGTTCAGTGTCATGAGGCAAGGAGCCAAACAAAAGCAGCAGCGCAAAGGCAGCCAAAAACAAGCCACTGGTGTGTGCAGAGGTTATGACCAGAGTTATTTTTTATTCTACCAGAAAACACCATGATTAATGTTAGACATTGTCTTCAAGGCAGCACTGTCCACGTTGTTCTAATAATATAATCAGACTGAATCATCTTTCTGATTTCGCTCCCATGCTTAAAGGCAACAGGCTTCATTATATTTGCTTACATAATGAAATTATATAATAATACATCGTTATTTAAAAATACATGTGAAATAAGTGATAATGTTACACAATATGAAATTCCGTATGCAGAGTGCAGTACATTTTATTATGGGATGGCTTTTCCCTTGCCGTTCTTCAATAAATATCTTCTCTGGTCAGTGAACAGACAACTATTTAGGATGGGTCTTGTGCTGATGTGTTTTTCTCTATGGGGTTGGGATGTGGAAACTCACCGGACATCACTGACAGAGAATGTGACAAGTGCTGGAGCATTTTCTTTGTAAATCATGTCCTCTTGTCTTTTACTTTCTCTACATTGCTTCACATTATTAGACTTTTCATATCAGCGGCAGCTGCAGAAGCTCCCCACATAACTAACATAAGTAACACTCTTCAGGCGCAGTGCGGTCATACCCAGAGATCACAGAGATGAATAATAACTCCGTCATCTAGATCAGGACGAAAGGCTCGGTGGGAGTCGACCAGCCTGAAAGTTCCGTCAGCTAATTCTCTCAAAATTATTTTATTGTTAAGCAATGGGTGGGTATATGTGCTGACATTTCTGTCAAATTATTCTCTGTGATTTTCAGGAAAGACAAATGATGTACTTGTTATTTATTTAAGAAGTTAGGTTAAAGAAAAATGTTCGGTGCAGCCTTGGACGATCAGTCGATAGTCGTCGTGTCTGGACTTTTAATATGAAGCTACTGCGAGCTGTTAGTTAGTTTAGCCCAGCGCAAAGACAGGAAATGGAAGAATGGTTCACTTGGATCGATTAATTAAGTAATTAATTGCAACATTCGGAGTGCTGCGGACTTCATTTGCATTTTCATTTCATTTCACTGGAGCTGTTTGCCTTTTCCTCTCATTTCCATTCTATCAGCTTAGACGAACTGAAATTAAAAATTTAAATTACAGGAAGAGAAAAGTCATAATAAAAAAAATATGTTCTTCAAAATGTATCATACTGTTATTAAATTAATCGATCTTACTAATTTTGTTATGTGTATAAAAATATTCTTTTCTGACCTATTTCGCTTCACAGAAGACATCACAAATGACACGATGACAAGGTCGGATTTTTTTTCTCTTAAATTCCAAACAAGAAAATAATCCTTGAAGACTTCCTTGGGAGGGACATGCTGGTTGTTGCAGACAGCCCCCCGCCCCCAACAGCATGAAACACAACATCACTTCCTGCCTTTGTGAAGACAGAACTCTTCTCCTTCAGTTCATCCTTGCTTTGCTCTGGAGTTTGTTTTTTTTTTTTTCTCAAACTGTGGATTCAGTTGATAAAATGAGGGTGTCCTTCATCACTGAGTTTCATTCCTCCTCCTCCTCTTCTTCTAACCCTTTATCCCACTTCTTCCACTGCAGTCTCCCATGCTGCAAGGACTGTTGGGTAATTATGCAAATACTGCATTAATGAGAGATCAAGACACCGGCCGACCGTTCCTTGAAACAGCTCTAATCACCTTCATCTCCTGTTATCAAAACACCAGAGTGTGTTTTATTCTCCTTCTGTTATTCTGTTTCTGTCTCTCATGGATATGCAGAGTTTGATCATTCCTGGAGGTTAATTCTGTCTTCTGGGTCAACGCTGGCTTAGTTTTCATTGTAAAATAACAATCCCTGCAGAATTGTTATGGAGCGGATCTGGAGAGAAAATGATTTGAATATGTTTCATCCTTCCACCCGAGCCAAGAACACAAACTCATGCTGCTATTTTAGGAAGCATGATCAGTTCAACGCTGAGGAAAAAAAGAGATTTGTTTGCCTGGTGATACGCCGTTATTAGCAACGATCAGTTTCTCCAGCCAAAATGACGCCGCTCAGTCAAGACTCCCAGCTCGTTCTTGTCAGTTTTACTTCCTGTGCATAATAATAGAACTGTTTCGGGTGGAATTCAAAATTATTGGCGAGAAAAAAAAAAAAAAAAAAAGAGAAATTCCGGGTGCTTACGTAACGGCTTCGCTGTGAATCATCTACAACGGCTGACAGATACTGATGGGCTAATTATGGGTTTACCGTTTTTATATATGATGAGACTATTCTTGGATTGGTCCGTAGTAAAAGCAGTTAATTTCAAACGTTAATACCATGCTTGAGTTGCTTAATGAAGCTGAATTAAAACGGCAAAGCGGAATTATGCGAGTGGCTTCAAGCGGTAGCAGAACGCCATTAAATGTCCACGCCACACGCTTTTCTCACCTTTCCTCTATCGTGTTTCAACTTCTTTTTTTTAACCAGAGTGAAATCTAGTAAAGTCAGCAGGTAAACAGTGAGGTAGAAGAGAATGTTTGCGACCTGAAATCTGCCAGTTAAAATCCTCAGACAAGCGTGGAAGAGGTGAGGAGGCAAAGTGGATGAGTAACATTCCCTAAATGACGACTGCCAAGATTCTCCAGAGCTACAATGAGATTGTATTGAACTTTTATGAGAAAGCTGTTCCTGTATGTTCCCTGGATTTTTTGCATTACAATAAACACAAATACTACTACTACTACTAATAATAATAATATTATTATTATTATTAATAATAATATTATTATTGTTATTTATTATTATTATTATTATCATTAATAATAATAACAATAATAATAATAATTATTATTGTTATTATTATTGTTATTAATAATAACAATAATGACAATGATGATGATGATAATAATAATAATAATTATTATTATTATTATTGTTATTTATTATTATTATTATCATTAATAATAATAACAATAATAATAATAATTATTATTATTGTTATTATTATTATTACTATTGTTATTAATAATAACAATAATAACGATGATGATGATGATGATAATAATAATAATAATAATAATAATAATAACAATAATAACGATGATGATGATGATAATAATAATAATAATAATAATAATAATAATAATAATAATAATAATAATAATAATAATAATAACCCTCTGCCTTCAGATCTACATCGTGCCAAAAGCGGCCATCTTCCCCCTGGAAGGTCTGGAGGGTGCTGAGGCGGAGGCCGCCCTGCTGAACAACATGCGTGTGTATGGGACCATCCTGTTGACCTCCATGGCCACAGTGGTGTTCGTTGGTGTGAAGTACGTCAACAAGTTGGCCCTGGTGTTTCTGGGATGTGTCATTCTCTCCATCCTGGCCGTCTACGCCGGAGTCATCAAGACCGCCGTCGATCCTCCCGTGTTCCCGTAAGTGGTGAAGACCGAGATCGTCAGCATAGAGGCAACGCATGTCATACAAACACGGAAACCTTTATCGACAATTGTATGAACAAAAGCACACAACTCAACAACACATGCTGCTGCTGTTTGCAGGTCCAAAGATTTCCATGCATGTTTACTTGAGCTTAATGTGCCCAAGATTGATTTTTTTTTTTTTCCCGAATGACTGAATCCAGTCCAGTGTGTGTGTGTGTGTGTGTGTGTGTGTCTGCATGGGTTCTCTGTGAGTGCTCTGTCTTCGTCGAGCTGGTGATGAATTGGTAACTTTTCCAGGCGTGTGCTGCCTCTTCAACAAATGACAACACAATCGAGCACATTTGCAACCTGGAATTTTAGATTTCTTTTAACCTGCAAAACAAGGTTCATCCAGTAGTGAATATCTAGTCATTATTTTGAAGGAAGAAATCACTTGTGGTTTCATATTTATTTTATATCCATAAATTGCATTTAGGCGTACAATTTTATTACCTACATTTGTTGGGCTGTTATCGTGCTAAGTTGACGAGCAGAGTAAATTTATTATACTTATTAAATTAAAATATCAAAACTATTTTCTACAACATGCCTCAAGAAATGTGCTTTTTCTCATCTCTCCAGTGCGTGTATTTTGGGCAACCGTACTTTGGTGTGGAAGACGTTTGACGTTTGTGCCAAGACCATTGAGACGGCGAACGGGACGGTCACCACTCAGCTGTGGCGCATGTTCTGTGACTCATCGCTCCTCAACGCTACCTGTGACAAGTACTTTGAATCCAATAATGTGACAGAGGTGCAGGGTATCCCGGGGATCATGAGCGGAATCCTGTCAGGTTGGTTCATCTGTTTCATTAGAGTCTGCATAAAATTTTTTTTAAAAAGACGTCTTTTACATTCCTAAATAACAAAGAGGCACCGAATCATTACTCTTAGACAAAGTTGAAGTAGTAAATATTTGTTTTTTTGTTTGAAAAATCATTTAAATAATTACATTTTATTTGACTAATTGATTAATTAAAGAATAACTTTAGCTCAAATGGTAGGTGATAAATAAATGTGTATTGTGCAATGCAAAGAAGCTCTTTGGGAAAAACCCATTATGCATCAAGCTGTGTCCCTGGAAATCACCATGTTTCACCAGGACAGAGCAGAATAACGGAACGGTTTCTGACTGACATGCTCAGAACTTCGTTGGTCATGGACCAACAGAACCCAGCAGGAAACTCAGAGCTAGCATGACCTCACCTTCCTCCAGTAACACCAAGGCTAAATGCTGATCCTTGCATTACGGATCCAGATTTGAATGTCAAAGTGTACTATTAGTACCAAAAGATTTCATGTCCCCCTAAAAGTTTTGATGTTTTTTTTTCTGGCATTGCCTCAAAATAGATTTTGTGTCCCTTCTTACATCAACTGACGTTGATCAGAGACCCGCTGGGTGGACCAGTACCCCTGAGCGCTGAGGGAGGGATTACTTATAAACAGAAATACTGTCCTTCCTTAAGTCATAATCAGTTTTTAAAATCCTTATTAAATAATTTTCCGGAATATACTGTATTTTGTAAGTGCCTGAGCAAGTTTCTAGTTAATTCAAAATTTTGTCAACTTCCCATAAAAATATACATAAAGATTTGCAGTCTGGAATGTTTATGTCCTTTCTTTAATGTGGCTTTGTCTCCATTAAGTTTTGACCCATTTTGTTCTCCATTGTCCCATCCACGCAGACAATTTGTTTGGGAACTACTATGAGAAAGGGGATCTGATTGCCAAACATAACATAGAGTCAGTGGAAGACCCGGACGACCCTCTCACCAACTCAAACCGTTACGTGTTGGCCGACATCACCAGCTTCTTCACATTGCTGGTCGGCATCTACTTCCCCTCTGTGACAGGTGAAAATCTCTAGTTCTTCTAACTTGTTTTGGTTGTCTTTTATTTCTATCTTTTGCTGTATGAGGACTATTATTTTGATATTTTTGTCAATTCGGGGTTAATATTTTTTCATATATTCTTCCGCGTCTAATTCATCCCGTGTTACATGTAAATGTAAAATTCACCGACCTTGATAATTTTTGCTTCCCAACTATCTGTTCAGGGATCATGGCTGGCTCCAACCGCTCTGGAGACCTGCGTGATGCTCAGAAGTCGATTCCCATTGGAACCATTGCTGCCATCACCACCACCTCCACCGTCTGTGTCCTTTTGCTACTGCCCCCTGCAGGATGACAGCGGTCACAGCATAGACCAATGACAAAAAATGTTTTAGTTTATAGAAATCACCTTAAATTTATTCATTCAGATTAAATTATATAAGCGGAAGTGTTTGAATTTTAGAACTTACTGTTAAGTCCTGAAAAGACCTTAGAAGTTAGAAATACTCCCCAGATTTTTTTGTGCAATACTTTTAAATCCTCAGTAAAAAAAATAAATAAATAAATTAAAAAATACAACATTCTTCAGCTGCTACACACACACTTAAAAGAAAATGTAATTTCAGGTTTCTAACTCCAGAAACCACCTTGGATGTCTTCAATGTATCTGAGTAATCAGCTTGGGGGTCCAAACAAATGTAATTAGGACGTCTAATCGCATCACCGGGCTACCTGACCAATCTCAAGTTAATAAAGGAGAAGTGTATCAGTTACAATGTCATTGATTTCTGAGGCATTATCTTCATCAACATTGTCTGATGTCCTTTCTCAGTGAGTGCAGTTTGGCTTTATCAGATCATTAAGTGGTTCATCAAAAGGAAAGGTTTATGATGTCTTGCCAATCACTAGAAAACGTCTCATCTCAGGTACATTCATGATGGAGAATCAAATTTCCACCAAATGGAAATCATTTCCTGAACGTAACTGTGCAGACATGTCCAGTGTGTTTCTGTTTGGTGCCTGCATCGAGGGTGTGATCCTCAGGGACAAGTAAGTTCTGTGTCACAAACGATTCGTTACTCCCTTTACTTCGTCATCAATAAATTATACACATAACTTTTTTTCCGTTCATCTTAAGGTTTGGAGAGGGCGTCCACGGGAATCTGGTGATTGGCACGTTGGCTTGGCCGTCACCGTGGGTGATTGTGATTGGCTCCTTCTTTTCCACCTGTGGGGCGGGGCTGCAGAGCCTGACGGGAGCTCCCCGTCTCATGCAGGCTATCGCCAAGGATGGCATTGTGCCTGCTCTTCGGGTCAGTCTCCGTTTAATCACGCTCATGATAATTCACGCTCGGTAATGATTTTACATCATGGTTGCAAAAAAAAAAAAAAAAAGCACTTCCAGCTGACACAGCTTTTAAGGCAGAGTTGTTTTTTGTGTTGTTCCCACAGGTGTTTGGTCATGGGAAGGCCAACGGCGAGCCCACATGGTCCCTGCTGCTGACGGCGTGTATCTGCGAGAGCGGCATCCTCATTGCTTCTCTGGATGCGGTGGCCCCCATCCTGTCCATGTGAGAACTCAAACAAACTCTAATTTACTGGTATTTTTTCAAAGAGCCAGCAGTGGGAGATTTCACAGTTGCCAGTTCCCTGCTATTCCTTAAATGGCGCAAATGCCAGATTTTATGGGCTGAGGATTTAGCTCATCACACAAAAGGGTAGGCCGCTTTTCTGCTCCAGTAAAGCAGACAAAAAGCCAGCGAACGTGACGGATACTGAGACAAAACGTTCAGGATGAAGTCACTGCTGCATCACAGATTAAAACCGAACCTCTGTGTGTGTGTGTGTGTGTGTGTGTGTGTGTGTGTGTGTGTGTGTGTGTGTCCCGCAGGTTTTTCCTCATGTGCTACATGTTTGTGAACTTGGCCTGTGCTCTCCAGACGCTGCTGAGAACTCCAAACTGGAGACCTCGGTTCAAGTTTTACCATTGGTCAGTCCAGCCGTCACCGGGGGAACCAGCAGTTCAACATCCGTCCCTTTAAACAGGCCTCAGACTGAATGTCTTTGTTTCCATCTCTTCCTGCTGCAGGACTCTGTCTTTTCTGGGTATGAGCTTGTGTCTCACTCTCATGTTCCTCTGTTCCTGGTACTACGCCATAGTTGCCATGGTGATCGCCGGCTCTATCTACAAGTATATTGAGTTTGCAGGGTGAGTGAAGCGCAACCCCAGGAGAGATTGGATTCAATGGGTGCCTTTGACTTTTTGCAGGTGTGTGCATGCGTGTGTGCATGTGCGTGCACGTGTGTGTGTGTGTGTGTGTGTGGGTGCACATGCGCTCCATGCATGCATGTGTGTTTATTATATGTTAACAGTTTTCTGCTTCTTTCACACCACACATTAATTCTTTTTGTGTTGAAAAGAAAATGTATGTTTTTGTTTCCGGACGTGTTGATTTCCTAACAAACTTTTTTAGCCTACTGTTGAAAACTTGAAGATACAACATGTGAAACGTTAGATAATATATATTCTCATGGATTATGCGATGTGATTTTGTCATTTAATGGATAAAGATGTCAAGAAGACTCACATCCTTTCTGCAAGGAAGAAGACTCTTTACTTGTTGTGTGTTGTTTCTGATATCTTTAGTGCTGCTTTCCAAAATTCTTACACTATTGTTTTGTGTCTGTTTCCGGGATGTTGGTTGAATAATTAATTTTATCATCTTTTGCATCTCGTTGTGTTTGGTTTTCTTGCTTTAATTGCCACTGCAGATTATTGACTTGAATTGTCTGCTGTTGGTTTACAAACTAAACTTAGCATCACAGCATCAAATTATCCACCAAAGCAGATCCACAGTGGCACTTTTAATTTAAGTAGCGTCACTATTTTGCTGCTGCAATGCAAAGAGGAAAATAAACAAAACTTTTTTTTTTTTTTTTTTGTCTGCATATATGCTCATAATTTAACACCATAAAAAGAAGTCAACTTTTTATGAGATCAATGCTCGTTTTAGTCTTGCAGCAAAATATTTTATATATTTTATACATTTTCTACTCAATATGGAAAGACTAATGAGTTGTTTCAAACTGCACCTCAGTGCCCATGGGCACCCCTACCTGTCCGGTCCATGTCAGGCTTCCATGTTAATCCATTCATGCTTATAGTGAAGTGGCACAGAGCAAACTGACTTTCTAAGCGCGGTGATTCCCTGTGGTGAGTGACATCATGTTAACTTGATATTTATCAGTGAAGCCTTAATCACATTGCAGTATGTCAGACTGTCATTCAAATGCAATTTGTTCCAGAGTGCTGACAATATCCCTGCCAATTGTTTTTATTTAAAAAGAAGCTGTGAAACTATTGCTCATGTTTTGAATGAAAAAAAAAAAATTGACCACCTATCTCTGTGTCACAGAGCGGAGAAAGAGTGGGGTGATGGGATACGAGGTCTGTCTCTGAGCGCTGCCCGTTACGCCCTCATGCGACTGGAGGAGGGTCCCCCACACACCAAGAACTGGAGGTAGGACGTGCAAACCAAAACACACTGTGCTGCTTTATCCTGGTCATTATTAACATTTGAACTACTTCTCTGTACGTGCTCAGTCATGTTCTCAATTGATGAGATTCTCCTCACTACAGCGGTCAGATAATAATAAGTGTTGTATTCATATAAGCACATCAACCTCTCATGCTGTTTTTTATGGTCTGTCTTCCAGGTCTTCAGTAGCTTTCTCTGCTGTTTCCTTCTTTCACAACATCCTGTGATGTAACTTTCTTCCATCGCTGTTCTCCCCTTTCTCCAGACCCCAGCTGCTGGTACTAGTTAGCACAGATGCAGAGCAAAATGTGGAGCAACCTCGTCTGCTGTCGTTGACCAACCAGCTGAAGGCAGGCAAAGGTCTAACCATTGTTGGGACGGCTCTGGAGGGAATCTACCTGGAGAACTACGAACAATCGCAGCGTGCAGAGCAGGTAAGGACCCTCAGAGAAACAAAGGGGAGCACTCTTTATAATTATTCAAATTCAATAGACATTTTTCACAGTTCCTTGTGTAAGTAAGCAAAATCTCAAGTTAGTCAAGTCTGAAAAGTATTTAAGA
The DNA here is from genome assembly GCA_013358685.1 of Antennarius maculatus. Lineage (NCBI taxonomy): Eukaryota > Metazoa > Chordata > Actinopteri > Lophiiformes > Antennariidae > Antennarius > Antennarius maculatus. Next base: position 2,876,836 of record CM023609.1, on the reverse strand, counting down.
ATCCTGCACCGCTCTGACAGCCCAGAAGTGGCTTTAGAGAGAGACAGGGCCAAATTATGACATGCTATCAGTGAGAGATCTAAGCCTGATCAGATTCACACATCTCTAGTTTAAAGGGATGGATGAGGGGCAGACATGCAGATCCAGGTCCATCACCCCTCTGTCGCTCCCTGTACCTAATGATATAAGTAGTCTCTAAAGGCTGATTTTAATTTTCCTTAGAAGTTTGCTTTTTCTTTATTTCAAACTTTGTTACATGTTATAACATGTAACAAAGTTTGAAATCAGAGTTCATTGTGCAGAATGCTGCAATATTCCATTGATGTTGATCATTCAGAATACTCTATCACTTATTGGTTTAATGGTAAGAAGGATAACTACTGCATATACAGTAGTTATACAGTAGTTATATAAACCTTGTTGTTAGGGAACTCCATTCCTTAAGGAGACAAAAAGTATATATTCTAATGCTGGTACAATATTGGAATTTATTTGATAATTCTCATTTAAGTAGGTTTTGTGACATTTAATTTTTATATCTAGTTAATAAAATGAATGGGACTTTGATGGTATTAGATTCAACTTTAGGCGTTAAGGTTGATTATACAATTCAATATCAAACTCTTTTCACAACCATATAACATTGACATCACAAAGTGGATTGGAGACCTCAATGCCAAAGTGGGTGGTGACAGAAGGGGCCTCAAAGCCACAGTGGGACCAAATGGGTCTACAAGCTCCACCAACGACAACGGGGAGAGATTGTTGATGCTAGCTAGCACCAACGGCCTCAGCATTGGCAACACGTTTTTCATGCACAAGCAGATCCACAGGATGACCTGGGTTTCACCTGGGAGCGAAACCCGAAATGAGCTGGACTACATCCGCATAAACACAAGGTGGTGTTCGTCACTGCTAGATGTTCACTCACACAGGGGTGCAGATACAGGCTCAGACCACTTTCTTGTGGTGGGTAAAATAAGGCTGAAGCTAAAAAAGGTGGAAAAAAAGTGCAGCCCAGGAGACCCTACGCAGTGGAAAAGCTTAAGAACACCAACGTGTCGAGTAACTACCGTGAGGAGTTGAGGAAGAAGCATGAGGTACCACAACATCCTTCCATCGAGGAGCAGTGTAGTTTGTCCACCCGTGCCATCACTGAGACTGTGGAAACAGTTGTAGGCAGAAGAAGGGGCGCCACCCTGATTGATGAAAGGAAGATGGCAAAGATGAAAAGAGATCGGAAGAGGAGGATCTGATGCTGGTGGATGGAAGACGAGGAGTACAGGTGTCTGGACCGGGAAGTAAAAAAGAGCTGCAGGAAAGACAAACGGAAGTGGCTTGAGGAGAACGCTAGAGAGGCACAAGGGGCAGCAGAGAAAAACAACAGTCAAGCACTCCACAGAATTGTGCAGGAACTAACCAGCTCCAGGAGCAGCTACGGGGTGCCAATCAGGAGCAGGGATGGCAGGGGACTCTTAAATGATGAGGAACAGCAGGCAAAGTGCGTGGAGCACTTCAGGGAGGTGGGTGGAGCACTTCCTAAACCAGCCGACAACTTTCATCCTCTTAAATATTGAGCGGGAAACACCAGCTCCAACTCAGACAGTTTCCTCAGAAAAGATAACCAGAACCGAGGTTGCCAAAGCAATCAAGAGCCTCAAGAACAGTAAGGCACCAGGACCCAATGAGGTATCTGCTGAATTACTGAAGCACGGTCAAGAGGTGGTCATGGAGAGTCTCACGCACCTGTTCAACCTGATCTGGCATGCTGAAGAGGTTCCTGCCGACTGGAGGCGTGGGGTTATTGTAACGCTGCCGAAAAAGGGACACCTCGGAGACTGTAACAACTGGCAGAGCATCACGTTGCTGTCTATCCCTGGCAAGGTATTCTGCAGTGTGCTGCTCCAACGCCTTAAAGACGAGGTACATATCATCCTAACGTAAGAGCAATCCAGTTTCCGAAAGGGAAGGTCCTGCGCAGAACAGATCTTCACTCTTCGCAACATCATAGAACAGTGCCAAGAACTCCAGACACCCCTCATCATCAATTATGTCGATTTCAAAAGAGCATCCACGGAGAATCCCTGTAACAGATCCTCCAGTTATATGGTATACCATCCAAGTACGTCAATGTCTTCAGGTACCTGTACCACAACTCCACTTGTTGAGTGAGAACCACCAACAGCACAACCTTCGACTTTGACACTGTAACCACAGCCCTGTCTTATTTTGTAAGACAGGGCTGCATCCTGTCACCCTTACTGTTCATCATTGTTATAGACTTTGTGATGAGGAAGTCTGTCGTTGAGGCAAACCTCAGCATCAAGTGGGGAGGGGACAGACTGGCAGATCTTGACTTTGCAGATGACTTAGCTCTACTTAGCCATGCCCACGATGCACTCTAAGAATTGACCAACAATCTGTATGAGCAAGGGGAAAAAATCAGTCTACCTATAAGCCGAGAGAAGACCAAGACCATGACCGTCGCACCTTCCGCCACTCATAGGCAAACAAGGTATTGAATACGTTGAAAACTTCATGTATCTTGGAAGCTACATCTCAAACACCGGAGACGCAGAAAAAGATGTACAGACCACAATCGGAAAAGCCACAGGAGTCTTCCAACACCTCTGGAACATCTGGTTATCAAAATCTATCAGTATGTCCACAAAGCTGTGCCTCTATATGTCAGTAGTCATCCCTAGAGTGAGCTACGCCTGTGAAATGTGGATGAAGACAGCCAGCATCACCAACGAGCTGGATGTCTTCCACAGACGGTGCCTCAGATACGTCCTGAGGATCTCTTGGAGACCACATCACCAATGAAGAGTTGATGAGAAGGGCAGGGGTAGCACCTCTGTCTAACATAGTCTCAGACAGGAGAAGGAGAACGTTTGGACACGTACTCCGACTGCCAAGAGAAAGACGGCAAGTGTGGCAATTGACTTGGTGCCAGAAGGGGGGCGGGGGGGGTGTAGTAGCCAAAGAAGACGTGGAGACAGCCAAGAAAGAGCTAAGAGAGATGGGAGTCAGCTGGTATGGAGCAGTGACCGGCACAAATGGAGGGGACTCGTCACCCAATGTTCCAGGAGGAACGAGAGGAACTAAGTCTAAGTCCGTGAGTAAGTAACATTGAACAGACTAGTTATACACAGGCTGGGAGTTTCCATATTTTGGACATTTAGGTCACAAAACCAATTAAAACATAAATATCAAAGCAATAAAATGTATCATTCCGTCTTGGAATGAAATTAGGAACAATGAAGAGGACATTATTTTGTAACAGCATTTCTAATGGAAAAGGTGCACCCAGGCGCAGTGGGTATCTCTGTCACCGCGCAGCAAGGCAGTTCCTGGTACGAGCCCGACTCTGTGCAGAGTTTGCATGTTCTCCCCGTGTCTGCGTGGGTTCTCTCCGGGTTCCCCGGCTTCTTCCCACCTTCAAAAAACATGCGCTTCAGGTGAACTGGCTGGTCTCAAATATTCCGTAGGTGTGAGTGTGTGCTTGTGTGTGTGTGTGTGTTTGTCCTTCATGTGGCTCCACAGTGCATTAACGTCGTGCCTGCTTCCTGCTTCACACCCCACGTCTGCTGGGATAGGCTCCAGCAACCCTGCGACCCGTGATAGCAGAAGAAGCGTGTAGTGAAGATGAAGGAATGAATGAATTTCTAAAGGATGCCATATCATTTGTAGACCAGCAGATGTCAGTGTGGATTCAGGAAGAAAACCGACTTAATGAAAACATTTCTCTTTGTCATTTTTAAATGGAAAGATGTCACTTTCACTACCCAAATTGTTCCTTACCCTGGCTGTTGTTTCTGAAAAATCTGAATGCAGAATAGTAAGAGTCCAAGAACATTGTCTTAAGTTAATTCTGTCAGTCCATCCTGTGAAAAGTCAGTAATGTGCACCTCCAAGGCGGCTTCCGTTAGTTCACAATACTAGAGAACACAGGGTTGATTGATGCTACCATTGATGTGATTGTCTTTTTTGGGGTTCCAAACCGCTCTGTCGAAAAGGTTGGTTTGGCTTAGTCTCCAGTCATAATGAAATGTTCATTTTGATTTATCTCGATCTGATGTTATCTTAAGGAGACTGCCTTTGGGATGAGGTTTATGTGTTCAGGTCTAAATAATATGTTAAATGTCACATTTCCATCCGTCCAGAGGAGGGAGTGGTTAGCAGAGTTTGTTCATCTCCGGCTCTAACTAAACCTGCGTGTTGGTTTTGAGTTCTAGTATGTGCAGGCAGTAGAAGACTATGTTTCCTCTACTGAGATTCCATCACTGGTTTTCTGCATCCCAACAGACGTTATTCTGTCTCCTCTTTCTAGGCACTCCGTAAACTGATGGAGACTGAGAAGGTGAAGGGTTTCTGTCAAGTGACTGTGTCCTCAAACCTCCGCGATGCCACCTCCCACCTCCTGCAGGCTAGTGGGCTAGGAGGCCTGAAACATAACGCTGTGCTGGTATCCTGGCCACGAAACTGGAAGCAGGGAGATGAGCACCAGACCTGGAGGAACTTCATCGGTGGGTCACATGGACAGCAAACAAACCAGCAGTCCAATCCAGACACTTTGGATGTGCCTTATGCAATCAATCAATCAATCAATCAATCAATCAATCAATCAATCAATCAATCAATCAATCAATCAACTTTGTGTGTTTTGCAGAGCTGGTCAGAGAAACCACTGCAGCTCATCTAGCTTTGCTGGTACCCAAGAATATCTCTGCCTTCCCATCCAATGGAGAGCGCTTCACAGAGGGTCACATTGACGTCTGGTGGATCGTCCACGATGGAGGCATGCTGATGCTCCTGCCCTTCCTCCTCCGTCAGCACAAGGTACTGTGAAAATGTTTTTACTCCGAAAAATTAATAGTAAAATCAAATCAAGTCGGGATATTCGGATTTTTAATCAGGTCTTGCAGATGGAGGAAACATTCCACAAAAATGTTTTGGTACCTGATACCTGCATTATCAATGAAGCAATACTGCATTGATATATCAATATTGGTGCTTTCACCGCTCAGGTCTGGAGAAAGTGCAAAATGCGCATCTTCACTGTGGCCCAGATGGACGACAATAGCATCCAAATGAAGAAAGACCTGACCACGTTCCTCTATCACCTCCGAATCGATGCCATGGTGGAAGTTGTAGAAATGGTGAGTTTTCTCAGGAGTAGACAGATTATTTTACACCTGTGACCACTTGTGGACAAGAAACAATGAATAATGACGATGATTGCTTGTTTGTTTCTTCGCAGCATGACAGTGACATCTCAGCCTACACCTACGAGAAAACCCTGGTGATGGAGCAACGGTCGGAGATGCTCAAACAGATCAACCTGACCAAGAACGAGCGTGAAAGAGAGGTAGGAATGTTTATTTGTGGCAAAGTTTTGACGTTTTGAAATGCTGCGCCCGTAAAGTTGACGTGACCTGACGAGGCTGATTCAGCATGGAATAGTTTGACATGAGTCGACCGGACGTGACACATAAGCCCCCCTGGACAAAAGTGTATCTATGGTTAAATTAAAGCAGTGTGGCAGCAAATTTACCCTCTATGTCAGCATGTGCTGCAGCAGTAGGAGCAACTTCTATACTTTTATGTGTGAGAATGTGACGGACTTTTGATAAATATGGAAATTGATGAATCTCCTCCAGATAATGCCTGATTTGCCGAGCATGAAAAGCCTCTGTATCCTAAGGTTCACCTCCGTCTTTTGCTCCATCTTTGTATTTGCAGATCCAGAGTATCACGGATTCGTCCCGTGGGTCTATTCGTCGTAAGAACCCGGCCGCTGTGACCACCCAGCTTAGTGTGACCGAGGACCAGCCAGCAGCCACCAAAGAGGAGAAGCCTGAGGAGGAGGTAGGGCAGATTGACCGATTCAGTTTGTCGTACAAAGTTCATTTGCTCACACGTAGGTGATTAAACACTGGGCAAACAGGAAGTGGAAAACGTGCCAGAAATCCGTTGGGAGTGCTGATTTATTTAAAATAGCATGTGACAATTTGGGGGTGGTTGTGTTGGATTATTTCTGAGCTAAGTAAAATAACTTCCTACAGTTAGCCTGGAAAGGTTAAATCTTTGATTTTGTTGTTGTGCAGAAGAAAGTCTCACATCTGTAGATTTCTGTTGAACTGAGCGCACCGTATGCTCTAACTGTGACTTTTTTAAGGTAATGTAAAATTGATTTTTTTTTTTTTCTTGCTTCACTCACAGCCCACAAACCACATAACAGGTCTAATAATAAATTTAAAACTCCTTGATCACACTTCTCTCTCCTCCCTGTCTCTCTCTCTCTCTCAAACACCATGGCTCTCTGTGACTTTTCCTGCATTCCTACATTTCCACCTCAATCGTGACTCTTTGTGTAAACCCGCATCTGTCCTCTTCTCCTCTCATCTTGTAGTCAAAGTCAGCCTCTTCCCCTGTGTCCCCTCCTTCCCAGGTCCAACTCATACATGACAACACCACCCCAGCCAGCCCAGCAACACCAGCCACACCACTTACCCCTCCGGAGGCGGCCCAGAGCCCCGGGGAGCAGGTCCAGATGACCTGGACAGAGAAGTGTGACGGGGAGCCGGCCAAGCCGCCGGGTGCAGCCACACCAGAGGGCATCAAAGATATCTTCAACATGAAGCCGTGAGTGCTTTGAGTACCTGTTGAACCCTAACCCTCTGGTTCCCCACAGTCAATCCTCTTTCTGTACGAAATAGCACCAGCATCGGTCCGCCAGGATTTCTATTTTAATTTAGGATCACCCAAAAAAATTGCGAGGTCATAGTTTAGTTCTGACAACCATGTGTTTCTCTTCCTGCCATGCCGCAGTGAGTGGGAGAACCTGTAAGTACTGCGGTCTGTCTAAACCTCGTTCAGTCCATTAACATCCCATCAAGTTGACCACATGAGCAGATGAGGATGAAATACTTGTGTGTGAATGAGCATCTGTTACTTCCAAGCTCACAATCACGTACGCTTCGCACGTCCACACCCTGTTCGGCGCAACGTATCGAGAGCTAATTTTTCTGCGGTTTTGTCTTTACCTCAGGAACCAGTCCAACGTGCGACGTATGCACACAGCGATGCGACTGAATGGAGTCATCATAAAGAAGTCCTCAGAGGCCAAGCTGGTCCTCCTCAACATGCCCGGTCCACCCAAGAACAGGACAGGTGACGAGAACTGTATCCTTCAGCCGGTTTCACTGAGAGGAGTCACAATAGATGAAGATGGCGTCACTTTTCCCTTCTCAGTAGAATTTATAAGTTAGAGGCTCTGAGAATTAAATTTAAAATAAGCCTGGAATCGCTCTCCTACTCCAACATTTAACCTGAATGTTATATTTTAAAACATCACACAGTTAATTTGTTCACTTTAATACATAAAATAGGACTGTGGTTTTGTTATCAGGAAATAACAGGATTAGTGCATGGACTGTGACCTCAGACCCCTTGGCAAGTATTACCTGCAAAGGTACTTTTTTAATTTCAGCAAAATGGGCATTTTTTTCCCCAAAATCTAATTACAGAACATAATGGTTATAGAAAGTTAATATTGAAAAATGTTTCTAAGACCTGCAAAGCACTTTCAGCCTGCACTAATCAATGTAAAATTATTAGACTACAGGGAATAATCACAAGACCGGGCAGATCTCATTTTGACTCTTCTCTATCAATTGTTGCTTTTCCAACAGCGTTCAGATGATCTCAGCAAAAAACATCTGATAATCTGACTGTACTGGAGTTTTTCAGCACCAATCAGCCAACAGGCAGGAAATGCCAGATATTTCATGAAGACATGGAGACCAAAACAGAGCTCAAAGGAGAGTACACATTACATCAATTCCCAGTGGCAAAGTCAGACAAATGCTCCTAGTCATAATAAAAATGGAAGAGACCAAACAAAGAGATTTTATTTACTGCTGTTATTTAAGCCTGATGGGGAAAATCTTATTTCAATAACAGTTCAACATTTTGGGAAATATTTTGATTCCAATTTCTTTTGACAGATGACACAAACTCTTATGTGTCAATTGAACATGAAGCTGTTGGTTAACTTAGCGTAATAAAATGAAATATAGGATAGCAGCTAGACAGAATCCACACATTAATTTTCTGGAACACAACAGGAAGTGACTGCTCCTGACCAATAATAGTCCTGCACATAACCACAACTTGTAAATTCAGATCAAACAAGAAGATCTCTGACGTTAACTAGCACAGTTTAACAGTACTTTTTCTATATTTGCTACCTGTAGTTTCTTTAACCCTCCTCCCTCAGACATGGAGTTCCTGGAGGTCCTCACCGAGGGTCTCAACCGGGTCCTCCTGGTTCGTGGAGGTGGCCGTGAGGTCATCACTATCTACTCCTGAAAGAGCTGTCCCCTCCTCAAGCCCTACCCCTCCCTCACCCCTGCACCTTCGTCCCCTGTACTCCCTCCCTCTCATCAGCGCTGCTTCATCATCGCGTCGCCCTTGCGTTCAACTTCTGTATGATAGTCCTTTCAAACACAATTAATAGCCCAGCTCAGCTTCTGCTCCTCTCCCTGAGCTCCATCCTCAGCAGCCCAGTGAGCAGCCCACACCCCGCTACCACATCCTCTGTTCGAGCAAGTAGCTAGTAGAACTGTCGTAGGCTCTAGGATAATTTAGACGCTATCTAGATTTGTTTGAGAGGTTTTTACGTTGCCCGTCTATAGTTTACTTGTTGTACTTGAGTCTGAAGAGGAGGTGGTGGTGGTGGGTGTGGATTATTAGCTGAGGGGTGAACATGCATGCAAGTGTCCGTTTTAGTCTAAATATCTGCAGATTTTTTTAAAATTTTTTATTTTTTGACACATCAGCGGCTTCTTCTCTGAAGAAAGAAGAGCGAGCTGAAATGAGCTCAATGTAGGACTGTCTGTTTAGCACTCTCGTCGGGATCAGGTTCTTCCCACGGCGTTCCGGCTTGTCAAGTCTTTGATGCAATTTCTTGTCGAGGGGGAAAAAAAAAAAAAAAAAGACACTGCTACTCACGGTGAGGAATGACGAACTGTGAAATTCACAATGATGTCTGAAGAAGACTGGAAAAGCACGTGGATCAAACATGCAGTATTATCTTTAACTGGATCAAGTTTTAGCATGACATCATTATCACTGTGTTCTTATTTCACCTGTCAGTCTACTGCCATCACTGTCTTTCTACTCATTCCTCATTTCAACCCATCTCTTAGTGGCTGTTTATCCTTCTAGCCACTGTTCGTGCCAAAAAAAATACAAGGCTAGCTTAGTCTGTAGACAGTGACACGTAATTAAACTGTGAATAGTCCTAGCAGAAGGCTGGTGTGACAGCAGAATGGTGATGCAGTACAAATCCCCACCAACCCCAAGGAGATAATCATTGCCAGCACCCTCTACTCACATGTGGATCACTGTAAATAATGTAAAAGCTCTGACGCGTTGTTCAGTATGAGTGTAGTATTTTTGTGACATCCTACTAAAATGCTTCTTGTGGAGAGAAAACATTCCTTTGCTCAGAGGGACAGCTGTTTTTTTTTTTTTTTTTTGGAAAAAACAAAAACAAAATAAAAAATTAATTTATGTGTTTATTGGAAAGCGTAGGCTCCTGCCACTTAGTAAATGTCAGCGGAACCTCGACAAGCACTGCACCTGAACTGTCCGCCACTGTGCAACAACTTTGATGAAGTCATCGGTTTCATTCATATTAATAAGAAATAGTCAATTTTATTTTTTCATCCAGAGAACAAATACATATTTATGTTAATGAGCAAAAGCAACACATATCGAATGTGTCATTTTTTTTTTTGGGTCACTCAAAGATATGTTGTCGTTTTGTCTTGTTTAGATACATTAAATGTGCCATATCAAAGTATTTTTCAAAGAGAAATATCAAATTCTATTAAAGTTAGAACAAAAAAGGAAACTGAGGTGATGGTGAGAATGTCACCATCACCCTATAGATGATAAAATAATGTTCAGACCTGCTTAAAGGTGTATTGATTGTCTATTGATTGATTGTTTATAGGGACTATTCTAAACAAATAGAGGACAGTGGCTTCTGTAGCTAGGAAACAAACTTTGTCGTTGAGACTGAATTCTATGCAGTAGACAGTGTGATTTTTATATCATCTAGATTGATTAAGATTTGAGCCACATGTCCCTGACCTACATGAGCAAAATCATACTATGATTCAAAAAGTGCATCTTGGAAGGACAGTGCAATAGTTGAAAATCTGGACCCATGTGATCATGTTATTTATTTTTTTACTCATATATTTTGTATACGTAGATTTCGTACGTCTTAAGAAAAGAAGAATTATTATTCTGACCAGGGATGGTCACCAATTTATTTGATTTGGTTTCTGTTTTGAAGAATCAGTTTTTTTGGTCATTTGCACTCATAGTAGAAATATGAATATAAAAATAAATCCATATACAGTATATATATATATATATATATATATATATATATATATATATATATACAGTATATATATATTTATATATACATATATACACACACACACAGAGAATATACACGTTAAGTAATCAAAACAAATTAGTTTCTAGAACTATTTAAAGACAGTATTAAATGTTTTTAGTGTTGCTTGAATGTCTGACCATATGTTGTGAATGCTGCTAGTATCAATAGATTTCTTTGTACTGTAAATATAGATAATTAAAGCAACATTAAAGATCAAGCGAGAAAGGGTATAGATATACATATCAGTGGTAGTGTGTCAAACAAGAGCCGGCTGTATACATGCGGCCTGTGGCTTCTGGACAGGGTGAGCTTTCTGCTTTACAATAAACTGATCCTGAATACTATGATGCAATATTAAAACCTTGCAAAAATTGAACCAATTTTAATATAACAAATAATTAATATATACTATAGCTAAAGGAATTGCCAAAATTTATCAAATATAAATATGTATCTGTTTGTAAGTTTTTATCACACCTATACAGTATATGACACCTGCAACACTCTGCTCCTAGTTTTCAAAGATTTTAGGGTGCCAAGTGATTAAGACTTTCTTTAATATGCTTGTCATATTTAACTCCGAGAGGTTCTTTCATGCTCAAATCGGTTTTTGAAGAACATGTTTTGGGATTGTCTCCACAACATTGCCTGCATCAACTGAGCCTTTAAAATTTATTCAAAAGTGAAGACATCTAATGTTTATTGGAGAAGTCTATTGGAGATGAATTTATTTACGCAATTCTAAATGTTTTATAATTGTTTGCATGGTACTATGTGGCAATATTTGTTTCAGTGGTTTCTATAGTGATGACTTACATATTCAAGGTACTCTGTGGGGTAAAAAATTGTCAGACGTTCTCATTTTGAGAACTCAGAAGTTGCCACCAAGTCGGCAACACACGGCTCGACCTTGAAAACAAGTCTTTTGCAAAAAAATAAGATAAAGTATGAGTTGACTGTATTGTTACTTGTTATATTTCAATCTTGCTCAAGTAGTCTAATGTATCGTAATAAGAGATTTTGAGTTTGCGAATGAATGGGCCACAGAATTGGTCATTCCACCATTGTAAATATATATCACTAAGTCAGAGACACTCTAATCTACTTGTGTTGTCTTTTGTTGTACACTGTTCTATCACTGTGGACAAAGTCTTAGAGTTTTGTAAGATTATGTGCAATATTGTTCTCACATTGGTTGCATTTTTCAACAGTTCTGTTTCGTTTTGGTTTTTTTTCTTCTCTAAAAACAGTCGGAGATGTCAGCAGTCGCTTATTTCATCAAAATTGTTTGTTACCAGGTGTTGTGGACAATAAAGATCTACAGTGTTCATCCCAAATGTGGCTGAGACTGCAAAGCACTTTACACCGAGAGGCTTCTGTAACGCGATTAGTCTGTGAAGGGAGAGGGGGGGGGGGATGCAACAGCACCAACCTGCTCCCGACATTCTGTCCCACAACGACCTCTAGTGGCGTATGGGTGTATTACAGTCAGCTGTAAAGGTCTGTCACCTCAGATAAAATGTTCAGTTTCCAGCAGTTTTGAACTGCATTAAATGAGAGACTTATGCTGATTGCATCTGCATCTATTCATTTGGACATTTAGCATGTATCACTTTATTTCCTTGTTTTGCCAAACTTCTTGAAAGAAAAAAATAATAGTAACTGTTAAATTTATAGTGCTTGTCACTTTTATCTGTGAAGTGAGCCTTCCCAGAACCTCTCATCCACCCTGCAGCACTTCACTCCCCCCTCTTCATCCCATCCAACCCAAATCTCTGGTCTCCCCCAGCCCAGCAACTAAATGCACCTAGCTCTGTATTTTAAATGTGACTGCAGTATAATTCTGAAAAATGATCAAAGAATATAAAACTCGCGCTTCCAATACTGGTACTGGCTCTGCTTGCACGGCACAAGATAGCTGAGGAAAAAACCAGCACGCCCCCTCTCCCCACAACTGATCCAGGACTGAGATCAGATCCTTTGCCTGCACAACTGTAGCATGAGACAAAGTTGCTGGTGATCATTACCCAGTCTCCATCCTTAAATGGATATTAAGGGCTCTGAAACACATCTGTTACCGGGTTGAGGAGGTTGTCCCATTAGGATACCAACGGAGAAAATAAAAGAACAAATCCCATGTTAAAAGAGGACAGTTTTGACCATTCGGTCTATTTTCACAGGCGCATCAGGAGATGCTGGAAGTGAAACAAGAGCTGTTTTCGTTGATTTCAAAGTTATTTTTTTGGGAGTCAGATGACAAACTGAAGTCTATCATTGTAGTGCAAGCAGAGCTACATTCCGGTTATGTTGTGTAACTCAGTGCATGCATGCAATTACCCTGAACAAGGTGTATTGAAAATATATTGGGTGTTTGTGGTATAAAAGCATTTTCTTTATATCAGAAAGTTTTCTTTCTAGTAGAATGTTTTTTTTTCTTTCCTTAGGACTGGCCAATCATTGTATTCTAGATGAATATTATAGTACAAGATTCTATTTTTATGGTGGGTTTGTTGACAAGGTCTTCTCATTGTGTCAAATATTATCTCCATATAAACTGATTACCAAAGTATATTTCAGTTAAAAACATACATGGTAGTGATGAAGTGTGTTCTCCAGTGAATTCTAACCAGCCAATCCTGTATCTTCTGAATAAACTGTTGGAATTATCAGTTAGGTGGCAAAATCTATTCTTCTCACACCTCACTCGTGCTAATTAGAGAGCTGGGGTCACAGTGGTAACTTTAAGGTTCAGTGGGTTAAAACTAAATTTGGAGTCTCGTGAGTCTACAATTTGATTAGTTTTGTCGTATTCGACTGATCAAAACTGTGGACATAACTATTTATTTTCTGGTCAATAACTGGTTTTGTGTCGTATTTTAAAGATTTCCAGTCAAGCTACTTGATTTTAAAGAACATTCAGTCAATTTTAACTAAAAAACAAAAAAAATTCTTGTGAAATTTCTGAGACAGCGTAGGCTGAAAACATCACACCTAAGGTCTAGCAAAATACACATTTCTGAAGTAATTCTCATATTGAATTGGTTTATACATCACAGAGTATATTGTGCATGAGGTTATACACCATTTTTCAAGTCTAAAACATGTGACATAAAATCTTTACTAGGTTTGAGGATGTTATGGCCTTTGGAAATACAGAATTTAACACCCAGAATAAATACAGGTTTGTTTTAATTCACTGGAGCTGTGGGAAACATTTTGTATGGATGCTTGATGTAGATGATATATACACATTAACAGACACCAGTGTCAGATTTCAGTACAAGTTTTTCTTTTTCCTCATTCAGAACGTTCATTGCTCTTCCTTGATACTGTACCTAGTTTCATGGTAAAGCAGTAGTGTTTCCTTCAGTTTTGTGGGAGTGTGTATGTGTGTTCATGTGCACTTGTAACTGCTGGGGGCAGGGGTGGGAGGGGGCAACGTGTAAATAAATCAAATACAGTTAGTGTGGAGGTGTTTCTTTTGTGTCAGTGTAAGTTAAATATTCTAAAATAAAAAAAAAAACTGTATTATTCTCTATTGTGTTTCATGGTACATTTAAAAAGAGACAAAAGTAGTTTTATCTTACATTTCAAATGCTTATATCTCTATGGCTTCTGGCGATACCCGTTCCATTTTATAGATTTGTCAGCACAAAATGCAATAAACCAATACCATTTTATTAAAGTAAATGTGTTGTGAGTTTTTAATAATGTCTCATTTTCAAAAATGGAAATGTTACAATTTAAAAAAAAAAAAAAGAAACAAAAACAGTTTGTGGAAGGAAAATAACAAAAGGAATCCATTTAAACAAGAGTTCATAATGAAGCAAAACTGTTCATTCAGTGGTGATTCACACACGTTTAAACTCACATGTACAAACTCTGAATAACTATCTGGAGGAGCTATATAAGTTAACTCAACGGGAATTAAACAAAAATGTAAAAGCATTTACAAAACATCCCTACAGACTACCTATACAGAGCTGCTAACTTCACTGCACGAAGTACAGATGTGGCCATCTGTGACGGAAGGAGCGGTGAGTCTCACATCAGGAGAAATCGTTCACTACTCGTTCATAATTCACTACAACACTTCAGTAATGTTGGGAATACATGGACATAGATGGGACCTGGTTCATACCAGGTGCTGGTCTGGGAGGTGGCTGCTGAGAGGCACCAGTGCCCACACCCACGCCCACCCCCACGCCCACCAGGGGGTTAAGAGACGTTCCACTCTGGATGAGGGTGTCCAGAGCTTTCTGTACACTTGGGTTGTCAAAATTGATTCCTGCGGTCGAGCTGGGGGCTCTCTGACCACCTTGTGCGAACGTGACTGGCATGCGGCCCGGCGTGGGGGCGTAACCCTGGGATCCTGCCGCAGGAGGGCCAGGCATGGGTTGGCGTGGCGGATTCTGGGCGGGAGATAGGCCTAGAGAGCCGTAGCCCTGTGACTGGGGAACAGTAGATGCTCCAGAGGCTGCTGACAACCCAGAGCCACTGTTGAACATGCTGAGGATTTTGGCCTGCAGCTCCTGCTGGTGGTTGGGGTTGGCTGAGGCACTTGGACCAGTTGCTAGGCTGAGGTGGCTGGACTGTGGAGGCATGAGGGTAGAATGAGACGGCTGAGGAAGTCCAGCAGTTGAGGATGGAATGTCAGGGTGTCCTGATGAAGGAGCCGGAACATGGACCGCAGCTGTAGATCAAAAACCTCAGTTACAGACAAAACCTTCTGCTTCACAGCATAGAAAACTAAAGCGATGTTTCAATATAAGAACATTTAAGGACAGGTTGGAGTCTGTCAGTAAAACACGTTTCCAGACATACACTGAAGGAATTTCTGGTTGTTGTAATAGTTTCTCCCTGTAAATATCTGATAATTTCACACTATTCTCTGCTGGATACAATAGTTGGCAGGCCGTTCAGAATAATCAACTCATTCAGCTTCGACTGTCTGTTTCAGGCTGGAGTTCCCGTGTTGACAGGCAACATGCGTAGGTCAACTTTTTCTCAGTCAGAAAAAGGTGAATTACTCTCTACAGGCCACTGATGGATTGTTGCCCTCAGTTCAAAAATGTGTTTTTCAAAAGTGAGAATAAAAAGTAGTGGGAAATTATAGATGATCAGGCAACGTACACTACCGTTCAAAAGTTTGGGGTCACTTAGGAATTTCAGTATTTTGAAAAGAAAGCACTTTTTTTTTTTCTTTGATGAAGATAACTTTAAACTAATCAGAAATACACTCCAAACATTTCCTTATAAGAAAATAATGGACATACGGCCATGTTAACACAGGCCAAAACAACATGATGGATGTAGTAACATTTAAACAATACACGTGTTAAATAAGATGAATGTGTTTTTAATTTCACCCGTACCTGAAAGAGGCTCTGCAGTACTTCGTAGCAGTCGGGCTCTTTTGTCCTTCAGGTAAGCAATGAGACCATCTAACTCATCTGGGGTTACGAACCTATCCAGAGATCCCACAGGAAAAATATATGTGTGTGTGGTCAGACTGAAAGTCACATTTATGCAATATGCAAGTGGTAACCACAGTGTAACTGAAACTTTGTCTTACATTCACTATTATACTCAGATTTTAAGATATTAAACCAGACTTCGTACCTGTTTTCAGACAGCAGCGTGATGGAGGTGAGCACAGAAATAGGGTGACTCTCTCTGTCCGATTCTCTGAGCAGCACATCATCCGCCATTTTAGCAGCCTTTCTGGCGATCTCTTCACGTTCCTTTTCACGGTTTTCAACTTTGTAGGCATCATAGTTGTGGGCAACCAACATCATTGCATCCTGCATTGGCATGTTTCGATGCTCTAGGAGAATAAAAAAGGCCCGTGAAATACTATCCCGTTTGCATTACAGTTATTTAAAGCTACATCACCTTCACCGCGCATACTGTCATTTTAAATTACCTTGCGGTGTTCCAAACAAGATGTTCACAGTGCAGGACCGGTGGACCTGGTGCTGCTGGGTGATGATGATGGCAAAGGGAGTGCGAGCTCGGCCTACATCCTCCAGAGCCTGGGTTAGTGACACTTCAGTGTTGAGGAAAATCAGATCCACCACCATGCCCAGATCACGGACTTTACGCCCAACTGTCTCCGCATACTCCCGACTATTGTTTGTCAAGCACAAGGACACAAATGAGGACACACACACACACACACAGGAGTGATATGAAATGACAACATTCCAAGCACTGATCAAATATTTGTAGACAATTATGAACCTGGGTCTTCGTTTAATTTAGTGAACAAAGACGGGACTCACTTCTGGGCCTTATTGACAACAATGACGGAACAGTCAACAGGACGGTCGGCATCGTAACGCCGCTGAAGTTCTTCATAATACTGACGATACAACTCGTTTCGCCGACGCTCTTCTGGTCGAACACGATCATCTAGTTATTAGATAAAAATAGTATTAGATTCAAAAAAAAAAAAAAAAAAAAAACCTGAATCAAGTTTCAGCCACGTAAATCAAACCTAGCTCCAAAATCATCAAAACTAATGAATGTAATAATGTATAGAGTTTAGTGCAATTTTTAGGCCTGCTGTGTTCAGTTACACTACTGTGGAAAACCTTAATACTATAGTTGCAAAATGAAAATTGTAATCTGTAGTATAGATTACACCCAGTGCTACTCAATAATCTTACTGAACATTTGGACAAAGAAAATAAATAAGGTCTGGCTATTCAAAGAATCATGAAAATACATTATTTCCATGAAAAAAAAAATTTCATTCACAACCACACACGGTGGGCAAGTATAGTACATACCCTCTGGCTCACGGCGTCCATTCCATGGATCTCTGTAAGCGTCCCTGAAGGATTCATCCTTCCTCCTGTAATAGTCTTCAGCGCCACCACGGTAATATCTGTCAAAGTCATCTCTGCAGTATGAAAACAAATCCGGCTCAGACAACAATGTGACCACTTCTAGGCACCAAAATAATGTTTGACGTCAGCGGTCACCTGAATGTCGAGTCCCGTGCATCACCTCTGGAGTCTTTGTCTCTGCTCTCTGAGCTACGGTAACGGTAATCGGGGTCACGCGAATGAGGACCGGGCCTCGGCTCTCTGCTCGGGTCCCTCCCATCTCGGCCGTCCCGAGGCTCTCGTCCATCACGACCATCCCGAGACTCACGTCCTTCCCGAGGCTCTCGTCCCTCACGCCCATAAAGAGGTGAGCGTGATCGAGGCCGAGGATCTTTGCCGTCTCCGTAGCCGCTGTACGGGGCCCTAAGAGGAGTAGTATTGATTATTACAAGGAAGGTCAGTTGTCAAACACCACAAAGAATGACAGGAGCTTCTGTCCGTGACTGCTGAGGACAGGTCCACAGTTGGTATATAAAATGCAATAAAATCAGTTTGCATTTATTCAGACGGGATGAAAAGATGGGGTTTCTTATTTTCACAACTGAAGCAGGGTGATGAGTGATGCTATTATAGTCGCAAAAGGAGATGGAGCAAGTTCATTCCAGGAGATTCCGTTACGTGTCCTTTCAACGATCTTTTCCAGCGATCCGTGCGTGCATTACGAGACGAGGATTCATCGAACATTTGAGGTTCACTGATGCAAAATACAAACGCATCTGCAAACCTTTGTGAACATTTTACTTTATTTTGCACATTTAAGCTCAACGGAGTACCATGATTTTTTTTTGTTGTACCATGATTTTTGTTGTTGTTCAGATTTACTCAAGAAAACGTGTGAAATAGATCCGCAGGTCTCGCATAAGACTCACCTTTGAGACATTTAAAAATGCAAGAGGGAACAGCATAGCATGTTCAACAGTGAGATGAAGCTGCCCCGCAAGAGATGCCTGTAGTTTTTGAGCGAACTTTAGAAATTTTTTTTGGACATTATTCCACTGATCATTAGTTGGTGGTAACATATAAAGAAAGCAGCAGCTCAGCAGATGCTTTTACAGAAGGATTTTCTTTTAAAGCTACTCTGGTTCAGGGTGGAACCGACAGCATGATTTGGTAAGAAACAGTACAAGCAATATTAGCTTTGTTATAATTCTTCACTGGTTACCTTAGAATTCTTTCAACTGCTTAACGGTAGCAGTTACTAAGATACCAGTATTAATGTTCACACCTGATGAGTTATGTGTCATGGATTAGCATTACAGTACTTTAGCTGGAAACCTGGAAGTATTTTTAGGATTAAATGAGACACAAGTTGATAACCACAATAAAATAGTGCGAAGAACACAAGCATTGAAAAGCCATAAGAAAATAGTCTTTGAGAAAAAACACTCCAAATTGAAGTCAAGTGGCTTCTCTTTATTTCAACAGTTCCGTAAGTTTTAATTTTGGGTGAAATGTTGACTATCCCATAAATAAACACAGAACCATCTACCAGTACACCAGTTTCCATCAAGCATACTTCAGCACTGGTGGAAATGAAAGTTGAAGAAAATGTTTTAATCGTTTAAACCGGCACCTGAAAGACGATAGTAGTTCCTCACACCCATTTTGCGTTACTTTACCTTCGAGGAGGGCTCTGCTGGGATTGAGGTTTAGCTTGCCGTCGCTCCACTGCCATATTTACATCTGAAAATAAATCAATCCAAACGTTGAACATAATAGTGACATTTAAATCAGCTCAAACGTTCACGCAGGCGTGGCCACGACAACACTTCCGCGATCCAAATGAAAATGAGCTCCAATATCCACGCTTGAAAATCCAAACTGGACGAGACAAAATGCAGCAAATCAAGTTGTCAAATTTGTGAAACTCAGTTCAAGATATAAAGGAACTGAAGAAATCCTTTTTCCTTTCAAAATTAGACGAACGCAAACAGAGCTTGAAGGTGTGATACGATTTTGAAGCTGGGCTTTCAATACAAATCCTTTTCCTTCTCGATTCATTTATCGACAATTCAGACGACTGACCAACGAATTAACCTTTGAAATGTCCGCAAAGTATGAAAATCTGTCATTTCGAAGAACCAAAATGATATATTGAATTTATAAATTTTCTTAGATAAGCCCACAACAAAGAGTCCTCATTTAAGATTACAAAATGTTAAAGTAAATCTTTACATTAAAAAATCTGGAACCAGTAAATACTTTCTAGCAAATGCCAGCAAAACATGTTAAATTCATTCCTAGCAAAAAGTGACTTAAATGGTTGTGGTCATTAAAATACATGACAAGTAATTACTGTACTACCAGTAATCACCTTTTGCATTAATCAATATACAGTAGTTACATCTTCAAGTTGAAATTTAGCCACTGTATGTTCATTAAATGTCAAGTAAAATAAATTATTAGATGAAAATAAGCAGCATTAATCTCGCCTTATCTTAGTTGTGGGACAAATCACATCTACTTAAATTTGCAATGTTAGTTGTCTGCAGCAATTCGTTGTTACAACTACAAGTATTTAATTCATGAGAGACATCATATCACATCATGACAAATGGCAATGTAAAGAGTTTATTTTTGGCCGACAATTACATTTATGTCAATGATTAAAAGACATCTAACTTTCACAGATGAGCTTTATTCACAAAAAGGCACTGATAAATTAATCCTTACAAAAACATTGCTTATTTTCCTTTTTTGCCAGTTTACAAGAATAGATTGTCAGGTCAAGTCCTATCCTTTTTTGGCCTACAGTATTGTGGATGAGGCTTACCTATTTTATAACCTTTATAGATTCGACCTTTTTGGGCCGCCTTTGCAGCTTCGGCTTCTTCAATGCGCTCAAATTGTACAAATCCAAACCCACGAAACATGGATACGCCTGGAAGAGGAACATTTTAAGTGGTACAGACGATCATATTTTCGATACCTACCCATTTCCGCATTTTACAGAATGATCATTCGGTACATCTTTACATTGTAAACGTCATGACAAATCATGACTGACAATGATCAAACTAATGCTAAAAATCATCTAAGTTCACTTTTTACAAAGTTGTTTGGAAAAAATGAACTGACATTTATGGATTGCCTGCTCATTTCAAATTATTGTCATACAGTGGAAAGTTATAGCTTATATTGCATTTACTAACCAGTTATCTTCCCATATGTGCTGAACAGTTCTTCCAAATCCTTTGTTGCCATGTCGGAGGTCGGTAAATTCCCAACAAAAATCCTTCTCTCCAAATCTCTTGGATCGCTACTGCTGCAGGTGCGTGAAAAACGCCCTGGTGATGGGCTGCGGCTTCTTCGACGAGACATAATTCAATCCGAGGTTACTGGGTTCTTTCGCCGAATGCCTCCAGTGATTGAAAAAAATGTGGCTAAAAGAACTGTAAATTGTCGTCCACGGTCCTGAAACATGTCAGTGAGTTAAGAGAGATCAAATTCCTTGGAGGGATAAAATGTTTTAGTAGAACAAAAGTTGCAGGTCAATGTCACATAAAATCAGACAATGGAAATGCTGTGTCCAATTCAAAGTTGAAATAAATATCGCTGGCTGAATCGCAAAACCTGCCGAAAACTCGCTTAAATGTTTCCTGCGCTTCTTGGGTGCTGATGTAGACGCAAATGCAAATGAAATGAAAATCAGATTCGATGGAATTGTATTCCATTTTCTTCATTTGTAGACACGTGAAAGCCTTGCATAATTAACCCACAATTTGTTTCATTCATTGTGGTTTAGAAAGGCTCTCTCTCTTCAAGCAAATGTCATTTCATGTAGTCGCACAGATGAACCGACCCGCCTTCATTATCCACAAACATCACTTGCAGATCTTTCATTTAAGTTTTTCAGTGGGTCCAAAAGTTCCAACGAATCGTAAAATTTTGACAAATGAGTACTTCCCATCTGATCACTCCCATATGTTTCTGTCTGGATTGAATTAACTCCTAGTAATCATCACCCAGACTATAATCTTGTTTTAAAAACAAAGCCTGCTAGCCTACAACCGAGTAATATAAAACTGAGCCACAGTCTCATCGTTTGAAGAACAGGTTCAGCAAAATATTGCCGATTATATTACTTCAAACCAACCAGCTTTATTCCCCAAACTCATACCTCACTTACTATTAACAATTTCTATGTATGTGCAAGTGTTTGTGTATATATTATACATACATATATATATTACACACACACACACACACACACACACACACACACACTTTTAGGACAATAGTCATTAATTGGCACATGCTGGTAATGCAGGCTTTTTTTAACATGAATAAAGTTTTGGTTTTGTGTGGAAGGTAAGAAGACAGTCATGCCCTAATATTCTGTTGAACTGCACAGCTTGTGTAATGCCATTATTTGTAACATGAATTTTGTTTACGAAATTAGCAGTTTGTTGCAGTGATGGCAAACACTCCCATACATTTTTATTTGCTGCATTAACTCCAAAAGTCTTTTGGATGAATAGAAAAAAACAACAACAGTAATTTATCATGAAAGAAAGTTCATGCTTCAGTCCATTCCTAAACAACTTGGATTTTCAGAAGTACTTCACATAATTCATTGATGTAATACTGGCCTACTTAATCTACTTAGCATGATTACACCAATGAATTCTGTGTCAAGTGCTCATGAAACATTCTATCCATAATGTAGCAAAGAATTAAACAGGACTTGTAAAAACATGAGGGTTTTCATAGTCATTCACATCAGTCACATGACTCAACACATGGTAGACATTTTAAAGCTAGCTCTTGAGCACATCCAATAGGGAAAGCATTCAAATTAACTGATTTGAAAAAGATGAAGTCACTTTCACTAATTGGTTGGTTAGCGTCCCACTTAAGCCACCTTGTAACAGGTGTTGTGTCATGTAAAGTACAACAGTATAGCTCAAATCCAATGGTACAACTAACGACTTCCCTTGATATAATTTGAATGATTTCTTTTTTCCTCAGTGAACGTGGATTTGTTACATGACAGAAAACAGAAGTGTGATTCACTGCATCATAAACAGAAGCATACAGTGCGCCCTCGCGAATTCACGCATCAACGATTGCAAGTCCGCCTCATTGCGGATTTTTAGTCGGCAGTCACGTGATACCGTACACACATTCTATTGGCTGACGGCATCATGAAGTGCGCTCTGTTCCATCAGTCTCAGACTTTCGTGAGACACAGAAGTGCTTTAAACGGTCGATAAGAGTGTGGGAAAAGGTAATACAGAAAGAAGGTGGTTTAATATCAGTATGGGGAGGGTCATAAATGTTTAAATTACGGTAAATGATAAAAACAGATCACGATCTCGGATTAATCAATCGCGTGTGGTTCCGCAAAGAATGAGGGCGCACTGTACATCTTTATTTTATAGCAAAATGGACCAGTGTCATCATAAACTCCAAAAAAGGAGGTTGTTTTATAAAAATGGTTTGACAGTCGTCAGTTTACAAAATACAAACTTCACTCTGAACAGAGTGAAGTGGGTCAACAGCAAAAATATCCACTGCAGCGCGTGGAGCATCAACTCTGAAACATAATCAAATATTTTGAAACTGCCAACACATTTAAAATCGATTCTTGGCAAGAAGTGAGAAACTGTCAGAGTCAAACGTCCAAAATGTTCCATTTCAGATATTTTGTAACACCCAGCCTGTCCAGTCTGGGGCCCTTTGTGCTAAACGATGCTGATAATTTTTTAGCAGTTTTTAGTAAGAAAAATACAATCTGCAGGTTGTATTTCATAAATTTTTGCTTTTTTCGAATCTTGAAGAAAAAGACAATAAATCACGGGCTTCAAGTTATGTTGAAAATCAAATTCAAATAATTTCTTTTTCTCAAAGAAACCAATGTCCATTAATGTCTTCAGGGTCAATCAATGTTTTTAGGTGTAACAATATAACAATGTCAAGAGATTGAGATTTTCAATCTCTTGACATTTTCGCTACAAACAGATCAACAATTGGACTCAATGATTAAGGAATACAATAAGTTACTTTTTCCACTATTAAGTTCCATTTTTGTTAAACTTGTGATTTTCATCTTTTTTTTTTTTTTCATATTTGTAAACTTTATCTAATGTTGTTCTTAGCCACCACTCTCTAGTTTCACCCAATATCCCACCCACATTAATCTAAAGAGTTTATTATCATAAGCAACGGCTTAGCAACATTGAATAAACTGAATTGACAAATTATCCTGTAAAAGAAGCAATCAAATGTTCCAGGGTAAAGGTTACCTTAAAAAATATAGAGGAAGTACTAAATAGAAAAGGATGTAAACACTAAGAAGTATGACTACCTCAACACTGTATGTAATTACAGCACTTGATCAGATTTGACATAAACTTTTGCCACTATGTGGTGCCAGCTCTACAGAGGATAAACCTTGATGCAGCTGGTTGTCACAAAAACTCAGAACTGTGGCATAATTTGCATGATGTTTTCCCCCGTACCATTAAATTACAGTGTTTAAGGTTTACCTAATAAAAAAAACAAAAATAAAAGCGGTAGAACAGAATATAGCTGATACCAGTCCAAGGGTGTGTGACGTTTTAAATATACTGTGTATCACATTTAATTCAGAATTGACACTAATTCAGAATAATCACTTATATCTGTATTATTACTCCTTTATTTCTAATAATTTTTCTTTACTGAAAAAACATACTAGTTGATCCCTACTATTTAATAGCTACATAACATTTACAACTGAAAGTGTTTTTGGTTTGTTTTTTTTAGGAAGGACATTCTTGCATACCTTAACTTGAAACTGGTCACCCCGGATTCTGTGTCTTCAGAATTCAAAACTTCCGAGTGTCTGAAAGACAAAAGAAGTTAACCACGTTACCCACGGGAAGAAATGTATCATTTCATATAATCCAGAACATCTTTAGTAGGTTCATAACATGACAACTGTATCCAAAAGCATAAAGGATGTTCACTTAACTCATTTCTGTCTATTATTCATAAAGTTGGGCAGAAAATTTAAAAGCTTGTATTCTTTCATTCATATTCGTAAAATACTCAACTTCAAAACAGACGTTTCCACACTAAACACAAAGTTCATACAGACAAAAATCCATTCGTGAATTTGAAAAGTTCACTGAATAACTTGATTGACAGATTCCAGACAATCAGTGTAAACACAACTGTGTGCTGAGGTGCTTCTTTATTGAATACCTCCGGTGATTACATCGACACCACGCTAATAATGGCGTTCTCACTTGTTCATACCGCACAACGACCTCACAAAATACAGCAACAAAACTTCAACTGTCAATATTTGATGCGGAGCTTCAAGAGGACGGACGCTAAAGCAGATTATCCTAACAAACACCGGAGAGCATGTAGCTGTCGGCCGGGCAAAGCATTGCTATGTCCAGCTACAAATGACTTTCTATAACGTACCAGTAACGAGTTATGAAAGCATTTAATAGAAAAATTAACATGGGCAGCTAGATTCAAACACGAACATTCGCTAAGCTAACATGGCTGTACCTTTCAATGGCTACATTTGACAGTATGTGATGCATTTGCGTCGGACATGTTAGCTAGCTAGTTCTACGGCAGCTAATAATGCCTGATATCTTCGGAGCTAACGACACTTCACTGTAGTGCATGGTTTTGTTTCACAATTGGGTACACATTAAATAGCAGAACTACGTGTTACTCACTCCGACTACGTGTTTTATATCCGTTTATTGTTTTTCAATGCTACGTTCCACTAGGCTCTCCAGCGTCGCTTTCGCACAAAGCCGCTTCTTCTTCGCTTCTTCATTTACGGCGACTCGTGACGTCATCGTCTACTTCTTCAGCTCCTGCGTATGGTAAACACATAAACACATATCGCCCCCTATTGACCGGTTGTAACATATCTTTCTCCTCCTCCTGTGTGTGTGTGTGTGTGTGTGTGTGTGTGTGTGTGTGTGTGTGTGTGTGTGTGTGTGTGTGTGTGTGTGTGTGTGTGTGTGTGTGTGTGTGTGGTTAATGTGGTCCCTGTGGTAGTAGGAGCACTTGGGGCAGTGACCCCCAAACCGGAAGAGTGGCTCCAGCAGATTCCTGGAACAACATCTGAAGCCTCGGTCAAGAAGAGCGCAGTCCTAGGAACAGCTAAGATACTGCACAGAACCCTCAGACTCCCAGGCCTCTGGTAGAGGCCTGGGATATATATATATATATATATATATATATATATATATATATATATATATATATATATATATATATATATATATATATATATATATATATATATATATATATACCGCACAACGACTTCACAACGACACACACACACACACACACATACACATACATATATATATATATAATATATAATATAATATATATTATATGTGTGTGTGTATATATGTATATGTATGTGTGTATGTATATATATATATATATGCGTGTGAAACACATATAGACCTTGAGTGTAAATGTAATAATGTAATTTTCTTCTACTGCAGAAGAACCTTCTCTGCGTCCATGAAATAAGAAATAGGGTTGCCAGGTTGGGACGTTTTGCAGTTTCAATTGCATGCTGAAAATGTAAGCTACGTGACATTCCCTTGGTTCATTTTGACAGGTACACATATATCATGTATCGCATATGTCACTGCATAATATCAGACAATGAGTCATTTGAAAAACAAAACATTTAGGAGATAATGTTCTTGTCATTTAACATTCGATCAATTCAATTACCCACATTATTTCATTGCTACTTATTCGTCACGTTCAGTTTGTTAAGAAGACATTTAAAGTGACGTCACTCGTTTTTGCTGGCTGAGCTCGTGTCAGTGCGGGGCGGGGCCACACACACCTGGCAACACGGAGAGCAGCTTTGTTAACGCTTCATTGAACCAACATGGCAGACAATGAAGGTATCGGCGACGACGAGAAGGTATTTACCCTGTTAATCTATGTTATGGCTGTTTTAATACCTTTAAAAGCGGTCATTAAATTCAGCCGGGATTCATAGGATTCTTAAAGTGCAGAGTGAGTTGCAGAACGTTCCATTTTAGGTGGAGCTAGCTTAGTCAAAGTAGTGCTGTTATGACAGTTCAGTGCTTTGCGTATCATTCATGCACAAACATGCATAACTGTATCTATTGTTGTGTTAGCTAACTAATGTCTGGCCCTCCTGCCTGTTATTAACACATGAGTGGGACTGAGTTTGAAGCCTGACTTAGCATAAGCACCACTTTTAAATATAAGGAAACGGTTAGCTAATGCTACATGGAAGGAAGTCGAGCTACTTCCTGCTTTTACAGTCACGATAAAGAAAATGACATTACGGTAGTTTAACAATATGGACACCCGCAATACCCACGTATAGTGTAACGTTCTGTGTCTTCCACATTTGGAAGCCGTTTATGTTTACATCTAACGCCTCTGAATGCAGTGGATTCACGGGGAAGAGGCTTCCTGCAGTATGAAGACTGCTGCTCCTCTTCCTCCTGCTGCTACATGTTGTAAAATTTTGCTTTGCATTCCTGAAGCTGATGGTGTGGCCACACGCTTATTATCTCTACACACTATTACAGTGATCATTTTAATGCTGTACATGCGACAAACTTGCAGGTTAACTCCCTTTTTTTTAAAATGTTAGATATAAACTTAAAATGTTTGAATTGTATTGTGGAGAAACCAACTTTAAACTTAGATGAGAATTTATGGGGTGTGAGTGGAGCGACTGTTCAGTGGCACATTTCAAATTGGTTCAAATGTATTATGCCCCTTTACCCTTCTAGCTTGATAACTCATCTGTAGGTCACTGCCAGCTGCAGCCCTGAGGCTAAATAATCTTGACTGATGTCATCCTTGGCACTAAAATGTACCGGTTACACTATGATGCAGGATGGGTTAGGAGTAATCAAGATCACAAAAGAGGGATGAAAAGATACCTCACCTCTTCACTTGTGAGTTTGATGCGTGTTTACACTTGCGTCTAAAAAAAGCCCATGGGCAGCGAACACCTACACCGCCTGCCATCTAAGGAGTGGCCAAATAGAGCTAACAAGCCTGTTGCCAAGACCGTTAGCAGACCGCTCATTAATAAACTGTGCACAAATTTGCAGACTTTTCACTTCCCAAAGACATCATGTTATATCAAATGGCAACAAAAACATGTTTAAAAAAAAAAAATCAAACATTAGATTTTGATCATAAATGAGGCCTTTTGTTATTCTGCTTCTCTGGAGTTCCTGTAAGCAACAAGGGAACTTACCATAAGTTACTAACTGTGGTGATTATGGGATGCCTTTGATTTTACATTACATGACAAATTATTTCATTTATTTCTAGATCCGTATTGCAGCTGATTTTTTGATGCATGCTCCTCCTGGAGAGTTCAATGAAGTCTTCAATGGTGAGTTTAATATTTGGTTTGGTTTTATATTTGGTTGACCACCTGCATTTTAATATGTATTGAAGCGATTTGTTAAAGCTTTTTTTGTGTTAATTCTTCTTTTCAGATGTGCGAGTACTGCTTGAAAATGACAATCTTCTCAAAGAGGAGGCAGCTCAGTGGGTTTTTTTGTTTGTTTTTTTTCAACCTTCATTAGTGTTTAATTATGGTAATATGGATGTACATTCTGATTGTGTGTACTTTCTTCATATAGTGCTTTTGCTCAGTACAATATGGATCAGTTCATCCTTGCCAAAATAGATGGATATGAGGATCAGGCAAGCTTTTTCTCCATTACTTCGTTTCCACTTTTAACTCCATAAAATGTAGCGATTGTTTCACATTATAATGATAATGGTCTTTTTCTTTTGCAGGTCCTGATAACGGAGCATGGAGACCTGGGTAACGGCTGTTTCTTTGACCCTCAAAACAATATCTCTTTCAAGTTTGACCACCTGAGAAAGCAAGCCAGCGACCCCCGGCCCCACGAGACAGACGCAGCCCTCAGGCCATGGAGAGATGCCTGTGATTCTGCCCTGAGAGCCTACGTCAAGGACTACTACCCCAGTGGAGTTTGCACTGTAAAATGTCGCCCTACTGTGCACACAGTGTACTGGATTGGACACTACGACTCCACCACTAATTGTTTTTATTTGCTTCAGGTTTATGGGAAAATAATTGATGGCCAGCAGACCATTATAGCTTGCATCGAGGGCCATCAATATCAGCCTGTAAACTTCTGGTAAGTTCATGGAGTACACTGATCTAATTTTAAACTTTGTTGTTTTTTTTCTTCAAATTTACCCTGACGGTTATGTTGAAGTGTAGAGGGGCTGAGAGTTTGGTTATGTAATTTTTTGTCTTCTATTTTTACCAGGAATGGTTGCTACCGCTCTGAATGGAAGTTCAGTATTTCACAGCCTACAACAGAGTTGATTGGCGTCATGAAAATACAGGTTCGTTAAATGATTACCATCTTAGCTGTGAAGTTTTGTTTCACAGTAGTCTTCATTTCCTTTCTTCAATCCAGGTTCATTATTACGAGGATGGAAATGTGCAGCTTGTCAGTCATAAAGATGTAAATGAAACACTGAAAGTGACTGTAAGTACTTTAAATGCTTGTACTATTTTAACTACAGTGTTTTCTGAAACTATGAAGTTTCATTTAATTGTAGTCTCTTTAATTTCATTCAGATTCAGTTGTCTTGAATTAACTTAATTAACCAAACAACATGGTTTTGCAGGATGAGAGTCAGACTGCAAAGGACCTTGTGAAAATTATTGAGAAAGAAGAGCTTGGATACCAGGTATGTGGGACTCAAAATAATGCGTTGCCTCCAGTCATAATTCAGCAGTTTTTATTACCCACCTGTGGACCAAAAATGTAGAGTTTGAACTGGTATTTGGAGAGATGCCAGTTTACCTCCCAAGAACTGCCGAGGTCCATTTGAGCAAGGCACCGTCCAATAACGAGTTGCCTTTTGGGCGCACCATGAAGGAGCTGCCACCGCTCTACCAACATCTTCTCCTACCCATGCCTACAGGCCCCGCGTGTGTGAACATATGAAAAAAGAGTGGGAAAAATAATTTCCCGTCGGGCTTTATTGAAGTATGATTCTTCTTCTTCAAAAGTGGATGCAAGACAGAACGATGAGAATAGATTCTCAAAAACTATATGACCTGGAGACCGTTTGTTGGGTAGAAAGCTCCAAACATCATTATGTGTTCCTGGTTGTTAGTTGTGTAATCGCAGGGGCAAACTACTGTCATTTCTCCACTTCCCAATTAATGAACTACTGAAAACACAAGAGTGGTGACAGTCCAGAGGAATGTTAGGCCATAGTTCAAGGTAAAGCCACACGTTTATAACCCATTAGCAAATTAGAATTACGTTACTGTTCATCTTTGTTCCAACTTCCCAGGTTGCATTTTGAACACTTAAGCTTGAACATAAAACTGCATTAAACGATGATTTTGGCTAGCAAGTGTTTGAATGCTGATATAAGCTATAAAATGTTGTCTTTCTGTGAAAAGTGTCTTGAAGTTCCACCTTTGTGTTTTCTGATCAATCATGAAGCAATGAAATAATTTTCAGTGACTGTCAGTAGTTGTTAGCTAGATTGACATCTGGTTCAGCTCAGAGGTTTCACCACCACAAACCAGCAACGTCCCTTGATTGATATCAGCCTTCAGAATAAAAACAAAATTCTTGTGTTTAGAGCCATTTTTTTCCCCACTCCATTTACATTTGTCACACTTTTTTTTTTCATAAAATGTCCTGTTGTTGCCCTGACGCCTGTCTCTGTGTTTTCAGGTGGCCATCAGTGAGAACTACCAGACCATGTCAGGAACCACGTTCAAAGCTTTACGCAGACAACTCCCAATCACCCGCACCAAGATCGACTGGAACAAGATTCTCAGCTACAGGGTTGGCAAGGAGATGCAGAGTACTTAATGGGCCGAGGCTGCTGGAGTTCCGACATATTGAAGACGAGTCGGCGTTCACGCAAACGTGTGATGCAACATTACTATTTTATGTCCTTCCAGAAGAGACCTTTGCTAAGGTTTTTATCTCTCCAGAGATTCACAGCGTCTGTTGTGAAGTACAAGGGGTGCCTTCATTTTCAAATTGGTGTTGGGTGGTGTAGCTGTACGCCATTTGCAAAGAAATTTTTTAAAACTAATACTGCCTTTAGTGATACTGTGAGCATTCGGGCCATTCCCTGCTTTCAGTCTTCAGTCATATTAAACACAGTTGATGACCCTCTGAATGGACCCCTTGACTTTCATGTAGCAACTAATTTCCCTCTATACCATACAACTGATAATCCTCAAGTATGTCCGTTATTTCCAGAGATTTCTAACAAAAGGCAAATACTGTATGCAGGTCCACATGTTAGCTGACTGGAGAGACATTTGACATTGACGTAAATCATACAATTTATTTTTCAACTAATTATGCATCCCACTGGATGCAGGATTGTATCCAGTGGATGTGCCAAAATACATACATTTTTCTTTGCCGATTCACACAAGACCGAGCGAGTATTTTGTCCTTCCAGCAATTTGCCTTTAGTACTTGCTGTATTTTTTTATATAACCTGTAAGTACATTTATTATTCATGAAATAAACATATGATCTTCAGAAAAACGGTTATCACTTTGGTTTGACATCATTACCTATTCATTTTTTAAGCCTGTTCATGAGATAAACCTGTTTGACCTTTTTTGTTAGAAAAAATAAGTTAACCCGAGTCGCTGCATTTATCGTTCACTTGGATTGTTCCTGACACAAATATAATGTAGTACAGAGAAATTACCGTGTTTGAGGAATTTTAACCAACGCTCTGAAATATTCGATAATTATTGTACTTGCATGTCAAGATGTCACAACATCTAAATTTAAATGCAGGTGGGGAGCAGGCACGAACATGTCACTCAAAAAAAATTAAAAAAAAATTCCTTCATCAATCGATTGGTCGCTTGGTTGGTTCAAGAAAAACCCTGCCAATCTTCAAAGCTGCCACCAGAGGGCGCTTCAACCCAGCAAACACTGATGTGACCGCTGGTTCGTAACTGAACTCAGAAAGTTCAGGAACAGTAACCAAATTGAAAGATTTGTTTAAGTTGGTGAACAGGCCACAGATATTTAAAAAAAATTGCACAAGCGACGGTCCAATAACGGGCAGAGACAAAGTCCTTCCCCCAAGACTATAAAAACTTTATTAAAAGGGTAAAAAGAACAAGAATGCCATAAGACCTATCAGACCCCTCAGGTCTACATGAGCCCTGCAGGACGGCCGGGATGACTGTAATTAGGGAGCCAATCGAGGCCGGAACACTCACCAAGCTCCGTGCCCAACACTCACACTCACACAGCAAACAACCAAAAAGACAAGGGGTAAAGTGTGAAATGTGAAGGCTGGGTAAAAACCACTACACACACAAATTAAGGGGAGTGTGGAGCTGAAGTGAGGGACCCCGACCACCGATGGCTCCACCGTCCAAAGCAACTCCCTGTCACCGGCCCCGCAGCTCTCATGCAATAGAAAGAACAATTAAAAACACGTTAAAAGCTTGCAGGACTGCTGCAACAGTACTGCTTATTGTCTTGGGGGGGAAAATACAAGCCTAGAATAAAGTCAAAGACTATAAAAGGACACGAAAGCCTAATCAATAAAATTGAGTAAAATGAAACAATTAAAAGCAAACATTGAAACCCAACTATGAAAACAAAACAGCAGTGGCAGTCTGTCTAAAATAAAAGAAGACAGGTTAAATAAATACCTCTGCCAAATAAACCAATTTGTACACAAAAGGAATTGTCCTTTTACCTCCTGTGGAACAATCCTCTCCGGGGATCCACCTGTGTGGGCATGAGGGAAGCCTCTGAACAAAACCGAACATATGACAAAAATAAATCTAAAAACACATACAAAGCACATAAACATTAAAAAAAAAAAAAAAACAGAAGACAACTTACGGCAGCATGGAAAGGAACCAGAAACCAGAAAGGAAGCATAGTGACACCTTATACCAATTTCTGGCTGATTGGTAGGAGGAGCTGACTGCTACCCAACTCTGGTGGCCCAGGAGGGACATTTTCTACCGGTCACACTGACAACGTTCAAACGCTGCAATCGACGGTTTTTTTTTTTTTTTTTTTTTTAAACATACAGCAGGTTTAAAGAACATTAGATATCAGGATGACATTTATATGTAGCCTGGTTATAGCAGCACTTCAAAATTCGACTATAAGTCAAATGAACATTTATTAATATTGAAAAAGGCAGTATTGAAAGTGAATGAATGAATAAGTGGATGTGTTAATATCAAACATCTGCATAACTCAAATATAGCCCTTGTCTCCTTACATACTCTTTATTCAGTCTGTGAGGTGAATGCGTGTGTGTGTGTGTGTGTGTGTGTGTGTGTGTGTGTGTGTGTGTGTATGTGTGTGTGTGTGTGTATACTGTGAAGGGGATCGCCATCCTTTCTGAGAACCTGTCAGAAGGTGTTATTTAACAATGTGCTGTTAAGCTTTTTGCAAACAAATCAATGAAAATCCATGAGTGAACGTTGTGATTTAGGCTGTTTTCTGTTTCATTTAAGAATGTTGACTCATCAGATGTAGTTAAACTACAGTGGACTGACTGTGTTCATGTTATGTCTAACAGTGGACCAGCCGTTGTCACTGAGAGAAGTTCGAACACCAATATTGTATTAGATGATTTTGAAGTCCTGGCTGCGGCCACACGGGGGCGCTGCTGCCCCAGCGGTTAACCAGTGAAGCAGCGCGCTCTGCCAGCCTGCTGGTCAAAAACTGGAGGCTGCCTTGCATCAGTGTGGACATGTCACAACTGCTAAATCATCTTTCATTACACAAAGTGAGCAGACTATGTTTCAGAGAAAGAAGACAGTATTACAGTTAATACCATGTTTTATGAAGATATAAAAAGCAGATTTATTTCATCAACATCAACATCTTTAGATTAGCATTTGGAGCTTTTCTCAAGAGATTTTTTTTTTTTAAATTTAGATCAGAAGTGTTATCACCTGTGAATGTGTCACAGTACCAGTCAAATAAAATGTATAATATAATATAATAGAATAGAATATATTATAATATAGTATAATATAATATAATAGATTATAATATAATATAACAATTTAATTTAATTTAATTTAATTTAATTTAATTTAATTTAATTTAATTTAATTTAATTTAATTTAATTTAATTTAATAGAACAATGGCTAAGGAGCCGACCAGGTGTTCACTAACCTGGGTTTCAATATGGGGCTCCTTCAGGAGTCTGGTACCACCAGGCCGTCAACTAAGGATGGGTACGCCGGCTCAGTACTTTGAAGAGATGCAGTAAAAACAAAAACGCTGGTTTCTTTCCTTTTTTTAAGGGTTTTAACGGCAGTGGACAGGCTGCTGTCTGTGCATACAGGTCTGAAATTGGATTTTACACACATGCTGACAAAACAGTAACCCAATCTACTGATATGAGACTGACTGGGCTCTCTTGTGAGATCCGTGCATTGTTTCCTTTAGAGTTTGACACAGCTTGTAACTGAGTTGGAGGGTAAAGATACTTTGTTTAAGTTCAGTCTGCTGGGTCACAGTGACGTGAAGATCTGGTGGTCTTTAAGTGAATGTCTAGCAAATCTTGATCAAAAGCAGGATGAATATGATCTCCTCATGGACACCTGATGAATTATAAATGACTACCTCTGATTGTTTTTGACCTTGCCGAGGCAACCTGTCTGTTAAACACTATCAGGCCTCATCCTTGGTATATCACTGTGCCATTAGTGATCAGTGGAGCAAAAAGGGCAGCCCACTGACCCAACCATTAACTAGCGACAGAGGCAAAAAGAAGGCCTCTGAGCAGAATGCAAAAATACATACAGTAGGTTTTAGCAGGAGAGGATTTTAAAAGCCTGTGTTGTAGATGAAGAATGGACTCAGAAAATTTAAGTGTACAAAATGTGCCCACATCCAAAGCAGATATTATTTTAACAGACTGGAAGAAAATGTTTGCTTGATGCGACTGCGTGAGACAAGAAAGCACTGAGTGAAACAGCCTTTAATCCCATAAATGATTAATTTGGTCTGCATATCTAGTTTTGCGCTGTTTGTCCCCATCAAGGACGTTGTAAAGCTCAGAGCACTACATCTTCATCCAGCACCAAGTTGAGCCAACAGAAAGAACTGTTTTGGGTTTTTTTCATTCATGATAAAAACAAATGTAGTTGAATAAGTCCTTTTGAATGTATTTTAAATGTTTTGAATCAGTTGCATTGCTGCTTGTGTTCTATTTCTAACCGAACATTATTCAACTCATTTCTTAATTAGATAACAGTTGGGGTTTTTTTTGTTTTTTTTCCAGAACCCAACGCCAGAAACATCTGCTCCCACAGTCATTGACAAAACAACCAAAAAAAAAAAAAACCCTGAACAACACTTTTCCCCACTTATGGTGTGATGCTCACATCTACATTTATCGGCGCAATCCCTGAATAAAAGTATAAAAAAGGAAAGAATCTTTATTTCTAATGTCATCGTTACATCACAGGAAGGAAACGCCTCACAGTTAGGATACATGTTTAATGAAAGGCACTCTACAGGATTAATAAACATAGCAAAGTATGACACTGTATACTGTACAATGTTGACACATACAGCAACGGTCCTCAAATATTCAGTGCGTCATAGCATAG
Organism: Antennarius maculatus; assembly: GCA_013358685.1. Classification (NCBI taxonomy): domain Eukaryota; kingdom Metazoa; phylum Chordata; class Actinopteri; order Lophiiformes; family Antennariidae; genus Antennarius; species Antennarius maculatus. Next base: position 2,841,806 of record CM023609.1, on the reverse strand, counting down.
TAAAGTGCTAACTGATATTATCTTATTGCATTTGGTATCAATTTAATTCATTGCTCATTCCATGGGTCAAAAGCACAACATGTCCACCCACACATTGTCATTATTGCATATTTTAAAATTGTTAGAAAGGCATCATTCCATCCATCCCCTCCATCGCTATTTCTACATAAGTTTGATCATTTTAAATGATTGGAATATGGCATGCATATATATAAATACTATTTCATGATTCCAGGTGAGAAACAAATATTGTTTTTGTTTTTTTTTCACAGATTCAGTTGAACCTTTTAGTTCCCCCTTTGCATAGGATATAACTTTCATAATACAGAATACTTTAATACAGTTAGCAATAGATAAAGATTTGAGTTTGTGATAAAAATAGTTGAGCCTTATTTCGGCTCACTGTGTCATGCAATACAAATGAGAGGACTAAAGTAAATAGACAAATGTCCCAATGCAAGTAGAAAAATTGTTAAGTTTTGTCTTCTTGTGGGTTCTTTCTATTTAATAACAACATTATGTGTCATCTGACATTTGAATACACTATATTTTTCCTGCCAACACACATTGGTGTGTCACTCAAAAGCAGGTAACAGATGTGTGAAAAGGAAATGCAGTTCAACAAACTGATTTTTTTATTTTATCCACGAGGTCAAGAGGAAAATACGAAATAAGAAGAATGAAAGTTATTGAGATAAAACGTGAAGTTTTAAATGATGGGAATGGGTCATGCCACTCATGCATGCACGATAATAAAGTGAACGTTACACATTTTAATTTATATTCGACAGCCTTTCCGTGAGACAAATCAAAGGCGAGCTTACCTCTCGGCTATTTATCAGACATACTGTATATTGTTCAGCTGTGTCAGATGGAGAAGTGCTGCAGTTTGAGCATTCACATCTTTAGATCTGCTGATAAGACGATGTCTGCAGTGATGTCCTCTAGCCTTTCACTGGACACATTCTGCCTGACCTTGAAAATCAAGCCAAGTTCTATCTAGATTTTGCTGAACAGGATGAATGGAAGAAAAACACAAAACTGGAATGAAATTCTACCTTCAAGTGTAGTTCTAATTTAATTATGCATTTATCAGAAACACTTTTGACTTTCCATAAAATATATTTATTATATATCTTAAGCATATTTTGGTGTCTTGTACTGTCGCTATAATCTAAAGAGAAAAGTTCATTGCACAAGTTTACCATCACATCTTTCCTCATTTTGAACACTTCTGTTCTTCTCATTGAGGTTAATCATCTTGATTGTTGCTGAGTTGTGTTAATTGCACTTAAACACATTCACAAACCAACAGGATTTGTGTAAAGGCTGCTTTGCAAGAAAACACCTTTTAATACTGTAACAATATGAAGAAATACTGCCGAGTCTGGAGTATAAAACAGAGGAGGATAAAGTGATATTATCTGGTGCATCAGCATTTTTGATTTGTCCATTTTTTTCATGCCCTTATAAATCAGTATATGTTTCTCAATCAGTGCATACCGTTTTTCTCATTTTGCCAGGTGCTGTTACTTTTGCTTAGTGAAGGTGTGCTTCCATACTTGTTAGCAGCAGATGTTTTCTGAGCAGCTTCTGCTGCTGCATCCATGATCTGTTTCTCCTCCTGCTCAGTTTCACGGTGGTAAAAATAGTTAAAGTTGGAGACAATGACGGGTACGGGCAAGGCAATGGTCAGGACGCCAGCAATAGCACAGAGGGTGCCAACCATTTTGCCTCCCATTGTGATGGGGCACATATCTCCATAGCCTACGGTGGTCATTGTCACCACCGCCCACCAGAAGCCGTCAGGGATGCTGACAAATTGTGTCTGGGGTTCATCCACTTCTGCAAAGTAGATGGCACTTGAGAAAAGGATGACTCCTATAAAAAGGAAGAAGATGAGCAGTCCAAGTTCCCTCATGCTGGCCTTCAAGGTCTGTCCCAAGATCTGAAGTCCTTTTGAGTGCCGAGAGAGTTTAAAAATTCTGAACACTCGAACTAGACGAATGATACGTAGGATTGCCAGGGACATGTTCTGACCAGAATTTGCATCATCAGGAGTCGTAGCTAGCTCAGTCCCCAAGGTAACAAAGTAGGGAATTATGGAAACTATGTCAATGATATTCATGATGTTGTTAAAGAAGTCACTTTTGCTAGGGCACACCACAAAACGGACACCAGCTTCAAAGCAGAACCAAATGATGCAAATAGTCTCCACTATGAAAAAGGGATCTGTGAAATAGGCGATGATGTCTTTAGTGGAGGGATGAGAAGCAGGACTGTCTTGGGTCCCATTGATGATTTGGGTTAAAGTTGTTTCAAGTTCATCTTCTATCCTAAACTCAGGCAGAGTTTCTAGGCAGAATATGAAGATGGAAATCACAATGACAAACACAGAAACAAGAGCTACAGATTTGGCTGCGCTGGAACTTTCTGGATACTCAAAGAGAAGCCAGAATTGTCGTTGGAGCTCATTGGTAGGCAAAAGGACATCTGGCTCTTTGATGAACCCTTCATCTTCACGGAACTGCTCCATTGCTTCATTACCCAACTCATAGAAAACAATCTCATTAGCAAAAACATCTAATGGAACATTGGCTGGTCTGCGGATTCTCCCTCCTGACTGGTAGTAGTACAGAATACCGTCAAACGATGGGCGATTTCTGTCAAAGAAGTACTCGTTTCTCATTGGATCAAAGTAGCTTATCCTCTTCATTGGGTCGCCGAGTAGTGTCTCTGGAAATTTATTCAGCGTGCTGACCTGCGTCTCAAACATCAGACCAGAGACATTGATGATAATTTTCTCATCTTTATCTTCCGTATAGTGCTTTTCAAACAAATCTTCATTCTCATAGCAGTCCTTTGCCATCTTACTAAATACGCTGTCAGTGGGAGACTCGCTGGTGATCAGGAGCTTCAGATTTGACATCAAGCTGCCAGAGCTGGAGTTTGCTTTAGTGGTCAGTGTGAGAGGAGAGGATGGTGACAAGCCTTCTTGACCAGACTGTTGCCCAAGTTGTCCTCTATGTGGTGATAGGTGAGGAGAAGTCAGACGGCGGACTAAAAGATTCTGATCAGGTTCCTCTGATGTTGGGGAAGTCGGGTATCCAGAATCACTCGGGTCCCCCAGGTTGATGCCAACCTCGTCCATGCTCTCAAAATTAACCAGTGGCACCTCCATCTCCTTGTTTTAGCCACAGCTTCTTCTCTCAGCCCGGTTTGAATGCAGGAGACAGAAGGGACACCACAACCAGTGCCACACTGATGTTCCCAGCAGGGCTTCCTCCACCCTGGTAATCATCCAGGCAAGTGTTGGCAGGTTTTGTAAGCAGTCCTCTGTGTAATCTGTAGAGGAGGGGTAGAAAAGAAAAGTTGTGTTATATTTTATTTTACAGTGCAAAGCAGTTTTGTTGCTAAAGAGATTTTTTTCTGTCAGCTCCTGTTTACATCAGCAGTGAACCTGCCATCTGATACTGTGCTTGTACAGTTACTTTTTCCACCCAAATCACTCCCTCATCTAAACGAAAACACAAACTGCGCAAATTTGTCTGCGAAAATGCTTACATAGTGTAGGGGTAGCATTATTGCTGATCGAGTGCTTCAAAGTTCTTCACTGGAAACACATTTATTTATTTGAATGACTAGACGTTATCCATTTTCAAACTCATGTCTTGTTTGATTTGGATTCTCAACAAGACTCTTTATTGTTACATTTATCCGACTCAGACAGGTAACCAAATCCCGACACACACTTCTTAAGCTGCTGCGTCTGTGCGTACTTGACACCGAGGGCCCTGTGCTCTCGGAGAGACTTACCTGGTGTTATTTTCACTTGCATTATCGCTGATAACGTAACATTCTGATGTAAGATTGATTCGTCTTATGCAAGGACATCATGATAAGGCTTATGCAAACAAAAAAAAAAATATATTGATTGTGTCATGTCAGTAAGGGGGGGAAAAGGGGGGGGGGGTGTCGAAGGAAAAGAAAGAACAGATGAAGATGCAGACAGCAGAGGGGAGCTATTAGATCTACACCCTTGAATCTTAAACACTTTAAATTGCTTTTAAATGTTGCTTTTAAGGGACTAAAATCTTCCACTAAACTAACTTGGCCTCAGCTCACACTGACCTACACTACAGTACACTATAAGACCCAGCAGATTCGCTAGCATTGCTGCCCTTGTCAGACTTGAACATCACAGTCCACACAAATGCATGCAAACCAACATCTAATTAAGAAGTAATTCCTAAGGGCGTGCAGAGAGTATCGAACACTCACCCGTATCCCTGGATCTGCAGGACTTTTTTGTGCCCTCTGTACCCTGCTTTCCAGCTCTGCTTGAGATCCCCTTCCTCCTTACAATCTCTCCCTCATTCAGACCCACAATCAAGAGTGTCCCAGCTCTATTAAAGCTACCATTGGGTAATTTAATACCCTAAGCGAAACCAGAGATGCCAGAGTTACCCACATGCCCTCACAGACGTACACAGGCACGCACAAACACACGGCAAACGTCCACACATGCAGGCGACTCACTGTATCTTGGATGTGGGGGTCACTTGGCTTTGTTTTTCCCTGCTCGCTCTTCCTTCAGTGGGGATAAGTGAGGACGGCATAGGTGGCTCTCTGATAGGAGATTTACTCTTCAGGAGCCAATCACTGTTTGATGTAGCAAAGGGAGAGTGGGACCCACTCTTTCCCCCCTCTTTCCTGCAGAGTAAGCAACCACATGCTGGACCATCCAATCCACCCTCACCTTTGGGATTATATTCTATTCTTCCCTTGTTAGAGCGCTGCTCATAGCTCTCAATACGCGCAGCGGCACACATCTGTCCAGAGGCTTCAGCTCTGTCTCCTTTACAAGCTTATATTAAATAAACAGCGACAAGAAGTGACTGTTCATTTGACATCACTATTCTTTTACTTTTTGACATTTTAATTTTTTTTTACAAATGCTTACAAAATAATCTCCGTTCAACATTTTTGTTTTTCTTACTATATCCTATAAACTAGCATACATTTTAATGATTATTACCCTTTGGTGGGTACTTGAGGAGTAGAGTTTATATTTGTGAGAGGGTTTATTTGGTTGAGAGAAAATTGAAACATTCTTTTCCACCCTTCAGCTGAAGAGTGGAAAATAATTTTTCAGTCTAGCTGTGCAGGATTTTGCATAACTCCCTGGCTTTGACAAAAATGTGGCAAACAAAATCAAAGTGGGAAATTTCCTTTACTTAAAAGGAAATCTTTACTCTTTCCAGGAGCAAAAAAAACTTTAATCAAAGTTAATCTCTTACTTTGTCAGTAGGGCTGCCAATTTGGCATCATGGGTTGAATATTATGTTACCTGATAAAGAAGTGGTTGTCTGACATCAGAAGCTATTCCCTCATCTTCCTGCTGCAGCCAGGAGCCGGCTATCTGCTGGTCGCTGTCACATTGCGGCACGAGCAGCACCACTGCAGGCACATGGCTTCAAGGTCACAGAAAACTGTTTTGAGACTTTCCTATCCATCATCACACACCATCACCTCCCGGCACCTCATTACGCTTCATCACAGGAACATCATGCACTGTGCCTTACTGAGAAACAGCCTTTGTTTGCGAGATTTATGTTCAGTTCGACATGCACACACAGCGCGGGACATATGTCAGTATGTGTATGTGCAGAAGCAAACATCACTCAGCTAATTGGACATATCCTATATAACACAGGGACCTTTTTCTTTTTTTTTTTTTTTTATATCCTGCAAATTTCAGAGCATGTCAGTGAGAATACAGTCAGTTGATCCATGACCTGTAATCCTCCTCATAATAGAACTTGATGTAGAGACAGGAAGATGGACAGCCAGGGGGCAGTCACAGTCTAAATGATTCCGACTGAATGGCTAAGCAATCAATACACCCCCTATGAAACGATTTGTGTCCGAAAAATGGGAAAAGGGAAGGTAAACCATGAGATGGACTGCAGCCACCGCAATGCCGCTTCTCTCAGGATGACTCTCAGTGAACCAGATGGATAACATCCCTGCCTCTGTCCTTCTATGCAACCCTCCATCCATCATCCATCCCTCCTCCCATGGGTCCAGCCCTTCCCTGATGACATTGTCACCTTACCCGTTAACTATGTTGACAAAGCAGTTCCTCCATCAGCGTGCTTATATGTGAAGTATGCTGACACTGCATGGGGGCAAGCACCTTTTGCACACCTTTTTACAAAGCTTGACTTTGAACCATGGGTTCCTGACAGGAATACAAACATTTGTTGAGGGAAGACAGTTTGAACTGTAACACTCAACTATTCAGATTGCTTAGGAAGTTTATTTTGCTACACTCTTCACTATTTCTCCTGTCAGATGTTTGCATGTATATATATTCTCTTCAATGACATTTTGATGTGAGGAAAAAGCTGAAATGTGTGACAAAGCATTAACAGCAACACAATGAGCTAACAACTCAGATCAGAGAGACACAACAGTATATTTTGCATGTACAATATTCCAATAAACCGGGACTGGAGGTGAGAGGACGCATAAAAAAAAAAAATAGCAATCAAAATAGATTAAAAACAAAGCAAAGGCAGTGAGTGTAAATCAAACTTGTAACTGGAATAAACTTTCATAATCTCAGAACCTAGAGCCCTGATGCTACAGGGATGAAATGAGGCAAGGGAGATGACTGCAATCCCTGGACAGGCACTGATATGAATATACAGGAAATATTTTCTGCAAGGTCAACTTCTCAAAGGCGCCAGGATTTATAGAATCTTTATCTGTATTGAAATTAGCGTGTAAACTTAAAAAAGAGTCGATTAAAAAGTACAAATCTCTCTGTGTAGAGTGTAGTACACAACAGTAACAGTCTCTGCACACCTCTGAGTTACTTCTTACCCAATTGTCACAACTGAGAACGCTCCATAGTGTCTGCAAAAGAATATAAAAACATAGTTTATGCATTTTACAAGTAACTTTGTATTTTTCACTGCTGGTGCATGTGCCAGTGTCCAGCTGAATGCTCACATTGGCTCCTGGTGCACAAACGTTGTTGGAATGGTTTGGCTTAATGTGAGTGCGCGAGTTGGGAAAAATTTAAAACAGATATATAATACATAGAATGTTGCTTTAAACAATATTCTCTTCTTATGACTCTAATCTGCTCTCGCTGATTGGAGGAACAAGCTGCAAATTTAAGACTGACTGACTGATTCATCACTTTTAAAGCTCATCTAGAGAAGATGACATCGAAGAACTGTTGGATCAAAATGTAACTGTCGATGTCATTATATTTGACTGACCGTCAGTGCATTGTTTAAGATGTTCATCTAACTTGAGTTTATAGTTATTTGATCAAGCACCTCAAATCTGTCTTTAGAGATGAAAGTAACCAAATCTATGGGCTACTCATCCTGGGCACATGATCTGAGTAATTCCATCTCAAAAGACCATATGCTCATCCATTAGGGGTGACAGTTTCAAAGTGCATGTAAGGTGGTTCAGATTAGATATTCCAGCCTGGTAATCGTATATCTGTTGTAAAGGCAGCTGGTTATTCCAGTCTAGTAATCCTATATATTGTGGCAGAGGTTCTCCTTGTTGCAAATAACATGCAAGGTTGGGTCAGGAGGATACAAGGGCATGACAGCTAACCCCTGCACAGCTCGCAACGCACTGTTAGATTATGTTATGTGGCTTGTAATCAAAAACCTCAGAGTGCCACAAGTTCAAGTGGATTCAGAGTTATGGCCTTCACACACGTACAACGTTTGCACTCGTCGGGGGTTTGGCATCACTTGACTTGTGAGCTCACGTGACAACACGATCAGGTTTAAAAGGTTCAGAGACCAATGGAAGATTTTTTTTCTTGATATTTCTTTATAGTGATTTAAAATGTTTTAAATACAGTAATATGCTATTTAATAAACATTGATGGTGCTGTCTTCTCACTTTTTGACTTTTGGTGCCAACTCCATTATTTATCCATTTACCCACTTGATCCCAGCGTACGACCATAAGCCCGGACCAGCCTGAAAACATCCTCTTTCTTCTCCTCGCCTTCGTCATCAGCCTTATCTTTCCCTGAATTACATTACAGTCATTTCCCCTTTATTAACCATCTACTTTGACTTAATTTATTGGGTTTGGTTGAAAAATAATAACAAAACAAAACACAAATCTATGAAAATACTCATCACGAAAAAAATTCAATTTACTAAATCAAGGCTCTAAAACACACCACAAATATTGATAGCACTGTACCATAAATGTTCAATCACAAAGAGATTTTTTTTTTTTCCAACATAAAACTACAAAAGGAAGCTGAAGCGGCACACACATATCTTTTACATGTCATTGCTGCTCTCTGTCTCACCATGTTTTTTAATGTAACATTCAAATTCATGTGACTGACTGAAACCCCCCCCCCCCCCTCGCGTCAAAGTCTTTTAACAACGTGCAACTGAACATAATACGAAGACTGTAAATACTTCATTAAAGTGGAATGAGTGTAAGTAACCTTATTGCATCATAGCTAATCACATATTAAATGTCCTTAAAGCGTCTTTTAACATTCATCTACATCTTTTTCACCAAAAAAATAAAATCTCTTCATAATAGTTGTTTTTTTTTTCTTTTTCAGTTAAAAACTTTCACTGTAAGAAATCCTCTAATCTATTTGTACAGAAGGTTTCAGTCGGTCACACTACACTGGTGTAAGTTACACACTGAACCAGGACTTCCCTTGAGACAAGTTGTGATGTCACAAAATTCTACTTATAAGTTCACATCTTGCTCCAGGCAGTTATGCTATAACGCTGCTTCACCAGTCAGCATGGACGTGGAATCTGGGACATGTTAGTAACTTATTATCAGTATGGTGTAATCTAAAAAGAAGATGATAAAGATTATTACTATTATTATTATTATTATTGTTGTTGTTGTTGTTATTATAACAACTACAAAGAGCTACAAATATTCGGAATCATTATTTGAGCTTGAGGATTTGTAATTTAAAGAGACATTAAAGTTAATCTTAAGTGACATATACGTTATTCATCATTATGAAAAACAGAAGGAAAAATAAATTTTATATGTGTAGCATCATCATCCGTTTGGATGGATGATGATGCTACACATACACTTTTTGCTGTTCTTTTGACACGACCATTCAAGGCGCAGGTAACCGTGATACTTTTGGTGTTAATCGCGTCTAGAATTGCATTGTTTCTTATGGCTGCTGAGCTCTGTTTGGCCCCAGTGACGTACGACGTCCACGTGACCACTGGATGCGGAAGCTGCTGCTGCGGCGCAGATTTTAAGCTTTTTTGACCAAACGGATGATGCTAACACACATAAAATTTATTTTTTCTTCTCTTTTTCATCATGATGAATAACATATATGTCACTTAAAATTAACTTTACTGTCCCTTTAAAGAGATGGCCACGCTGACTCTGAGGACTCAGCTAAGGAGATTATACAACACAGCAGATCAGCCAAGAGAATCATCCTCAGAGATGAACAGTGCGGACCAAATACTACAGACTTAATTGAAATTTCTGGATCGTTTCCAGCCCTACTAATCAAAAGACAAATGCTAATCTTGAATAACTCTTTAGACCCAGCAAGTTAGGGGGAGGAGACGACAAACCAATCAGATAGCAGCCACAACATTTACAGCGGATCATGCTCACTGATTACAAAACACCTTATTTGTGTAAACACTCATCCCTTGTTTCCGTGCATCCTCCGCCGCTGGAATACAGGAACATTCTTCAGCCTCAGCCAATGGGCGCTAAGTATTCATATACCTCTGCAAATCCCTTCAAATCACACGCAATGAGATGAATAATTCCTTTGAAGATGAATACCAATACACAAACCATACTTTGACATCAGCGTGGTTCACTGTCGAACAGAGAGGGTGGGTGACTGCAACTGTCAGTTAGAGCTCAACTAAAGCCTCCTGGGGTACACGTATGTTCCCATATGGCCACCTTTAGCGATAAAACAGTAAGAGTGAGCAGTTACCTGTGACATTCATTGGATGAATCTTTGCTTTTGTTGCTTCACAGTCCCCTGTAATGATGACATAACAAGAACACTTGTGAAATAATGCACAGAAGTCAAATTATCGTCACAGGCTTCACTAATAAGGGAATCACAGCAATCAGTCCATCAATCTGATTCTTTTATACTGTTTTACTGCATATATATATATATAAAAGACAAGCATTGAGTTAAATATACCTTGTTGTCCAACTGCTAAAGACGCCCCTGTATTTACTCACGCATCCTGTTACGTTGATCCCATGGCAGAGTCTCAAGCAGTGGTTGTAAATCTCTTCAGTGTCTTGACAGAAGGCTGGGAATTTACAGTTAAATACCCCATAAACAAGACAGACGTTCTGACCAACGACTTGTGCCACTCGAATCAATGAGTCTGAATAACACGAACATGAGCAATTAATTATTGAGCCCTCTAGTCACATCAATTAATTCCAGCTTGTTAAAAGCAAATACTTAGAGTATTCTTTTTCTTGCTATAGTTATATTTAGGGAATAAAAAAAATCTACAGGACTTTTTTATAGGTGAATATTTAAACATGATATTTTAGATTTCAGATTAGGGTATCAGTGTCCCAATAAGTTAACATGGATAAGAAGAGATTCACCTGTAAAAGTCCCAACATATACAGGGTCTGTGTGTATGTGTGTGTGTGTGTGTGTGTGTGTGTGTTATAGCCATAGACCAGTCAGGGTTCCCAGGCTGACTCGTGTTCACTGCCAAAAGAGCCAACAATGGGTGGTGAGCATCAGACCTGGACCACAGACCAGGAAAATAGGTGGCCTGATCTGATGAACCATGCTTTCTTTTACATCATGTGGACAACCAAGTGTGTGTTGCTTATCTGGGGAACCGTTGGCACCAGGATGCACTATGTGAAGAAGCCAAGCCAGCGGTTTGATGCTTTGGACATTGTCTTGCAGGAAAACCTGGAGTCCTGCCATCCTTGTGAATGTTACTTTGACACGTACCACCTGTCTATGCATCGATGCATTGATCATTTTGGGAATGATCATACATATTTATTATTTCTATCAACAGGGAGTTTTGACCATATTGTCATGAAATGGAATGAAATCAACTTTCCTAACTTTGTTCATCACCTGTAGGGGAAATTATGTGCAGCTCCTTTGGTGAGACTTGTTCTCTAGCACCTCCAACAGGTCAAATATTAATTTATACAACAGAAAATATGCACTAAACTAACTCGTCCTCAAGCTAATATTAGCATCATGCTATGTTAAACTCAAACTGAGCATATTAAACATTACAGCTGCAAAAACATCATTATGCATTGGCATTAGCACTTAATTCTGAGGATCTGAGTATTAAAGCTACAGACTAATTTTATCTACGTCAATTTTAAAAGGAAGACCTGGCTGGTGCTCTAACACATTGCCTCCTTTCAACAACCAAGAATTAACAAATGCAAACAGGAAAGGCAAACGAATAAGATTAAATGTCTAACATAACTTGGTATTTGTGGTTGATGACACTGACAGGTCAATATCCAATATCCATTAAACAATGCACACAGTAAACAACAATTGTTTTATTTCTCCAAAAGATAATTAAAATTGAGGCTGTAGCTCCTGTATAATGCTGTCTCTTCACATATGAGGGCAATGAATGTCTTATCACTAGAGTGCAGCTCTAATACCCACAACATGTACTTCCCTGCTGCTGATACGCTCTCACGGAACATCATTTCTTCTCGGTTCATAAAATATTCCTGCACCAAACCCTTGTGTTAATCCCTGTGAGGTTTCTGGTTGCCTTATAGTATTATAGGAATTAGATACCCTGGCATGTGAGTCACAAAGGAGCCGTAAAGCCCTGCTGCTGCCACGTTACAGGTGACAGAAGACAGGCTGGTATTCAACTCTGAAGACTGGGTATCTCTTGATGCAGTGAAACGTTGTCGGCCATTGTTGTTGTGCTGTGGCAGCATGGGTTGTTGCCTCAGGAAAATAGAGCATTAATAAATCTTTTAGATTGCAATAGCAATGTTGTCATCCCCCACTATAGCAGTTTAATGGTAGTTCTACATTCCTACAAAGAAACCACTGAACTAAAATTATATTTCACTCTCTTGTGTGAAAAGTTTCAGGTAGTTATATCTGATAACCCATAATCTCCTCCATTACATTAAGGCATAGTTCACCACAGAGAGCGTGCTGCGTCACTTTTTTCATCAAACATTAATAATGAATGAGGAAAAACTGCGAATCTGGCCTCACAACTCTTGCCGTCCTTGTCCTGATATAAGCCACCCAGGAACCTCCCTGTCTAACAACCAGCTTCACTTTCTTATAGAAATCTCCTTTTTATTACTTTACTCCAGTCTCAGGTAGCACAGAAAATATTTCATTTCATTACATTTAAAGCTACTCTGTAATTTTATACTTCAGCTCTGTGTTTTTTGTTTCCAGTGGCAACAAGACAAATTATCAGTCCACCAGCTGCCCAGCACCAAATAGCAGGAAATCACCGTTAGCAACTAGTTGTTGAACACAGTAGAGTCGTTAGCAACTTACGTGTTGGGCATTTCTGACATGACTTGACAAAGACCTAACAGTGAGGAAAAGAAAGAGAGCATGCTGGACTGTATGTCAGATGACTGACGTGAATGATAATATTATTAATTTAGTTAGTAGAATTTTAAATGCTTATGATAATAGTCCTCTCCAAGGAACCATCACCTTATTGTGGTGGAGAGGTTTGTGTGCCCTAAGTATCCTGAGAGCTATGTTGTCTGGAGTCTACTCCTGGTAGGGTCACCCAAGGCAAACAGGGCCAGACAAAGAATGGTTCAGAAGACCCTATGAAAGACCGAGAAGGGAAAAAAGTGACCCTGCCCAGAGAAAGCCCAGGCCCCACATCTGGAGCCAAGCCTGGACGGAGGGCCCGTCAGTGAGCGTCTGGTGGCCAGATCTGTCATGGGGCCCAGCAGGGCTCAGCCCGAAAAGGCAACATGGATTTTTCCCTCCACGGTGGACCCGCCACCTGTAGGGCAAATCGATTGGGTCGGGTGCGCTGCCATATGGGTGGCAGTGATGACAGGGGGTCACGACGGACCAGAACCGGGCGGCAGAAACTGGCTATGGGGACGTGGAATGTCACCTCACTGGTGGGGAAGGAGGTGGAGATTGTGCTGGAGGTGGGTCTGGTGGGGCTTACCTCCACGCATAGCCTCGGTTCTGGATCCAATCTCCTGGATAGGGGTTGGACCTGGTTATTCTCTGGAGTTGCGTCAGGGGCGAGACGCAGGGCGGGTGTGGGGATACTCATAAGCCCCCGGCTGAGCGCCGCTGTGTTGGAGTTTACCCCGGTGGATGAGAGGGTCGCCTCCCTACGCCTTAAGGCTGTGGGAGGGAAAACTCTGACTGTTATTTGTGCATACGCACCAAATGGCAGCTCATAGTATTCGACCTCCTTGGGATCCCAAAATGGGGTCCCTCACGGGATCCCTGTAGGGGACTCCATTGTTCTCCTGGGGGACTTCAATGCACACGTCGGCAATGTTAGAGGCACCTGTCACCATGCTGTCAGGATCAGACAAATTCTATAAGGCAGGAAGCTCTCCAGGGCAGCTCATACAGATTACCCTGACAGCCCACAATGAATCTGACACACTCAGTGGTGGAATATTCTGACATACATTTACTAAAGTTGATTATTTTTGTCTTTTTTTGTGCAGTAAAACAATTCCACTACACGATCCCACGTTTGTATAGTCACTGGTTAGTTTCTGGTTTGTCTTATTTAAGATGTCAATTGAGTTATTGGCTCTTCCTTGTCTCACATGGTTTCATTTCAGTCCTCGTATATTTGTGCAGGATCTATGTTTGTTGCCCATACTTATATACTAATTTATCTTTTGGTTGTAATGGAGTATTTTTGCATTGCTATTTTGGTACGGTCATTCAAGGACCTGGATACACTTCATTAAACAAACACATGCACAGCTCACCATCTATCTTTATAGGAACCCAAGCAGCATCATTTGCACACCAATGGTGATGCTTTGTTCAAGGCGAGAGTCCTCTCCTCATCGAGAGATCACTGCATACATAATGAATGAGTGCGAGGGGACGAATTTACCAGAACACCCCACACATAGAGCCCTTGCCTTCCTTCTGCTGCTGAACACAGTGTCTATGTTGGACTGCTTGTAAAGCACATTTGAATGTCCTCCATGTTTCACCAAGATCTAATTGTCTTTAATGAATACCTATTGTTTTAATCATTCAGATAAAATGGTGTTTCATGTCTACTGTGATAAAAAAAAATCACTGGGAACATGCATTAATAAACCTATAAGTATTAAAAGAGCTGAATTATTTGTAGCAGAGCGAGCAGAGGGAGAGAGTTATGAGAGGGAGGAGGAAAGGTAAAAGGCAGTTTACAGGTCAGAATAGAATGCACAGGAATGGAGGCATCATGGATCTGTTGTTCTTGTTTTGTGCACAATCTCTGGGTTGGAAGTGGAATAGAGGAAGAGAGAGCCTGGGCCCGCGATGATGATAAAATATTAACTCAAACAGGATATTTAAAGCCTCTGACATTCTTTCCTTCGTCGACATGTTGGAAATTGCCAGCAGCAAGGCTGCAGTTTTCATGTTATGTCAAGTTACCATGAGAAATCAAAGGTCTGGTGGACCAATTTTATCTTTCCTATGTTAGGCAATTCAATGTTTGGGTAACATTCTGTTATCACATGAGTATCAGTAAATTTAAATTCACTGGAGAGTGGAATCATTTCTTTGTTGATTTCAGTCTTTTGTGCCTGTGAGAAATTCCCATTAAACAGCCTCTGTCATGTTCCTGTATATTCATGATCTGTGGTGAGTTAAAGGACATGGAGGCTGTTCCTCATTTGGCCAGGCCTGACTTCGAAGACAAATGCTGAGGTAAATAAAATTAGGAGTACATGTGAAATAATTTCATGGTTTGGCAAAAAAAAAAGTGGTAAAGGAGGAAACACCTAGCTTAGCTATCTCCAAACATAAAATATATCTTCCTATCAGCTCCTCTGATCTTTAATTATATTGACCAGTCAGAACAGAAATGTGCAAAATTGTGGATCATCCATCACCATCTGGTACAGTTTGCCCTTTTCCACTCTTTATGCACAGCTACACATTTCCCCATTAGCATCATGGGGATTGATCTTTTCTTAAATATGCAGCTGATGAAGTGAAAAGAAGAAGAGATGCTCATTTGTCAGCTATAAAACACCATCAAAGGAAAAAGTGGGTATTAGTAATAGTTTACATATAATTTACAAAACAATTAATAAATAAGTTATAAACCTGTAAAAAAAGCCATGAACACCTTAAGCCCAGCATCCTGAGCACAGATGTCTTTCATTCATAAATGTCACTTCACTAAAATGCTCTCTGTGGGGTATCACAGCTGTAAGGCTCTTAAACATGACCCTAGCTTCATTTAGACTTCATATGTCATCGTGTCAGATGACACAGAATAGTCAACACGTGTCCATTATGTCGATCACATACCCTTCTACCACCAAGATGACTGACAGCGCTGATCACTCCCTCCCCATCTCAGGTAAAAGGCCCTACATGTCCTGCACAGACACCACCTTAAGGCTTAGTGAGACCTATAGCCTGATAATCACTGGTTTCCTGTGACCTCTGTGATCATTTGTTTTTATTTAGCCCACAATGTCATTGTGATAAAGCGGATTTTCTCTACATTCCATACTAATATGTTTTTTGTTTTGTTTTTTTCAAATGATTCCATGTGTCCTATGAGCTCAGGAGCATCTGTCCATCATTTTTTCTATAACAGGTTCAGTGCCCCATGTGATTGGGTATATAGTTTGCTGACCTTATTCCTATTTGTCTCACACACAGGGCTAGATGTGGGTGTACTTGTGCACTGGCGAGTGCGTTTGTTTTCAAACCCCATGTGGCCATCACACAGTATGAGTGTATTGACCCTCCATATGACTCTGGACGGATGGGATGTGGACATGTGTTCTATTGTATCTGGAAACCCAACACTACTGTTACTTATCTCACCACCAGAAGAGACTCAGTTACTGATTAGACCAATGAAAATCTACACAGAATGTCTGCAGCGGTACAAAATAATTAAGCATTGGGTGGTAATTCTAGTGCATGTCACTTTATATTCAAACTGCATCATATTTCAAGGTGATGTTCTATATGTTAAGCAGTCTTGTATCACATTTTTTTTTCATATTAAGATAAAAACAATGCAGGATGACAGAAAAAATATAAATATTATTAGTATAATTAAATTCTGAACCTGCGTCCTTATGGCCCATCTTTTCTAGCTGATGACGTTTTAGCATCCAAATAAAAATGTTTCCGTTCTGATATTCTTTCCTATTTAATTGACTTTAATTAATCTAAAGTTGTTCACAGATTTATTTAACATAATAGAATATGTGGCCTATTTCAGAGTTCATTAATAATTTTGACCAGTGTAACGGAGTCAGTTATTGTAATTAGATTTATATTTTAAATTTAGTAGACATTACCTATGAATTGCTGTTATCATATAATGTATTGGTGAATAACAAAATAAAACACTTGAATAAATATAGAAATTGCTAAAAATATGGGATGAAAAAAAGTGCTTTTGAAAGGATCCCACTGAACGTATAAAGAGCAATGTCTGCTTTCCAGAAAATTAGAATCAGAATTTTATAAATATCTGAAAGGGAGAAGATAATTTAATTTCCAAGTAAGAAATAATGAGATTGAAAACCCTAAGTAGAAAGGAAAACACATTTTTTAAAAAATTCAGCACTCATCGGTTACGTAATGTGTGCTCTCTCCGGAAATCTCCTCAATCACTGATTTCTATCTTTCTTGTACCTCTTGTCGCTATTTCCAGAGCATCACCCCTAGAGGGCACTCCTGCCTTCTCCTTTGTTTCTGCCTTTTCCTTCCTCCTCTTCTCTCTAAGAACAAAAAAAAAAAAAAAAAAAAGCAAGATAACAAGTAAAGGTGAATAACCATCTCCATTAGTCAAATCTCAATTTAGAGTCACTAAAACTAAAACTGTGTCACTGCTGCCGTATGATGAAGAGCAACTCTGTTACTGTACAACATGTTAGGTGAGGACAGAGTTAATGAGTGGAAGAAGTCAAACTCCTTGTCTTTACTGGGTGAGGTCTGGTGCCAGGGCAGTCCTGCTGGATTAGCACTACATCCCATGGCGCTTGTCTCCTTATTACAAGCCGGTATGCACAGTTCAAGCATGTACAACTGCTCGTTCTTGCTCCTGTGGGCACAGCACTGTGACAAACAACACACACCCACACACACTTCTCCCTAACAACAGCGACGATGTTGTGGAAGCGCTGGCAACCTGCAGCAGGCCCGTGTTCCTGCCACCTGCCTCTCGCTGTTTGCCCTGGATTCAGCAGAGAGAGCTGCAGGGTGCAGCGCAGCATCTCCAGATGAAAGCAAGACGAACGACTACGGCAGAGATGTAGCTACAGCACCGAGGCCCCCCGAGTGTTTCAGCTCGCAGAGCAGGGTGGACTAAAGATAGCAGAAAACCAGAGTCAGCCGCCTTTAGAATAACAGCAGGTGTGAGTGTGAGAGGTGATGAAAGGTTACTGAGAAGAACACACAGCCTGAGGGTCACACCTCGTGTTGGAATACCTCAAACTGCAGAAGCAGAATTTATAAATCTGGTGAAATAACCATCAAAATCAATCAATTTATTGTATAGGATATATAATAATTAAAGAATATCATTGTGGCTTGTGATTCATGGAAGTCAGGCTTGTACTACCATCAAAAGTTAAGCGTGAAACGCTGCTTTTCCCCCTCCTCTGCCATCTCCTTTCTACCCTTTTCTTTGTCTCCTCCTCTGCTCACGTTTTCTCCTCCTCTTCCTCCTCCTCCTCCTCCTCTCTCCATCACCACAAAATGCTATTAATAGAACACACTGCTCTCTCTTTTAAACTGCAGGGACCATATACTGTGCTCTTAAATGGAGAGAAGAAACTGAATATACCGGGAGACATTTGAAAATGTCTTCTACGCTGCTCATGGCTACAAAGACTGGATGTCCTAAGAATAACAACAAAGAGGCCTCGCGTCGATTTATGGCATTCTTTATCGGCGCAGGTGTTGTTCATCTAAAATTAGCTCCTTAAATCATTTGCTAAATAAATATATTGCTACAATATGAACATGATGTGATCATCCTCATCTTTAACAAATGAATACAGTAATGACACACAATAAACACACAGAACACAGTTTCAGATTAATTGTTATTGGCTTCATTATTGATATTATTTTTTTCATGGTTATGATAGTTTGGAAGGAGTGTATGTATTTTAATTTCATATGTTTTCTGGTCTATAGATTGTCCTTATTTTCTTGTAAAGTGCAGATAGTACTATGTTTTTTATCCAGACGACACATACACTTTATAGTACATGGATCTTACTCAATCATCCATTAGAATTTATTTACATTATTCTGTCACATTTCATTTCATAGAAAGAAAATTCTTTATCCACTGCACCAGTGTTGATGAATGTCTTCAGGCCTCTATGATACGTGGTAGAAATGGGGAGGGGGGGGGGGGGTCAACATCTGTACATATAGTTGCATTAGATACTACACTATCAGATGCTGGGGTCAAATGAAAGACAAAACTTCCATCCTCTAATACAAACATGCATACAGATTGCATATTGATTATTGTGTGTCTTTTGTGTGTGTAATTGTCTGGGGTTTTTTTTTTTAATAGCAGCCTAAGCCTTCCCTTAAAGAACTGACACCATGGAGTGACAACAATCCCCAAAAGTCAAAAAGCTGATATTTACATATAACTGAGTGTTTGATGGGTAGCAGCAGAATAAAGCCAACTTGTCTTCTTCTTCTTAAAGGGTCACTTCAAAAACCAAGCCAGTTCGCGGGATCAACATGTAATGAGTCGGATGAAACACAAGAAAAGGACTTAAATTTTCTTAACTAGCGGACAATTATCATTCTGTGCATAGATTTCTCAGCCTTGTCACTGGGGCACCGTTCTCCTGGATTAACTTTGCTGGTGGATCCCTCAGCAGGTGAGCTGTGATAGTTTTAAAAGCTTCAGTGCTTCCTATAAACAATACGAGATCATTCAAATTGAAATTGTGACTATGGAATAAATTTTTTTTTTTTACAGATTAAATATGTAGGTGGACAGACGTACTCCGGTACGAGTTGCTACAGTGAATTTAGCTGAGGTACAGCAGTGTTCCTAATTTCACACATGGTAGATAAATGTTGCAGTGCTTGCAGCATTTATCAAAAATAGCTATCTGGAAAATGTAATGAAGACAATATGATGCACTGCATTTACATGCATAGACAATTATTTTTGGTAAGACTGTGCTTTTTTTTTCCACATATGCATTTATGCAAATGGATGTCCCATAAATGCAGCTATACAAGTGGGCCAGTCTAACATTCAGCAGTTTGCTCTCTTTCTTGGGTATACACACACCCAAACACAGACACAACCTCCATAGCTCTACATCAGTACTCAACAGATAACAAGATTTTATAAAAGTAAATTATATCTAAAAAAAATATATATATATCTGTTCTCCACTGTGACAGCTCTACCAAAAGGATTATGGAATATTGCTGAAAATGATTTAATCTGGCCCTACCTCCACATTTATGCTACTTTAAACCACAAATACAACAGCTCCAGTTTATTGCTAAAAAAAAAAAATTGAAAAAAAGACGAAAAAAAAACTTGAATAGTACATGAAAACAGACATGCATCTGGAGTTGATGTAAGAAGCATGATGTCCGACATTTACTGAAGGAATTATGACAACATATTGATAGCCATTGCAAAAAAAATACCCTTTTTTTTTTTTGCGGGTTGAGGACTCGTGAGCATGATGACACCTTATAAATAACCAGGACAGATTTACAGCGCTTATAAACCTTTTCACCATTTTGATTGTAACAGAAAAAAGAAGGATAAGTGCAAGAAACCTGGACATGCAATCACATGAGTCCTTGGTTAGACATTATCTGATACACTGCTGCTAATTATCACATCCCATATTGATGTTTCTACCTTTTACTGTTACCTTGGCAGTGATGAGCAAACTGTGATGAATCTCAGCTGGACACAATCCTAGAACCAGAAGCTAAACCACATTTAATCCCAACTTTTAAAGATGTGATTAGATTCTGTCAACAATGCTTTAAATTTCAAATCTGAGCAATTTAACTTGAATGAAATGCTTCCTGTTAAAAAATATCCTGGCCAAGGATGATACAGATTTGAAAAATTCCTTATCTTTTCTTTTAACAACCATTTCCCAGAAAGTAAAGCTTTGCTCTTTGAAATCAACACGTTTGATGTTTCTGGAAAAGTCACAAGTGAAGTGAATTATTTCGAAAAACACACTTTCAGGTTTTTTTGGGGTTTTTTCCTCCGTTTTGTTTCTCTGGTTGGGGTTTTGAAACCAACATAACAAGGAAACATTGCTCAGGACAATTATCTTCATCATTAAAAATAAGTTTGCGTGTGGAAAGGTTTTTGCTTTCTCTTAAACATTGCTATTTTCTCCAACAAAAGAATAAGTGTACTATACTTTTTATATATAAATATGTATAAGAAAGTAATTTGTCTACTGTAATCATTATGCTCTTTCAGTCTAAAACGCTGCTTCTTTGAGAATAAAATGCATGCTTCTAGGAATGTTTTTCAGGACATGCAACAGTAGGAAAGTAGTGTGAACCCAGATAGAAGGCAGTTTGAGGGAAGCATTATTCCTTAAAAGTTACTATTTTGATCTTGCGGAAGTGATCATGTGCCAAAATTGTAAATAAAATAAAATTTTAAAAAAATTACTGCAAGTCTATAACATCTGCAACTGGAATTATTGGTCAAAACTAGAGTGTGACTGATTGCCTGTGATACATTTAAAGTTTAACGGCAATGATTCTACATGGAATGTAAGAATTCACTAGAACACCAAATTCTGTATGTTTCAGATTTGGCTTTATAATAACCCCTTAAGAAATCCTCTAACAAACACAATAAGGTTCTTTTGTTTAGCTACCTGCAAGCATCCTTAAAAAAGTATGGACTCATACAGAAGGCAGTGTAGACATAAATATACAGTGGTGTGATGTTGCAAGTGGCAGTCAGTCAAGAAACGTGGAAATTCTCATTCAGATAAAAATATCATGCAATAATCTACCACCTATGTTTACTACTAACTTACCTACCTACCAGGTAACGGTTAAGCCAAAACTAACCTACCGATCTATGTGAAGAAGTATTCTGTGTGTTTGTGTGTGTGTGTGTGTGAGAGAGAGAGAGAGAACTGTGTAAAACAAACCAAACAAGAAGAAACATTCAAGCTGTCCTCAACTCTCCGCTGTAAGACCAGTTTTGGGTGAATGCAAGGGGGAAGCTCGCATTGCAATACATACAGTACATGTAAGACCAAAGCAGTGAAAAGTCAAGGCCATTGTCAGTCATTCATCAGATACTGATACCCGCTAGGAAAGGGAGGTGTCAAACCACAAGCTTAGCTGATGGCTGTCATTCATCCTTGAAATAAAGCGATGTACTTAACCACCAACCTCGTCACAAATCACCCACTGGGCATAGGAGCGTGGGGGTTGGCTTCGCCTTATGCTCACACATCCTCTTATTTCTAAATGGTGAAGCATAAGACTGTTTAGTTTCATTGGCTCCTGGAAGCAGCATATGTAACGCACAAGTGGGGCTGTTCGTAAAGCGCATGGCAAAGCAGTGTGCCATGAGAAACGAGGGCCAAGGGAAAGAGACTAAAACAAAGTCTGTGCTTGTAGTTTTGTTCGTTTGTTTTTTTTGAGCGCCATAATTTCTGGTTTTTGTTTTTTTTTTCTGCTTGCCGTGTTTCACCCTGTTATTCTTTTTTTTTTTTTTTATCACTACTCAGTTGTGAGATGGGAAGTATTCTTAAGTATTCTTTCTTTTTTTTTTTCTTTTTTTTCAACAACCACATGATATCAATTCCATGCAGAAATGCAAAATTTTAAATTTTACCCTGATAGCTGTCAGGAGATTTAAGGGCAAGCAGTAAAGTGTAAACACACAATAAGCAGAGTGAGCTAATGGTCTTTGTAATACCCCCCCTTCCCCCTCTACACTCAACATCCTGAATTCTATTGCCTTGATTTTTCCAGGACATGTGAGGTGGGAGGTTGTACGGCTTTCCCATCCAGGTGCTCAACTCCACATTGCCTGCCGTGACAAGGAGGAAACCAGCAGAGGACTACACGTCTGTGAGCATTTTGGTGATGTTGACATAGTTTGTGTTTGCCAATGTGCAGTTGGCCGTCTTAAGGTTCTCTTCTTGGAAGTCCTCGTTGCTGTTGTTCACAGCCTCCTGGATCTCCATATAGTCTGATTTACTGATGGTGGAGCCGCTCCGGCTCTTCTTCAGCTCCTCGGCCGAATCGGCTTTGGCCACGTTGACCTGTAGGTACTGCGCCTGTTCCTCACCCTCAGTTTCACGGTGATAGAAATAGTTGAAGTTGGACACAATCACAGGCACAGGCAAGGCAATGGTCAGCACACCGGCAATGGCACAGAGGGAGCCCACGATCTTGCCACCAATCGTAGTTGGGACCATGTCACCATAACCGACTGTCGTCATGGACACCACGGCCCACCAGAACGCATCCGGGATGCTCTCAAACTGGGATTCGGGCTCATCCGCTTCAGCGAAGTAGACAGCGCTTGAGAAAAGGATGACCCCAATGAACAGGAAGAAGATGAGCAGGCCTAGCTCTCTCATGCTAGCTTTCAGGGTCTGACCCAAAATCTGAAGCCCTTTAGAGTGACGTGAGAGCTTGAAAATTCGAAAGACTCGCACTAAGCGGATGACCCTGAGAATGGCTAAAGACATGGCTTGCTGACCTGCTTGACCATCCTCCGGACTGTCTGCTAGCTCCGTACCAAGAGTGATGAAGTAAGGGATGATAGCGACAATATCGATAATGTTCATTATGTTACCAAAAAAGCCTGCTTTGCTTGGGCAAGCAAAAAATCTCACTAAAAACTCAAAGGAGAACCATATGATGCAAAGAGTCTCCAGGATAAAGAAGGGGTCGGTGAAGTAAGTCGATGTATAGCTGATGATCGTGGTGTTGGTCTCAGGTGAAAAAACTTTTGCGTGAGACTTGTGCATATCCTCTTCGTCGTTACGGAAAATGGGGAGAGTCTCGAGGCAGAAGCTGACAATGGATATCAGGATGACCATGACAGAGATGATTGCGATAATCCTAGCAGGACCGGAGCTCTCTGGGTACTCGAACAGTAGCCACACCTGTCTTTGAAACTCATTATCAGGAAGGGGCCGCTCCTCCTCCTTGATAAAACCCTCATCTTCTCTGAACATCTCGATGGCTTCCTCTCCCAGCTCATAGAAGCGAATTTCCTCTGAGAAAATATCAAGGGTGACATTGACCGGCCTTCTTAGCCGCCCCCCAGATTGGTAATAATACAGTATGGCATCAAAGCTGGGTCTGTTCCTGTCGAAAAAGTACTCGTTCCTCAATGGGTCAAAGTACCTCATCCTCTTTTTGGGGTCGCCAAGCAGAGTTTCTGGGAACTGAGAGAGGGTTTTAAGTTGTGTCTCAAAGCGCAGTCCTGAGATGTTGATGACCACTCTCTCGCAACACTCATGGTCAGCCTCCGGGTCGTAGTCCTGCGGGTGCCCCGGGTGCGCGGCCGCCTCGTCAGAGGGGTCGCCTGTGGCAACAGTCATTCTGCAGGGGGAGGACGCCTGCACTTTTCAGTGAGTCCGGGTCCTGCAGCCTGGATAACTGCAGGCAGGGGCCAGAAGAGGGAGGGGGCTCAACACTGTACAGACCTGACGGCCACAGGATGTCACCTAGGATCCGACTACATGTAGGACAGATAAAGCACAGACGGACAACAAGGTCAGGTAACCTGAAACATGATTCAGCATTCGATTGTTCTGCCAATCAGTCCACAGATGTCAAGAATCTGCTCTAGCATGCGGGGCGGAGGATGAATATGTGGTCACACACAGTTTCACTAACATTTGATGATTTCGAGTTATTTGATGAAGATACAAAAAAAATAAATCGGCTGATGAAATGTGACACTGACACTCCTGCTCCTGACTGGAGCAAATTAACATGCAAACAAACCATATTGCATATTTAAATACTCCAATGCAGGTAAACTCAGGGGCTGACAGGCGTAAATAACACTCAGAAGCTCATAAAAGGCACTTATCTGCTGCAACGGACAGCAGACACTGAAATAAATGGGACTACCTATTGCGGTGAAGCCATGCATGAATATGGCAATGCAGCAGGCTCCAAATTCATACAGACAGGATATCATAGCAAACCACCGCAGTCTAAAACACAAATGTACGAGGGGCTTTTCAGAGTTACCGCTGCACCCAAACTAACTCAACAAACACTTCATATTAATTGACTTCTGTTTAGTTTTATTGGAGCATTTTTAGACTTGAAATGGTGCCTGTCTGTGAAATATTCAAAAACATCTATAAATAATTTATCCATAGAAGGAACTAGGTTCCAAGAGGAAAAAAACAAAACAAAACAAAAAAACAGTTTCTCTTGTCTGCATCATCTCCACTCACAGGAGCACAGTTACAACAAATGGAATCTTTATGAAACCAACAAAATATCTAATCGTAGGCTGACTCCTCACATTTTCCATTAAAGTGAAAAATCAGACATTGAGTATAACGATAGCAGGACTTTAAAACACACATAATGGAGATCACTATGGGCTGGATGCTCTATCTTGATAACATACATACCTGTAGACATGTTTTTCAGCTGTGATGTGAGGTGATGCTCCTGCTGGACATTCGCACCAGAATGGTGAACAACCAGCTGCGAAGATCAGGTCTCCAATCACCCGGGTGGGGAGGTGGGGGAGGGAAATAATGTCCAATTTGGGGGCAGCTGATGGTCTTCACTTCATGTTGTCCACGGCATCCTTGCCGCGTTCTCCGGGTACAGTACAGTGTGTGCGGGTGTGTCCTCGCTTTCTCCTCCCCGACTCCTTTCTTTCGGGTAGGCTGTCGTGGGATGGCGATGGATAAAAAGGGAGGAGGGAACCGATTCGAGGAGGTGGCGGTGCTTCCCTCAATAAGCAAAGGTGCTGGGATCAGCAGAATGATCCGCCTCTACTGTTGCCCTGCATGACAGCCGCAAAGGTAGAAGATCCTGATCCTGATCCGGATCCTGATCCGGATCCTGATCATGATCAGAGAGACAACATCTGTAAAAGGAAGAGGCAAAGGCGGAGCGTAAAGGAGGCTGAAAGCTTCACAAAAAAAATAATCTTATTAACAGGCTTTAACAGTGAGACGCTCTCCAGGGGGGTGGGGGGGGGGGATAAAAACGAATCCCTTTTTCATTTCAGAATGCGACCAACCAGAAAAAAATATCCTCTGTTAATTAATATGTTTATTTCTGATTCGGTGACGCGTTCGTCGCGTAAAACACGATCGCGCCAGGAATCGGCTGATCTGCTCGGGAACAGTCAAGTGCGCCAAGACAGTTCTGAGTCTCGTAATTGCCTACATGGTGAGCAGAGCAGCGAATTCAGACACTGACTTGAAACGACATGCATGAGAGAGTCGCCCTTACGTAGATTACGCAATTATCCACAGCTCGAATCCCACGCGTAAAGAGAGCGGTCTTTAATTTGGGCGCGTAAATCCGCAGGTGTTGAGAGATTTAGGGGTTGTTGGGGTTTTTTTTTTTTTTTGGTGGTTTTTTTGTCGTGGGAGAAAGATTTTTGGGTGGAATAATTCTGCAGCCAGCAGTGGCAGCTGGGCTGGTTTATAAAGCGTAGGCAAACCTGCATTCGGGCACTGCCATGCATACTAAGAGACGCGCTGGAGATGGAGAAGCGACGGCGTCTCCATGCGCACTGGACTCCACCAGTCCTGACTTTATCTGCAGTGTGGGCAGTTTAAAGGGCTCTGCTCAGAACCACTGCTGATGCTCAGGTGGCTTCATCTTTTGACTGCGAAGGCCATATTAAGGAGATTTACCAAGAAATTAAACTCATTTTGTCCCCCCTTTTTTTTTTTACAAGAATCAGACAGTTGAGTGTCCACATATGTTCTTAAAAGCAGGTAAAATGAAATTGTTCTGCAAACATTCAACCTCAAATAAACGTGTGAGCAAATAACTTTGTCATTCTTATCTTAATGAGTTTTCTTAGATTAAATTAAAGCAGCAACAGGATTTCTAAAGTCACTTTCTGCTTTGTAATTTTTTTCCCCCAGCTGTTATATTGGTAACCTTTCCTGGCAACACACCTTATTAATTATAGATGGGTGGGTGACTGAAATAGAACAAAACCTCATCTTTGTGCTTTGCTATGTTCAGAAGAAAGAAGAAACTGATCAATAATCAATCCTCTCCTCTCAATATCAGTTCCTTTGCTGGGAATAGAAGCATGGTGGCCAGAAATAACCCTTGGAGAAGCCAAAGGTCAGCAGGAATCACTTGGTTGTTGTGGTTGTGTGTGTGTGTGTGTGTGTGTGTGTGTGTGTGTGTGTGTGTGTGCGTGTGTGTGTGTGTGTGTTGGGGGGGGGGGGTTGTGTTGGGCCCATCCCTTCTGTCAGTCTGCCTGCCTGCTGCCACACATTTGAATACCTCTCAGTATCTCTTAATGGCTTTCCCAGGTTCCTCATGACAGCGGAGTCATTATTTATGAGCCGGGGGCCGTTACAAAGACCGTTAATGCGGGCTCCAAAGCTCAGTTCACTTTGCATTATCCGGCTTGCTTTAATTAAACACGAAAGGTCCCAGAGCTCTAAATGATCCGCGTGTTTCAATCATACGGGGAGGTGAAAATGGGTTCCGCAACTCGGCCAATGAAGGTATCAATGATGAATTTGTTTTCAAGAGGTATTGATTTCAGGGCTCATCTCCATCGGATGTTGGTTTGGCTCCTGAACGAGGAGAAGAGGAAATGAACTTGTGGACTGTGAATATAATCCTGACCGTTTGTACAGAGTGACAAACGGAGGCTGCTTTAATGTAACGTTAAGGAGATTTGAGGTTATTGCCAATGCAATGTGAAGTTCCAAACAGTTTCCCATGTTAAAATAAAACACTGCTTGATTTATGTGAATATCAGGTGTCATGCTGATTTTTTTTTCCAGAGTATCCGCATCGTAAATTATATCAATGAAGTTTCAGCTGCTGTACGCAGCACTTGCTTCATTATTTACCATTTATTAGCACTGGACATGTCTCAACTCCAAATTGCACCAAATTTCACAGTGCACTTTCATATATTACCAGCTTCTGCTGATTTACTTACAAATGACTATGATTCTGACAATACTTACAAAAATATTACCAAATACTTTACAAAATCCATGTAAAATTAGCCAAATAGGGAAACTAAATAGTTTAAACATCTGATCATGTTCATTATGTTCATCGGGGTCCATGGAAAATTGAATTCAATTGTACATTCTTGCTTCTTGATGCTGCATTGCAGCAGCCACAGGTTTTTAAACACACACACAGACACACACACACACACACACACACACACACACACACACACACACACACACACACACACACACACACACACAGATGAGCTTTGCTCCACATGTTGTCTCCACTCTGATGTGTTGTTGCACTAACAGAGATGTCCTGCTTAAATATATGATGATGCAACACTTTGCTGTCTATCATTGTTCATTCGTGAATTATCTCATGCAAACCCATCAGCCCACTGGGTGAAAATCATATGGTCAGAATCTCATCCCGTATGTTGTTTTATGGCCAATATAAG
The DNA here is from genome assembly GCA_013358685.1 of Antennarius maculatus. NCBI lineage: Eukaryota > Metazoa > Chordata > Actinopteri > Lophiiformes > Antennariidae > Antennarius > Antennarius maculatus. Next base: position 2,813,868 of record CM023609.1, on the reverse strand, counting down.
TTTTCTTCTTTTTTTTTTTTTTACAAACTCTTCCAGCTGCTCCAGATCCGAGGCTTTATCCTCCAGGTTTGAGTTTTCCAGCGTTCATCTTTTTTCTTTCAGATCCTGACTGGAAAACTGTTCCAACTTGAACCGTGTCATTCTGTAAGTGGAAAACATCTGGCGACTTGTTTTAATGAAGGTGATAAATAAGGCAGCCTCCTGCCTGAACACCATCATCATCATCATCATTATCATTATCATTGTCGTCGTCGTCATCATCATCCTCTTGTGGTTTTAATTTTAAGCCCTTAAACTCCCCACTCTTTAACTTTTTTTTAAAAAAAAATCCCTCCTCAAATAATTTAGCACAAAAACTAACAAAAATTTCTGATTCCTTTTTTCTCATCAGGATATCTGGTGTCCTTAAAACCTTTGCTTTTAAACATTTTTCTCAACGTAGCTCTGCTGAAACTTTATTTATTGAATGCTGTAGGAGATGAGTCATTGTACTGTCACTGCTTAGGGTAGAAAAAAGAGACCACGTTATATATACGACTAAAGACTCAGGCTAAGAGAGTGGAAGTAGAACAAGTGGCTTAAGTACACAAAAATATACAGCGGGGCAGCTGCTTGTGGCCTTCTGATTGCCCCCTGGAGGCCAAAGGACATCTAATGCGGAGAGGTAAAACTAAAAGTGTGAGGAAGTGAGTCCATTGTTCAAAGGGGGGGGGGGGGGATAAGGAAAGAAAGGAGAGGAAGTACGGTCAGATTGATGCCCAACGGGACGCGTGCAGAGGAAGACAGTTGTCCACGAGCAGCTAGAGGGTCTCGCTGATGTTTTTAGTGCTCTGTTGTCCTGAAATATGAGGAAGCTATAGGTTTAATTGATAAAAGTGACTTTACATTATGATGACTCATGCTGCTGATCTGCAAGTCAGAAGTTGTCACGGACAAAACGCTGCGCGCTTAACTGTTCAGCTGTCAGCACTTTATTCCCTTCAGCGAGCTGTCCCCGTGTTAAACTGAAGGTCGGTGAGTCGTAGCTGGATATACTGAACTGCACGTCTGCTGTTTCGTACGATGTGTCTGTATGTGTGAGTGAAATCCAAGTCAAGGTGCTTACTTTAGGAACACCTGGATATATTACACCAAAGTGACACGAGGAATAAGATCTTTTGTTTGGAGGGAGAGAACTAAATAAAAATGACTTTGAGTCTTTGACAATAAGCTTTTAAAATGCACAGATCTGTTAACCGACGGGGATACTTTCATGGATTACTCACTGCAGTGACTTATTGCGACATTTTGCTCTACCCTGAATATGTAAATCTGGTTTGGGGTTATAAATTCACTAATTCATTTAACAGTTCATATAAGGCCTGTGTTTCACCATTTCGGGGTGAAAAGTGCGATATATGTGTGTGTGTGTGTGTGTGTGTGTGTGTGTGTGTGTGTGTGTGTGTGTGTGTGTGTGTGTGTGGCAGTGGAGCTTCAGATTGTTGGATTTGCAGTGACAGCCCCTGTGTCACAGTCATGATGCAATCCTCTGGGTTTTGATCATCCATTGAGTCAGAGAACATTCTGTGTCAGTCAGTCTGGTGTGCTGATGAGCCAGAGCTGCACAACTTCCAGAATCACATGACGTTACGATGAAAATTTAATTTCCACATCAAACATTCTAAGTTGTTCAGCTTTAAGATGCCAGAAAAGAACCTGAATTTTTGTGCAAATTTTGCTCTTCTTTAGTCGTCTGGCCTAGATCTCTAACTGGTAGCAGGAGGAGGCTGGCTGATGACATCACTCCTACAGTACCTCTGATGTCACTGGGATATTTCAGGTAAAGTTAGAGCAAGATGACAAAGCACTTATAATTTTCCTGCAGTCAGCTGCATTGCTTAAAGAGGAATCGGTGATAAGAACAAGTGTAAAAAAAAAAAAAAAAAAACCACAAACAAAGAAACAAACACAACCTGGATCCACCGTCAGCTTTAAATATATCTTCCCTCTGGGGAGGGGAGGGTGGTGGGGGGGGATATATGCTTTCGCTCACATGCTTTCTGGGCTTGTCTCTCACTGAAAGCTCTGATTCTTGATGCAGAAGACTGAACTTTATGAATAGCGCCCAGAGTGCCATTACATGTTCTGAAAGAGCAGATGAATGAATGGCACCTTGAGAAATAATGGCTATATGGTCTTATGGTTTCTGAATTAGGCCACATGGGAGTCACAGTTTTAGGGCAAATGCTATACCACATGAAAATATCATCGAATCGGAAAGACGTGTGTGCAGCACTGTGAATAATCGCGCCACGCTGAATTCTCTCTTCTCCTCATTGATGAGTTGAGATGACCTTGATGTAAAGTTCAAAGACGACAAGCAAGCACTTCTCTCGGTCGACAGTTCCCATGTCGGTACGCCGCTGCGAGGCCTCGCTTCTCTCATGCGGCGAATGTCGGCAGCGAGGAAGCATGAGGGGGAAGAGGAAGCCCAGGGTCTCCTCTAGCCCCCCCATCCTCAACCGATCATCCTAGTCTTGCAGACTCACGTCTGTGTGGAGTAAGAGAAAAACCAGCAGCTGAGCTGAATGCAGTTTTTCTTTTGTGACTAGCTTACAGCTATGCAACACTCATGCATGCTCTTTCACACACACACACACACACACACACACACACACACACACACACACACACACACACACACACACACACACACACACACACACACACTCAGACACAGTCCCAAATGGTGAGTGCGACACATTTATATTATGAAAAAATAGATATCCTTTTATTAATGTTGATTTTTTTTTAAATATTTGTAATTACAAACAAGCCTTTTGCTTTTACATAAGGATGGCTTGGGAGGATTTAATGTGCACGACAGACATCTTAATCAAGTAACAGGAAATAAATGAGGGAATGCTGTTTAACTTACTGTAAGTATAATAACTAGCATGACCACCCTGGCTGACAAGTGAATAACTTTATTGAAAGCCATTAGTAAACAATGATTGATCCTTCCATTAGATACCTTTTTAGCCCCACAGAAATAAAGTGTTTTCTAGAAACCCATTACTTAGCGGGTCCAGTTTGAAGTATATGCATCATTTGGACTCCTGCCTGTTATATCGTATTTTTTAAAAATTATTGACAGGGTTGCTCCCCTGTTGGAGCTAAATGATGAGGGAACCAATGTTGGCCGTGTTAGGTTTCTGTCAGGAAGCATTAACTGACTCGAATGCTTAATGTTTTGCTATTTGATGTTCACTATTGGTGGAGTTAACTGACTAACTCTACCAGTAGTGTTTTAAATTAAATGAAATAAAACAGAGTATGCATCCATCCATCTTCTACCGCTTATTCAGGGCCAGATCGCTGGGGCAACAGTCTCAGGAGGGATGCTCATACTTCCCTCTCTCCAGTCACCACTTCCACCTCCTCCTGGGGGGGGGGGGGATCCCGAGGCGTTCCCAGGCCAGCTGAGAGACATAGTCCCTCCAGCTGTCACATGGGGAGGGGTAAGGATCCAAATGCAGGACTCCATAGGCACAGCTTTTATCCATGTTTAATAAAAAAAAAAACTTAAACTCCGAACACAGGCCAGGATGCAAACAGAAATGCAGGCGGAAACAAGGCTGGAACAAAAACAGAACGTAGATCGACCGGTAAATCGAGAGCTTCGTCTTGCGACTCAGCTCCTTCTTCACCACGACAGACCTGTACAACGACTGCATCGCTGCGGAAGCTGCACCGATCCGTCTGTCAATCTCACGTTCCATCCTTCCCTCACTCGTGAACAAGACCCCAAGATATTTAAACTCCTCCACTTGAGGCAAAGAGTCTCGACTGACCTGAAGAGGGCACACCACCCTTTTCCGGTCGAGAACCGTGGCCTCGGGTTTAGAGGTGCTGACCCTCATCCCACTCAGCTGCAAACCGTCCCAGTGCACGCTGAAGGTCCAGGTTTGATGAGGCCAACAGGACAACATCGTCTGCAAAAAGCAGAGTTAAAACCCTTTGGTCCCCAAACCGGACTCCCTCCGGATCCTGGCTGCGCCTAGAAATCCTGTCCATAAAGATTATGAACTGAACCAGTGATAGAGGGCATGTCCTGCCGATTTCCCTACATGCACCTGGAACAGGTCTGACTTACTGCCGGCAATGCAAACCAAGCAGAGATAGAGATGTAAAAGTTACTTTATGGCACTACAGTATTTTATTTCATTACGTGTTGTTTTAATGTCCTGTAATCGTTTCTGGTGGTTCTTGGGGAACTGAACTTTCATATTTAGAGTACTTATGGCATTAAAATGATCTCGAATGACACTTATAGATAGAAAATTTGTAAATAACGACCTACGAACAATTTCTTTCTTACAAACAGACTCACAGAACCAATGTGTTTGTAATTTGAGGGCTACCTGTGATATAAAATCCTTCATCTTGAATAAATATAGAATCATGCTTCCTTTAATCCTGGTGTGACCCACATAAAGAGATGATATTATCTTCTAAATATGTAAATATAGTAAAAACAATGTGGATCTCCCCGTGTGGTCACATTATACTCTGAGTTCTCCACACACCTGAAAAACACTGAACTGCAGGTGTCTCGTTCAAGCGCTGCCGTTGTTCTCTGCAGGAGATGATTAACAGTAGTGGATAAATTGCAGACATGTTTTCATTTCCCCTGGTTAAAAATACATGGAAGAAGGACTTGAATTCCAGTCGGGGTGACAGAGGGAACAAAACCACTCAGCAGTTCTGAGCCAGAGCACCTGGAGCCGGGCTCTGGTTACAGCACTGTGGTTCTTACCCGCTCTGCGGAACCAAACATTCAGCAAGGACAGGTCGTCACATCAGCGCTGCACTGATCACAATCACGTTTATGGTCGTACTATGTGTCAGCTTTAGTCGTCTCAAATCTTCTTTTCTTCCTAATTCTGTGGGTTTCTTGACGTTTTAACATTCAAGTCATTGCATCGAGACCAGATATGAGCATTTAAAGCTTAAACTTAAACCAAACTTAAACTTTATTTGAAGGTAAATTCTTTAGCTATGCTTAGAGCTCAGCATGAATAGTGTCAAAGTATAGAAAATCATGCTTCCAACACAACTTTGACAGTTGCTTCTTCTTCCTTTCTTCAGACATTTTCCAAAGACTCAGCAATTTTTAGGTTACATTTGGGGAGGATGTAAAAAGGAGTGCACGGGTGAAATTATGGATTTGTGTACGGGTACAACCATCTGCAGCTGAACATCACAAAGACTAATCTCTCTATCTAACTAAAGATCATGTAAACACAGTTTGTTTGGGGGAGGCAGAGGAGTGTTGTTGGGTTTCTTCTCTTTTTGTAGAGCATGAATCCACACATTTTGTTAGTCACTTCAAAGAGATTATTTGAGCTTTAACCTGATTCTGCAACAGCAAACCCCCCCACCCCGTCGTAACAGCCACGTATGCTGCAAAGCAAATTTCAAACAGCTGCCATGTCCATTTCTATGCCTCCTCAAAGTCATGCAATTTGTAAGTAAAGTGAGTTTTTTTTTTATTTTTTTTTAGCACTCCAGCTCTCAACCTGTAATTGCCTTTGCCTCCTGGGATACACAAGAATTATGGGTCAGACTAAAAGCCTCTGGGTGGAATTCACGGTAGTTTCCTAAAATGCCTGACAAATCCCAGACAGGTACATGGCCAGTTCTACAAGGCAGTGTGTAAAAATAGTAAGTATAATGGTACAGGTTTTGCCCTGTGAAATGTCAGCAGACTACACTGTGGATTAAAGTGGGAGCCTTACCGTATGACGTAAATTACACATTATACACATTCAGTGGAGATAAAAATATAAATCCCACCATGACAAATTGTTGTCACACCTCCTAAGAAACCATTATTTTATAGAATGTTTTACACTCTTCAAAGGCTCAAATGAATGTAGAGTGTATTATTTTACATTGTGAATTTATTTACTGTGTTTCTCAAGAGCAGTCACACCTCAGGGAGCTCTGAAAAACTAACTGGTAGAATTAAGGATTCGTGAGGTGTTGTGCTGCTTAAGCTCCTCTGACAACAACAGCCACACACACACAGCATATTAAAATCTGTTATATTGACCTTATTGCACAACTGGTGACATGAAGCTTCAACAACCGCAATGCGTGATTTACTGCAGTAGACTTTTTTGTTTTTATCAACAGGTAACTGAGTAATAGGCTAATAAAATAATGATGGTGTATTTTCCAAGTTGTTAACGAAGAAGCGGGGAATGTTATTATATTAGCAACAGTTTGAAAACATATAAAACCCTTACAAATAAAATCAATAGAATGGCACAAGTCTTCAAAAAGGACCAAATACAATCAGCACTGGTTGAATTTTAACATCCATCTCAAGTTGTGGTAACTCGGTTCGTCCACTTGGGGGCAGTACTGAGCTTCCTAAAGAATATTAGAAATAACAATCACTCCGCCTGCAGCTGAGCAGAACATACGTCATGTAAGAAACTGATGTTTACAGTCTTCATTTACACTGGTAATGATCTGGTGATGACAGCACATTAACTATCTAATAAAGTAACAGAATTTAAGATAAAATTATTATTATTATTATTATTATTATTATTATTAGTAGTAGTAGTAGTAGTAGTAGTAGTAGTAGTAGTAGTAGTAGTATCATTATTATTTTACAATTACAGTATTGCTTTTATTTGTTTAGTAAGAAGTACAAAATTTGAACGATGGTTACTTTTTTCTATAGCGCCATTGATCTTTACATTTTGGATACACAATTTACATTATAGCAGGAATTAATCATTATTTTGTGAAATTCAAGATGCAATTCCTAGTCAAATTAACAAAGAAATCAACAGATCATGATAATGACGAAAAGAATTATTTGTTAACACGTTATTCTGAGAAACTCTCATTCATGTTTCAAACCATCGTGATACTTGAATGAACCAGACATGCAGACCTATGATTAATTCTCAATGGGCTTCTTTGAGTTTGGATCTTTTTATGTGTCCCTTGAGCTGCAAACCGTTTAATACTAAAGGCACACATTTAAATGTTTACTGGAGGGAATGAAAGGTAGCAAACATCAGACCTTGTTGACATGCCAAATCAGAGTATGGAGCAGCAACAGAGCAGCTGAATTATGGAGTACACGAATATAAAAAAGAGAGGAGTTAATTGGACAGTTATTCATTACTGAGCTTGATTCAATATCAACCTGAGATTTTGACCTACTCAGCATCTGATTTAAAAAAATACAAACCCTCCTTTTCTGAAGTTAATATCTAATTTCTCTCGCTGCTTTGATCTTTAAATAACCAATTATTGAAATAAAGAAAAATGATGTGTTGTAAAGATAAGCGTAATATCAGAGATCTGTCTCAGTGAACAAATTCAAGCACGTTTTTTTCTGCCCTCTTTTAAAAAAATTTACCAAAACAAGATCATCATAAACAAGTTTCTGGTTAAAAGGTGGCAACATTTTTAAATGTCTCCTAAACAAGAGCATTCGTTTTATTTTTGATGCACTGGCGCCTGTTGGTGGCGCTAGATGGAGGTGGGACAAAACAGTCTATTTCTTCTATCAGGAGGTTTGTCAACCCCCCCCCCCCCCAAAAAAAAAAAAACAAAACAAAACAAAAACAAAACAAAACAGATAACAGGTTAATATTCTACTCGGGTTCTAACATTGGTTCAATGTTGCCCCCTTTTCTATACTCCCCAAAGACACAAAGGTGATGATGAACCACAGAAAGTCTTTGCGGAAAAACATTACAGGGGGTTACCCTGGAAACCATCGTCGTCATGGAGACTGCCTCACAAGGCGGGCTGGGCGAGCACGAAGCGGGATGCTCTGCACGTGCTTCCTCTCTCAGTCCACGCTGTTTTCATCCCGTCATCCCATCATATGTCCTCCAACACAACACACCCAGTCACACATAGTGGACTGCATCTTTAGTCAGAGCTGACAAGGACATTTCGAGTCATCGTCACTTCATCTGTATTTATTTAATATAGGATGTAGAGACATGATAAAAAATACAATTCTACAAAAATTTCAACTCATAACTTTTGATAAACCTTAATATCAACACCACTCTGCGTGTTACTACCCGAATAATAATCCGAACAAGACTCAGAGTCTAACATCTTGAAGGGTTATGATATTAAATATAACATAAACAGACATTTGTCTATATAAATTACCATACTGGACAAGGAAACTCTTCTTTCCACGAAGCACAAGACGGTTTTTTCTTCTTCTTTTTTTTTTTTTTTTTTTTGATTGGCGGATAGATGCAATAAAGTAGACTACTCTTCACGTGTATATCCAGCCATCAACACCAACAGCTTTGGCTTTAACATCTAGATATGTAGGCGTAATGTGGCACAACACGCAAACAAAACTGTTTTAACAAGCCACTGATTTGAGATGAACTGTTTCCTCCTGACAACACACTGGTGTCAAAATAAATACACTTTCCATTGCCAGTGCTCTATAATAATAATACTTTTTGAGCTCTTAGGAATACTTAAAGGTGGAAAATCTACATTGGAAATAAGTAAAATCACAATTTCTCGTCTGTTTGAATGAGACAAAAATGACTTGTTTAAACGAACATCTATGCAGCCTTCACCCACAGATATGGACCGACACGTTAAGACTATAAAAATAATATATTATAGCTACTTTTTTTTTTCCCCGTCATGCTTCAACGCATGATCCACTCAGGAGTTTCGTTTACACGTCCGTGAAGATCTTTTTGATGTTCACGCAATTCTGATTGTTCTCCGTGGTGAAGTTGGGGGGCTTGAACGCACTGGTGATGCCCTCCTCCGTCACCATGTACTCAGACTTGCTGATGGATGAGGAGCTACACGACCTCATCAGCTCCTCTGAGGGGGGGTGTTCACAGCTCCCTACATTCATGTACTGAGGCTGCTCCTCTCCGTCAGTCTCCCTGTGGTAAAAATAATTAAAATTGGAAACAATCACTGGCACGGGTAAGGCAATGGTCAGCACCCCTGCTATTGCGCACAGCGACCCCACTATTTTCCCACCAATGGTCACGGGATGCATGTCCCCGTATCCCACCGTGGTCATGGTGACCACAGCCCACCAAAACGCATCTGGGATGCTGGTGAAACTGGACGAGGGGTCGTCTGCTTCTGCAAAGTAAACCGCGCTGGAGAAGAGAATAACTCCAATGAAAAGGAAAAAGATGAGTAATCCGAGCTCCCGCATGCTCGCCTTGAGGGTCTGCCCCAAAATTTGAAGTCCCTTAGAATGTCGTGACAGCTTAAAAATGCGAAACACTCGAACCAGTCTAATCACCCTCAGGATGGCGAGAGACATCGCCTGTTGGCCGCTGTTGGTCTCCTTCTCCGCCAACTCGGTCCCTAAAGTGATGAAGTAAGGGATGATGGCGACGATGTCGATGATGTTCATGATGTTTTTGGAGAAGGAGGCTTTGCTGGGGCAGGCGAAAAACCTCACCAGCAACTCGAAAGAGAACCATATGATGCACAGAGTCTCTATCACGAAGAACGGGTCAGTGAATGGGCTTTGCGCGTGGGGCGCAGTGCCATTAACAAGAGTGGGCGCCACCGTGGCTTGGTCTCTCTCATCCCGGAATTCCGGGAGGGTCTCCATGCAGAAAATAACGATCGAAATCAATATGACAAGCACCGAAACGATGGCTATCCCCCTTGCTGGCCCGGAGCTTTCAGGATACTCAAACAAAAGCCAAACCTGCTTTTGGAAATCACATTTGGGTAATACGCGCTCCTCTTCTTTGATAAAACCTTCATCGTCACGGAATTTCTCCATCGCCTCTTCTCCGAGTTGGTAAAACCTGATCTCCTCGGAGAAAATATCAATGGGAACATTAACAGGTCTCCGTATTCGTCCCCCTGACTGGTAGTAGTAAAGGATGGCATCGAAGCTGGGTCTGTTCCTGTCAAAGAAGTACTCGTTCCTCAGCGGGTCAAAGAAGCGCATCCTTTTCCTGGGGTCCCCCAGCAGCGTGTCTGGGAACTGGTTGAAAGTTTTTAGTTGCGTTTCGAAGCGCAAACCCGAAATATTGATCACCACCCTCTCGCAGCATCCCTGGCGGCTGCGCTCGTATCGATCCGCCGACAGGTGAGGCGCCGACAGCACGGCGGACTCCTCCAACATGTTCTCCACCGTCATGACGCCCGTCTCAGCGTCCACATACCCACGGATGTCTGTGGAGTTGCTGCCCCTGTGCCTGGTGGACGAGGGCGACTGGTTCACATTGTATGTGGACTCATCCATACAGGTGGTTGTCGAGTCTGGAGCGGAGGTGTGTGTGTGTGTGTGTGTGTGTGTGTCTCTGTGTGTGTGTGTGTGTGTGCGCGCCACGCCTTCTCCAAAGCCAAAGCCTACCGCTTTGGAGAGCTGGAGTCGACGCCACTCACATCTAGTTTAACCATCGTTCCTCTGTGGGTATATCCACGCACTGAGGCGCCGCGCTCCACTCTGATTCCTCCTTAAAAAAAATAAATTAATAATTTTTTTTTTTTTTTTTTAATTGTCGACACCGCCCACGGCGCGCATATGTCGGACATACGTCCACAACCCGCCCGGTCGGAAATGAATTTGACACTTTACTGTCAAGTTAATCACAGTTTGATCCAAACGCGGCCGACCTTAAACAAATCAGATCCATGAATGTTTTAATCCAAGTTGGATTATTTGGATGTACATTCCCTGAATTAAGACATGATCAGTCCTTCATTATTTGGAGTAAATAAAGAAAGACATTGAGTCTTCCACCTATATGACACCATGATGGAATAATGTCTCCGGACACTGGAAATGAAGCAGATCTGATGCGTTCTTGGTTTTTTGTTGTTGTTGTTGTTGTTGTTTTTTTTCAAGGTGATCTGAACAATCTATTGTTGCGTCGTGATTCTCAGCATATTTGATCTTCTGAAAACGGTGAACAGAAAATGAACGAGTCCCCATTGTTTGTGTGTGACTGAGGTGTTGTTGCTCTCCGAGGTTCTGAAATCAAACGTGCGCTCCTCCTTCAGGGTTCAGCGTTCATCAATCTGAAGATGTTCTTGATACCAACTCTTAACCGGGCGCAGACACACACACACACACACACACACACACACACACACACACACACACACACACACACACACACACACACACACACACACACACACACACACATACGAGAAGCGTTGCCCTTTGTTTCCCTGCGTGATTAACGAGGAAAATTCAAACCCGATGCTTGTTTGTAATTCACGCCGCTCGGATTGATCAGAGGAGACTTTCAGGTCTCAGCAGTAATCAGTTCAGGTTGGATGCAGCTCTAAAGCACAATGAACACGTTATTTATTTAAATGTATTTAAATGTGATTTAATTCAACATGTCTACTTCAAAGCAGAGCCGTAATACTAGTTTGCATCTTTTGTGAAACAATTAGACATGTAGGAATGGAACATGTTGAGACATTACCATGATTTATGAAAATATTGGAGTTTTAAAAAATAATAAATATAGATTTAAAAATATCAAAAAACAGGAGGAAATCCAATTTTATTCCACTCCTTCATCATGAAGGGTCCTATACCAGCTCCCTGTTTAGAAGAAGGTCTCTCATCACTGAACACAAGGCCTGTTAGAAATATGTTGGTCATGTTTGGGGCGTTATTCATGAAATTAGATAAGAAAAAAATCTTGTACGCCCCCAACTCACTAACCCCACCCCATCATAATCTAATGGATTGTTCCTTGGGGCGCACTCTAATAATCTGATCAGGAAATGATCACACACACACACACACACACACACACACACACACACACACACACACACACACACACACACACACACACACACATGCATACACACACGCGTGCACACACAAGGAGAACTTGATGTCTGGCTTCCACCCCACCTCAAAGACTCTTGACCTGAATAAGGTTTCACATTAGACATGAAACAATTACTTGATTATTGGACTTGTAATCACTTGATTTCTTTTCCAACCTCAGTTATCATCCATTCACCGACTACAACTTCAATAATGTTACCTTTCTTTCTTTTGTTTCTTTTAAAATAAAAAAAAACCCCAAAAACTTTTGTCTTTCTTCCACGTGATGAAGCGATAAATTGAGAAAGTAACATGTAGACTGACTGAGAATGAATAAACTGTTATGTGGAGCACTCCTCCAATCACATCTGCACACACGCACACACACACACACACACACACACACACACACACACACACACACACACACACACACACACACACACACATAAACACATACACGAACACAAAGGACACACTGCTGCTGCTATCTTATTCAAATACTGCAGGTGCAGCTCATCATCTTTCTTGACTCACTGTGAAGAAGTAGAAATGTACATTATGATTACAGTCTTTCACAAGCTGGAACAGAAATTATGTCATTTCCTTTACATTTTCATCAAGTATTTTTATACTTAAATCAACACAGCTGCCACCAAACACACTGGCGCACAAACCAGGCTGCACTAGTTTCCAGTTCTGAACCTGGGGATCATTTCGTCAGGAAAGGCGTGAGGCATAAAACCCTGAGCCATTTCAACAATGGAGATTTCAATTGAATTTCAGCTTTATTTGTCCTTAAAGAGCATTTTTTTTAAAGCATGAAGACATTAAAACAAGACAGCAGGATAAAAAGACCTTAAAGTGTGTATGAATTAAGTATTTCGGGATACGGTCGTCATGAGCTCTGGGATGCTGACCTGTAAAGGCAAACAATCCCTATGATGTTAAACTGCTAAATTTAGACTATCAGTGGTTAAATTGTGATAAAAATGCACATATTAGTCACACAAAATGAGGACAAAAAATGTGGTTAATCCATTTTGACCACATCTGAGCAGGAGCATCTATGAGATGAGGTGATCCATATTACATGGCTTTTAAAGTAATGTGCCTCAGTAAGTCAGGGTCGGTAATTTAAATGCATGACAATAAATGCTGGGAATGGTAATCTTGGGGTTAAAGAGAGACTCCGCACTAAAAGCATCGATCGTCTTCTCTGTGCACCATGCAGAAAAGGAGACATGTAGCTTAACCAATTTCCTGCTTGTCTGGTTATGGTTTTTTTTTTTAGGTGATGACAGTTTCTTGCTTTTCTCCATCAGCATCAAACACAGCCACAGCAGCTCTTTCAGTGATTGCATATAAATAAGCATTGGAAAGTTAGTCCTCTGCAGGGAGAAAGTCATGCTGCTATTAACAACCACTCCAGTGGCTGCATCTCAGCAAGCATGGGAAGTTTTGTCTGGGTTGCATCTCCATGGCAACAAAACATAGAATATTTTCTTAAGAGAATAGGAGTTAAGTCTAAGAAGTTATGTAATTTCCGGTCCAACTCGTGCAGGAGAGAATATCAGACTATTTTCATATTCCTGCAGAGGAATGATACGTTACATATCAGGATGAAACAGAGACTTGTTGCTCTTGGTTCTTTTTGTAATGCGTGTCGTCAAAACCACAGAAGCATCAGGTTTATAAAAACATAGAAATGGTTATTATAAAGCCTATACACCGGGCTGAAGATACCCTGATTCAATGACAACATTCATTTTAAAGATTTTGGTTGTAGGGACTCCCATTTTCTCATTTTTATCTAACACACGCTCCGTTTTCACACAGAGGATAGGAAATAAATTACATTTATGTCTCTTTATGTCTCACATAAGTAGCGATGGTAAACACACGCTGACAACACAAGATGTGATTCAGAATCAGAGGAACATTTGTCTGATTTGCTCCCCATGATATAAGGTTGTGGCATTACAAGTAATGATTGGAGCATCGTACCCTCTAAAGCGTTTTCCTGATTGCATTGTTGTGAGACTGAATGCATACATTCCTCTGTGGGATTAACAGACAGATAGAGAGAGATAAATCTCAGCAATGCCGCTGTTTTAATGAAATCCGCCAGCAAATAGCATCGGCGTGAGACCTGAGGTGTCAGACTCGACATCGTGTCTATTTTTTTTAACAGCCGCTGCGCTACAAGTGATTTACTGTTTCGGTAAATATGAGCAAAAGGACATTCCCTGAATGCTGACCGAGTTGCACACGAGTCTTTATGTGCTATGTCTCATGTTTTTCAGAGTCTCAGAGTTTTTTTTTTGTTTTTTTTTTTTTGAATCCACAAGGTCAACCAGTCTATTTTCTACACCATCAACATTTTCTTCCACATTCTGTTGGATTCAATTCCCTGGAGCTAAAGGCAGCTAAAGATAGAGTCTTTTTGTCAGTCTGGGAAGTTTAACATGATGTATTAGCTCTGGTATGAGGTTCCATTTTAAGGGGCATTACAAACAACTTTGTGTATATATGGTCTAGTTGGGGTGGCAGTAAAGAATTTGATTTAATAATCCTTTCCAAGAGGTCTGAGTTGTGTTTCTCATTCTTCTCTGATTTTAGTTGCGCTGGGGCAAAGATGGCTGATTTCCATCATTTGTGGCAAAGCATGGTCTGACCTTTGAGTCATGAAGAGCCAACATTTTATCTGTTTTCGGCCTTGCTCAGAGGCACACACACGCCGATCAATGCCGGCAGAGAGACAGAAACCAGTGTCTATTGATTGGTCATGCATTGGACGTGATCCCTGCCAGCGCGGAATCATTACACATGCACATCGCTATCGTGACTCAAGGTGAAGGCCAAGGTCATTAATGGTGCTAACATATTTCTTGCCACACTTTGAAGCAGCCTGGTGAGAAGTTATCTATTGATCTCTCTTTCAGTCTGACTAGCCCAATCAAGTTACGGCAATTAATAAATATTCTAATCAAATCTCTTGACCTAATCAATCTCTACCCATGATTTGTAGTTGCTGATGAGTGGTTACATAACCACTGTAGCTGCTGATTTCTCATTTAGCAAATAGTCTGTAAATATTTTTTTAAAAAAGGCATTACAACTCAATCAACTAAAGCAATTAAGGGCGCACTAATTAATCTATTGATTTAAAAAAAAAAAAAAAAAAAACTTTCTCCAACAAATTGTGTGCTGTATTTTGCAAAATTACAAATGTTTCTTATGTGTGTTGGAAGTTCTAATTTCTTTGCGAACCTGTCTGATGGATGATCAGTCAACCGAGACTGGACCCTTGTGGTTTTCTCTGTCCAAAAATTATGGTTGGTGGTTGGAGAAAAGTGTATCAAACCAGGCTATTGCTTCATCCATACATACATGGCCGACACGACCACACGCTCTACAATCAAGATATTGAACAGAGTTGGACTAGAACTCAGGACGAGCTCAAATGAAGATAAAGCCGTGCAGGTCCAGAAGGATTTCAATCTAAACCTGTCAAGACAACATTTCTACATTGGTGTAGAAGCATCGTGCAGCATCCTTCTTTGCTAAGGGCGTACTATCCCAAAATAGAAAAACGACCTGCGCAAAGGCTGAGCGATTCCATGAACTCAGCCGTAATACGAGGATAGTAGGATGCTCAGCGTAACGACGCTAACATGATGCTGTTTAACAGGGAATAAATTGCCACATTTAACAACAAAGATTTAATTTCAATTTCAATTCAATTGAATTTGAAGACAGAAATTAAGTATGGTGCTAAATGAGAGGCTAAGAAATGTAATTGTTTCAATTGTTTTATTTTGAAAGTCCTGCTTCTCTTTCTTTACACTTCCTGTTACCATATAGTCTTCTGTATTTTTATGTGTCTGTCCTCTCTCTGTCTGTTCATTACCTGCGCCTTGTCTGTTGTTGCCACATGCGTGTGTCTTATGTCATGCTTTGCTTTACCTGTGTACTCCCATGTCTGCTCCTCCCTGGTACTTTTTCACCTTCTCCTTTAGCGTCTGCTTTTTGTTTTCTTGTGCTGTTATCTCCCTGTGTGTCTGTAGTCAATGTTTTCACACTGTCCATTGTCAATTTTTATTTATTTCCTGCTTTGAATCCCTTTTTCTGGTTCCTTTGTGATTTTTGTGTATTCAATTTGGATTTCCTTGAAGTGTTTCTGTGTGGATTATTCTCATTGGATTATCCTTTGTTAGACTGTAATGTTTAAACTTTTGTTATCCATCATACATAATATATAATTTTGATTTGAATCGTTTGAATTTAGTGTGTTCTTGGGGAATTTAATGTGACCAAATTTAGCAGCAATCCAACCAAGCATTGTGGTAAAAGCTCTTATCATTCGACGAGCGCTTTTACAGTATTTTGCACCAAGCCGTTTGGTAGAAGTCATGCTGCATCACTGACAAACAAAAATATTTGTTCAGTTTATCCTAAGATTTGGAATTTTGCACGCTGCATGCCTCAGTTACTCTCACCGCCAAGGAAATGTGAGCAGCTGCTGCCACAGTGATGCCTCAAATAAGTGTGGCACACACTGAGGGTGTCGGGGGAATTAAACCGAGAATCAACTTCTGCTCCTTCGTGTTATTACCGCATTTCAGAAAACAAACACAAAAGACAGACATGCCATTCTCATATAGTGTGTGATCATGTTTGCACACACACACACACACACACACACACACACACACGCACGCACAGACACACACATATACAGGCCAGATGTCATGGATTTTCAAAGGGAATCAATTTTTCATGTGAAATTTGCACACAAAACAAAAAATTAAACCGTTTCACAGAAATCCAACCCCCACAGGTGAATAATAAATGTTTTCCGATTAACATTATCTGACCTTTAACAATACTGACAGCATCAAATTTAAATTTTTATCTCTCAACTAAAGGCATGTACAAATTGGCATTCGAGGTAAGTTTCAGAGAAGAGGTGTACATTCCTTTGGGGCGTACCACGCGAGTCAAGAATTATAGCCCCAAACAGGGCGTGCGATGTGGTTTATATGTCATTGCTATTCCGAATGGTATCCCTGCAGCGAAATGGGAAGGTCATTGGCAAGGAGGAAGGAGGAAAAGATCCAGCCTCCTGAATTAGAGATCCCTGGGGAGTACAAGCTCCCTGGCCCTTGGATGCCATGCTGTCACAGTATTAGATTGGTGGGGCTGCACAGAAGGACCCCCCAGAGCATTGGACCAGGAGCAGAGAGAGATCACAAGCATGGGCTTGGGTTCAAATGAAGTCTCTTCAGTTGATTGTGACCTGAGCCGAGTTGTATATATTTTGTTGATGGAGGGAAGGAAGAGCCAAGGACCGAGGGAGTCAAAAAAGATCACAGCTCAATTATCAAATCATTTTTTTTACAGGTCAAAATAGCATCAGAATACAAGGACTGAAAGCGTTAAGTATTAAGTGGAAATATATTGACTTAAATGGAACAATTATTGTGAGTTATCAACAACTAATATATGAAGAAAACAGAATAAATGAGGAAAAACAAATTGAAACAGATGTTCTTCTCTCAACTTTTTTTCTCGCGTCTCAGAAATAACACCCTTCCGCATTATTTTCAGTAAATTGTCGGGCTCACACCTCCCTGCAGAAGCCAGCGAGAAAGGCATCTTTGAAGTGTGAACCAGTTTTTAAGGAGCAGATGGGCTGACTAATGGAACTCCTGACTGGTGCTGTGTGCATCTCACTGCCAAATCACAGCGAGAGATGGCAGAACGACTCATTTGGGAATGAAGCAGGCTGCAAGAGGATTCATCAGGATGGAGAGGAACAAGAGGGCTTATCACAATAAACAACGTCAGACATATGTTTATTTCTCCTCAGCTGCTGATTCACCTCTTGTTTGACGCTGTCACTTCTTCGATGAGCGTTCAGTCTCTCTGGGCTATCTTATTCATCTGTGCACACAAATGCTGGGGTTTCAGTCACTTTAGGGATAAGAGACAGTGTGACCCCCTTTGCTAGTTTTAAACGCTGACATTGTCAGGAAATACATATTGATGGAAACACAGTTGATGCATCGGAAAACCTTGTCAAACCGCCATTTAGCTAGAAAATGTGTATCACAGGGAAAAGTCGCTGGAGGCAGTCTGACCTCTTCAGAAAGATTCCTTATGATAACAGTGTACAGCTTGTGGGGGTTCAGTGCCTTGCTCACGGGCACCTCGGCAGTGATCAGTGATACACCAGACTTTTGTTCCACGCTTGACTGAGCTACTGCCCACTCAACAGCTACATCCACACACACACACACACACACACACACACACACACACACACACACACACACACACACACACACACACACACACACACACACACACACACAAACAGTTTCTAGAACCTGATTTTAAAATAGTCTAATTAGAATATAAATGATAAATGAATTCATTGGAACCATTAATCATTTTTAAATTGCCGATGAGGTCACTCCGCTTATGGATATATAAACAAACAGATTTGAATGTCTTGTTTGGGATGATTCAATAAACAAAATACCACAGATGACACACTGATCATCCAAATAATAAATTATACAGCCAATGCTATGTGTTTACTTTGGTATTATCAGTGACCTCAGGATGAACTTGGCTTACATCCTGTGTTGCCGAGACTGTTTGCTGGGATATTTTACTTGACTAAAAATCCATTCCTGCTGTGCAGTGAACTGCAGAGTCCAGCTGATTTAGCTGGGCAGACATCAACATACAAATAAGAGGACAAGGACAGGAAAGAAAAGTTAATATATCAGCTGAAGACATACGCTATCAGCCCCATCCAGTTGTTACTGCATATATATTTTGCTGTATAAGGCCAAGCAAAACTATCAGTGTGGACACAGATTTGGCATGCTGGTGGTAACCATGGTAACCGTGGAAAAAGAGGGGGATTCCAGTGCCTCAGTGATGCAACTGGAAATTTCCTCCTCAGCATTCCAGGTTGTGAAATTAACTCTGAGATTAAATTTCACACACTGCTGCCCACTAAACACAGCTGAACCCCCCACATGTGTACACGCGCACAGAAACACATTATTGACCACGCTCCCTCGTGTGAAGATATGCAAATCAGGATTTCAGATACCCTGCTTATTTGGCTCTCATTTCCTGGCAGGAGAAATCCCAGTGCCAAACGAAAACATACGGCGCACATACATGTTCACGTGCATCAATGCAAATCGCATGCGCCCACACGCTTTCATGCACCGACAGACACACAAGCAGAATAGAGACGATGCCCAGATTTCACACATATGATAGGTCCATGCATTAGCAATGTAGATTTCCAATCAAAATTAAATTTTAATTTTTAATCAAAATTTAAAAACAAAAATTAAATTTAAAAAAATGCTGGTGTGCAGTCTCCGGTAGGGTCTCATGAAGAAGAAGATTTCCATTATTAGTTCCTCAGTGGGGAAATTTTTTCATTCTATATATGCAAGGAGTCCTCAACATATTGTACAAACTAAATTTGTTCAGAGGCTTTTCATAAACTGAATTATTTGTAAATTGTTTTTTATTAAATTCAATTTATGATTGCCATAAGAGGTCATTTAAATTGCATTACTAATCTAAATATGAAAGTAATATTGCCTAAGACTTACCACAAACAATAACAGCACATAAAAACAATACATAATACAATAAAATACAGGTACAGGAAGTTTCAAATTGTCATTCTCAATCATGCATTTTCAAAAAAAAAAAAAGAAATACACAAAAATAAATCAAGTTTTTGTCATTTCGCTTGATCTTTCTGCACACACACACACACACACACACACACACACACACACACACACACACACACACACACACACACGCACAAAGGTCTTGCAACTTGTGTTTCACTGTCTCGGCGTCAGCACATTACGCACAGAATCACCAATATTCCATTTAGTCCCCTCCGGCCCCTTCAGTACACTGTGTGTGTAAAAAGGGCACATTGTCAAAAAATACCACTCTTTCATATTAATGACAGTTTCATTCTCAACAAACATTTGTTGAAGTCACACTTGAATGAAGATGCACACAGTGGCTTCAAGTTATATATTTCTGCTAAATTAAAGGATTATTGCTGCCAAGTGGAGTTAGTCCTTAATAAAGTGGTTTAATTATGAAGCATGAAGGCTGGATGGTTTTCCCTGAGATAATGCAGCAGAATAAACACCAACCCGATACTAACTACAGACAGGTGGGACAGGATGGGTCACTGACAAAATTCAGTACCATAACGTCGAATGATTTTTGTCCGTACTGACTACAGTATTTCCAAAACGTGCACAAATACATCTTATTTCCAGCCCACTCACAGGGGTTGACTGATATGGAACCACAACCACATATTAATGGTGATTGTGGCAACATCCTCACGGCTCTGCTGTGTTACAGGACCCATTTCTCTCCCCCTCACCAGTTTGCATTAAAATATTTACTGATAGTGCTGTGAGGCCTCGCTGAGGTAATGAAACAGGTCAGTGGATATGATGAGAGAGCGCATGCATGGCTGATGGAAGAGATCCAGCAGAAAAACCCATGTGGTGTTAGCTCATATTATGAATGGCAGTGGAGAGTGTTTGTAGTGCAAATAAAGTCAGAATAATGTGCATTAGTTGGTATTAATGTCTGCCTAAAACAATGATATAATAGTGCCATATTGAAACACCCATTAGCATCTGCTCTGTGTGCTGCTCACTGTGTTCCATCTAAATGTGCTGCACAGCAAGTTCATTGAGCATGCAAGTGTAGGGTAATACCATTATCCATGCCATGTAATTTTAAGGGGTTATTACCATAATCAGACCAAACCAATCAAACCCAACAATGAGATACCCTTGTTTTGTTGTCATGTTAATGGACGAACATTCAATGTTTTTCATAAAATCCAAACAAGGCAAACAAAGCAGTAACTTTTATGAGGACTAACTTCAAAGTGTGAGTTCTCATTATATATGTGAACGGACTGAGCTCAGTAAAATACGTTTTTCTTCCTCCAGGCATTAAATAATTTTCAGCACATTTTGTGAATGCAATGTTTTTGGCTTTAGATGAACAGCATATTTGTAACGAAGCCGTGTTCCAGTGTTACACATGGACGTGATGTCACTGGTTGGTGTAATCAGTCGGTCGCTAACAGTTTGCTGCTGACAGGCCTTGCGAGGCCCAGTTGGACTAATAAATCATGTTGATGTCTTTGTTTATTGGCTTTTTTAAGATGTTTGGTAGTTCAACTGATTCTGGTGGAATTGCTTCAGCCAAATACTACACACACCATTTAGAGGAGTGGTTGGTAGCAAACGTTTGTGTGTTTCAAATGTATTGTATGTCATTAGGTTTAAAAGATCATAGAGAACCTTGGATCATAACCCGTTTTATGTCCCTTGTAAAACTTTAAGGTCAGTAAAAATCCTTTACGTATCACATATCAATATTATCTGTCTGTCTGCTGTCTGTCTATCTATGTATGCATCTATCTACCTACCTACCTATCTGTCTGTCTGTCAGTCTATCTATATATGTATGTATGTACCTACCTACCTATCCATATCTGTGCAGAATTAAGGAACGCCATTGGTCCACTCACCCACCCAACCATTTGTATGTCCATCCATTTGTCCATTTAGACATACAGACAGATCAATCTGTCTGTCTAACAGATTTCTACTCTAATATTGATGCTCCAGCATTTCACCTTTCAGATGAAGATCTGACACTTGATGAATTCTGCATCAGTTTAATTATGTTCTCCCTTAAAACACAACTTTCTTAATTAAAGAGTATGAAATATGCAGATCCGAGGTTTCCCACTTTTATGAATGCACCACTGAATTTATTTGAATTATTGTAGAGATCTTTGCAATACATCAAAGAGATTTCTACAAAATCTGACATGCCACTTGTGTTATCTTTAGATATGCATCTATAGCCTTGAACAATGTGTCAAGGTGAAACACCTATAAATTTTAGCTATGTTTCTTCAATCAGTTTATGTTCCTTTCTGTATGTCTGATTTTATACTGCACTGATCTGCACTGAGGAGCGCCAGTGATCCATGTGGTCTGGTTGGGAGGCTGAGTAGGATGCCAACGCTAAGCAGGATATCAGTGCAGTGCAAAATATCCAGCAGGCCCAGTTCACCATTTGTCCCTCTTAAGAAACAGTTTTTTCTAACTAAAACCAGCACTGGACTGTGAAATACCCATTTTTCAGGACATCTTTCAATGCTTTTCTTACTCTTCCCGACCTTCTCTGGCTATAATAATTGTCATCAATGAATGGTTTGACCAGAACAAAGGCTTACCTTAACAGAGTCAAACCTGTAAAATAGTATCCCACACTGGATCTTCCAAGTAGCTATTGGCAGGTTGAAATGGACCCCTCTGATAGAGAGACCATTGCCTTCGGCACCCCGTTTGACCTCTGTGAGTTTGAGCAAATGCCATTTGGTCTGGGCAATGCTCCAATCACAATCCAACTGTTGATGCAAACCTGCTGGGGAAACATATTAATGAATCATTGTTGATTTATTTTGGTGATGCGGTTGTGTCCTTCCCCTGATTTTCCGCAGTCATGTGCTCCACCTGGAACAGGTGTTCAGTTGGCTCCACTAGCAGGGAATTGAAGCTGCAACCCAAAATGTGTCACCTGTTCCAATGAGAGGGATCTTACCTCGGACACACACTCACGGTGTGTGTGTGTGTGTGTGTGTGTGTGTGTGTGTGTGCCAAAGCTGAAACAGAGGTTCTATCTCTCATCCATTTGAAATTGTTGGAGTCAATTATCTCTTCTTGGGTTGTTCAGGTGATCAATTCCCCCTATATCATTGTGATGACTGAAATTCTGTTAGTGCACTAAGATCCAGTCTGTCAACACCACAGCCAGACTTCCGGCTGCCCTGAATCTTGACCGATAGAGAGACTGCTTTGTAGACTGCTGTGTTCCCTGGACAGACTGGTCAGGCTAACTATGGCCCAGCTGGCTGCCAGCCCTTCTCATATCCTATAATAACACCACTGTTCACTGCACGACAAAAAGTCCACAGTATTTTATTTTTGGGAGTCATACCAGACTCCCTGTTAACTGATGGACTGACCTGAGCCCTGCGGTGAGGCCCCACTCCCTACAAGGCTGGGTAGACCGGCAACAAAAAGTATTGAGCCTTGCTTTGGAGGCATTGAGGAAGCACAGCCAACAACAGCAGCAACAGGAATGGGCCTGTTGTAACAGACCAAGCAGTCATCTTTGCTTGCAGATGATGATGTTCTCATTCACAGACAGTGGCAGTAGCGATGGAGCCGCCAGCACCGCTGCCATTCCCCAGCTGATGGCTTCTCAAGATAATCACAAATGCTATGCAGAGCACGACAGCAAACGGCGTCGACCACATGAGTCTTTAGAAGGTGCAACATCCCCACTAGTTTGCCAGAACAATCTAATGTGCAGCGCTTACAACAGCCAAACTTTGGGCTTTATCCAGCCAGGTATCACTCTTGTAACAGGGAGACCTGTCTTAAAGAAGGGGCAAAATGTCAAGCTGGGGCATGAATTAATTTTTATCAGTGTTCCTTCCGTATTTATTTGACTGCATTTCTTTGTTTGTTTGTTTGTTTTTCTTTCGCTATGCATTACATTTGAGTTTTCTGTGTTTTATATATGATTTTATCAGTGATTTATTGCAGGGTGGTTCGTTATCCTGTGTCTTTTTTTTTTTTTTATAGACTTTCAATTACTACATTAGTTGGATTTTGTGACTTTTTGTAGTTTATCTGTCTGTCTGTCTTTATTTTATTGTAGCCATTTTTAAACAATATTATTTGCCTTTGTGTTATGTGTACTTGCATGTATTGTGCTATGCTTATTGTTAAGAAACCTTTTTAACTTTGGGGGGGTTTTTAAAATCCCAATTCATCTATGTTGCTGGTACTAAAGAGCCATATTATGGTGTCACAAATATTAAGCAATATTTTGTTATGAATTACTGACTGATCTGGGAGCCACCAAGCCACAAACTAGTCAAAAGCAATTGTTTATCATCTTTTACATACTTTCAAAATTATGTACTCAGATCAACACAGCCAAGATCCTGTAACAAAACTTAAACAAATACATTTTCTGATCAAATTGAAAAGATTTCAAACTTTTTTGAAGCTACATACAAACACTCAAACACAGAAAATTCCAGAAGCTAAGGATTTGTTATCTCGACCAAACATATTTGTGCAAATGTGATAAAATATGAGGCATGCTGTGCTCATTTATTGAAGCGAGCAGCACTTACAGAGCACTCACACATGTATGGTAATTCATGCACACCATGAAGACAGCACAAAGTGACACGTTTATTCACAAACATCCGCTTAGATAAATGTGTTGTGTTTGATAGCGCTCACATTTGTTCTCTCAGCACAACACGCTAAACAAACAAGAGTTATTGGACGCTGTGGCTGCTCTTGTCACAACAGGGGGAGATCTCACTCCTTTCTGCTTGTGTAATTGCCTCAGCTCAATGATGTATGAAAAGGAACACAATCTATGCACAGATGGCATGAACATAAAATTATTCTGACCTGTCACAAGGATGCCAGGCCACTGTGTGTCCAGCTTCTGGTGATTTTGGCATCAATCTGCTTTGAATAGTAGATGAATAAAGTGCAAAAACACACAAAATAAATATGGAGTTGTCTGTGTGTTATTGCTTCAGACCATCAACTGGGATATTGTAAAATAGTGTTATTCAGTAATACAGACAACACATGTTTCCTTTTAGCCTACTTAGCATGTGATTTAATATGTGGCCACTCAGGACAGCCACAGTTGATTATACAGCCACCTGATCCAGTCAACAACGTTAACACATCAGTACATATTTCTTCTTTTGAGGGTCCCCTGGAGGACAGGAGGCAATTTTCTGTGACGAAAAATAAATATGCTCATGTCATTATAACATTGATTTTGTGGTTAAGTAAAGTCAGGATTGATGAAAAAAATCAGAAAATTAACATTTCCTGGATGATGTTACATCACCCCAGACATTGAATGGCAGATACAACTGACAACATTTGACTTGTCATATACTGGTGTAGAGAATTTAAAGCTACCAGAGGGAAACGAGTCATCTCAGGTAAACGGCATTAGCTGTCATTTGATGTTTCACTAGCAGATCAGATACCTGTCTCCAGGATAACAGTGTTAGTGTTCTGGTAATATGACTACCATTATACCACTGTTTAGTTGCTAAAGATAAAAAGGTGGGTCTTGTCTTAAATGGGCCTTTCAGGGTTAAACATCAACTGAAGAGGGAAGAACAAATGTGCCACAAAGTTATACCCAGTGAATCAGTCAGTCAGACAACGTTGGAGAAAAGATCATCTTTGTCCCTGGTGTATTTCGTTTCTGTCTGCCTTCACTGCAAATCAATAGTGAGATGTGAACCTGATGTGGTGATGGACCAAATGATCCCAGGAACAGTTCCTGCTCCACAGCTGAAGGGAGGCGACAGCATGAAATGCTAAAATCCAGGAAAGTCAGCCTTACTTCAGACAAGGCCTGGATCTCAGGAGGTGTTCAGGCCTGGAGATGATCAGAATGAATGAATGAATGAATGAATGAATGAATGAATGAATGAATGAATGAATCAATCAATCAATCAATCAATCAATCAATCAATCAATCAATCAATCAATCAATCAATCAATCAATCAATCAATCAATCAATCAATCAATCAGAAAAAAAACATAAAACCCCTAACAGGGAGAAGAAACATCTGGGTGAACCACAGAACAGGGGTTCCTCTGCCTGGAACCAGTAAACATAAAATAGATAGTAGGAACAGAGCACCACAATCCTGACAGAGCCAAAGTCTATTGTGGTTGAACTGAGCCTGGGAGCCTGTCATTGAAGAGGTGTAGACTTGTACAGCCCAGGAAGTACAGTAAATGGTAATCCTGGTCAGCATTTATTGCCTCTTGTTCCTTTAGATGTTACCCTGGTACACATTCTCACATCTCCAATGGATGGCAGGTCTATCAGGGAACCGTTACACGCATGACACCAGGAAGTAGGGCAACTGTGATGCGGAGGAACTATGAGAAGGAAATTCTCCAGGATGAAATTACTGACACTGAAACAGAGTCAAAGTAGTACATGTATGGTAGAGTAGAAGCAGAGGGAGAAGTAGGTAGAAGAGTAGAGACAGTGTGTCATGACAGGACGCCCAGTCTAGTCTAACAGTGTAACTATGGACTGGCCTGAGCAGCACTAATCAAAAAGGATGGATTTAAGCCGACTCTGGAACATGGAGAGGATTTCTGCTCCACAGACTTGAACTGAGAGTTTGTTCCAAAGAAAAAAAAAGGGCTTGATGGCTGAAGGCTTTACCTCCCAGGTTACTTTTTGAAATCTTGGGAACTATCGATGGATCTGTTTTTTTTTTGGTTTGTTTGTTTTTTTGGAAGTGCATCATTCTAGGTGGATGATAGGGCACTAAACTCTCCTTCAGATTTTCAAGTGTCTGGTCATTTAGTGCTTTGTATGTGAGCAGAAGATCCTTCAACTCTACTCTGAATTTAAAATTAAAAAAGGAGAAATATGGTGTCGTTTTTCTTTTCCAGTCAGTAAACAATCTTCAGCATTTTGAACAAGCTGGTGGGTCTTCATAGATTTATTAATGCAACCTTGACAACAAGTGAGAAATGTATGAATCAATTATCCTACATCATTTTGAGGGAGTCCAGTTTGGGGACCAAAGGATTTTAACTCTGCTTTTCGCAGACAATGTTGTCCTGTTGGTCTCATCCAACCTGGACCTTCAGCGTGCACTGGGACGGTTTGCAGGGACGGGAGTGGGATGAGGGTCAGCACCTCTAAATCTGAGGCCATGGTTCTCAACCGGAAAAGGGCGGTGTGCCCTCTTCATGTTGGTGGAGAGTCTTTGCCCCAAGTGGAGGAGTTTAAGTATCTTGGGGTCTTGCTCAAGAGTGAGGGAAGGATGGAACGTTAGATTGACAGACGGATCGGTGCAGCTTCCGCAGTGATGCAGTCGTTGTACAGGTCTATCGTGGTGAAGAAGGAGCTGAATCGCAAGACGAAGCTCTCGATTTAGCGGTCAAACTACGTTCCTGCTCTCACGTATGGACATGAGCTTTGGGTCATGACCTAAAGGACAAGATCCCGGGTACAAGTGGCTGAAGTGAGTTTCTTCTGTAAGTGGCTGGGCGCACCCTTAGAGATAGGGTGAGGAGCTCAGTCACCAGGGGGGAGCTCGGAGTAGAGCCGCTGCTCCTCCACCTCGAGCGGAACCAGCTGCGGTGGCTCGGGCATCTGTTCCGGATGCCTCCTGGACAACCACCCTGGGGCATGTCCTACAGAGAGGAGACCTCGGGGAAGACGTAGGAGGGACTATGTCTCTCAGCTGGCCTGGGAACGACTCGGGATCCCCCCCCCAAAGGAGGTGGAAGAGGTGTCTGGGGAGAGGGAAGTATGGGCATCCCTCCTGAGACTGTTGCCCCTGCGACCCGGCCCCAGATGAGAACCTGAAGATGGATGGATGGATGTAATTCTGCATAAGTGTAAAGAAAAGACTGATCTTGTGATTTATTTTATGCAACAGTTAAAGGTCAGATCCTGATGAAACAACACTCCCTGGTTTCTTACAGTATTACTATCAGTTACAGAGATGTCATCCAGGTTTACTCCATTCAATAATTTATGTCTGAGGTGTGATGGGCCAACGACAATAATTTCTCCTTTTGTTTTGGGCTGATCAGCAATACGTTGCAGGTCATGCACATTATCATGTTAGATTCTACCTCTCAGAGACAATTCCTACATGCTAAAAATGAATAGAACTTACCTCAGAGTTTAAACAAACGGTTTCTTGTAGTGTGGTCAGAGTTGAATACAGAATACAAGATCTCGGGTGCCCGCCCCGGTCACACTCAGTCGCAATCACGAAGCGGGAACCCCTGATAATAGATCAGGCTGCTTAGACAGTACATGTAGTTTTCGCCAAATGGAATGCTGTTTTTTCTATCAGATATACTCATCTAACTCCATATTTGGTATTTTCTTCTCTAACTAACAACGTGATTGACTACGTAAATGTGTCACACTATACTTGTAAAGACAAAAGGTGGTTAGTTGTGAAAGATGAAAGGTTGGTAATTCCCCCCGGAATTCAAAGCTCATCACAGGGGGGCTGGAGAATGCATTTGCATCCTTTTATTTTAGTGCTGCAACCGTGCATACAGTCTACCAATCCTGAATTTTATTTCACTGCTGAATTTTGTTTTTACTACCATTTCTGTATTAGCACACATACCCTTCAGAGCAGATCCGACATGAGGCTGATGCTCCACATAGCACACTTGATCAGGATGATTTGAATGCTGAGACTGGATTACACCTACTTTTCACTTTGCATCTTTGCATAAGTGACATTACTGCACTGTCTGAAGCTGTCAAAATGACATTACAGGAAAGTTCATGTTCAGTTAGGTGTGAGAACAAATTTTACTTTGAAGACTAAAGTCTGATCATAGTTACATACAAGTTGTTTTTTTTAAACTTTAAAGTAATTCATATTTTTTTTTGTTATCCTTTGGCATTACATAAAATGAGCATATAATTTACAGCTTTGCACGTTCCCACTAGGATAATATCCATAACCTGTGCACGGACTATTGCACTGTTCAAGCAGCTCACAAAATAACACAACAAACTGACAGAATAAAAAGGCATCGGTCAGTGTTTATGTTTACAACACAGCTTCCTACACACTCCATCCCACACTGCGTTACACTCTTCTCAGGCGCTGCACCGTGGAAGATGCATTGCTGTCTATATATAGTTGTCATTATTATGCAGGAATATCTTATGGATGAGCATGAATAAAGCATTCTTTCTCAAGTGGTTTTCTGAAAAGCATTTGTCAATTCCTGAACAATCATCCACTGTGATCGGAGACAATCCTATAGCATGTCCGCATCCAGTCAAACTTAAATGCTTTTCTGTCTTGGACTGTCACAGAGATGAAGTCAGTCGTGCCTTAGGGGGTTCATTCTGTATGCCACACTGCTGATGCTTCCTGTTGACATTTTGTCTACTTCTGTAGGTCATCACAAATAAAGCTTAATTAACCAATAATTTAGAATTTTCCAGTAGTCGATGTGTCGATCTGTTGTTGTTGTTGGTCTTGCATAGTGAAGAAATCCCTAAGAGGATTAATTTGCTAATGCTTCTAATGAGCATTTGGACAGGCATACCTGCCCTGTTGCTGCTCCTTTGAGGATATAGGCATCAAAACAAGATGTGTTGTGCTACACAACGCATCGAGGGTGCAGAGGAGAGACACGCATGAGAGAATAAGATGATAATGGAACTGCTTTAGGGATCAGTCAATGAGAAATAGAGACTCATCAGAGTTTGTGATTCCAGACCAGCAGGTAAACAATCAAAAAGGTTCAATTAGGGACAAGGGCCACACTTATATTGGGCTACAAATCTATGCGCTACACATCTGTATAATTCTAATGCATTATTTCTTTATTATTATTAGTAGCATCACTACTTCTGGTCTATTATTATTATTATTATCATTCTTCTTCTTCTTCTTATTATTATTATTATTATTATTATTATTATTATTATTATTATTGTCATTGTTATTATTTCTTATTATTTACTGTATTATTTCTTTCTTACAACATTGTTTTGCATCATCCATGGGAAATAAACTACAAAGACCACAATGTGATAAAGCAACACTGATGTTTTTTACATGATGTTCAACAACAGATGGCTAAATGAATTACATATGTGAGAGGATGATAATTAAATTTAATTATTCGTTTTACCTCATAACAGTATAATCATGAAAGCTATTTTTTAAAAGAAATGATTGGTTAAACTGTGAGCTGTGCTACTGTGGATCCACAGGAGGGCAGCAGATACACTTTCCTGTTCGTGTTCCCGTCAGACTGTGGAGGTTTTGTTTTAATTCATCTTGTTTCAATCCGGAGAATATTCAGCACTGGTGGCACTGAAACAGGTACCTGATCAGATAATTGAAAATGACAGCTATACCTTAATAACTGTGTTGTCCTTAACCCTTCAAATGACCCACTGGTTTTTCTACGGATGTTTAGAGTGAAAATCATTCACTCACTCCAACCTCAGGGTCGGGGTCACCAGAAGCCAAGGCCATGTTTGGTTCATCAAAGCTAAATTTTTAGGTTAAATTCTCCATGAAGGTCACAAATTGTGCTGTGAACATGTGCCATTTTAACATTCGATCAATATTCACTGCTTGGCTGCACCTATTGGAGTTTTATTTATAATCCGGCAGATTATGCTGTGGAAAAACACATATTCGTTTATGACCACTGGGATGCTATAAATTACTTATAAGTTATCGTTGTAAATGGTTTCCAATAAATCATCCGCAGCATATTGATTTGAGAACACATTATAAACCAGACTGTGTGTGAGCACAGCGCTGTTGACAGTCACAGATATAGATCAGACACATCTGGAGTCCAGATTGCTGAGTGTTTGCGTGTTGGTTTTCATGCTACACTTGGGCCTAATTGGTTCAAGACCAGGTCAGGTGATTAAGGGAGACTTACATTTTAGTTTGCAAAAGGGGTTGTGATTGAAAGGAATGGTTCTGAATAAGGAATTAGTGTATATAAAGAAATCACAGTTACTTTGGTAAATACTGACTAAATGTAGAACACCACCACCACTAGTTCTATTTCCAGCTGAATCTTTAATTCCAATGGCGTAACGGCAGTGGGGACACTTATCAGTTGTCATGCAATGATGTTAATTAATTTTAACAATAGATTAATGTAGTAGAAGTAATTTTCACTCCACAGAAAATCCCGTAGGAATTTTTATTTTTTTTTTGACAGAATTGCACATAGTTCAAAGAAAAAATGAATACATGTTAGATTAGTTTTCAAAGAACGAACCAGTTCTAGGAGTAATATATTAAAATGTATGCGAAACTCCTCAACGAAGAATCCGACATGCACACCGCATTCGAATAGCACTTATAAATCTGAATTACAGCTCAACCAATCAGAATGATATAAACCAGCCGGCCCAGGGGACAGGAAGCCACCATCTACAAGAGCGCCTCCAGCATTTATGACATAAAAAAAAAAAAAGGCTTCCAGTTATAATTAGCATGTCATCATCAGATTTATAGTGACATCCGTGCCATCACACCATTTTTGAGACCATCACCATACATTTATGCACAAGTCAACTACATGCAGATATGCCAAATAATCCAGGTTTGAGCTCCCTCATTATAACATACGTTAATCATGAATTAGATCTCTTTGTTTCACACGCTTACGTTCCTTCCTGTTATATACGGACTCAGCTCCATTTTTGCTGCTGTATGTCGGTGCTGGATATTAATTGTGAGTTTTGAATTTAAACCATTTTTAAC
Organism: Antennarius maculatus; assembly: GCA_013358685.1. Taxonomy (NCBI): domain Eukaryota; kingdom Metazoa; phylum Chordata; class Actinopteri; order Lophiiformes; family Antennariidae; genus Antennarius; species Antennarius maculatus. The sequence goes on along the minus strand of CM023609.1, from coordinate 2,782,506 downwards.
ATCATTCCTTTGGAACCAATCTGACAGGGAAAGTAATAGAAAGAGCTTAAAAAACAAAGTGAACTATGCCAAACGGTTACATAAGAAATTGTTCTCAACAGAGGAGGTGATTATTTTCTAATTAACTTAACACATGTTATCAAATTGAGAGAAGCAGAAAAAGACAATTAAAGTCTCTCCTACCAGCCAAGACAGAACAATGAACAAACAAACAAAAAAAAAAAAGGTTGAGGAGAGGAACAGGCAGATAAAAACAAACTAGACAAGTAAATATGTGTGCACTTTAGAGAAATTAGGTCCAATTTGACTTTGTTTTGGTGACATGACTTTTTGCTTGTGTTTGAAGCTTCCAAGTCAAAAAAGACAGAATCAAAGACATTCTGTTGGCATTGAACCTGCAGTATGAACGTTGTTCATCCAAGCGTCTGTAACTGCAGCACAAGAGAGAAGAGTTCCCTGTGCTGAGACACATGCCTGTGTTTCACTCATTTAGCAGAGGCCTAAAGTTTCATCTCATACGCCGTTTCAAACGGAGGAGGGTCACCTGATAGCTCAATGCCTTGGGGCGATATTATAATATGTACCAACCCACCCCAGGAGTCAAACCCCATCAGCCCTGGAAACTGTGTCCCGCCTCAATGATATTTAATTTCAAGGACCAATCTTTGAGAGGGAGGGAGAGCATTGGACTCCTGCAATATTCCTTTCCACACTTTTCACTGGCAGGCTAATACTGTACTTCATAAAGTTTTGTTATAAATCACACATCATTTTATCTGTAACACCACTCATATAATATAATATAATATAAGAAATATAAGAGTTTGTAAAAAAATTAAAAAGTTACATTTTAGGGTTTATTGGTTTCATAATCAGATATTATCATATAATAATGTCATATAATGTATAAATAAAACCGATATGTTTGATTCAGCAGTTCTCCTGGATGTCATGGAAAGTCATTCCTTACATCAGATGAAATGAACAACCATAATTTGTTTTAAGGGGATTTTTTTTTTTTTAATGCAAACACAAAGTAGCAATATGACAATACACTCCAGACTATTATGGAATATTTAAGTATGGTAGAGAGAAACATTCCATCTGAATGACAAAAAATGGTTGAGAAATCCTGGTATGTATGATGGCAGACTCCTGATTCTATCACACACACACACACACACACACACACACACACACACACACACACACACACACACACACACACACACACACACACGCACACACACACACAGTGGCAGTGAATCAGAGGGCCAACCTGAAGACATAGCGCCTTTTAGATGCTGGCAGACTCCATCACAAAACCTCCTTGTGGCAGAATGCCATTTTGGCCCACATACGTCTTCTGGAATGGAGATTTCAATCATCATCAATTACTGTCTTGAAATTACTCGCACACAGACTTTACAGTATGAATGTATGTTCAGACACATCGAGCTGGCAGAAGATGATGGTTCTCTTTTAGCCAATTATCCCCCAAAAAATGATAATTTAGCTTATTTTTGCCTCACTTCTACCATGTGTTTCTTTTGGGTCTTTCACTATTATCCTTTATTATGCCAGTGAAATATAGTTAAATAGCTAAATAAGGCACTTAAAAACCTTTCATGTCCTCATCCAACATTTCAGCACTCCATTCGTTATATTTAAAAATCAAAGTGAAATATCAAAACAGGAATGTTTTTAAATAGATCCAAAAAATTGGTTGTTTCCCACGTGAAAATGTGTGCAGTTTCTCTCAGAGGCCTGAAAGTTGTATTTAAAAAAGTTAAAATTCACAAAACTTAAAAGTCACATTTAGTGTCTAGAGATTTTATGGTGCTGCAAGTGGATTTTAATATAATAGTAACATGCATTTAAAGCAGGCCGGTGAGGTAGAGCATTTATTGTAAATGATAAGGTACACCAAAAACATATTTACCGGAGGAACTAAAAAATATTCTATACTCAGAACAACAGAATGACATCAAGGTAAAAGGACTTTAAATGAAGACATAGTATACCTTTCTGTCTGTTCAATCTGACTCTCGTGTCCCTCCCGTGTGACATGTGCTGAGCGTCCCTCCTCGGAGCTTCCATCTTCAAGCATCAGGAAGTGAAATCCATGCGTCTTTTGATCATCATCAGCCCAGCTGTGAACACAGATGTGCTGTGAATCCTGTTAGGTAACAAGTACAGATCAGGACGAACAGGAACTGCCGTCGGATCACCATCGACTGTAATCATTTTCACATTCAAGGAGCTGGTGGAGCCTGAAAAAAATACATGCAGTCAGTCAAACATGTATATGTCAGTAAGCTACTGCAGTAGCTGTTGAATTATATGCATATTTGTGTAATCCTTAATTTTTGTTGCACAGTTAACTGCTGAATATACAAATGCTTTGGATCCATTAAAGGAAAGTGTTTCTTTTCTTTTCATACGTACATTACTACTCTACCAATCACTTCACCTTTCGACTGGAATCATCCCGTATTCTCATATCCTGATTGCTGTCACGAGAATATCTTCATGTCAGTTAGTCAGTGTTTATCTTTTATCTGTTACACTGTTGCTCCACTCATAACGTCAAATCTACTGACCGCTGTCAACAAGAGCATGTTAACAAGAGATTAGCTTCAGAGGTTCAACCATCGAAAGTCCCACCTCACTCTTGGATTTTCTGAAAACTTCATTTGCCTATACAAAATACAGTATTTCCACACTATAAGGCGCACTGGATTATTAGGCTCACTGTCGGTTTTTGAGAAAATTAGAGGCTTTTGGGTGCGCTACATAGTGCGGAAAATACTGTACTCTCTGAAATTAATACATATCAGTGAGAAGTTTCTATGGTCCTTCATTAAATGCAAAAATAATGCAGGTGGTGCACTTTTGTGAGAGGAATGACTTTTAACTGATGGTATCCCCCTCATGCCATCTCAGATATACTACTCCCTGCACCTCAGCCTCTTCCAGCGTAAAGTGTTTGGCAGCTCTGTACATTTATAATGAAAGCCAACATGTAAAAATCTGATGTAAAAGTATAAATAATACAAATTACTTTGCTGGTTGGAAACAGTACAACTATCAGGATAGAAAGGACTCCAACAGTCTTGACGTGAAATTACAAAATGATGGTGACATTTTTTAGATTCTTGTCTTCTATAAGATTTTGAATGTGATGCAGAAATGGCCCTTTTTCTATCAAAGACAACACAGCCATTGTGTTCCAGAGAAGGGAAGCTTTTTCCTGAAAGGCTATCTGCTTGGTGGCCCCAGGCTAAACTGGGCTATGCTGGGTGAAGGTCACAGGTCACATACTTAGGCTGGTGGTCTGAGCAAAGATCCCCAGGACCCCTTGTTAGGTCAGGTGCTCAATTTGCTGGAGATAATATGACAAAAGCGCTTCTTTACCTTTCATGGGTTTATTGCTTGTGGTGGTGGACCACTGGCTGTGATACCAGTCACACTCACAATATAAAAAGTGGTTCTTCTAAAAATATTCTTCAACAAATTCAAGTTCAAAGTCTTGTTGTCTTGAAAAATGCTCAATATTTCTGACTACATTTGTTCTACTTTTGTATAAACAAAACTTTATGCTATTTAGAGGCTTTCACTTTGATGTAGCCGCAAGAAGGCACAAGCCAGTGTCTTATTGTTCCGGTCCCAAGCCCGGATAAATACAGAGGGTTGCGTCAGGAAGGGCATCCGGCGTAAAACTTTTTCCAAATCAAAGATGCGAATCAAACCTATGACTTCCATACCGGATCGGTCAAGGCCCGGGTTAACAACGACCGCCATCGGCGCTGTTGACCTACAGGGCGCCGGTGGGAATTGGATTACTGTTGGTCGAAGAAGGAGAGGAGGAAAGTGCGTTCGCACGAAGAAAGAGAAGAGGAGCACCAAGAGTACAGGACTGAGAGTAGGGACGTTGAATGTTGGAACTATGACAGGAAAAGGTAGAGAGTTGGTTGACGTGATGCAGAGGAGGAAGGTAGACATACTGTGTGTCCAGGAGACCAGGTGGAAAGGTAGCAAGGCTAGAAGTTTAGGAGCAGGGTTCAAGTTGTTCTATCATGGTGTAGATGGGAAGAGAAATGGAGTAGGAGTTATCTTGAAGGAGGAGTTTGTTGGAATGTCCTGGAGGTAAAAAGAGTGTCAGATAGAGTGATGAGTGTGAAGCTAGAAATAGAAGGTGTGATGTTCAATGTTGTTAGTGGGTATGCTCCACAGGTAGGATGTGAGCTGGAGGAGAAGGAGAAATTCTGGTTGGACTTTGATGAAGTGATGCAGAGCATGCCTAGAAGTGAGAGAGTTGTCATTGGTGCAGACTTCAATGGACATGTTGGTGCAGGAAACAGAGGTGATGAGGAAGTGATGGGCAGGTTTGGTATCCAGGAGAGGAACGCAGAAGATCAGATGGTAGTTGACTTCGCAAAAAGGATGGAAATGGCTGGAGTGAATACTTTCTTCCAGAAGAGGCAGGAACATAGGGTGACCTATAAGAGTGGTGGTAGGAGCACACAGGTAGACTACATCTTGTGTAGACGATGTAACCTGAAGGAGATCAGTGACTGCAAAGTAGTGGTAGGCGAGAGTGTAGCCAAACAGCATAGGATGGTGGTGTGTAGGATGACTCTGGTGGTGAGGAAGATGAAGAGGGCAAAGGCAGAGCAGAGGACAAAATGGTGGAAGATAAAAAAGGAAGGGTATTGCATGACCTTTAGGAAGGAGTTAAAACGGGCTCTGGGTGGTCAGGAGGTGCTTCCAGATGACTGGACAACTACAGCTAATATGATCAGGGAGACAGGTAGGAGAGTGTTTGGTGTGTCATCTGGAAGGAAAGTAGATAAGGAGACTTGGTGGTGGAATGAGGAGGTACAGGAGTGTATACAAAGAAAGAGGTTAGCTAAGAAGAAGTGGGACACTGAGAGGACTGAGGAGAGTAGACAGGAGTACAGGGAGATACAGCATGAGGTGAAGGTAGAGGTAGCAAAGGCCAAACAAGAAGCTTATGATGACTTGTATGCTCGGTTGGACAGTAAGGAGGGAGAGACTGATCTATACCGGTTGGCAAGACAGAGAGATAGAGATGGGAAGGACGTGCTGCAGGTTAGGGTGATTAAGGATAGGAATGGAAGTCTATTGACAGGTGCCAGTAGTGTGATGGGAAGATGGAAAGAGTACTTTGAAGAGTTGATGAACGTGGAAAATGAGAGAGAACAAAGACTAGAAGAGGTGACTGTTGTGGACCAGGATGTAGCAAAGATTAGCCAGGATGAAGTGAGGAGAGCACTGAAGAGGATGAAGAGTGGAAAGGCAGTCGGTCCTGATGATATACCTGTAGAGGTTTGGAAGTGTCTAGGAGAGGTGGCAGTAGAGTTTCTGACTGGGTTGTTCAACAGGATCTTAGATAGTGAGAAGATGCCTGAGGAATGGAGGAGAAGTGTGCTGGTGCCCATTTTTAATAACAAGGGAGATGTGCAGAGTTGTGGCAACTACAGAGGAATAAAGCTGATGAGCCATACAATGAAGTTATGGGAAAGAGTAGTGGAAGCTAGACTAAGGGCAGAAGTGAGCATTTGTGAGCAGCAGTATGGTTTCATGCCAAAAAAGAGTACTACAGATGCAGTATTTGCTTTGAGGATGTTGATAGAGAAGTACAGAGAAGGCCAGACGGAGCTGCATTGTGTTTTTGTAGATCTGGAGAAACCTTTTGACAGGGTGCCCAGAGAGGAACTGTGGTATTGTATGAAGAAGTCTGGAGTGGCAGAGAAGTATGTTAGAGCGGTGCAGGACATGTATGAGGACTGTAAGACAGTGGTGAGGTGTGCCGTAGGTGTGACAGAGGAGTTCAAGGTGGAGGTGGGACTGCATCAGGGATCAGCTCTGAGCCCCTTCTTGTTCGCTGTGGTGATGGACAGGCTGACAGACGAGGTTAGACAGGAATCTCCATGGACTATGATGTTTGCAGATGACATTGTGATCTGCAGTGAGAGCAGGGAACAGGTGGAGGAGAAGCTAGAGAGGTGGAGGTTTGTCCTGGAAAGGAGAGGAATGAAGGTTAGCCGCAGTAAGACAGAGTACATGTGTGTGAATGAGAGGGACCCAAGTGGAAGAGTGAGGTTACAGGGAGAAGAGATCAAGAAGGTGGAGGATTTGAAGTACTTCGGGTCAACAGTCCAGAGCAATGGAGAGTGTAGAAAAGAGGTGAAGAAGCGTGTACAGGCAGGATGGTATGGGTGGAGGAAAGTGTCAGGTGTGATGTGTGATAGAAGAGTTTCAGCTAAAATGAAAGGAAAGGTGTCCAAAACTGTGGTGAGACCAGCGATGTTGTTTGGTCTAGAGACAGTGTCACTGAGGAAAAGACAGGAGGCAGAGCTGGAGGTAGCAGAGATGAAGATGCTGAGGTTCTCTTTGGGAGTGACCAGGAAGGATAGGATCAGGAATGAGTACATCAGAGGGACAGCACATGTTAGAGGTTTTGGAGATAAAGTCAGAGAGGCCAGGCAGGAGGCCTAGAGGAAGACCAAAGAGGAGGTTTATGGATGTAGTGAAAGAGGACATGAAGGTAGTTGGTGTGAGAGAAGAGGATGCAAAGGACAGGGTTAGATGGAGGCAATTGATTCCCTGAAGGGAAAAGCCGAAAGGAAAAGAAGAAGAGAGGCTTTCACTTTAACTTGCAAAAAGTTTTACTCCTTCAAATATTGGACAAATATGTCACCTCAAAACATTTGTTCAACAGTGTTGGTAACTTGTTACTTTTCAGATTTAGATGATTATCAGAAATATAATAAAACAAAGAAATCATGACATCTTATTAAAGGTGAAGCAAGCCTCCAATATGTTTAGTGCTTTAATTAACAGTAGTTAAGACAGCACTGTCAGAGGCAGACTGTATTATTAGAAGCATTAAAGACAGCAGTACGGTCATTTTGATTTCATAAAATTCTGATGTAATTTGGATGTTGATGAAAATCTGACATTGTTTCTTTTTTCTTCTTCGCTGTTGATATGTATCTTCATAAAAATCCAGTCTGAATGTTTTGTTGGATGCAGATTAAGCCCTTACTTCCTGCTTCGTTCCATGAAGTCAGCTGTCTTTTGAAACACTGGCTCTGAGCTGATGTGGGTGATGAAGACCACATGTGGATTGCCACAACACACACATTATCTTCCTTTAGAAATTGAGAGTTGTAGTGTTGCTTTACAAGACAAAAAAACCAAAACAAAACTGTGACACTCCTTGAAATGCCATTCATGGTGCTGGTAGCTCAAACCACATCAGTCCACAGCTTTCTCTGGTTTTGGAAGACTTTTGTTTATTTTTCTTTTTATTTCTCTAGCAGCTGAATTTCATTGTTGTTGCCTTCACCTTAGGCTGGTTAGGCTCCTTTGTGATTGTCAGGACTAGAGATGTAAGTGTTTTAACTGTATAACACTTAAAAAATACAAAGAACCATTTTTGTTTCAGGCAGAGAAATAGTAAACAAAATGCTTTAGCTTAAGCCTAAATTAAAAATGGTGCTAAACCATGTACATGTACACAATGTACATATTAAAATTGGACTAAAGGATGACATAAATGAATGATCATTTCCATTTTGCCACAAATCTCCCATCGTTTCTCCTCTGGAGCTACCAAAAACAGAATTGATTATCCAGTCAAAGATGAAGAGCTTATCCACCCTATTAAGAAAGAGTTTCGTTGTGCAGGGCCTGCATCCAATTATATAAGAAGACAAACATCCCTTCTACGCCAAACTACGCTGATGTGTGTGCCTCAACTTTTACATGTTGCTTTCTCTGCATATTGTGTCCTGTAAATATTGTCTATTTGTTGTTTGTGCTTTCTATATTCATTGCACTGTGTAAATGAGCTGCAAGAGAAAGTTTTGTCATTTCATAAATAAAGATCTATCTTATCTGATTTTATCATCTGGATGATTAAATTACATTGACTGTACAATTACACAATAACATCCGGTATATCCTCCCTGGCCTTCAGGAAACAGTATTTACTGAGTTAGAAAGGCTCATAAAGTTGAGTAAAATGCAAACACACACTTTCACAAGGTCAAGGATTTATTGTGTGTTATTGTTAAATAAGGAATTCAAAATCATTCTATGATATAATATGATACAAAACAAAAATAAAAACAAACTGACTACCCGGTGTCTTTCCCCTCAAGGAAACCTCACATAAATGTTGAGCTCCACCTGAACGATGGAAACACTGGTCACATGTTAGCTGTCCGTTTAAAAGAACACAAAAACTTGAAAACAGGAGAGACTAATGATTCATGTTCTGTTACTTTCATTCCTGGCCATGTGTAAAGATGTTGAAATGTTTTGATACGCAGCAGAAGAGACCGGTCTGGCCTCAGTGACGAAATGGGATGGAGCAGATGAGTTCAGCAGCGGATCAATAGGAGGCCACGGACCACTGGTGTAACTGGGTTCTACTTGGATTCACTTAAGGTAAATCTGATAGATGATAAATGTCTGAGGATTATAAAATAGAGCTAGTCCTACTGCTTTAGCCAAAAATGGAAAAGACTAACTTCTCACAACATGGCCATGACCATTCAGAGCGATAATGAAAGCCAGAGCCTAATCTTTGTTGTATTGTAAAAAGCTTTGGTTTTCATATGTTCTTGTCATGATCCACATGTATGAGGTTGTTACAGACCGAACATAATGAAAATCCCTTTTTTTTTTTTTTTTTTTTTAACAATTACATAATAAAATAAAAGACAATCCATCAAGTAATGTGTTAAATCTGCTTGTGGGTGAGATCACAAAGGGCACAGATCTGTAAAAATCCACTTAGGGCCAAATATGTACTGTTTTTCCACTCCAGTTTATGCTGCTTTACGACATGAACATTTCAAATTGAAACATTATTCACTAACACTATTCATACACACACACACACACACACACACACACACACACACACATACACATACACACACACACACACACACACACACACACACACACACACACACACACACACACACACACACACACACACACAAACACACACACACATACACTACATGCTTCACATACAGCTGTGCTCTTTATCCTCTATTAGAAGTGGTCTCAGCAATTACACTAATTGAATATGAAAGAAAAATAGCTGTACAAATTCAACAATTAAACATCTGGGAGGAATAATGCAAAGACTATTCTGAAAAACTTGGTTTTGCAAAAAATGTTTAAAAGCCTATTTTTAAAACAAGTCTGTACTCCAGCATTTGAGTTCAAAGGTTCATTAGTACTGCCTATAACTTGAGCTGAAACAATACATCGTAATAAAACACACTTGGAAATGAATCTCAAGAAGGTGATCTCATAAACATCTGTCTCTGCGCAACATCTGGTGTTTATTCTGACAAAAAAAAAAAAAAATCTTAAATCAAATAGGACTAAACATTGAGATAACAGAAATTATAGGAACTCATGAAGACTTACATAACACTTTGCTTTCCAGTAACTGTTTTAAAATGTTACATCATATTTTTTGAATTAATACATATTACCTGAGGATTTTCCTAAACTGTGTACAGACCTAAAAAAAAAAAAAAAAATCAATTATGCAGTTTAATGTTTTTTTTTTTTTTGCAAGGCTGTTAATATTTATTTCATTTCTGTTATAAAGTTATAAAGCAATTGATTACTAATAGGGTGACACGGTGGCACAGTGGGCCACAGTCGTCTCACAGCAAGATGGTTCTGGGTTTGAGTCCTGTTCTGTGAGTGTATGTGTGAGTGGTTGTTTGTCTTTCATGTGGCTCCACGATACACACATGGAGTGTACCCAGCCTCTTGCCTGTAAGTCCACTGGGAGAGGATTCAGCAACCCCCGTGACCCGTGACAGCCGATGAGGAAGATAAGAAGATGAATGAATGGTTACCAGTAATGACTGACGCTCCATGGGACCCAACCTGGTCATTCAAAGAACTACAGGTTTTGATGTTAGCATAATTTTTCAGCCACAAAGAATAAATTATGAATCCAACTATGGTGACAACACAACCCACCCTTTACTGCATCTGACTGTCTAGCACTTGTTGTCTTAGATGTCTAGATAGGTGCAGTTTCACCAATGTGGGTTGATGTTTGGTTAGAGTTGGAATAAAGATTAATATAATAAAGTTGGAGGTAGAACCTCTAACCTCTAATTACTGCAACTAATATCAGAAAAATACCAACGCTGGAAAATAATTTCGGTTATAATTTTATTAAGTAATTTTTTCCTCAACACATAAAAAAACGAGAGCCAATTATAGTTTCATAAACTATAGAATACACATGTGGAAGAAGTGCAGTGTGCAGCCTATATGTACACACCACATACATTTGCATCATGGTTTCAATGTTATTGCAATCAGATTTTTCAGTATCCAAATTAGTGAGCATTTTTCTACAGGCACATGTCATCGCCATTGTTGCTATAACTGACAAAATGATAGTTTTCAGTCTATGTGTAAAACCAAATAATGCAAACACAATTTTATGAAAAATCTCAGATGAACTTCACCAAATAGTATTGTCAAAAAAAAAAAAAAAAAAAAAAAAAAATATATATATATATATATATATATATATATATATATATATATATATATATATATATATATATATATATATATATATATATATATATATATATATATATATATATATATATATATATATATATATATATATATATATATATAAAAAGAGCAGGATTTGCATCCAGCTCAAATTTTTTTATCAACTCTCCCTTGGTTGAAGCACAGAGAAATAAAGCATGTGATGAACAGAGCGTCAGGCACTAGGACCTGTAGCACACAGCAGTCAGACGGAGCCTGCAGCCTCTGGGACGCATCTCACTTACTTTCAGAACACTTTTAAACAAGTGCAAAACTCAGAAGGACTGTTTGGGATAATTGACCAGAATTTGCTCTGCCTTTCCCCAGCGTCTTGTGCACACAAACCGGAGTATATTTCAGTGATCCTTCAGTGGAGAGAAGAGAGAACTGTTGAAGAGGTAAGGGACTATTTTGCCTTCATACAACATATTGCAACCATATACAGTACTACTGAGTAATATAAAAAGAAAAACAAAGAAATAAAGTTGTATTACTATCTTTGCATAAAACCAATTTTCTTCAGTTTTCTTTTACGTTAGATAAAACTCTCGAGATGACAAACAAAGATTTTTACAAGATAAACTTCTATATGAAACACATTTTTATGTTAGTTTCATGTAGAAAATGTAAAGAAAATTACGAGGCTTCAGACAGAAACTGTGGGTTTAGTGTTAAAGATCAGACCCAACGAGGAACTGACCACGTTTTCCATCCCATGAGAAACTGTTGAAGCTTAGCTTTGGGCTCATCAGGTTACAATAGCTCCAATCAGACCTGCACTTGTCTCCCTGGGCTAGGAAATATTCTCAAAGCATTCCTGTAGAGTTTTGTATGTGTATGACATGTTGGGTTGGAAACAAGGAGCTTGCTGCAGGGTAGTCTTCTCAAATTCTGTGTGCAGCAGAGTTGAACAAAATGATTACATTTTTGACATGTACCAGGTGATTATACTCAAGAAGACTTGCTCTGCAATTTTGATTAAAAAGTTCTTCACATTTGACATTTTTGAAAAGTAATTCAAAACGTTTAAATATATGCTTTTTTTTTTTTGGGAGGGGGGTTATGTTTGACTATACTGTAAATGTATTTGTAATCTCTTGCGCTGGACATTTTCATATTATGGGTAAAAATGACTTTAAACACACTACTAGTACTTTAGAAAATTTATAGAGGAAAGATTAAGTGTGCATTTGGGGACACCTTGGTAAACACTGGAAAAGATAATGCATATTAAAACTAAAGCATAATGTTGTGATTAAATAACTTGAAAACAGTATCAATAAGACGGTTTCTCTGGTCTGACACAAAAGAGTCAGTGGTCAGTTTACAGTAACAAAGAGGGTGATGAAATCAGAGTGATGACATCAGATTAGCGTGGGCTGAAGTTAACCCCAGGATCTTCATGTTTCTGATAATGAACAGAGTTCACACAGCATTCTGTCTAGGATGGAGTTTTTGGTCTTCTGAGGCATCCTTGAGGTAGTGATCATCACTCACCCTGTAGGCGTATGGGCAATGCTGCCTTTAGGGCTTACTAGAACACATTATGTTTGACTGTTGTGGTTAAACTTGTACTAAACTACACATATGTATTGTGTAGTCCTTTTATAATGGTTGTGTTTTTGGCATTTAAATCAACGGATTCTGAAAATCCCCATCATAACTCATGACTTTTAAAGAATATGCCATTCGTGTGCACATTTGAAAAGAAAGCTACATTGAGAAACATATTATTAAAAATTGATTGGTGTCCATTAAAATGATCCTATAAATTTTGCATTTCTGCTCCCTCAAAGCTGTGTGTCTACACCCTTGCTTCTGTGTGTGTTGGCAATGATGTGTGTTGATGATTATCTGAAAAGATAAGTATGTCTGCACCTCCTAAACTCAGGGACTAACTAAGGTGGTGGAACTTTCACAAATGTTTTATAGCAATTTGTTGTGAACTAATCTGTAAGAATATTGTGGCATAAAGCCTAACAGCTTCGTTTTTTTTTTTAAGGTCCAGATCAGATCAGCTTTGTTATTATTATTCTCTTCATAATCCTTTTCATTATATGATCAATAGCTTGTTAAATATCAATCACAACAGGAAAACATTTTATCAAAAAATCAATGGAATGTCATCTGGATAATTATTTAAAATCAACTTTCGGCACTGGAAGTGTAGCAACATTTGTTTATTTCTGCACAAGACAAGTCAATTGCTTTCAATAATATTGCAAAGTCAATTCCTGAAAATGTATATTACCAGCCAACACATTTCCATTTAACTCCTAATTGAATGTATGACCACATGTTGTGAGTGTGTGTACGTTAGATTAGTATTGCTGAGGGTAAAGGTTCTTAAGATACGATACACAACAGTGCATCAGAGGAGCTGTTCAGCACAGCAGCATCCGTAGCGCTGTCTCTGTGGCACAGGTGGATGTCCAGTGTCAGACTGTTGGTCACATGATCACGGTCCAGCTAAGGAGACACAAAGTGGCCTCAGCATGAAAACCAAACAGGTCATGCAAATCAGCATTTAGTGAATTTGATAGTGATTTTTTTTTTTTTGGACCAGCTGAAGAGAAGAGAATTTCCAGCAAAAAGGAGGGTGGTTGATAAATGTGCAAATGAATTGTGGCTCCCTGTCATGCCAAATGTATTTGTTGTGATTGATTCATCTTTAAATATTCGTCTGGCGATCAATCAAATGTTTTGCATTGTTGGAAATGCAGTCCATCCAGTCCTACTACACGAAATTTAATCTGGCAATTTAATCTGACACGAGCTGGTTAATGGCAGGACAGTGCTAAGTCCACCATATGTTTTTTCAACACAACACAAGTCTTAGTTGTCCTCTAATACTCTGTGTCATGTCCGTCATAGTTACATAACTCCCAAGATATTAGACAAAATTTTACTTATCGTCTTGTCAATACCAGAAACCCACAGGGGGCACTCATTTTAGAGGACAGCACATTTGGGGTCAACAAAGGTCAAAGTTCAAATTTCATTTTTTGAGAACTTTACTAAGCATTTCGAAACATCAATGCCAAAGTGGTGAAGTCAGAATCAAATGTATTACATTAAGTTTGTTTTCATTTTGTTGCAGCACAGTTTTTAGCACAGAAAGCCTAATCTAGTGAGCTCTCCCTATCAATAAAATATACATTTATATAATACATTTCCAAAATACGGGATTGTCGTAACAACCTGAACTCAGAAGTGAAGAAAATAACTTTGAAAGCTCATTGGCTAAAATAAACCCTTCATTAATTTTTATCATTCAAGAACCACAGTGATTGAGACCATGAGTTCTGAGTTTGGACGTGTTCTGGATTCTCACCAGTTTTGCCTGTTGTGGTTGGTTATTTACAGAGGTTAGGTACAAATTGGTAACTGATGTGTGAACACCATTTTCACAATGGAATGAAGTCACATGGTTGGTGCCTTCCTGCTTGGTTGATGCATGTTAGCCTTACAACGGAATGACAAAGCGCCTCTGGATGGAAAAGTTGTTTCCATCAGTAAGTGTGATGTAGCAAGGAGCACATGAATGGATGCAGCGCTGTCTTGTTTACAAGCCTAATAAATCAGCACAGAACACAGCAAGTGTTCGAAGTCACTTTGGATGAACTAAGTCAATGGAGGTCATGATATTAGATTTTGCTAGCAGAACAGGTACTAGTATATTCTCTTTTATTTTCTAATGGTTGAACGCGACATACATTAAGGTGAATGGAGCTCACCATTCTTCCATCTGTCACCTGCCTCACTTCAAAACAATTATGATTAAGAAATAGTGAAAATATGACTCAAAAAAATAAAACATCAATCAGGCCTAATATTTGCTGTGAATCATTCATGAAACATTATAATGTGTGTAATATCAATACTATCTCAATATCACAGTGTTAAACTTAAGCATTTGACGCTGGCCTTGTAATCTTTCCCATTGTTGGACAAATTCATTCATTCATTCATTCATTCATTCATTCATTCATTCATTTTCAAGTAATTGTTCCACTTACCCCTTCCCATGGGCTCACCACCTGTGAGAGGGGCCATAGGGGTCGGGTGCACTGTGAGCTGGGCGGTGGCCGAAGGCGGGGACCTTGGCGATCCGATCCCCGGCTACAGAAGCTGGCTCTTGGGACGTGGAATGTCACCTCTCTGGCAGGGAAGGAGCCCGAGCTGGTGTGTCAGGTCGAGAAGTTCCATCTAGATATAGTCAGGCTCACCTCCACACACAGCTTGGGCTCTGGTACCAGTCCTCTCGAGAGGGGTTGGACTCTCTTCCACTCTGGAGTTGCTCATGGTGAGAGACGCCGAGCAGGTGTGGGTATACTTATAGCCCCCCGGCTTGGCGCCTGTACATTGGGGTTCACACCGGTGGACGAGAGGGTAGCCTCCATCCGCCTTCGGGTGGGGGGACGGGTCCTGACTGTTGTTTGTGCTTATGCACCAAACAGCAGTTCAGAGTACCCACCCTTTTTGGAGTCCTTGGAGGGGGTGCTGGAGAGCGCTTCCACTGGGGACTCCATCGTTCTGCTGGGGGACTTCAATGCTCATGTGGGCAATGACATGAGACCTGGAAGGGTGTGATTGGGAGGAACGGCCCCCCCCGATCAGAACCCGAATGGTGTTCAGTTATTGGACTTCTGTGCTCGTCACGGACTGTCCATGATGAACACCATGTTCAGACATAAGGGTGTCCATATGTGCACTTGGCACCAGGACACCCTAGGCCGCAGTTCGATGATCGACTTTGTGGTCGTGTCATCGGACTTGCGGCCGCATGTCTTGGACACTCGGGCGAAGAGAGGGGCGGAGCTGTCAACCGATCACCACCTGGTGGTGTGTTGGCTCCGATAGTGGGGGAAGATGCCGGTCCGACCTGGCAGACCCAAACGTATTGTGAGGGTCTGCTGGGAACGCCTGGCGGAATCCCCTGTCAGAAGGAGTTTCAACTCCCACCTCCAGCAGAACTTCACCCACGTTCCGGGGGAGGCGGGGGACATTGAGTCTGAGTGGACCATGTTCCGTGCCTCCATTGTCGAGGCGGCCGACCGCAGCTGTGGCCGTAAGGTGGTCGGTGCCTGTCGTGGCGGCAACCCCAGAACCCGCTGGTGGACATCGGCGGTAAGGGATGCCGTCAAGCTGAAGAAGGAGTCCTATTGGGCCTTTTTGGCCTGTGGAACTCCTGAGGCAGCTGATAGGTACCGGCTGGCCAAGCGGAATGCAGCTTTGGTGGTTGCTGAGGCAAAAACTCGGACGTGGGAGGAGTTCGGTGAGGCCTTGGAGGACGACTTCCAGACGGCTTTAAGGAGATTCTGGTCCACCATCGGACGTCTCAGGAGGGGGAAGCAGTGCAGCATCAACACTGTGTATAGTGGGGATGGGGCGCTGCTGACCTCAACTCGGGACGTTGTGACTCGGTGGGGAGAATACTTCAAAGACCTCCTCAATTCCGGCGACACGCCTTCCCATGAGGAAGCAGAGTCTGGGTTCTCTGAGGCGGGCTCTCTTATCTCTGGGGTTGAGGTCACCGAGGTAGTTAAAAAGCTCCTCGGTGGCAGGGCCCCAGGGGTGGATGAGATCCGCCCGGAGTTCCTAAAGGTTCTGGATGTTGGGGTGCTGTCCTGGTTGACACGCCTCTGCAACATCGCGTGGACGTCCGGGACAGTGCCTCTGGATTGGCAGACTGGGGTGGTGGTCCCCCTTTTTAAGAAGGGGGACCGGAGGGTGTGTTCCAACTACAGGGGGATCACACTCCTCAGCCTCCCTGGTAAGGTCTATTCAGGGATTCTGGAGAGGAGGGTCCGTCGGGAAGTCGAATCTCAGATTCAGGAGGAGCAATGTGGTTTTCGTCCTGGCCGTGGAACAGTGGACCAGCTCTACACCCTCCGCAGGGTCCTTGAGGGGGCATGGGAGTTCGCTCAACCAGTCTACATGTGTTTTGTAGACTTGGAGAAGGCGTTCGACCGTGTTCCTCGGGGGGTTCTGTGGGGGGTGCTTCGGGAATATGGGGTACCGAACCCCTTGATAAGGGCTGTTCGGTCCCTGTATGACCGATGTCAGAGTTTGGTCCACATTGCCGGCAGTAAGTTGGATTCGTTTCTAGTGAGGGTTGGACTCCGCCAAGGCTGCCCTTTGTCACCGATTCTGTTCATAACTTTTATGGACAGAATTTCTAGGCGCAGCCAAGGCATTGAGGGTGTCCGGTTTGGTGGCCTCAGTATTGCGTCTCTGCTTTTTGCATTTGACGTGGTGCTGTTGGCTTCATCAAGCTGTGATCTCCAACTCTCACTGGAACGGTTCGCAGCCGAGTGTGAAGCAGTTGGGATGAGAATTAGCACCTCCAAATCTGAGACCATGGTCCTCAGTCGGAAAAGGGTGGAGTGCCCTCTCCGGGTTGGGGATGAGATCCTGCCCCAAGTGGAGGAGTTCAAGTATCTCGGGGTCTCGTTCACGAGTGAGGGTACGATGGAATGGGAGATCGACAGGCGGATCAGTGCAGCGTCTGCAGTGATGCGGACTCTGTATCGGTCCGTCGTGGTGAAGAAGGAGCTGAGCCGAAAGGCAAAGCTCTCGATTTACCGGTCGATCTACGTTCCTGCCCTCACCTATGGTCACGAGCTGTGGGTCGTGACCGAAAGAATGAGATCCAGGATACAAGCGGCCGAAATGAGTTTCCTCCGCAGGGTGTCCGGGCTCTCCCTTAGAGATAGGGTGAGAAGTTTGGTCATCCGGGAGGGACTCAGAGTCGAGCCGCTGCTCCTCCGCATCGAGAGGAGCCAGATGAGGTGGCTCGGGCATCTGGTCAGGATGCCTCCTGGACGCCTCCCTGGTGAGGTGTTCCGGGCACGTCCTACCGGGAAGAGGCCCCGGGGACGACCCAGGACACGCTGGAGAGACTATGTCTCCCGGCTGGCCTGGGAACGTCTTGGGATTCTCCCGGAGGAGCTGGACGAAGTGGCTAGGGAGAGGGAAGTCTGGGCTTCCCTGCTCAAGCTGCTGCCCCCTCGACCCGACCCCGGATAAGCGGTAGAGAATGGATGGATGTTCCACTTACTGTGGGTCACCGGCGTTGCTGGAGCCCATCCCAGCTGACTTGCGAGCGAGAGGTGGGGGACACTCCACCAGTGCACTGAGGAGCCTGTTTAATATGCAGGTTGAGAAGAAAATATTTATTGAATATGTTTTTGATTTAATAGGAAAACATGACAGGCGGTATAAAACTGTATTGAACAAGAGATAAAAGTATGAAGTGCATAAAATGCATAGTTTATGCTCAACACGTTATTCACATGCCTGTCTTAACAGGTTATGTCTTTAGATGTTTTTCTGAAGGCACCATAAGGGAGCAGGCAGAGCATTCCGTAGTTTAGTTCCTCAAAAGCTTGATATCCATGCATTTCAAGGTGTTTCTATGTATACAGCAAATATCTCATGTTTGACAAAATAGAAAAAGCTGGCATGCTGTCAAAGGTTGAACCACTTTATGAGGTCACAATCCTGAAATTGCTGATCTACCAATAACATTTTGTAATACTTACAAAATGTTTAGTAAATGTTAACCTGATTTTGTAAGTATTGCTGGAGTTGTTCCTCTTTGGAGCAGTTTGTACACAGTTTGAGTGCCCGCCTAGACGATTCAATGTGAGTGTGAGATTCATAAATGAGATCCTAATGGCATCACGGAGCAAATGAAGACACCTAAAGATATAAGTAATACTGTATGTGGTTATTGGACTGTGAGAGGAGTCGTAGAGGAGCATTCATAGAAGTATTCTGGATAGCCTGCAGGTGATCAAGAACAGACATATATGCATGCTTAGATAGACTGTTGAATGACGAGGAATGATCAAATCATTTTCTTAAATTGCACAGGTTGAAGCAGGCAGCAGAGGAAAGAAACCCAATACTTGCATGATTATGGGGTCAACCCCTTCTGACGCAAAAACCAGAGCCTCCACGTTGTCAATATTTAACTGTAAAAACATTTTCTGTATTGCTGTGCCCAATAGATGTTAGACAGGCTAGAAGTCAAACTAACCTGAGCATCTCACAAGCTTTGAAAAATGTACCATCAAATATCACCGGAAAATCACTGACAAATGATATTCAAATTCTCTCAAAAGTTCAGAAACTCTAAAGAGAATAAAAAGGTGTCCCGAAATTAAGGTGATGGAGAGAAGCGGACCAACACTGACCCTGGTTATGTTCTCCCAATCATGTTAAACGTTTAATCCATAAACAAGATAATAATATGCTATGTCAGACAGCACTCATCTGCATCAGAGGACATTTCCCTAGAGATGCTCAGAAAAAAACGTTTTGAATGTGTCGTTTTCTGAAATCCTGCAACTGTGAAATAACAATTATTAGTGATCGAAAGTGTTAAAGAAACTGTTAGGATGTATATTTGAGGATGTAGAGTTACCAAAATAAATAGTTTTGAAAAAAATATTTCAGATATCTCACCAAATACATCATTACACAGTGCAGTAGAAACTTATTTCATGTCAGTTCTTGTGCGACCACTTTAGAAATACCCTGGAAGAGGAACATATTGTCCTGTCATGTCATTTGAAACTCCTACAATTTAATACAATACCGTTTTTTTTGTTTGTTGTCTTTTTAGCTGGTCAGTTGAATTCTCTGCAACATTATCAACAATATGATTAAATGGGAAGGATAATCTGAGTTACATCAAATCCAGCTACAGCTCTGTGTAACTGATTTATGATCATATGCTAATTAAAAATGGTCCAACCTAAGATGAATTTTGTGGGCAAGCTTTTAAACGTTCCGTTTCAATGCCAAACCAAAAAAGAATTGGCTTTGGATTTTTACAGGTTGGGCATTAAAGATTAAGAACAACACTTTTAAACAAACTGTTATAAAGGTTAGAGCTGTGATTTATTGACAAGCTCATTTTAAAAACTGGGGATGAAGCCTCAAGAATGACGAATATTATTACAAACAGAAAGAGTGGATTCATTCAGCACATTTTTCATCACACAACCAAATGTCAGTAATCAATCTGATTGAGTAATGTGAAGTCATGCTGTATGCCGTATACTAAAAATGCTTTTGGATACTGGAGAGCAAATGTTTGAGTTCAAGTTTAATTCTCTTATTATTTTCAGTTGCGTCACTGGTGGTGTTTGGCTGGGTGCAGAGAAATGATGAAGACTATGGCTCTGACTCTCATCTTTTTCTTGTCTTGTTGTTGGTTCATCAGTAAAACTCTCAGAATTCTACACAGGAGAGCTGCTTCATCCAAAGTGGAAAGAACTTGTTTGAGACGTCACCTGTTTGTTGTGAAGTTCATCACACATGGATGTCTGATGAATGCTAACACAACCATAATGTTATCTTTAATTTTTTTTTTATTCCCATGGCTGTCCCTCTGATCCAACTCATTTGTCCCGTTTTATTGTCTGAATTCATTGCATTTGCAAACCACCATTGTGTTAATGTGTGTTAGTTTTCCTCCTTTGGTCGCAGTGATATAACTCCACTGAAATACTGAAAATCTGCCATCTATCCATTTATCCATCCATCCAATCAAATAAAACTTGAAGCCTTGTTTACTTTTGATGTCAGTTTTTCTGACAGGTCGGTGACATTTTTATCAACTTTTGTGTTTATCTTCTGTGCTGATGAATAAATATTGGACCTGCCATCACTCAGCTTTGGGAACAGAAGTAACAAAGGATGTAGTGAGATGGTGATGAAGATGATGAAGAAGCAGGCACTGCTCAATGTGCCCATGATAGGATAAGAAGTTTACCCCTTTGTTGTTCAACACAAAGAAAACCTGGCAGTCAAACAACATAGTCCTGATTACTACAAACATATAAACTCCGTATGTACGTACATGGGTGTGTACAGGTATGTACGTACATATTTATGTATCATGGTAATTACAGTTGAAGATATAGACATAGTGTAAATAGAAAGTTTTTTTTTCTTGGCTATTAAAACTAGTCTTTCTGTGATTCACATGTATTCTTTCAGTTCAAGGCTGATGATAAATTATTCAATTACTGTAGTTCACATCTGGGACTGTGAGCTGGAGTGTGAACCAGTTAATCTATTTATGCACTTACTTGTTTGTTTCACGTTCTTATATGTGCACAGCACTTTCCAGTTGCGTGTCAATTAAAAGCCCTAAATAAATAAAGTGATACTTAAATATTTACTTCATTTCAGAATTTTCTGCACGACCTCTGAAGGGAAAAACCGAAAGGAAAAGAAAAAGAAGGCACACTGGACTATAAAGCGCACCTCCAACAAAAGGCATATTTTAAAACATTTTCCATATATAAGGCACACTTATTAGGTGCACTGTCAGTTTTTGAGAAAATTAAAGGCTTTTAGGTGCACCTTATAGTGCAGAAAATACTTTACTTAATTCACAAAGTAATTAAGGGCACTTGAACCTAGCACAAAGACTGATCAAATTCTTCTGTTTCCTTTAAATACTGCTGCCTATTGCTTTCCTACCAATGTTGTCAGCTTTTTTTGTAGTTCAGATAGAGAAATCATACCAGCAGACTTTGAAGTCAAAATCCATGAAGGAAAATGCATAAATGTACAGCAGGTCTGCTTTCCAACAACAAAACTGGGCTCTTGATGGAAAGTTGTGAAGCTGATTGAGGATTTTGTTCTAGCTTGTGGGACTCCTGGCACAGGGCCATAGGGGGAACTACAACAGGAGGACAGTAGGCGGTAATCGGCTGTGAAAAAGAAGCAACGTCCACGGCTACATCAGTCAGGCATGGGTAGTGTCAGTTTGAATTGGGCTAAACATTATGGTGTTCATGAACTTTGATAAGGTGTGGATGTTCTTCCGGGCAGGTGAGACATTAGACAGGATGGCAGAAATAAAAAGGAGACCACCACAGGACTAAATGTAGAAGAGTTAGAAAGCTGTAGATGGTGGCAGCAGCTGACAAGAAGATTACACACGGTTTAGACACTCTTCTTTTTTTCCTTTCGGCTTTTCCCTTCAGGGACACAGCGAATCAAATGCCTCCATCTAACCCTGTCCTCTGCATCCTCTTCTCTCACACCAACTACCTTCATGTCCTCTTTCACTACATCCATAAACCTCCTCTTTGGTCTTCCTCTAGGCCTCCTGCCTGGCAGTTCAAAACTCAGCATCCTTCTACCAATATATTCACTATCTCTCCTCTGGACATGTCCAAACCATCTCAGTCTGGCCTCTCTGACTTTATCTCCAAAACCTCTAACATGTGCTGTCCCTCTGATGTACTCATTCCTGATCCTATCCTTCCTGGTCACTCCCAGAGAGAACCTCAGCATCTTCATCTCTGCTACCTCCAGCTCTGCCTCCTGTCTTTTCCTCAGTGACACTGTCTCTAGACCAAACAACATCGCTGGTCTCACCACAGTTTTGTACACCTTTCCTTTCATTTTAGCTGAAACTCTTCTATCACACATCACACCTGACACTTTTCTCCACCCGTTCCATCCTGCCTGTACACGTTTCTTCACCTCTTTTCCCCACTCTCCATTGCTCTGGACTGTTGACCCTAAGTACTTCAAAT
The DNA here is from genome assembly GCA_013358685.1 of Antennarius maculatus. Classification (NCBI taxonomy): domain Eukaryota; kingdom Metazoa; phylum Chordata; class Actinopteri; order Lophiiformes; family Antennariidae; genus Antennarius; species Antennarius maculatus. Next base: position 2,760,280 of record CM023609.1, on the reverse strand, counting down.
CCTCCACCTTCTTGATCTCTTCTCCCTGTAACCTCACTCTTCCACTTGGGTCCCTCTCATTCACACACATGTACTCTGTCTTACTGCGGCTAACCTTCATCCCTCTCCTTTCCAGGACAAACCTCCACCTCTCTAGCTTCTCCTCCACCTCTTCCCTGCTCTCACTGCAGATCACAATGTCATTTGCAAACATCATAGTCCATGGAGATTCCTGTCTAACCTCGTCTGTCAGCCTGTCCATCACCATAGCGAACAAGAAGGGGCTCAGAGCTGATCCCTGATGCAGTCCCACCTCCACCTTGAACTCCTCTGTCACACCTACAGCACACCTCACCACTGTCTTACAGTCCTCATACATGTCCTGCACCGCTCTAACATACTTCTCTGCCACTCCAGACTTCTTCATACAATACCACAGTTCCTCTCTGGGCACCCTGTCATAAGGTTTCTCCAGATCTACAAAAACACAATGCAGCTCCCTCTGGCCTTCTCTGTACTTCTCTATCAACATCCACAGAGCAAATACTGCATCTGTAGTACCAATTTTTGGCATGAAACCTTACTGCTGCTCACAAATGTTCACTTCTGCCCTTAGTCTAGCTTCCACTACTCTTTCCCATAACTTCATTTATGGCTCATCAGCTTTATTCCTCTGTAGTTGCCACAACCCTTGTTCTTAAAAATGGGCACCAGCACACTTCATAACACTAACCCTAACCCCCTAACCCTAACCCCTAACCCTCTAACCCTAACCCTAACCCTAACCCACCTAACCCTAACCCTAACCCTCTAACCCTAACCCTAATCCCTAACCCCTAACCCTAACCCCTAACCCCTAACCCTAACTCTGCATCACTTCATCAAAGTCCAGCCAGAGTTTCTCCTTCTCCTCCAGCTCACATCCTACCTGTGGAGCATACCCACTAACAACATTGAACATCACACCTTCGATTTCCAGCTTCAGACTCATCTTTATCTGACACTCTTTTTACCTCCAGGACATTCCTAACAAACTCCTTCTTCAAGATAACTCCTACTCCATTTCTCTTCCTATCTACACCATGATAGAACAACTTGAACCCTGCTCCTAAACTTCTAGTCTTGCTACCTTTCCACCTGGTCTCCTGGACACACAGTATGTCTACCTTCCTCCTCTGCATCACGTCAACCAACTCTCTACCTTTTCCTGTCATAGTTCCAACATTCAACGTCCCTACTCTCAGTCCTATACTCTTGGCGCTCCTCTTCTCTCTCTTCGTGCGAACACACTTTCCTCCTCTCCTTCTTCGACCAACAGTAATCCAATTTCTATTGCGCCCTGGCGGTCGTTGTTAACCCGGGCCTCGACCGATCTGGTATGGAAGTCATAGGTTTGATTCGCATCCTTGATTTGGCAAAAGTTTTACGCCAGATGCCCTTCCTGACGCAACCCTCTTTATTTATCTGGGCTTGGGACCGGCACAGTAAGACACTGGCTTGTGTCTTCTTGTGGCTACATTACACGGTTTAGACACAATGGGCTCTAAGTTGAACCCACAGTGATTTATTGGAAGCAGCCAGAGGTGATCCACAGAAAAAGTAGGTAGGAGCAGCCAAACTCATCAATGCAAGTCAGACAACTGGGCCCAATGCAGAGATTAGACTTTAGTTTGTAGAGTCTAGCTCATGTTGGCTCAATGTGTGGAGTCCCTGTTGTGTTACTTAGCTTCCAAAGCAAAAGGCAATCCAGATGTGCTGGCCATGACAGACTGACATGACCAAGAGTCATGAATCCCAGAACCCCGTGAATACAATGACACGAGGTGCAAAATACGACCTTAAACTAGATAAAACCAAAAACATCCACTCATGTCAGAGCTGCTGACAAGCAGAGATGAATGTTTCCCAGGTGAAAAATCCATTCTGGAATTGACAAACTGAAATACGTGAAGTACCTTGTCAATCCCAGTAGGAGATTTTAAGTCTGAAATGGATTGAAATCAATCTTATTGATGAGTTCTATTTCATTTCCAGGGGTAAAATGAACATTTTGATAATTTTCTTCCTCTGTTCCTCCCCCCCCAGGACTGCAATTGCCTACAATTACGGAAGCTTCTCCTTGCCCTTGCTGGCATCCGACATGATTAACCAGGATTCATATATAATTGCATCACATCTATCCTTATGTGCAGACATGTCCAATCATCTCTACAGCCCTCAGGCACAGTTCAAGTAACATGGTAACCAAATACAAGTCATGGAAATAAAAACATGGGCTACAGTTAGAAACGACTACAACACAAAATCAGACAATGTCATGACTCATTATATGACTCAGGAGGAAGCGCCTTCCTTCAGCATAGTGGACATTAATACAGTCTAGAACTGAACCGCATCAGAATGAAGCGGTCTACTTTAAAAGTAAGCATCTGTGGGGAGATGTGGCAGCGAGGCAACAAGCCTGCGCCTGTAATCGAGCCATCTTCTCTCCCTCTCTGCTAAAGTGGCCCTGCAAGCGGGAGTGTAAGAAGCGTGGGATACAACGAGGGTACACACACTGAACTGTCACTCACACCAACAACTCACGGTAAAAATCTGACACGTGAATGAAATGTTTCGGTCGTTTCAGAAACTGTATTGCACCATGTGCGGATGCCATTGAAGGCAAACAGTTCACACAAATCAACAAGCCCGTCCAGTATCTGCACTAGTATTATGATTTTGTTTCAATTGTAAAGCATATTTTATGAAAGTGGACACCCCTTGGACATGTTAGAAACATCAGGGGTCCTTCAAAGGGATTCCAGACTGCGTTCCATTCACTAGTAACACAAAAGCGGAATATGTAACTGATTTGTTCCTGGATTCTGTAAGGAAAAATCTAAATTTGAAATTAGAAGGACCTTGGAAGACAATTTTCTAAACTGGTTCAATTTGTGTTTCTTTTCTTTTTTTTCCCCAACTATTTATGGGAAACAGTTTTGGGAACCAAAGGAATGGACTAATTGAGAAATGGAATGTTTTTTTTTTATTTGAGCCACTAGACACGAAGGCGACCATTTAAAGTGACACAAAACAAAACAGTCAAATTTGCTTGAAACTGAAGATGCCAAACAGTGCACCACATATGTATTTACACATCCACACATTCCCGTCTAGATCCACACTTTATTTATGCTCCATAACAGCAGGGGTGAATTTATTTGGAGAAGGTGGAACCATAATAGAGGGATGTGGAAAGTTGCAGTGAACAAAAACAGTCGACGCAGTAAAGGAGTCACAAAGGTGTGTTCATGGGCGTTTGAGAAGTCGTTTGATTGGCTGTAGAGATCACATGATCAGTGAGTCGAGTCATGTTTGAAAGTCAACATAAAGATGAAAATAAAACCATGAGAAGAAGAATTGAGTGGGTTTTTTATATATATATTTTTTACACAAGATGCCAAACAGTGATGATAATTTTAAACTTAAAATTATCTTGTACTTGAAGTTGGTGTATAATTGAAATATTTTGCCTCAGGAGGTCTGCTCCTTAACAAAGTCCATGGTGTTTTTCATACACTGCAAAAGAAAGCTGGTTCTCATTTCATTCAAATGAAAACATCATCTGAGTGACAAAGAAAAAAAAAAAAGAGTCACCACAAGGACAACAGACCACAAGTCAGAGTCTTACAAACAACACTGCTGCGCTGCTCTAATACCAAGAATGCATCACGGTTTTATACTGTAGTGCTGAAAGCTCCACAGAAATTCCTGTTGACAGACAAAAACAGCAATGAACACAATTATAAACTCAGTTTACCACAAAATAGTTGGGCTTTGAGTTAAATTGGTGGAATGATTTTTTTTCCAGTGGGATTCCTCAGACGTAAAAAAGATTTTTTTTTTTTTTTTAAAGGTTCTGCATATTTTCTCAGCAGTAATAGTGTCGACAGCAGCCAAGTGTGGACGCAAGAGGAGGCAAAGGTCACGCCAAGTAATTGTCTCGAGTGAAAGGAGAAATCAAAGCAGCTCTTCTGTCCAACCGATGAAAGCCATATCTGATTTTGGCGTCTGCCATTGTGATGTTGTCCAATAATTGAATTGGCTGTAATCCTTGGAATAAGAACCTGTGGGGGTTACTCTCATAATCAGCAGGAGAATTTGAGACCGCTCCAGGTCACAAGAGGCTGTTTGAAGTTCAGATCTTCACTGGGCCAAAGCTGATTCACAAATAGACTTGAGTCATGATAAATATGTCATGTGGAGATAGAGGTCTGTCGATGTTTGATCGCGCTCTGCGTAAAATAAACTCTTCGCTGCATTTCTGAGCACATACGCTTCTCCCTTGAGTCGATGTTGTGAGGGTTTATATCACCCGTTGGATTCCTCCTGAGCCGACCTCACTGTGTTTAGTTAGATTGTGTATAGAGACCGGGGTCAGCTGTGTTTCCTCAGCGCAGTGAGGCCAAACACGACCATTACTGAGTAATGAAACTGTCCTTGTTAAATCTGCCGTTTACCATTCCCATGTGGTCGTTCCCGCCATTGTCAGTGATTGTATTTCATGTTGTTGGGTGTGGGGCAATATAAAGAAAGATTGTTGTTCACGTTACGGGAAGTTGTTTTTTCTGGGTGTTTGCTACTTTTTATCTCTGCTTTCTAACGGACAAATGATTTTGTTGTGTGGATGTACGTATATGTGATGCTATAAAATGAGGGAAGACAGACAGGAAATCCTCTCGTGGGAACTCCTTAACTTGTAAAATGACAAAGTTGTCTTACGATTCCTGTGGCCAGTGTTGGACAATGGGCTGATGTTGACATGCAGATGCAAGTGTCTCCTCTTGGTGAGACAATTTCATTACATTTTAATGTTTGGATGGAAATTCACGTCTTTGAGCCTTTGCTGATGGGGTGGCCCTCCCTAAAATTGCAGAATCCAGTTCCAGTTCAGGCCTGATGTGGTCCTCAGGTCCCACCACCGGGTAGACTTCCACACATCTGCCTTAAATCACAGCAGAGGCCCCAATCATCCTCTTGAAGTAGTTTCCCCACATAGTTTTCTGATAACAGTGAAACTGCTATGACTAGATGCAACAAGACGGTGAAAACATTTTTGTCACTCGCATGTTATTATCCTTCAGAACATCTTTTCTTTGACTAGTTGCCAAAAAGACACAATAATTCATTTCACTACATCATGAGCAAGTTGAAGCAGGTATATGTATGCAAAGGCTCACTGCATTAAATGTAACTTAAATGTGGTTGGTGTCATACGTGTTCACGTTTGTGTTGAAGCAAAACATCCAATAGTTGTAAATGGAATTATTATTTTTCTACGTGTGTTGCCGTGACGCTCATTGGTTGTATCAACAGCAGTTTCATGAAGTCTTACGAACATGCGAAAAACAACACCTTTACTGAACTACTTATCGTCAGCGTTTGTGTGTTCGTTCGTTCGTCTGTTAGTCCACCAAATATCGTTGCAGACAGAAAGATGAAACAAAAAGCGCATCACTCGGGCAGCAAAGGGGATGAAAATGAGATGATGACCTTGACCTTGAAAAAAAAAACTAGGTCAAGGTCAAATTTCAACTTTTGTACACTGAGCAACCGGATAAGATAGAAAGACGAGGGAGAAGGCCAGTGTGAGTAAGACAATAGATCAAAGCTACTGCTTTGATCTATGAAAGTAGGTCAGAGCATTAGCTTTGATCTTTGACCTATGCAAGTAGGTCAGGGTAAAATTTTGAATTCAGTCTGTAACTGCCTTGTCTTTTAAGTGTTGGAAGCTTTTGAACGTGTGAGTTTGTACATCATAGTATTTGTGAAACTTGGCCAAAATGCCAGCTGAATTTATTTATCTATTTTTTCGGTTGTTTGTTTGTTTAACTTTAGCTGTACTTTTTCCTGTGCTACCAACTCCGTGTGACTCGTAAAAACAAGATAGCCTCAGGAAAGAAAATATACTCTGCAGTTGCCATGGTAACAAAATACGCAGTATTTACCTTTGTCTGAAAACACTATTCTTGGTACTGTGAGGGATGTTTATGACATTCCTGTGTCTTTCTGCCTGTCATTGTAAATCTGTATAATTACAGCGGATCGGCATGCACAGGTATTTGAGGGATTCCCATTCGTCACTTAAGATGTAGATGTAAGACTTAAGGGAGAAAAAAATAAAGTGACAAATGAGGAAGTTTAATCAAGTTACAACACAAATGTAATCACAGACAAAAGTAGGAAGATGACAAAAATCTAGCAATTTATTGCTAAAGAAAAAAAGTTTTAATTGAAATGGTTTATCATCACATTAAGAATTTCTCTGATTCTTTCTTAATTCAGATTTTTGTTAAGGAATCAGTTAGCATCATTTCAGATTACACAGGTCAACTCTGCAAAGTTCTCAAACTTAATTTAATAACATGGAAAAGGAAATTTGGAAAACTGGTCACACAAAAGTGCGATAAAGTTAAATATTTATTGTTTTTGAACGATTTTTTTGATGAAAACAGAACAAAATTGTGTGTAAAATGTATTTTCTGTAGATCACCTATGTTGTATTTCTGTATGATACGGATTTCTGTTTGGATAAAGGAAAACATGAAGTCAGATTTTGTTGTGCACAATTTTGATGAAACTTAAATAACTTATGTTACCTATAGAATCAACTTCTGAGACTCACTCAGGATATTATTGAGAAGCTGGCTGCTTGGTGTAGCTGAAAAAATGAACTCTGGGAAAGGAAAAAAAAAAGTTTCAACAACATATTTGTTTCACTCATCATTTACAATGACATTCTAACATTTTGCCACTCGAGTTCATCACAGAGCACCAAACTCTTTGTTAGCCAGATGAAGGTCTTGCATGAATGGCCATAGCAACATAATGAGCAGTATATCATTCAAAGCCTATTGGTGGCTTTCAGATAAAGTCACCTGCACCTCTCTTCCTCTTTGAATGAGAGCCAGCCCTTGTGGCTCAGGTTACCTCGGTGGCTATGTGACTTTTACCATGTGAATGAAGTCAGTGCCATTTTTTCAGAGCGCTGTAGAGTGTATGCGGTCTGCTGACTGGGTTGTGTGCTGCCCCGTGGTGCTTGTCAGTCATCCCAGACGGGCTTATTAAACCAACTCCATTAGAGCTAATGAGTTGTAGGTCAGTGGTTGTGGGTGGCCTCACCACTTGAGGCTAACAGACCACATATCCAGAACTGACTTGCTGAAGGTATTTCACACATAAAAAAAAAGGGAGAGAAAAATATTTTTACTACGTAGCTCTAACAATCCTGAAACAACACATTCCAATATTATTTAATGACTCAAATTACTTCAGCTGTCTACACCGCTGTGCTCATGAGACAGTATTTGTCCTCTGACACTGACTAAAAGCAGACCTCGCTCAGAATCCGCAGGTAGATTCTAGCTGACATGTTTTATGAATATCTTCAGCTTCTCATGAGCGGTGCAGTAGCAGGATACAGTAAGGGAAAATTGCAGTTATTTTTATTTTTACTTCACACTGATGCATCGCTTATTTTCCAATAAATTCACTTATCATGTGATCTACTGAGAATGTTCCAGTGCAAAAAAAAAAAAAGTATACATTCATTTTACTGTTTCTGTCAAGCAATATTACTATCATTACTTTTGAGGTGTTGGAACCAGGATACATTTGAATTATTAGCTTTAAAAATAAATAAATGGATTGTTGAAATTATTGACAACTGATCATCTTTTAACTGATCCTTCAGCTTCAGCTCTGCTGCACAGTTTATACAAGATTTATATGCAGTCCGTTGCAATGAGTACAGTTAGCGGCGCAACTTCAGCCGTTCTTCTGAGTCAGCGCACAGGTTTTCCCCCTATTCAGTCAGCTACCACACATAAACTGGATTTATTATGTGAAGACAGACTAAAGATTATGTATTTGGTATGTGATGTCATCACTTTCTAGAGGGATACACCCAGCTCAGCTAAACCAAGTCTCATCAGCACGAAGGCTAAACCTCGCTAAAACCTTATTGGATGATTAAAGCAGACAACAGCTGTTATGTTATATTATTGTCAGGGGCCTCAGGCCATGATGTATATATATTCTGAAGTAAAGCAGCATCAGATAATCCCAAAAAAAAAAATATACCACTACTTGAAATAAATGGATGAATATAAACCTAAACTAAAGGTATAACGGTCTTTGGTGTTTCAGTTCTCTCCAGTTCTTTCCTACAGAGATATTTTTCACTGCCAACACTTAACAGTTAACATGAAAACATACAGGTGCAAATAATAATAATAATAGAGATGATTTGTGCCATTTAAATACCCCTGCCAGGGAGCACAGTAAATGTTATTCACGACATGAACAAACAGGTAGACACAGGTTTAACATCAGTAACCATGAACTGCCTCCAAGGCAGCTCAGTTTCTCCATTACATCAACGCATCCACGACAGTTTGATGCTCATGATGTCTGCTTAACTACGGAAACCTGCCCCTAGAAATGAAAGCCACATCAATATCATTATTAGTCCAGAAAACAAATATTTTACTAACGGACAGAAGTTTCTGGACTGTATGATCTGGAATATTACTTTTATCCACATCAGACTTCTTACTGCAATAAATCTTACGAGGTCTTACAGACTGCATCTGTAAAATTAAAGGGAAAAATCTCGCAAAAAAGCTCGACAGTGGAAAAGAATCATTTCAAATAATTGAGATGAATATTAACCACATTCATGCCTATGGTGTTTTTTTTTAGAATCTCCAGTTCACTTTTATTCTTTGTTTTTGTTTGCGGGAGGAGCCGGAGAACCCAGCAGAAATTCATGCAGACACAAGGAGAACGTAGAAACTCCACACAGGAGGTCCAGGTCTACTTGCTGTGAGGTAGTGGCGCTACAGCGGTGCTACAACGGTGGCACAACGGTGCTGCCATGCTGCCTAAAAATGATTGCCAATTTGAATAAAGCCAAAAAATGAACTCATTCTAAATTCTAAACATGCTTGTTTTTGCAGCAGTAAGTGACTTATTCACAGAGCTAATTGGAAATTATTGGTATCCCAGCTCTGAATATTCTTCGAAAACTAAATACAGTGGTACCTCTACTTATGAAATTATTGGTTCTGGAAGAAATTTCGTAAGTAGAAAATTTTCTAACTAGAGACGCGTTTTCAATGCAAATGCCCTAATCCGTTCCAAGCCCCCCAAAATTCAGACATGTTTTATAAAGCATAAAAATGCATCAAAACATGTAACAAATACATGTTACAATTAGATTATTACACAATAAATGAGAGTTGTGCATAATGTAAAAAACAAAGAATAGAGTAAAGAATAAAAATGATGGTCATTAACCTTTGAACTGCTGTCCTCATTGTTTTTTACCCTCTTTGGTTCATGCGCTCCTGCCTCACCATGAACAACAGAGTGAATTCCAGTCCTCCTTCTGAACTTCTCCAACCACCCACGCCATGCCTTAAACTCCTTAAACTTCCTTTAGTTTTAATAACGTGGTGATTGTAGATGCATTACGGCCATATTCTTTGGTGAGATCAACCAAACGCATCTTTTCTTCTTCTTTTCTTTTCCTCTTTTCTCCGTCACTTTCTTGGGGTCCATAGTGAATACTCTAAAAGTTAATATATTTACGTAAAACTATCAGAACACATCATGGGTTGAGGGCTGAATGACGAGGACGCTGCATAGACACCGATCTAGTTACACACAGAGGTCCCTCTTAGCCAATGGGATGCCAGGATGATACTGGGTAATAGCCAATGGCAGAGCAGCTATAAGAATGTGGCGTTCAGGAAACTTTAGGAGCTGCGAGTATCAGCCCATACTGTACTTTTACCTTCCGTATCCTGAAATTTCTTTTGTAACAAGATGCAATCTTTTCCTGTTGACGCATTTCGTAACTTGAAAATTACGTATGAAGAGACGTTCGTAAGTAGAGGTACCACTGTATTTGCAGTTTATTTTGTTCATGTGTGAACAGAGAACAGTTTCAGTGTAACATATTTAACCTGCTGGAATGCCATACATTTATTGTTTTCAATATAATATTTCAACACAGAAGCGATGTAATATCCTATAACTTACCAGTTTTATTTAAATTACATCTGCTAATAGCCGTCACTTTATCTCTGTCAGTTTTATTTGTTTCAAACATTTATTTACTGTCTGCTGAGAAAGCCAAATATTTGTGAGCACTGCCTTGCCCCTGACCTGGAGCTGCAGTTGCTATGGAGATGAAGCCAGTTTTTAGACATGGATTAAGAGCTGTAGCTAATCTAATACTGAACGCTTCCTTTTAAAAGTGGTTAAAAAGCCATACAAAGAAGCAGAGGTTGACCAAACAATTTCCCCTTCAGGTCTGGAGGTAGCAGTTGTGGTGTTTTCTTCAACAGACCATGATCTTCACAAACAGATACATTTAGGTCAGCTGTCGAGGAATTTCAGACATTTACATTTAGATTTGAATCCTAATGCACACTGATGTTGTACAGCACAGTTATGCTGTACAATTGTACCATATTCTAGGAGCATTTCTCCAGATGACTACTATTTTTCAGGGTCTGTGCTCTATAAATTAGAATTCTGTTGGTGAACAGCTTCAAATGTTACAAGTGTGAAACCTACATACATAAAATGCCTCCATTATGCACATTAGTTAGCTTATTTTGGCTTCAACATCACATTATAAATTACACTATTGCATATTTCTCTGCTGCTGTCATGCAGTTGATCTATGAGCCCATTCTCTGGTGTTTCATATTAAATCAGATAGAGAATGGTGGTGTTGCAGATAAACTACAAGTGTAGCATCTAACATCAAATAAAGATTTAAAGTGATTTCATTTAAGTGTCGGTATGGTATTTTTTTATAATCAGTGCCTCATTCCTGGTTTTGATTTATTGAAAATCGAAATTTCTTTCTGATTCTGAGTCGTTAATATTACATTTTAAGATAAGACAGAACTTTATGCATCACAAAGGAACTCATTGTGCAGCACAAGTAAAAGTAGAGAGTGAATATAAATCCATAAACAGAAATTAATATGGTCCAAATACAAACTACACACATAATTGTGAATTAAATGGCATTTTGCCGGTGGTACAAAATGTGGAAAACCATTAAACGGATCGTTTACCTGTTTCCTGTGAACAAAACTGACTTGAAAGAGAGATTAAGCATAACAACATGCTTAACTTGTTCTTCTTTTCTGAATTTATTGACAAAATGCAAAGTTGCACTTGTTACGTCCAGGAAAAGCTCCATAATTTGCGCACTATTTACAAATTATAACTTTATCATCACTGAAAATCTATAAACTGAGTCATCATGGATTATTATTAATGTCAACATGATCCGGTGATGACAATAATAATCCATCCTGACAGTTAATAATTTATAATTCATTCAAGGTCCAACTCGCTATCTATTTCTGACATCAAGAATGAACTTTCACTCCTAAAATAAATGTTTTCGTACATAAACCTGCCCATACACCGGGTACGCACCCAGTCCTGGGGGGCTTTTTATGCAGCTTTGCAGTTGTAGTCATTAGAATACTTCGATAATGGCAGTAACAGAACTGGACCAGGGGTTTGATCAGGTTTTGTCATTTCTACCACCCCCTCTGTTAGTGTATCCTGCAGAATATGTGAAAACGAGTCACACTTCTCGTGAGACATGTGGTGTGACTGAGGAGGATCGCAGGACATGGGTGGTGTGAGGATGGCTGTAAAACAGTCGGTCTCGCAGTTGAGGGGTCACAGGTCTAAAACCCATAACAGTCACAAACCACCAATGTTGAGAAAGAACACTTCCTGTGTTGGTGTGAATTCTTTATGGGCGTCATTTAGATTTACAGATGATTTATCTCTGTTTATATGTCTTAGATTCCCGTATTTTGCAAGCATGCCATTGTCTACTCAATGTTTAGAACTTCCTTACTCTCACTTGAATGTTCTTGCAAATGTATCTGGAATTTGAACAGAGTGCAGAGGTTTTTTTTTTTTAAGGCAAGATGTCTTGAGGGATTATTTCTAAGCGTTGTGAGACTTTTTATGGATGTGTGGGTGTCGGGTTAGTGAGACTGTGAGCGTTATACCACAACAGAGATTTTGGGGCCCACCTGAACAACTTAACAACAAAATAATGTTTGCGTTTCATTTTTGCACGGAAATAAATCACTGAATGCCTGATGGTATAATATTACAGAGAGAAATGAAGTGATTTTTTTTTTTTTTGATAAGAGAAAATCTTTCATTTCTAATTTCTCTGATGTGTATTTGCAGAGATGTACACAAAATTATTTGCTGCTTTTTGTTGCAAATAATTTAATTTTTGGTGTTGCAGTATATCAGTTAAGTTATAAATATGTTTAAATTCCAACAAACCTTTCAAAAGGAATACTGACAGAGTTTATGATGCCGGTATAATGCTAAAGTGTGTGTTTCCACTCTGTGTGTCGGTCTGCTGCTCTATTTAAATATGTTCCGTATTTGAGGATGTGCTGAGCGGGAACAACATCAGCTTTTCTTCCTGTCACAGTCCCACAAAGAATGTGTTTATAGTGGGTTTATGAGACACTTTGTCCACTTGTCTCTCAACAGGGATACAGAGTGGAGGAAGACAAGGGCAAAGGTGTGGTGGATGGGGGCCACCGGGCCTGATGGCAGGAGAACAGCACATATCCATCTTTAATCTCATCCTCTAGGAGCCACCGAGGTGCAACAGTTCACGAGGAGACACTGAAAAAGGTAAAAAGATCCAGGGAGGGTGGATTTCAGAAGAATAACATCCCAAAAATAAGAATGGAAGAGCATAAAGAAAGAGAGAGAGATCAGTCACATCTAGTGTTGGGTTCTAAAAACAGCGTAAATAAATTAAGAACACTGGTTAAAAAGATTTCTATGTTCTGTTATTTAGCCCATGACCTATCCTCCATCATGGAAGCTTCCAGTAGATTACATAATCTGTAATCCTGCTAATTTACCGACAAACAGTAAATGTAACCTCAGTGATGGAAGTTAACTAATTAGTGAAATTAGTTCCAACCCATAAACTGATGTCCCTGAACTGGCTAGAACAAAAAAAAATAAAGTTCCTGAACCGGTTAATAACGTTCCTTGTAAATATAAATATGTAGGTGCCGTATTTTGCGCACCATAAGACGCGCTTAAAAGCCTTAAAATTTTTCAAAAATCAACGCTGCTCCTTTTAACATGAAGCGTCTTATGTGTACACTGAGTTCCAAAATCTATAAAAATGTTTTTGTGTGAACTTAGTCAGCGATCCGCCGGATCGGCCATTGCATTGCTGAGCTACTCAATGCAGACCGAAGATGAGGACTTCGAAGGATTTCGCAACAGATTTATGAAAAAATAAAGAAATAAAAACATATTTAAAAAGTTATGTCGGTGTATTTTTTGAAATTTAAATACGTAGTACAACACAGTTCAACCACAGTCACCTTTTTGAGTCTGTTGGCAACCATGCACCGAACAATAAGGTGCGCCGTGTGTCCGGTTAAAGTACAGAAATAAACTCCGTTATTTAGACTGCGCCTCTTTATACAATGAGCCGAATGGTGCGCAAAATACGGTAATTTAAGGACTTTTAAATTGGCAATCAAAACAATTAGTTTATATACTATAGACTATAATTATAGATATATCCCGACCCTACAGTAAACAGTACCAGAGCACTACACCTCTGCTTTATGCCATGAAATAAGACCAGAATAACTTCCACCATGTCATTCATTGCTGAACAACAGATCTTTATTGTTCTTCTCCCACAGCTCAATATTACTACAAAGCGCTGGCAGTACGGGAACACACTGCTCTGAAAATGACTGCAGCCAATGAGTTCATGTCTAAATCATACATTTTTAAGATTGACATACTGCAGTGTTTACCTGTTATGATTAGATTGTGACTGGGAGATTCCTTTTTCCTAACTGCTGCTGATAGCCGCTACTTCTCTCTGCTCTCATCCCGCGTCCAGTGAATGACAGGAAGTGAAACATGAGGTCAAATATGTCTTTCAAGAACTAAAAAAAACCCCCGATATTAACCGGTTTACAATTATTTTCTGTTCCGATTCTGTTCCGGAACATTAAAAAATATAAAGTTTCCGGTTTTTGTTTTCATTCCATGAACCGGTTCAAAAGCCCTGATTAAAAGGGAAAGTACTTTATTCTTATTGTCCACACATGTATGTGACTCTATTCCATGATTAAAATGGTTCTGTATTAACTTGAAGCTTTATATGCATGATTTCTCATAAATGCCTTACCTGACGAAAGAAGTTAACTTGACTTGATGTAAAAGCTTGAATGTGTTTTTCCCCTCCTCAAAAAGGCTTTTTTATTTATTTTGATCAACCATGACGTGGATGATTGACTTCCACCCAGTTTCATGAAAATCTGTCAAATAGTTTTTGTGTAATTCTGCTGACAGGCAGACAAACACACCGAGTTCCTAATGAAAACATAACCTGTGGTGTGTGTGTTTGCGTGTGTCTGTGTGCAATAATAAAAACCTTTACATAAAATTACAATACTTGGCTATGATCCAGTTTTGCATTTAGTTATTTCTTTACTTAGATGTTTGACACATAGTTCCTCTGATAACCAGAGAACAATCAAATGTGTTGAACTGGATGTACTTCAGTACAAATTCAGAGCAAACAAATATTTATTAGCCGTTTAATATCTATGTGGTCCAGCAATCCTTACTGGGAACCAGTAGAACAACCAGAGAACGCTGCATCACAAGACTCAAGTCTACCTCTCACTAATATACAGCGGTACCTCTACTTGTGAAATTAATTGGTTCTGGAAGAAATTCCGTAAGTAGAGACGCGTTTTCCATGCAAATGTCCTAATCCTAAATGTTTTATAAAGCATAAAAATGCATCAAAACTTGTAAGAAATACATGTTACGATTAGATTATTACACAATAAATGAGAGTTGTGCATAATGTAAAAAACAAAGAATAAAGAATAAAAATAACCTTTTAACTGCTGTCCTCATTGTTTTTTGCCCTCTTTGGTTCATGCGCTCCTGCCTCACCATGAACAACAGAGTGAATTCCAGTCCTCCTTCTGAACTTCTCCAACACCCACGCCATGCCTTAAACTCCTTAAACTTCCTTTAGTTTTAATAACGTGGTGATTGTAGATGCATTACGGCCATATTCTTTGGTGAGATCAACCAAACGCATCCCTTTTTCATGCTTTTCTATCATCTCTTGCTTTGTTTGTACGGACAAAAAAACTCTTTTCTTCTTCTTTTCTTTTCCTCTTTTCTCCGTCACTTTCTTGGGGTCCATAGTGAATACTCTAAAAGTTAATATATTTATGTAAAACTATCAGAACACCTCATGGGTCGAGGGCCGAATGACGAGGACGCTGCATAGACACACAGAGGTCCCTCTTAGCCAATGGGATGCCAGGATGCTAGGTAATATCCAATGGCAGAGCAGCTATAAGAATGTTGCGTTCAGGAACCTGTGGGAGCTGCGAGCATCAGCCCATGCTGTATTTTTACCTTTCGTAACTTGAAATTTCTTTCGTAACAAGAGTCAATATTTCCTTTTGAGGTGTTTTGTAACTTGAAAATTTCGTATGTAGAGACATTCGTAAGTAGGGCTACCACTGTATATTGATAAGATAACTTTAAAATGGTGTAAATAATGTCTGGCTTCACGCCCCCCAATCCGCTGGGACCGCCGCTAACTTTGGCCACGACCCTCTTGTAAAAGACATTTATAATCTCAATAGACTTTCTGCTTAAATAAATAAATATATAAATAAATACATACACACACACACACATGCATGCACGCACCCACGCACACACACGCACACACACATACATACATACTGTACATACACACAGACTTACATACACACACACATACATACATGTAGATAAGAGAACACAGCCGTGATCTCATCAGTTATTTGGTCTTTGTCTCAAACACGACTCCAGTATTTTACTTCCTTTGTTAAAGCGGTGTTTCCATCAGAGAGCTGCTTTTCTTTTTAATCTGCCTCGTCCTCTCCAGCCAAACATAATAACTCTGTTTCCTGCTTCCTGCTGTAAAAGCAACTTGCTGTGTAACCTGCTATTGGCACACGATGTAATTTTTGATGAGCGATGTGTGAGGGCAGACTAACGTTACCCTGACCAGACCTCACAGTCATTTATTGGTGTGATCATAGTTCACATTGTGTTCTTTTATACAGGTTTCTTTTGATTTGTTGTGCCAACAATGTTAATGTGCAGGAATCCAACCTGACACCTGAGGCAAACACTGCATATCATAGACCTACCTGACAGGGCCTGCTGGCACAGCCACCACAGGTGTAAACACGCCTGTGACTCCCGCCGTCGTGTCTTAAATATACAGTACACAAGCTGTCAGTGTGTGCAGGCCAGTAAAGACAAATGCTGTGTTGTGGTTTGTGGAGACTCAGTGTGATGGAAAGTGACTGGTGTCAAGCATATGGGATGTCACGACATTGTCTTCTTAAATTCAAGATCTATCTATCTATAGGGAGACAAATATTCTTTTTTATCTCATCTTTAATGTGAGTACAGTTAGGATTATGTAACTACTATATAAGCTCCACGTCAGAATATCTTTGGAATAATAAAAAAAAATAATTATTACAAACCATAATGATTTTTTTCTCACAATATTAAAATTTTTTAAAAAAAAGTGGGGAAAAACAACCCTTACTATCATTAAACGGGATCTTTCCTACAATTATGCATTTACAATGGGATCTTTCGTACAATTTGCTGAAATCTGTCCAGTTTTGTTGTGAAATCCTGCTAAGGAATTAACAAATACAGAAAGTTAATTTTGTCCCATGGTTACAGCGTAAATGGTGCAAGGATGGAACAACAACAACAAAAAAATGCAGGACTGTCTACTTTTGTAGAAGATTCTGCTGAATCTATTTCTGCTGCTCTGTTGTAGATTTGTGATGTCACTGCTGCGGTCTTACTCTGTGGTGTTGATTCTTAAATGGTACAGCGCCAACTACTGTCCTGACACACATACTGCAGTCATTTGTACTTTGACAGCATTGCCACATGTCTGCAGAATTTTTTTTTTTTTTTTTTGTTATGCACAGAAAAAGCTGTTCTTTTTTCAGCATAATGGTTATCATATAACCAGGTCCTCAATGCCTGAACTCATCAGTCACTAGTTTCATGAGTACCGCAATAATTTTTGCCAACAGAGCTCAGTCTAATATAATTGGGAGTTAGGAAGTACAGTTATATCAGGCACATAAATTTGTGTTTACAGCACTATGTTTAAATATCTTCTAAGCCAATGAGTATAAATCTGAGTAAGGGGTAAATGTACATCAGAAAAAGAACCTCTGTATGAACATATTTGCTTAATTCTGCTGTTTAACCTCTATTTAATGCTGAGAATGAACAGCTGGGTGTAACCGAATACTAGGTCAGAATATTTTCGATTTTTTTTTTTTCCTTGACACACATAACAAAGACCTCCATATTTTGTCTGAGCTTTACTATAAAAAAATGTTTCATTTCCTTGTGTGACTCACAGTTGAACTTGCCAAATCAGCAACTGTACTGTTGTGTGTTCTACATCTGGATTAACTTTGACTCTGGTGCTGTCCCCCCTCCCCCCAAAGGTCGTGTGCCCATGAGGTCGTCCATGCTGGTGCTGTTCCTCCTGTTCAGTGCCCAGGCTGTCGCCGCCGTTGGAGGAGCAGCACAGCAACAGTGTCCGGGCGTTCCCAGTTCCATCCCCTCGGTGGACCCCAAACTCTTCACCAAACGCCGCTACCTCTCACCCAGGGTTCTCTTCAGCACTCAGCCCCCCGATGCAGAACCGGCAGAGTCGCAGGGAACCGGCAGAAGGACACGCAGGCGGGCGGCGCAGCCTCAGCACCGAGGGGTTTACTCCGTGTGCGAGAGCATCAGCGTCTGGGTGGGCAACAAGACCAAAGCAACGGACATCTCAGGCAACGAGGTGACGGTGCTTCCAGACGTCAACATCAACAATGTCAACAAAAAGCAGTACTTCTTTGAGACGACGTGTCACAGCGCTCGCTCGGGCGGCTCTGGCTGTCTGGGGATCGATGCGCGGCACTGGAACTCCTACTGCACCAACTCACACACTTTTGTACGAGCGCTGACTTCCTTTAAGAACCTGGTGGCGTGGAGGCTCATACGCATCAACGTAGCCTGTGTGTGCGTGCTGAGCCGTAAGTCGTGGCGACAATGAAGACTATACATGGCTATCACACACACACACACACAGCGACACACAGAACAAACACAGACATATTCATCACCTTCTGCACAACGTAAATTATTGGTATACGACTAAGTATCAGGATTGCATGTAGATCGGCCAGGCCTGGGTCAAGTTTGTAGCTGTAGTTTTACCTCTTTGGAGTACACAGTGTCAAAGTGTCACGGAGTGTTTCATTTGCTTTACTTGCAGTTTATATCAGGCACATCTTGTAAAGGTTAAAGGTTGTGAAGGTTCTGTGTCCATGAGAATTACGCCTGAAGATAATTTTACAAATCACGTTGTATTTACAGTTTGGGGAAACTACAATCCATAACTGGTATGTTTGATTTTCCTCAACTTCAGTGGGTGCTGATTGGACAGGAATTAACCAAACCGTTATAAACTGAGGCCATTTACACCCCCCCCCCCCCGCAAAAAACCTGCCCCCCACACCTCTGATTGATTTGGCACCAGGATGAACTTAGTCACAAAAAAAACCAGGAAGGATTTGGTGCTCTGCTGTTTTTGACAAATTTGCTCAAACTTGTCAAGTGGTACCAAAACCGTATAATAGGTTAAATTTAGCTATGGATTTTGAGCGTGGATTAAATTATTCAAAATTAAAAAACTAATCATACATATTTCACTATTAACATTTTGTGGGCAAATACCACAGAACAGGGTAAACTTTCAATGAGGGGCTCTGGCAGTTATGTTAAGCCAAGCCAATCAGAGGCAGAGTGGGGCGGGGTCACAGAGGTCACGGCAGAACTGTTGTGACATTTGTAAATTTATCACCTGCTCCTTATAACTGCTTGAGAATAGGGTGCATGGAATGAAAAAAGCTCTTTGCGGCCCTACAGTGACCTAGTGACCTGTAGAAGGTGTACCCAAGATTCGGGGGTAAAAGCAGCCTTGTAATGTAACCTCAAAGGGTCATGAGAGGATTACTTATTCTAACAGTAACAGAAATATAATATCATAATCCCTGTTGGTCTTTATGTTTGGATCAAAAGTAATGTTCTCTTTGTTCTAAGAAAATGGAAAAATAGTTACAGAATAAAAATTTCAGAATATTTTCAGAATATTTTAAATTTCTGAAAGAATATTTTAAATAATAAATATTTTAAAATTTCAGAATATTTTAAATATATTAAATACATTATATATCAAATATATTAAAGTTTAGTTAATCAGGATCAGGACATTAAAAAAAATAGCAACAGAGCCTTAGCTGTGTGTGTGTGTGTGTGTGTGTGTGTGTGTGTGTGTGTGTGTGTGTGTGTGCGTGTGTGTGTGTGTGTGTATTACAGTGTGAACCAATGTTTAGATTCTCAGCCTCTGCAGGAGGTTTCATTTGACCCTCAGAACTAAAGACCACTGACTTTAACCCAAATACCACAGGGTGAGTGTTTTAAACTGCTGCTTCCGAAACACAGCAAAGGTGTGTGAAGCTATGTTTGTTAAAGTCGGCACGGGTTGAAACCTGTCATAAACTTTAAACCAGCGTTAAGCTAGTGAAAAAGCAGGTTTTTGCAACACAATGCAATCAAACTAATTATAGTGTTGTTCTGTTGTCCTGTAGCATATAGCACTCAGTCTAAGGTGACTGATGCAACTCATAAATTTTGTTACAATTTGACCCAGGTCTGTTATAAGCAAACATTTGTTAAAGTGCTGTTTTTGATATTGTTATTTATTAAACACTTCCATACATGTACTGTGGTAAGTCTGTCATTTCTACAGCAAACAGTGGGTAACTTTTTGGGGACAAAAAAAAAAAAAAAGTGGTTTTTTTTTTTCTTTTTGGTTAAGACAGAAAAATGAAGAGAAAAGCTATATGGCTGCATTTTACTTCCAGTAATTTGGTGTTTGGCTTTGCTCTGTATTTTCCTCTCCTTTCTACAGTAGATATAACAACAAATGGGAAAAGACATAAACACAAACAAGACTGACTGTGATTCACGGAGCCAATTCCAGTTGATAATATCATCACTTGCCATTTTCCTTGTGTGGTGACATTTCACTGTCGTCAACACGCAACAAATTGCACTCTGGGCATCAAGTCAGTATCAGCAGTGATTTATTTTATTTATTTTTTTATTTTTTTTGGGGGGGGGGGCTCATTTTTTTGTGTCACAGCTGACATTTAAAATAGCCCATGTGAATTCAGGGGTCTTGGAGGTGAAGTGGAAACAGAAACAAAAGGGGTTGGGATTATTTATCTGGAAAGTATTCCCTTTTGAGGTTTTCTATCTGTAAATATGATTTGTCAGAGCCAACTTGTTTGATTTATGGTTGAGGCCTGTTTTGTTCAAACGGAGTCACGTCCGAAGGATTTCCTCTGAATAAAATACAACACCGCCATCTGGTGGTCAGAGGGTGGAACATGCCTACAAATAAATTCACGTGGATTCTCAGCACTTCCGGTGTGCGTTGATGCTCCCGGGGTCGTCTGTTATGAATGGGGCCCCTGTGGAGGTGAAACGGATCAGATATAAGACTGAGGCCCCAAAATGAATCGTTTAAGAAACTTTGTAATGAATTAATGGTCAATAAAAATACAATCATTCCTCCAATTAAAAGGATACATTTATATATTTTGCTTCAAAAGTAAAGTAGCAGAATGTGTTGTTATAAATTGACAAATGTTCGTGTTAAACCTCACAATTCTCTTGACAAGTGGCTGGATAATATAAAACAATATTACCATGATTCTTAACCGATCATGTTACAAAGTAATACTGAATGAAGAGAACTTAAAAATCAAAACATCATGGCTACAAAGTGCAAACATTTACATTTTTAAGACATAAAGCTAATGATATTTTATATCATTTTAATCATATTATTATTTATTAATATAGTTTGAATATAAGTGTCTCTGTGTGGCTCTGCGGTGCGCTGGCGTTGCGCCTGGAGTTTCCCCTGCCTCGCGCCCTAAACCAGCTGGGATAGGTGACTGATAGATTCTGTCTTAATCCATGGTTTTTCCGGTTCAATTTGGTTTTGTTAACTCCTCTCTCAAACCATTTGTCTTCCTTGACATTACTTTCCTCCAGGGAGTGAACTATTGGTTCAGAATTCTGATGACCCCTAACTTGTGCTGCAGTGCGTGGTGTGGCTCAAAAACAAGATGCTGGTCCTTCTGGATGGGCTTCCTATACACCTAGATGTTGAGATTCCTGTCTGTTTAATGGTGTCCTAAATGGTCCTAAAAGGGCAGGACGTTGTCCTTAACATCTTGACGGGTGAACTTGAAGCTGATGTGGTCTGCAGAGGCCTACACTTTTTGGGTCCTGATTTTTCCAAGGTGACATCCACATACCTGAACCAGTGGCTGGGTTCTGACTAGGGATGAGCGAGTGCACCACTACCTGTATCTGTATCAGCTCAACCAATTAGATTATCTGTATCCGTATCTGTACTCGGAATGGGCGGGGGCTTAAACCAGAAGTGGGTGTGGTTTGACCGGAAATGGGTGGGGCTTAAATCGCTACATTATTTTAAGTCTAAAATTGATATGGATTGATCACAAGTTGCTGTATTTATTGTTTATTTTAAAACTATTGGCTGAACAGCCTCAAAATTGAGATTCAAATCAATGTTTTTCATCACAAAAGTAAGAGAACTATTTACAGAACAAGTTTTTTATGGAATTGAGCCAGAACATGAATATTCTTAAGTCTATGAATGAATATTTACCGAAGAGCCTCAGAATTGAGATTCACCGCTTTTGATCACAATAGTAGAGGAACGATATATAGAACAAGTAAACACAAAGTGCATTAATGAAATGTGTGCAATAGGAAATTATCAACTACGAAGTATGTATGAACAAGAATTGTCATACTTAACAAAACTTTTTAATTTTTTTTCCTTCTTTTTCAGTTTAATTTTTTTTTTATAATCAAACTTTTTTTTTCAATTATTTATTTTTAGCACCTAATGCTCTTGCCATTTTTTTTTTCACATAAAGTTAAACAATGTTGATTTGCGGTGAGTGTGTGTGTGTGTGTGTGTGTGTGTGTGTGTGTGTATGTGTGTGTGTGTGTGTGTGTGTGTGTGTGTGTGTGTGTGTGTGTGTGTATGTGCGCTATGTCTCAGTATAGAAAGTATAGAATTATTAATTTGAACAGAGTTTAGAACAAACAGGTAAAAAACAAATGACTGGAGTGGAGGCGGTGGTTAAATACACGCGTATGTGCAACAAAAAAACAACAAAAAGAAAGTTCACCAGGTAACCAAACACCGAAATAAAGGCAAGCTGAAGAAAACCTAAGAAGAAAGACGTGAGGAAATCCCCCCCAAATCCCCCCCCTCTACACATCCACATTTAACTGTGAATGGTCGATAAAAAGCACCTCATGACTATTAATGAGGACCAGGATTAATTCTAAGAGGTCACAGGTTTGAGATGAAGCTCTGGTCCAATATCTGGACATGACAAAAAAATGTTTAAATTGCATACTATGTGGTCTTTATTTATGTACAATACTGTCCCAAACATTTTCAACTCTTTGTTTTCTTTACGTGCAAACACCAATTTAAAGAAAAAGTTTATTCTGTGGCAATCAAAAATAATCAATGTCATATCAATAGAACTACCAATAATGAATGTATTTTTTTGTATTTTTTTAATTAACTCTATTGAAACGCTATTGAACTCCTCCTCCTCACATTCTGGAAGGATGTGACCTACTTTGCCAAACAGACATTCACCTCTTGTATCACAATTATGACATAAAATTATTGCAATAAATGTGGGAAGATGGTGATAATATTCTTCAAAACATGCTCGTTGTCTTCAGTGGATGTTACACTAAGCGTCTAACTCTGTCGTCTGCATCCTCTTCTCTCACACCAACCACCTTCATGTCCTCTTTCACTACATCTATGATTCATAAATTAAGTTCATTCATACAAAAATAAATTAACATATTGTAAATTAAACAAATCATGAATTAAAACAAAGGAGCAGAAAAGGCTTTGCCTACATGGCATCGAATGCTTCAACAATAAAACATACTTGCAAATACTGTTTAACAAATGGATTTAAAGTAAAATCAATAATACATTAAAGGAATCGGGTGCATTCAAAAATGTTATAAAATGTAAAAAGCCGGTATAACACATTTAAACTCTGCTCAAAAAAGAATCTGCTACAGATAGTGTGATATTTACAAGGGATTCTTTATAAAATTTAAAAAATCCTTGTCGTCACATAATTTAAATTTATTCAAGGTGTTCTGCAAATCAGTCTATGTGATCAAATACATTGATTAAGTTCCAAAAAACGCTCCATAAACATCCATCCATTCACCCAGTGAATCCAGTGTCACGCTGTAGTTGTCATCTGATGAACAGAGGAGGTAGGCAGTGATGTGGTTAGTCTCGTGGTCCGCCTCAGACAAATGGGGTCGCTGTTTCCCTCCCACATCACTGGAGGAAACAAAGGAAGCACAAACAGGAGAAGCGTGACCGTCAGAGTCGGTGAACCCAAACTGGCCCCTTCAGCCTACAGGGAAGAAAGAGCTTTGATGACGGGTAATATATGATCTTCATTCACAGGAACAGAAGAATAAATGTGCAAATGAACACTCTGCAGACACACTAAAGATACACCAACAGTTAACTGAGAAATCAGGATGTCTTACTCTTGGACACCAAGTGCAAATTGTATTAAATGAAATAAAAAAAACAGTATATTTTTTTATTCTGGCATAACATAATTTTGAAGAATTTGTAACTCAGTTACCAGACAGCAAAGGTTATGACTTGTCTATTTTTATCTACCTGTGGCGATTTTACGTTTACAACAAGGCAGTCAGAGATGACCTACCTTCACAGGTCAGGGTCATAAAAGACCCATGATCCAACATGTAACAGGTACGTTCTATTTGTCATGAGGTTTCAGAGATGTTTACCTAAAAAGGTATAAAAGTGAAAATGTGACCTTGGCCTAGTTTTTCAAGGTCAAGGTTGTGATCTAATTTTCGTCCCCTCGCCGCCCTGAATATAACGCCTTTTGTTTCGTCTTTCTATCTTATCCGCTTCCAGAGATATATTCAAAATTATCTCAGGATAGAAAACATCTCAGACCATAAATCAAAGCTAGTGCTTTGATCTATGGTTCTACTCACACCGGCTTTCTTCCTCGTCATTCTATCTTATCCGGTTCCTGAGTGTACAAAAGTTGAAATTTGACTTTGACCTGGTCAAGGTCATCATCTCATTTTAATCCTCTTTGCTGCCCGAGTAATGTGCTTTTTTTTTTTTTCATCTTACTATCCGCAACGGTTGTGAAGATATTTGGTGGACGGACGGACGGACAGACGGACAAACACACCAATACATCACTGTAATCAAAAAGAAGACAGTCTTTAATTAACACCCTTGATTCTATTATCCTCTTAGGATTCCGTCAGTGAATAAACTCTTGAAATAAAAGATTCTCAAAATCAAGCAGGGTGAAACTTCTGCAGGCCCCTAAGAAGCCACCATACATGACTATAAACAGACGCTGCAGCCTGCATTCAATGACCATAAGCAACTCAACACACAAGCTCAGGTGACCACCACAAACCCACCAACCTTAAAGTTCAAGGGATTGATTTAACTTTGACCTTTGGATGACCGTGACCTGCTAGGAAAGGTGCAGTTTTAGGTCTTCCCATTGTCTGAAAGGGAAATAAAAAATAATTATAATTCAGATCAGTTGGTCCAGGAGATTCACAATTAGCCTAACAACACAAGCATTCACAGTATTAGAAGTGGATTCACAAATAAGTAAGCAGTTGCAACTATCATTTTAAATCAATCAAAACGCTAATGTCTCTCAAACATTCCATCTTTTAAGCAGAGGTCTAAGCCCTCATATGCGCTAAAAATATACCAAATAGATTAACGAAAGGTCCTTCTAGTGTCTCGATGAATTGATTCACACATACAGCACACACATCACAAAACAATAAAAAAACACACATAAAACCGTATTAATCATTTGAGACATAATGGATCTTGAAGTCTGATTCTGATGCTCTAATTAGAGGGGAACGGCCTGCAGTTAAAGCGGATGGTATATTATTTAGTATTAGTATTCGTATTTGGTCATAAATAGATTGGACAGAGAAATTGACTGGAAGATTACAACAGTTGGAATGTCAGAAGCCCTTCAGGGGTATTAATCAAACATCTTCAGATGTAAGGTTTTCATGCCAAGACATTTCACTTTCTAACTAGTGATGGGTTATAGATAAAGCAGAAAAAAGGGAATCATATTTCATCCTTGAATGTTCATTCCAAAATTCAAAGTAACCTACCAGTGTTTATTCTAAATATTTTGCCAACTTACAAAATTATTAAAATATAATTATAGTACAACATGCCTGCAATCTATATGTGCTTGGGGCTTTCATGGCCTAACTTCCAAGATGTTTTTTTTTTTTTTCATTGTGGGGGCTTTGAAACTAAACTTACACAACACAGAATCAAACAATTTCAGGATGGCATATGCAGAAGTAATATTGTCTTTTGGAGTCAACACTCATCACCTCAACGTTTCAAAAACGCTGATGTACAGGCAGGACTTCTTTTCACCATGTAAAGCCAGTGACTTTAAGTGTCTACTGAACACACATTCATGTGTTTCCACAACAAACAATGTTATCAGGGGTCTGGAGGAAAATGATATGCAGGTTCAGAAGCTTCTCTGAGCAGAGTGGAGGTTGAGCGTGTGAACGCAACAGAACATGTGACCCAGATGTCATTTAACACACTGAAAGGTTGAAATTATGCAAAGTAGTTTAGCAGATTTTTAATTAAAATTAAAAAAAAAAAATTAAATTAAATTAATTTAAATTAAATTACATTAAATTAAAATTAAATTAAATTCTGCAAACCTCATGGATTGTTGTAAGTCAGGCTGAAATAAATAAAATAAAGTTTAACTAAAGGCTGGCTGACACGGACACAACTTTTTCATGCATTTTATTTAAAGATCAGAACCAAAAAATCGTCATAAAAATAAATTTAAAAAAAAACAGTGAACTCCTTGAACAGTGAATTATAGCCACTCCCAGGTACCCCGAGTCACGTGCACGCGCGGATGGGCGGGGCGAAGTAGCAGCGCGCAGCAGCCAGCCCGCGCTGCTCGTGCGCGTGTTCGGATTTCATCGTCGGTGTCTGGTTGATGTCTGAATAAAGGATTTGAAACAGTAAAAAAAAAAAAAAAACCCAAAAAAACCGTGTGAGATCGGGAGATATCGACGGATCGGGCGACATCATGACTAAAGTACAGGGAGGGATGAAATGTGTGAAATATCTCCTTTTCGTTTTTAACTTCATCTTCTGGGTAAGTCCGCTCGGTTCTCATGGAAACAACATCACCGCTGCGTGGAAACCACCTAACGTTGTGTCATTCTATATGTTATTATGGGAAGCGGTGCGTGCTGTTTTAAAATGGGGATTTATTGATATGCACCATCTTACACGTCGGCATCCAATTGAAAACAAATATGTTGCATGTTTCACGAAACTGTTGTGTTGTTTACTGTCGTGTTGTTTACTGTTTGTCTGGGGACTTTTCTCCACTTGCTTTTTGGAAACCAATCCACTAGTCATTTATCTTCACTTCACTTCATTAATTAGTGCTGATACCTCTTAACGCCCCTGAAGTTCTAGGGATGGTTTTAATAATCAATAATCCGGAGTGACGTCATCCACGAACCCCTTCAACACCCATGTGATTTATGTAGTTTGACGTGTGGTCATCCTGCAGCACAAGCTGCGGTGTGCTGCTACTTTCAGACACACCCTCTGCTCAGATCTCCGGCCGTGACGTCACGTGGTGCTGTGACTTTCTAACACTCAGGGTTCATCAGTTTTGGATTCGATTGTCTTGTGATTTATGATCTGACACTGTGTCAGTTGTCTTTAAATCTGCAGAAATGTAGAAATATCTGCTTGTGCGTCATTTTCAGTTTTTTGTTGTTTTTTTTTTGTTTTTTTGGGGGGAAAACTGTTAACTAAAGAATGGAATAAGAATTTTTCCACAAGAAAGTGTCAATTTTTATAATTTAAGAGCCCCAAAAAGAGGTTTAAAATGTTCCACAATGACAATCTTATAACATAGACATGTTTTTGTCGCTGATATTTTTGTTCTCGGCTTCCTTTACTCATCTTTCCACTGAAGCTCGGTTGTGAACCCACTGGGGTTTCTGACTCCCATGATGAAAACAATTAGAGGAAGAAATCAGGTCTAAATTTGTTTGTTTATGTCCGCACGTTTTGGTTACATAATGTCGTGAAATAGGTTAATATCACGGTTATCTAAATCCAGGTATTGAGTTCTGTCTGAACAAAAGTCCAAAACCCACAAGAATAATTTTGAAGTCAGGTGACAAATGAAAGAGTCACATCCTCATGAATAACAAAACTGAAACTTGGGGATTTTGACATTCTAATTCCAAAAAGCAAATATAATTAGGTGGTAACAAATTACAATAAGTCATTGATATTTAACATTTCAGTGCTGGGTGTTATCCTAGAGTGTCGTCGCCATTGGACACTCATGCTTGATGGCTAACCGATACAGTATATATTAGTTTAAATGGCTGAATTGACTCATCTGTGCTCTGTGAGATGATCACTGGAGTCGCCCACACAGCAGCCTTTTTGTTTAGGAGTTTCAGAACTGAAACAAAACTGTTGTGGTCTGAGCCAAAAGGGGCGTACAGTGCGCTGTCATTTTGGGGGTGCAGAGCCAAACAGGCAACAAATGTCGGTGTGAGTTACATCACCAAGAGACCGTGAGGCTGGCACAGCCTGTGGCTGAAATGCACCATGGGAGTTGGTTTATTAATGCTATGATAACGGATGATGAATACAACAGTGAAAAAAAACCCACTTCAGTCTTAAAATCTAAATTTGTGACCTTGAATCTGAAGTATGTGAATATTCTGTGTTGAGTAATCAAACTGGTAACGATGGATGCAAGTAGAGTAAAAATGATCACCTTATCTTGCACATGGACTATCAGAACAGACCTCAACGTTCACTTCAGATTAGTCATGAACCAGACGAGTAAATCCCTTTATTTGTTACCTTTAAATTGGACGTGTCCCACCTGCTGTGTGCGATCGTGGACAAGTGTTCAGAACTTGTGACAAGACTTAGAGTATTTGCCATACTATAAGGCGCACTGGATTATAAGGCGCACCTTCAATGAATGGCCTATTGATTTTTTTTAAAAATTAAAATTAAAATAAAAAAAAAATAAAAAAATAAAATTTCATACATTATAAAGCACTCTGGATTATAAAGCGCAGGGGATTATATGATGCACTGGATTATAAAACACATATGAGAACTCATTTTCAATGAATGGTCTATTTTAAAACTTTTTTCATATATAAGGCACATTGGATTATAAGAAAATAAAAAAAAATTAAAGGCTTTTAGGTTCACCTTGTAGTGCTGAAAATACTGTATTCTACAGCAACAGACTTGGGTTCTCAGGACACGCACATGTGCAGAATAACATCAGTTTGAGAGTCTGAACAGGTCTGAAACTGTTAGAAGAGGAAAAGAAAAAAAAAAAAACAGATGGAGAGCATCAAGTGTCCCCAACGAGACAAAGACATGAGGTCGTATCCCCTCATGAATCCTAATGACAAGCAGAGCCAAAGTAAAAACATGCCGGGCCTCCTGTTTTGACTGTGAAGTGATCTCTGGGAAAATTCTATCATCACTTAAACCCTAAAAGCTAAAGGACATCACAAACACATCTTACCTGCTAAAGTGTGTGTGTCATGGCCTGAACATTGATCATGTGATTTGTCACGTCTCAGCTGTCGGGCCTGCTGGTGCTGGCCGTGGGACTTTGGCTCAGGTTTGACGTGGAAACAGTGGAACTTCTGACGGGAGATGGAGCCCCTGACACCTTCTTCATAGGTAGGTTTGGCCCCCAGTCAACCAGAAAATAGAGCTGAAAATTATTACATGCTTATTACATACACTGTATATATGTTATTACATATATTTACATATACTCAACAATGCACTTGTGCTTTGTAGCTACGGTACTTTTAAGTAATGACATGAGGATAAATCAAATTCTGTCACATATCTTTTCAAATTTACTGTGTATGTATGGATTTAAAAGCTTCATAGCAGGATTAATTTAATTAAAAGCCGTTAAGTGGAGAAGAAAATACCACTTTCACACCTCGATGAATCAAATGTGATTGTCCAGAAGATGCACAGAGATACTTTCACAAGATGTTATCACATATTTTTAGGTCTAAATTCAGAGTGCATCCTGCTCACACCAGATGGTAGCAGATTTTAATGGCTGATTACATCAGGTTTTTAAGATGCACAGTGATGATAATAGAACAGATCTCTGTTTGCTTCCCAGGGGATTCCCATTAGACATATGGTGCTACAAGCTGATGGGGAAGTGAAACCGGACATACCCATTGATTACGTAGTGTGTTGTTTTTTGTTTTTTTTTAATTTATGAGTTGTAGAGAAAACTAGTCAATTTTCTTGGATAGAGCAAACTGACCAATCAGAGATGCTCAAACAGAAACATGTAGACTAGAGCCTCTATCTGATTAATAAGAAGCTCTGTCCTATCGCTGAAATCCAAGGGGACTTTTGATGGATGTTGAATTAAGGGTTCCTTTGCGGAACTCAGAATAAAATATGCAGTGTGTGATTTAAATGTACTTTAGACCAGACTTCAGTGTGTAGTGCTGCAGCAGCTTTCATACAATAGGCCCCGTGTCTCTCCCTCTGCGTAGGAGCAGATGCTTAGAATGAAGCCTATTCTTATTCCTGTTTCCACCATGACCTAAAACGATGACTTCACTTCATCAGTGCTCTGCCGAGCTTGTTTTACATCCTGAAAACAACTTAATGTTTCGTACAGTATAGTGAATAAGTGCGTGCACAGGTAGTCCTCAACCTACGAACACAATTAGCCCCGAGATTCTGTTTGTAAGCTGAATTGTTCATGTCTTAATTTATTAAATTTCATTACTACTCTGACTAAAACAGTACTACAACTTACCAGAAACAATTACAAGACATAAGAGCAGCACGTAGATAAAATAATATACTGCAGTACCGTTATGTAACTTACCGTTAGACTCTGACCCCTGGGTCGTAGACCGATACTAGTCCGCGGGGCCGATTGCTACCAGGTTGCACAGAAAGATGCTTGCCTCGTTCACATGACCACCATGTTAAAGGGGCCGTACCTGCCGGTGACACAGAATACAATACCACTAAATTGAAACTCCCAAGCTAGCAGAACCAACAAAAAACAAACATCTTTGAAAAATTTCTTTGCGGAGGGTAAAAGAACCACCAAGGAGACAGAAGAAGAACCTACGACCTCAAAGAAACAGAGAGCTGTATAATGCGCGCTGAGGCGCTTACAGAGACACGTACAAGAAAAAAATGGGGGGAGTTAAGTGTTGAAGATGTGCGAACGCAGCAGTGCTGCTCGGCCGGGGTTGTGGCAGGAAGGGGAACTGCAGTAGTTGGATATGGCGGCGGGTGTTTGTTCGTATCTACGAATGTTCGTAAGTCGGATGTTCGTATGATGAGGACTACCTGTATACGGTATGTTTAAGACGTTATGGGACTAAAGTATGAAGTACACATCTTCTAGAGTAGAGTGTATCTGGACCAAAATACATGATGCTTTTGCACTTGAAATAAAATTGACTGAATTGTACATGAAGGTTTTACATACAAAAGATATGGTAGTTCATCTCATAAGATAAGTTTCACCTTTTCCATTGAATAAACTGTCCAGCAGTGAATTAAATCCATCAGAATAGTGCTGCTGAATAATTTCGGTGCTTATAAAAATGCCAATGTAATGGTAAAACACTACGGTGCTGATGCTTCTGTAGGTTCTGAATACTTTCTGCACAAGAGCCCATCCAGTCTGGAGCACTCCCCTCATTGTTAGGCAGCAACGACTGCAGCAAAGTAACGACTGATCATTTATCTAAATATCCTAAGGAGTCTGCACAGGATCAATCGTCTCATAGGAGATCCTTAGCAACACAATAAATATCACCAGAGGCTTCCTGAGGACAACCTCGCCCCCAGCGTTCACCTCCAGCAAGGGGACTGAACAGAGAACAGAGTGGGACAAGTATCAGGAATCCCCACGGGAAGATCACGATCCATTCTCCGTCACTCTGTGTCCCAGCCATTTTGTCCTCCCGCAAAGTACAGAAACCTGAGAGTGAGGTGTTTACACACACCAATGTGCACATCTATAAGGCGGCCCGCTATCATCTTCTTCATCACCAATTTTATCATTAAGCTTGTGATTAAGAGATGGAAAAAAATCACCTGCCAAGATCAGTTCAGAGTCGACTCTTTGTATATACACTAGAAGCTTTCTTGGCCCGCTTTATTTTCCACTGCTACGTCTGTTTCGCTTTAAAGCAGCACCTCTGTCGCCTCTGGCGAAGCATTCCCCTCATCTTCACCTTCCTTTTGTTCAACAGCAGGAAAACAATAGCTCGCAATCCTCCCCATGTGGATTAATTAAATTGCTGCTGCGGGTTGCTGTCTGCCCCTGATTAGCCCCTCAGCATGGACCTTAGAGACTGTGGTGGTGTATGGTTACAGTGGAAAAGGGCTCGGTAGTTAGGGCTGGGAGCAGAAGAGCAGGTGACGATATCCAGGCCTGGGGGAGCCGGGACGGGGAAGGAGGCAAACAGCCTGAATGAAGACCCTTCAAAATTTGATTTGCCTTCACGTGGAACAGATGGTCTGTGTTCCTGCTTCACCCTACAGGAGCATCACAAGTAACTTAAGTATACGATTGGTAGTAAACTTATTCCACCACATGATTTATAGCCATCAAACATCTTCTCTTCCTTCGGGCGTGTCCCGTTAGAGGTCGCCACAGCGTGTTGTCCTTTTCCATGTCAGCCTATCTTCTACATCCTCCTCTCTAACACCACCTGTCCTCACGTCTTCCCTCACCTTCTCTTTGATCTTCCTCTTACCCTTTTGCCCTCTTGCTCCATCTTCATCACCCGTTTACCAATATACTCACAATAGCAATCGAACAAGAACGGTTTAAAAACCTCAGAACAACAGATGTATTGTATTAAAAGATAAACTTACACAGAGATCCTACAATCAAATTTCAAAATATTGACCTCTGTAGACCCAGAAGACATATGTTTGAGTTGTGAGATTCTGTCCTGTGGTGCCATGATCAAAAGTTTGGAGTCTGTCAATCGGCGACATGTCTGGAAGAGGAAGAATGAAACAGATGCTACCTACAGTGAAACATGGGGGTGGGTCAGTGAAGCTCTGAAGCTGCTTTGCAGTCCTCTGACGCTGGAAACGTAAAATGTAAAGAATAAGATGGGTTCCATGAAAAGTGTGACCCACGGGTTTTTTTTTTTTGCTGAATTGGACTCAGGTCCATCAGCTTTAATTCATACACTTAAACACGTTCTATATGTTTTTAGCACATTTGAACTATTTGCTTTGAGGATGTTGATAGAGAAGTACAGAGAAGGCCAAACGGAGCTGCATTGTGTTTTTGTAGATCTGGAGAAAGCTTATGACAGGGTGCCCAGAATATAGACACGATCGTCAGCTACAGTTGGACACGTTTGACACCAATTCCTAACTGAGAGATTCGATGTTCACATTCATGAGTCATGGTCTACCAAACGTAAGCAAAGCGATGAGGAAGCTGGACGTAGCGACTAAAACCGATATTCAGACCGACGTGTGGGATACGACTCAGAGGGCTTCAGTTCTCAACAATGACGTTAGAGCAGTTAGGACCTGCTGCCATCCTCAGTTTAGTCTGTGAACTCCACCCATGAGACAGCGCGCTGTGAAACCATAGTGTTTATTGAATTAAACATGATGTTGTTCATTTTATGGTTATATATGATATAATTCAAAGCACTAACCTCCCTGGATTTTGTCTCCTCAGCTGTCTACATTCTTCTCGGTGCAGGAGGGTTAATGATGGTCGTTGGATTTTTTGGTTGTTTCGGGGCAGTTCGGGAGTCTCAGTGTCTTCTGGCATCGGTGGGTTAAAGCCGTCAAAACTGAAATGGCATTATTAACTAATTTCTACTCATGTGCTCCACTCTTATTATTTTGATACAGTATAAACTGAGTTTTCTGACTGAATTTCAGATATTTCACTTCATGCACTCTAAATAAACCCTTTGTCTGTGTGTGTGTGTGTGTGTGTGTGTGTGTGTGTGTGTGTGTGTGCGTGTGTGTGTGTGTCTGTGTTTCAATTTAATAGTGATAATCAGAATTATTTCTTTTTGGTCTATCATTGACATCAACTCTTATATTATATTAAAGTATCTTCCACTGGAAGACAATAATAAAGACAATAGTAACAATAGTAATAATAATAATAATATTAATAATAATATTAATAATAATAATGATTATTATTATTATTATTAATAATTATTATTATTAATATTAATAATAATAATTATTATTGTTGTTATTATTAATACTAATAAATAATAATAATAATAACAATAATAACAGTCTCTTTTCTTGTCTTCAGTTCTTTGCTTGCCTTGTGATAATCTTTGGAGCAGAGATTGCTGCTGGTGTGTTTGGATTTATAAACAAGGAGCAGGTATGATACAGAGTGATCAGTGATAGAATTCTATGGTAATATCTATAATATATAAATTAACATAATTAATATGATATAAAAATATTATTTGGTTGTGTTTTATCAAACAGATTATTGAGGAAGTCCAAAAGTTTTACAGCAGCTCCATCAGTGATGTCTCCAGTTCAAACGGCACCGCTGTGGCCCTCATTTACCACAAAACTGTGAGTAAAACTTGTGATTGTTTGTTTCCCTTGTTTGTCTGGAGTAATTCTGTTGTTTTTGCTTTTTCCATGTGCAGCTGAACTGTTGTGGAGGCTCCACGTCTGACACATCCAACACACTTTGTGCGGACTTCCCAGAAGACACTCAGGTGATCCCTTACATCTGTTATTACACGTTATAACCACACGGTGGCAGTATGTCACTGTTTTAAAATGACAAGACAAGCTGTGATAAAGTGCGTGACCTGTCATTAACACATCTGTCCTTTCTTCATGTACATTATTTAACTGCTGGGTCATTTATCGTACCTGTAAATAACAACATGCACACTTAATGTTTGTTTTAGGATTGTCTCACTGCGATTAACAACTTCTTCAATGAGAAGCTCCATATTATTGGATACATTGGGATTGGCGTGGCAGGAGTGATGGTGAGAATCTACATAAGCCTTAATTTTAACTTGATAAAGCCAAAAAAGTGATTAAAATGGCGGTGGTGTTTCATACAAAGCAGTCTATGAAGATGCTCAGTCCTTGGTTGTGGTAGATCAACTCCCCACCGGCCGCTCAGAACTGTAGAGGCCCTTTTGGATGAGAGACAAAAACACCTTCAAGCTTTCGCTGTAAGTCCAGTTGACCTTATTCAAAAATGAATATTTTAACCTGCTCCAAAATGTGTGTGATTTCAGATCTTGGGGATGGTCTTCAGCATGGTTCTGTGTTGCGCTATCAGGAACAACAGAGAGGTTATATAGATGGTAAGTCTACACCCCAGTGCTTCACCACCCGCCTGCCAATAACAAGATAAACCCCATGGTTACTTGTCTGACCTGAGAGGTAGTTCCACTTAAAAGTTTTAACAAAGTGTATAAATACATCCTACCTATCACTATCTTTACACCTTCACTCCCCAGCAATGAAGATGCGTTTCTCTCTTCTTTTTCATAAATCATGCTCAGCTCCGGACGTCGGCTCTGACATTCCTCGCTCCTAACATCTTTCTTCGCTGGAGACAAAAGCTCCGCTCAGTAGCTTCAATGCAACACGTGAAGCCTTTTCGACAGAAATGTTGTGACGGAGGGATGTTACTGTAAATATGGACACCCACTTCCTGCACCTGCTACTATCACCATTTACTGAGTCCTTTATAGCTCCTTTTATCTTTACAGGCTTTATGCTCAATCTTTGTGTGCATACATGTTTTGAGGACTAGTCCACCTTTGCAAATAATTTTCCATGTGATTATATGCTTTTCACTCACACAAACAAGCCTCCGTTTGCCGCGCTGTTCATATATTCCTTATGAATTCATGTACATAATGAGTGTGTTTGCTGCCAGCCTCCACTCTCAAGTATTTCTACATGAAGCACAAAACAGGAAGCGCAGATAGGATGTCAGGGTTAGGACAGGTCTGATAATAAACTGCCATTCTGAGTCATCTAAAAGGTCACATGATGTCACTGGCTCCTCTGATGCGTGGATGAACTATGACAGCGAGTTAGCTTTTGCATTTTTTTTGTGTGAATTATTGTGGATGTATATTTTGTTGGTGTGCCAATATGATGTTAAATATAGAAAATACACTTTATGTTATATGTTAATGGTAATAAAGGAAATACTGGGTGCTTTTATTGACATGTTTGACTCATTCCCCCCCCCCCTCCTCCCACATTTGATGTGAATGAATCACATGTTTTCTTCTGGTTGGTTTGAAGAGCAGATCTGATGTCATAAGTGTAAATTTTGTGGTGAACAAAGCCAGACCTTTGGTAAACTCAGACACACTGCTAAAGCTAAAACCGCGCTACAGAAAGGACACACAGATGAAACTTAGAAAATGCCAGGATGATACCACCTTGAACTACATACTCACTCACTGCTGTAACACAAAAGATGTTAGTGACTTCTAAACTTTTCTCATTTCTTGTTAGTAATAGAAAATAGTAACGACAACAATTAATTTATTCCCAAGCTACACAACTGTGGTACAATTCTTCATTTGTACTGTTGTTTTAGGTTTTATTTGTTTGTGACTGCAAGCACAATAACCATTTAGCATCTGTACTTTTAACTACATGTAAATGTTTTCATCCAGTTCATTCCTAAACATAAATAATCTACACCGTAGATTTTGGCTTTCACCTTAGCTTCAGTGTCATTTTTTCTGATTATTAAAAGTTTTTTGATGTAAAAATCTATTTATCATCGTTCTAACTACAGCCTATCACACATGATTTGAATGCACAGCATGTTGTTTATACTCTCACAAGTTTTTGAACAAAGGCAAGATATACAGTACGTAGTGCAGGATCATGGGAGTTTTTATCATTGTTAAATCCATCAGTGTTTATTGACATTTATCTGACTTGACTATGTAAGACTGTATTTTATACAAAACTTGACTTTCAGTGACTGTTCATTCCTCGGTGTTAAAGCAAGAAGCAAATATGTGATATGAGACAAAGACACAGTCGACTCAGGAACTGGATCAACTCTCGTGAAACTGCACTTAAACGTCATATGAGGTCCTGCAGGGCTCAGTTGTGGCTCCCATTGTGTTGCAGATGTGTTTGGATTGTATACTGTATGTTGCCTATTTATTTGCAGTTTCCCAAGTCCATCTGTGTTTATGTTGATGTTTTATTAAACTTTTCATTGAGCTCTTAACATTCTAACAATCTGGAATCTACCATTAAGACCTTCCTCCTGTAAAATCACACCGCCCGATGTCGAAACTGAAGTTATAAAGTCTTAGAAAAATGCCGACACAAACGCTGCAAAGTTTTTAGTGTTTTTATATTTTATGATATCTTGGAATTCCTTGTTATTGCTGTTTTAATTGCGTGTGAGTCACTGTTTACACCTGAACTATATGGTTTTGTGTTTTGGGAAGTACCTTGAAACTAGTTTAAAAAGATGCAGCAGAAATAAGGTTTCTTTTACCAAAGGTCATTTCTGCCAGTTTGTCTGACAGCATCAGACCAACATTACTGTCATTGAAATTGGGGATATAAAATAATAAAAAGCCAGTCCATTCAGTTTTGAAATGGTCAAGAGATGATATCACACTTTGTTAGGCCGTTCAATCAATGAACACAGAATGACTGCAATGCAAGTTTAATGTATATACTGTAAATATATGATGTACAAAAATCCATCAGAAAAAACAGTGGGTCACAGTACAAATGTTTTTTGGCCAAGGGCCACATTTGTTTCTTCAAAGACAAAAGGTCAGTTTGTTAAGGCAAAAAACAAGTTAAACTAGTAGGCATATTTAAACGTACATATATATGTATATACAAGTTGTTTGGACAAACATATCTACAATGTGCATGAATGCATTTCAAGTTTCCGCAGATATTAAGAAACTACAACTTCAGTTCAGACTTCTACACAACTGTTGGACTAATATCAAGTATGTTTAGGACACAATCTACAGTTTGGCAAGTTCTATGGCCCCGAATCAATAGGAAAGTTCATGATCAAACGTAACATGTACAGTACACACAGCGATTATTAATGTATGAAAAATTGTTCAAAGAGTTCCCTTTGCAATAAACCGAGCCTCAGGTATCCCTCGTTCAAAACCGTCGTTCCAACTTCAGAGATTTGTAGCATGAGGCAGGAGAGGAGGAAATACGGAACTGCAAGCTGCTTCTTTTTAGAAATGTAAAATAAAAGTAAGGCAACACACAAAAACAAAAATAAATCTGAAAGAGAAATAGGTCTCTCTCTTGAATGGAGTGCACCTCTCCCTCCCTCACAGAGGGAAACAAAACTGGACAGAGTCAGGGATAAAGAAGGAATAACACTGCAACTCTCAGTCCCTCGGTCCAAAAAGGCTAACAGCTTTAAGTGCAAACATTGACCACAGTCTACTGAATAAATCACCAAAGTGTTTCAGTGCATCACAGCTGTTAGAGCACACAGGAAAATGCCAGATCTTTTTTTTTTTTTAACATGTCGATGCTTTCAAAGTCAGCCCGACAAAAGGCGTAAACTGATGATGATGTAGCTGCCAGTCGTTCCACCATCGACACCTGGAAGGTCCTACGGAAAGCCGGCGAGCCGTTCCGCTCACGCAAACAGGAGTCTTAGAGGCGTGTCGTCCATGATGTACTCCCCGACACCAACAAAATACATAACCTGTGCAATGCCGAAGAGGGGGGCGATGACGAGAGCTCGACAGCCGGCACCTTTCAGGAAGGCAGAGGGTCCCTCCTTTTGAAATATTTTACTGTGAAGCAACAGAGGGATGAATTATTTCAAAATCAGCACAAGAAAACAGAATTAGAAGTTATGTGATAATGAATGACTCTGATGTCTTACATCACACAATCCATAATTCCTTTGTAAGTCTCTTCATTGGACCCTTTGTTTAAACACTGAAGTCTCGTTTTCACCACTGGAGAAAAGACAAAAAAAAAAAAACAGGTCACAAGCTGTAATATTTCAGTAATACACGTATAAATAAATCTTTTGTTTGTGCTAAATATTCCAGCAATCCACTGAACCCAGATCCTTTCGTATTGAGCGACGTTACTCACCGTCACAGGGGTTAACAACCACAGCAGCTGTGGATCCCGCCACACAACCCGAAAGGAAAGCCCAGTAGAACGGCGATGAGTCCGTGGGTCCACGTTGGCCCAGGCGGTTCAGGTTAGCAAACAAAGGGAAGTACACAACAGAGAAGGGAACATCTCTGAAAGAAAGCAAAGACAGGTTGATTTGTAGCTGTACCTCATGTAGCTGGTCTGACATGGTCACACGGTCCCCCCCTGAGTGTTTTACCTCATCAGCGTTGCCCCCAGACCTCTGTAGAGTCCCTGGATGCCCTGTGTGAGAAGTAGCTCCTTTGCGATCTGCGTGGCAGATACAGCTCGTGGAGCAGAGACCGCTGCGCCGGAGTTGTAGGAGCGGCTTAGCATCGCGTTGGTGGCCACCAGCTTGGTGGGCGACATCATGCCTGGTTTTTGCTGCTGGGCCGCTGTGGACAAAACACAAAACGTATAATTACGCGTTTCAGACAGCAGCCAGGAAGACGTTTGGGATAAAAGCTCACATGGTCAACAGTTTTGATCAGATCTGTATTCTTACCCAGCCTTCCTGCATCCTGTAGCTGTATTTTGAGCATTTCCATAGGGGTGGTGATAACAACCTGACACATGCCCGCACCACAACCTGCCAGCATCTCTTTGACTACAGTCAGCCCCTTTCTGTGAACACGATGACATATATTTTATGTAACTCAACTAATGGGGCATTGAATTTTCACCAATGTCATGAATTGATTTTGCTCACCCATCCTTGCCGAGTTGATGCCTGAAGAAGTCATTAGCAGCCAACTTGATCGCCTTCTCAGGAGTGACAAGAGTCAAATTTACAGCAGCACCTGAGGAAAAAAGAAACACAGTTAGAACTGAATTCACAATCATGGTTTAACACACAAATAAAACATCTTCCACGACTATCAATACTGTATATTAAAATGTAATAAAGCCACTTTAAAGCTAATTAACACAGAGACATTGACAAATGATGGCTACATAAAAAAGTTTAAGAAAATGAACCAAAGACAAGAAAAGAAGAAATGAGGAGGGTAAGAAAAATACACAAACGGATGCATGAAGAACAGGAAGTCAGTTTATATCAGATCACTGTTTGTGTGTACAAGAAAAAGAAACCTGTGTCCATTAATAGTCTTTAAGTCAGTGAATGACAACAGATAAGAGAAATGAGATGTTAGTGAGCAAAGAGAGATTCACTAAGTTCTGTGCAAGCAGACTGAGCAAACTTAAAACTGGCCTGTGGGACAGCTTGAACAAACTTCATTTCACCACAGACTTGTTTTATAGATCAACCAAAGTCGGCAAGACACAGAAAATAGTCTGGAAAATGAAAAATTAAATGAGTTGACAGGATGGTAAGGAGACAGCCAAGAAGGTATTAACAAGAAGTCAAATAAACAGATGGTAAAACAAAATGTGTGCCTACAGTTTTAAATAGAGCAATATTGTAAGAACCATTTAATGATTTGCCTCCAGCGTGGCTGCGCCTTATCGGCTAGCCTTCAATATCCCAGGGGGACCCAAGTCTGTAATATGAAAAACACAGATGCAAACAAACAGCATTCCTCACACAAGTTGAGACTCAAACTAAAGGCCTCAATTTTCCTCATATTTAACCAAGGATTTAATTTTTTTTTTCCACAGCACATCAACAAACTGATAACAAAAAAACTAGAATGACATGCGTTCTCCTACTTATTGCATGGGAATAGCTTTGGCCACATCTCTTTTGATATCATATTCCAATTCAGACATATGCACCATGCACTAAAAAATAGATCAGCAGTATGTTCCCGATCTAATATGTTCAGTCGCATCACACAACTGTTTTTTATTCTTTTCATTCTACCTGATTATCTCCTTCATGTTTTAGTCTAGTGGTTCATTATATTCAAATTTTCACAGGTCTTACCTCTATACATTCCAAAGTAACCCTCTGATCGAACTGTCTTGACAAGGCAGTCCATCCTGCAAGGAAATAAAGTGAAGACAATATTATAGAAACTGTTTCAGATCAACAAACTATAGAAGTTTTTCCCTAGGCTTAACTACTGAAAAAACGTTATTCTTGGGTAGTTTACTCAGTACATGATAGTCGCCGCTCTAAGGACACATTGACACTGATGGGGGATTCAAAGACATTTGTGCCACCTCATTGGTGAGGCATGGGGGGATAAATAGTAACCATGATCCATCAAGTCAGGAATGTCTTTAGTTCTACACATCAATGCTCACGGCCAGCATGTGTTACGGGGAGCTTTGTAAGAATAGCGTGGGATTTAAGGTCATTGATAGAGCAAGCATGAAGCAAAGATCTGTCAGCGTTGCCATGAACAGTATGTCGTGTAAGACAGCCGTCGCTAAGAATACTCACATGCTTTTATAGACCTGTTGACCTTGTCTCTGATTTTGCAACCTAGTCTTTGCCAAGTCAATAGGGAAAACACAAGTAACTCCAACAATGCCAGCAATCCCTCCATTGATGAGCTTGGCAGGTAGGCTGAAAGAAGAGGGACAGGATCAATATTTAACTCGTAATGTATGATAATATTATCTCAACATGTCAGGGGTATGGACTCCAAGTTCCACACACTAAACCATATCGAACAATGTCGAGAATTACAGGTAAACTGGTTATTTGATTAAATATGAAAAAAACACTGATTATCAATACTGACAGCAGTTGTCATGTGACATTATGTTATGTTATGTTAGAGGGCAGCACATTTTTTTAAACAGAATACTTAATAAAAACAGGGGACATGGCACACCATCTTAAACGATAAAAGTCTTGCTTGAATTGAGCAAAAACAACAGGATGACTATACAACTCTGTTAATAAATAGTACAAGAGTGAGAAAAAAAATGAGACTTACCTTATTTGCTGCTGAGACATGATAACTATCAAATGAACAAGGACAAAAGCCTGAAACTTGGTGATGGATATTCAAGCGTTCTTCAGATGAATCAATGACTTGAGTCCTGGTGAGAAGAGAACAGAACGGAAGTCAGCTCGAATCCCTTAACAGACTTAAGAGAGTCTAACACAGATGATCTTCTTCACTATAAGCTGGTTCTTATGTAGAGACCACACACGGGACCACTGAGCAGCTCTGTTCATTGAAATACGAGCAGCTCAACTCGTGGGCGTTTCCCAAACACATACCGGAATGCCTTATATGGACATTGCCGTCTTGCATACATTCTAGAAGTTATTTCTACATTCCCCGAAATGAAGAGTAGAAGTAACTTTCACATTCACTTACAGCACATTCAGAATTGAATGTAAAAACAGATAGTAAGGAGTACCCTTACTATCTGTTTTGTTATTGTCTTAGGATCTTCTAAGACAATAACACGCTTTAAATGTGAAAATATTCCTTTTAAACAAGTAGCTCTGCATTGAAATATGAAGTATCTTCATTTGAACAATTTCCATACAATCTCTACTCATCATAACGTACGTTTAGAGATGATGCGAGTTTAGTAATTCATGCAAGGTTTGATGCTAGCTAGGCGGCCTTATCCAGGATGCTCATTCATTACAATATCAAACCTAAAAACGGCGATGGCGAACAAAATTATTCCTCTAACATAATTTAAAATATGAAAAATTTAAATAGAAACATTTTACTTACCAAACTATTGTCTTTTAGCTCGTTTTAGTGTTTCTTTTGTCAACCGTTAAAGTCCACTTCTTCACAGGTCCATTCAACTCACAGCTCTGTGCAGACAGTGGAAATTTCCGTTGAATTTTATCGGAAGGGCGGGCCCAAATCGGTACACAGCTTGATGATAACCAATCATCGTCCACTTACTAAACTATAGTGGGCGTTGATTGGTTATCGTGTTCATTGCCTTATTTTATTGGATAATAAATTAATCAATCAAATGGTCTCACCAAACTCTAACATAATCAAAGATTAAATCCCTCTGGGCGAAATTCTTCAGATTACTGTAGTTTAGTCGAAGTTAGATATTTTATTGGGATTATCATAAATTAGTGTAATGATTCATTCCACTGCTGCTCTGAATGATTCAAGGGTTGAGACAATGATTCCGCTATTTGAAATCCTTGGACTAAGGTTCTAATAAGATTAAGATAGTAAACGTGTGGGCCACACCAGCGGGACAAAACCTCTTATCTTCTAGTGCAGACAGGGTGGCTGTAGTGGGTAGAAGGACTTAACTTCACTTTAGACACTGATATACTCTTCTGTGAATGTGTAGAGCAGCTACACATACACAGAAGTGTTTTATTTATGCCACTTCTTAACTCTAAATTTCACTGTAAAATATATTCATTAAAATGTTTCTTTCAGCCACAGTTACTCTACAGATTTATGATACAAACTCATTGTGAGTTAAAAAAAAAAAAAAAAGTGTTACAGGTTTAATTCCCAGTGTACAGTGGATAGAAATAACAGCGAACAATACGGATAATAAAGCTCAACA
The DNA here is from genome assembly GCA_013358685.1 of Antennarius maculatus. Lineage (NCBI taxonomy): Eukaryota > Metazoa > Chordata > Actinopteri > Lophiiformes > Antennariidae > Antennarius > Antennarius maculatus. The sequence goes on along the minus strand of CM023609.1, from coordinate 2,717,106 downwards.
AACACAATTTAGACAGGATTATTTATTATAACGATGTTGAACAAAAGTTTAAATTAAATCTGCATATTAACTCACATGAAAATAGCAGCAATATTAAGTGAAACCTTTATCTGTAGGTCGTCATAGCAACCGCTGTGTTTAGGTCCTGGGGGACTGTGGATTCCTAAAACAGCAGATGGGACCGGCCTCTCCTGCTGCCTCCTGTCTGTCATGAAGCTCTTCAAGTGGAGGATGACAGTAAAACATTTAGGATGATGTGTTGAGCGGAATTAAACTCAACAAATGGGATACTTGTAGATGTCTCTGTGCATCTACTGTATATGTTGTTGCACATATTTCAGTACCATGTTTAAGTATGGTAAACCATTCATCGCGCAGCAGGATAAGGAAGAAGGGCTGTGCTGATGTAAACACAGTTATATCTGAAAGTATTCACTATTTAAATAGTGAATAAATAGAGCGGTAGACAATATAAAAGTAAGCAGAAAATAGTTTCAACAAACACATGTATGTACTCACTTACTTTAAAAGTCTTCATGTAATGACCCACTCTATTGTTATGTGACCTCAAACAGATTTACCATAAAGATGACAGATTGTAGTCCGCATTCATCATTTTTTTGCATTATGCTCATTCACACAACAGTGGTATGGTGGCATTCTAAAAGATTTCACTCATGAGCCCTTCCGTTTTTCACCTTTCAACCGCATGTAAGTCAGAAGATAATAAACCAGACGGTGATCAGACACTTGTAAGGCTGAATGGCGGACGGAGGGATAGACATCCTTTATTATTATTATAGTGGAGCAATGGCCTACGATGTCTTTATCCTTGGTAGGACACTGAATATACTACCTTTATGTAGTGATAAAATTGTAAACATAAAGGATATTTAAATTCCAAGTAGTTATAATAATAGATACAAGCAATTTGAGTATTGGTACTTGCAGCTACATTTTTCTAATGAAAGTTTTAGTAAAAGTTGAAATAAATTCTTTATCTCGTGTTTTTCTAATTTTATGTAAGTACAGTATTTTCCGCTCTGTAAGGCGCACTGGACTATAAGGCGCACCTTCAATGACTGGCATATTTCAAAAGTTTTTTCACAGACCATGTGATGTGACCATATATTGTGAACGCTACTGTGTGAACTGGATATAATACAAACTTACTGTTAGGATGCCGTAGATAGACAATCAGGCTTTGTTAGCGCTGAAACTGGTTCATGACATGTTAGTGTTAAATAAACACACGTGCGCGCACACACACACACACACACACACACACACACACACACACACACACACACACACACACACACACACACACAATAATTACATAAGGTGGAAAAGTCAAATGTTCTGTTTTGCATAGCTGTTCTGTTTTTTAAAATGTGTGTCATACTTGGATCAGTCTTTTGTTGTACTTAATAAAATCCTATTCATTCTGATTGTTTTCAATCCGTCTTTTGAATTACATCCAATAGAATCAGATCGTTCGGACCTGACAGTCTTATATTACCCTATGACGACCAGTTCCAGCAGAAAGTCTGATGTTTAAATGTTAATGATGTTCAGGTTCATAGACTAAACAGACCGGCTCCATCTCTCAGAACAGCGTTTGGTGACCTATCCGTGTGTAAAGTACTGTATGTGCCCCATGTTATAAACACACACTGAAGATGAACTTCCCCTCACTCTGTCTCTCTCTCTCCCTCAGCGACGAGGCCGCAGAGCCTCGCTGTCGTGACACGATTATCTCCTGAGTACTACAAATACGTTCCCGGTCGGCAATACCATGTTACGCCTTCTGGAGACAGGTTATGATGATCACTAATCGGATCAATGAAGAGCTGAACATCATGCTCGTGTTTAAAGTCGATTAATATAACTACAAGGTTTATGTCACCAATGAGGGCATAAAATGTTTCCGGTGCAGATGGGAGGGACATCTTATGTGTCAATGTCCGAAGGAAGAGGGTGGGCGCCGGCCGTCAGCTGCCGTGGGGCAGGCACCTGCCCACCTGATTTCACAATCACAGCCTTGTGAGGTTCCAACTCCATCCCCCCGCTGAATCGCCGGCCATCAACCCTAGAGGTCACGGGTGACAGCTCAAAGGTTAAACAGGACACGGATAACAGAATAAAGGATGGACAGATTAATTTGATGGAGGCTAGGGGGGTGGGGTGGAGGGTGGGCAGAGAGGCAGCCAGCAGGATGGTAGAGTCTCAGCTGGAGAAAAAGAAATAAGATGATATTGTGATAGATGAGGAATTATTAAAGATAGCTTCTGAAAGAAAACACACTAACACAAGAATGAATAAAGCGAAGAAAATTGCTAAAGACACACCTGAGACACCTCCTGATACAAGTAGCTCTGAGGACCAAAGTGAAAACAGTTTGAAATAAGCCATAACAGAAAAATATGATTCACAAAAGATTAAAAAAAAAAAAAAAAAATTCCTGCAAGACACAAAATGTACGAGGGCCAAAGTAGAAAACGTCTTTCCTGACTTCATCACGTTTCCGGATAGTATCCGTTTTTTATTTTAAAAAATCCAGAAGGAAGTGACCAACCAGTTTTTACGTACCAAGCTAGAGTTTTTTAGATTGAAGAAAGTAATGACAAAAGTAAAGAAGATGATTGTTGAGAACGATTAGTTGGTTTCTGAATTTTGTTTGCTTTTTATATTTAAACCTGTGTTGTCAGTACTTGTTTGTTTGCTTTTAACTCCTTGTTAACATGTGTGGTTTAAAATTGGACAAATTGAATGTGAATGGAGCAGGAAACCTCTGTTTTTTAAGTTTGATAAATGTTGAAAAGTTAGACGTTTTCTTGTGTTCAAATCCTACCATTGTTTGTTTTTGAGATGTCAATTCTTGTTTGCGTGAAACTCTTTTAGATTTTGTGTCAATATGATTATCTTGTAATTTGGCTTTTATGAATAAACGTGATTTTAAAAATCAAATCAGATCTCTTTCTCTCTCTCATCCCAACGTCTCAACAGAGAACCATTAACATTCAGTCTTCACTTTATTCCTGTTAAACGGCAGTGTTTTTAAGGATTATTATGTGGATATATCTTAAAAAGTAGGACTTAGGTACTGCTAAATGCTGAAATTTACTTTCATTATTATCTGATATATAAAGTTAATATGAACCACAGCTGTAGCTCACTTTAATCTAACCTTAACCAGCGGTTGCGACGTATCTAGTGGTTTTCCACCAGCTGAGAGGTCAGCATTCCTCATCCCAGCGTCATGGCTCAAATATTTCTCTCATTTTGTCTCGATGGATAAACACAACACAAACTGAGCTACGTGGTTTGTCTGAGTGGAAAAGTGGTTGGTATGCGCATCACATGCTTGGCTTTGTGGGAGAGCTGACGAAGACAAATTCCATTTCATCCACTGCTTTATTCATGTGTGTGTTCAGGTCAGTATTTCACAACAACACCACATAAGGAATTTTAGCCCGGCAGTCAAACCATTGTCGCATTTAAATCAGGTTAGCCGTTAGCACGAACTACACCGAGTAATTAGAATCCCTTAGTGATCGTCTAGTGAACTGTGGCCAGTTTAGTTTTCCAATGCTGTACTATTCTGTCGCGGGTCGCAGGTTGCTGGAGCCTATCCCAGCCAACTGGAGGCGTGCGGGAGGGGACACTCCAGGCGTGACGCCAGTGCACAACTTGTGCTTTAATCTACGCTCTTTATAGTCGTACGTAGTGGTGTAGAAATATGTGCAATTACAGATCAGTGACTCAACCTAATCATTTCATAAATAACACAATATTTTTCATTGGATTATTTATTATAGTCTAAATAATATCTTAACTATATTTGTTTTCACGAAAGATGAGTTGTATGCTCTCAGTTTAAAACTAAAGCTTTAGCATCCAGTTAGTTTATAGTTATATTCCATAATTGTCAGGTGACCAGTTCCAGTTTAAAAAGTGTCTGGTTGTTACTGTGTGCAGAAGGACATAGTGCTTCGGTACTTTTTGGTCATACTTACCTGTATTTAGTAAGCAGGCATTATGTAGTTTTTTTTTTTACATTTCTGCCCAAAATAAAGATCATTCCAATCTTCTTGAGTTTACAAACCATGCCAGACATCAGTGCACAGAGATACGACTCGATGTGGGTGGTAACCGAGGTAACGACTGCTACTTTTAATCGAGAAGTGAGATTGAAAGAAGACAAATCTCTTTGGCCATTTCAGTTACTATATTCCAAACCTGTTGCCATCAACTGAGAGTCATTTAAATATGGAAAGTGTTACAGCAATGGTGTACTTTCCATAAGTGATATACTGTACTTATATAGCACACGGAGACATGAAAGTCACGTCACAGAGATTCCACACATGAAGGTCTTATCATGTCTCTGAATCTTTGGGCTAAAAATAAGCTTCAGCTGTCTCTCTAAATTCTCTGTATGAATGGGAAAGTGTAACACGTGAACTCTACGTGGGCTGCGGTGAATATTAACAGACAAACTCACGCTGTATTTTTAGAGTCAATTCAAGTTTGCCCGGTCCTTGTGATTCATCATTCTCACCGCCTGTCTGTTTGATAAGAGGACGGTAAAGGGTCATGCGCTTCCCAGAATGACTTCTGAGGTAAATCTAGTGTCCTGGAGTGTTGTGGTCTTGTGACAGTGATGTAGTAAACATGAATTTAATGTTATGACACAGGATGTGACTAAGTCAATCACAGCTTGGTCAGAGAGCTTTAATTGAGTTGCATTCAGAGTAAACAATCCAAAGTAAGAGGCAGGACACAATCAAACAGGGGGTACAGGAAGGAACAGATATCACTGCTAAAGGACGACGTTAAAACACCCGAGACTTTAATGGTTCCTGCAGTTTCAGTCTGAGGTGGGGGGGACAAAGGAATCAGGACGGGATCATGTAGTTGCTATGGCCGGGGTACGGGTAGAGGCGCCTGAAGGGTTTGGTGCACCTCACGCCGTCCACACCTCCCCTGTGTGCACACTCGTCGCTGTCGGTCCTGCAGGCACCGCAGTGGCAGCTGACGGCCACAGGGTAGGTGAAGACGGGATTGGAGCTGATGGGGCAGCCGGGCAGAAGGGCCGTCCGGTATTCTATCTTGTCGTAGGTGCAGCCTCTCTGGATCATGAAGCGGGGGCCCAGGTTGATGTTACTGTCCTGATGGTCACGGAAGACACGAATGAAACAAATACTGTACGTCTCGTCCTTATCTATCTATCTGTCTGTCTGTCTGTCTGTCTGTCTGTCTGTCTGTCTGTCTGTCTGTCTGTCTGTCTGTCTGTCTGTCTGTCTGTCTGTCTGTCTGTCTATCTATCTTTCTGTCTATCTATCTATCTATCTATCTATCTATCTATCTATCTATCTATCTATCTATCTATCTATCCATCCATCCAATCCATCCATCCATCCATCCATCCATCCATCCATCCATCCATCCATCTATCTGTCTACTCAATGATGATGTTTTCATTTTAAACATACATCACTTCTGTTGTGATAAAAATGGAAATATGCTTTGTTCATTTTTGAAATTTGATCTACACCTTCTAGCCAATCAGGAATTACAAATTTCATTTTCCCTTCAAATGACTTGTCACTTTACTGAAGTACAAGTAATGTTCACCATCATGTGCTTTCCCCAAGTCAAGATAGATTTCAACCTAGATGGCTGAATCATAGAAAAGAGAATTATTTGCTCTAACTACCAGCATGTCAGTACATATCAATACATGTCAGTACATGTCAGTACACATCAGTACATATCAATACATGTCAGTACACATCAGTACATGTCAGTACATGTCAGTACACATCAGTACATATCAAATACATGTCAGTACTTGTCAGTCCATGCCAGTACATACTGTGTTGTTATGACACACAACAGAAATCAAGGAGGAATCAAGATGAGCACATTTAAAACCCATAAGAGGATGAAACATGCTGGGCCTATATCTGCTCTGGTTTTCTAGTGTAAGAATCCTTCATACTAAATACGTTCTTTGATGTGTGAATTAATTGTAATTTACACGAAAGGAGTTTGTCAGGTTTCAATAAAATCAGTCAGTAAAATCCTTTTTTACTTGAGTCCATTTCAGTCTGTGCTTTCTCACTTTTACTCAGGTAAAGATGTTAAATCACTGCTTTATTTACACACGTGTGCTTCAGTATGAAATGGATCTATACTTTATTTACACACGTGTATATTCAGTATGAAGTGGACGTAGATTTACCCCTTCTGTGTTCTCTCTGCTTTGATCTCCTTTCAAAGAAATAATGAAAAACTAATGAAATACTGAACTTACCCTGGAGTAACAAAATCCCATGCAGATGGTGGTGTTGATGGCCACACAGAAGTCGCACTCTGGCCTCTCCACATACAGGGTGAAGTCGGTGGGGAAACAGGTGGGCATGGCGGGACCGAACAGCAGGAAAATGAGCCAGCATGTCAAAACCGCCGTCTCCATTTTAAGAGATGTTATTCAATGTTTTTCAATCAATACAGGACCTGTATGAGAAGGAAAGACAAAGAGACAAGATTGATTACAGAAAACATGTTATCTTCAGTGCTATTTGTTTCCCTCTGCGTGCGTCCCGGGTCACCTGTCGGAATAACGCTGGCGCCTGCAGGCCTGATGATGCTGTGAGCCTGAACGTCTCTGCTGGACAGTATTTATGCAAAAAATAAGTAATCCACCTTCATGCAAGGTAGTCATTATCTTCGATCTGTGGCTGAAAAGGAAAGAAATGAACTTTTAGTCCATTATGTGGATGAAATGCATTAATGATTTCCTTCATGAACAAAGGTCATGCAGTAACCATGGCAACTGAAACAACAGATGCTGCTCTGGCTGAAAGCCTCCCAGTACATTTTAAAACTCCTTCTGAAATACCGTCCTCAAAAGATGCCTTGTGTGGTTTTTTTTTTTTTTTTTTTTGTGTTAAAAGAATATATGTGATTCAGCAATGTCCAACATTGTACTGGATATGTGCACGAAACATTCTGAGCAGTTCCACCCAATCTGTTCTCTCTGTCAACTAAAATATCAGTATCGTTCAGATCGAAACATCAAAACACTGATAAGACATTATAATATGAGGAGGACGATTTCCCATTAAACACTGCCAGACTTACCGGCGTTGTCTAATCTACATCATTGATTAATAATTGTTAAAGGTAGGTGAAAACATAATGACACAATTAAGTTGTAAAAGTAAAGACTGTGACTGTTTTAATGTGTTTATTATCTATTTCTTATGGTTCTGTCGTCTTCTGCTGAACAGAACTCTTTCCTCTTTCCTGTTGCCTTTGTCATAATTAGATCACATAAATCATATAAATACACCTGATGGACTGATTTTCTCCTTTTCCATTGCGATGAAACTGTCTCTTATTGAATACGAATGAATGAATGAATAGTTGTGGCATGTAATGTACCTGGATAAATAGCTAACTGGATTGAGTAAGGAGTAAATCTTCCAGTGAAGAGGAAGAGGAATATTCAGAGGAAATAAGGAAAAAAAAAAACAAAACAAAACAGTAAAATTTAGGTTCAATGTCCAGTTCAGGAGCTCATTCCTCATTCGGAGCTCTTATCATTTCTGCAAACATTAACACTGAATGCTACTTATTATTAACTTCAAAGGTCTTCTCTGCAGGAGATGCTCATGTACGGCAACTTCCATCCAGAAATAAACCCACTGAAGTCACTGCTCAGCAGAAACAGAGTAAATTCTAGCGTAGAGCCATGAGGTCCCTGCTTACAGCTCACACCTTCTTTTTTCATGTTGTTACATTTACCACATTTCCCCTGAATTTTCATCTCTGGAGTGATAACTAAAAAATATAGATGAGCTCAGTGCAGAAACGTGATTGCTGACGTCATGAAAAGGAGAAAACCTGACAGACTTAACTTGTTCAGCCTTCTGAAACACCTGATGTAACCACTGAGTAACCAGGACTCCTGGTATAAAGAACACTCCTGGATGAGAAAGGTCATCTCATCTCATCTCTGGGACATTTGGGACAGAACAAACCCAGGAGAAGAAACTCAGGAGAACTGCCATTTACAATCACTTAAAATAGTTGCTGACCTCAGACCTGTATATCCTTGATGGATCATTAACTAAAGTGAACCAATCTTTATAGTCACCTGAAAGCATCAGAGTGGATCAGTCTCCGACAGCATTCAACTTGCAGCTGAAAACAACAGAGGACTAAAACTTCAACCTTGTTGGATTTTTAAACTCTTTGTTGGAGGTTTGATGAGAACCTTTCAACTTGATTACAATTGATTTGCATTCAGTTTAGTGAATCTGAAGAGCATTTCTTTTAATTTGTTCATAGTATATGTGGTTCTTTTAGGATTATTTGAAGGGAGGAGCATTAAATTATTATCAGGACTGGACACAGATATTCTCCTGAATCCAAGCACTCTTACCGAACGTTCAGAAGGAAATGTTATCAACAGGAATCTCCTTGTGAACTCACCATGGTCGGTACAGGTGGCTCAGTGGCCACGTTCTCTGTGTGGGATTATGTGGTGTTTGCTGGAACAATCCTGGGGGCAGCTGGTATCGGCCTTTTCCAAGCAATCATAAACCGTAAGAAGACCAGCAGTGCTGAGTTCTTGCTGGGTGGACGGCAAATGTCGGCTCTGCCGGTCGCCATGTCTCTCACCGCCAGCTTCATGTCTGGCATCACGGTTATCGGCACACCTGCTGAGGCCTACTGGTTTGGAACCGCCTTCTGGCTCTTTGGGTTTTCCTACGCCATCATGTCTAGCATCACTGCAGAAATCTTTGTCCCGCTGTTCTACAGAATGGGGATCACCAGCGTCTATGAGGTAAATCAATTGACAGGTGCAATAAGAAAAGATCAATAAAGTAAACACGCTTTACCAGAGACACAGATGGTTTAAAATTTGTATGGCTATCAGAGGTTTTCTTATAGAATGCTGTAAAAGGAAGATTATCATTTGAGTTGAATCTACAAAAAAAGGAAAAAGAAACAAGAAAAATAAAGAAAAACAAAACCAATAATGTGATGCAAATGTTTATTTTGACATTACAATTCAGATTATGAACGTCTTCATAACCAATCACGACACTCCCGCCTGTTTTATCGGAGTAAACGTCTAAACGGGTGTTGATGATGTAAGTAACATCATCATCTGTGAGTTCGCATCCCATGTTTGAACATGTTCAGACTGCATCAGAAACGTAATACTGCTGATCATTTCATGTTTTAGTTCGTTCTGTTTTTAGTTCAGACGCTGTGTGTGGATCAGAAATCCAATTAAATTCAACACACAGATCGGTAAGTAGAGGTAAAATCTGTATTAGATAATTATTAGTCAGGAAGTGTAACTGTTTCAAAGTGTATAAAATAAAATAAATAAATAAATAAATAAATAAATAAATAAATAAATAAATAGATAGATAAATAAATAAATGCTACATGTGTGTTAATGGTCTGTGGGTGGGGGGCTGTCTGGTCCACTGAATTAACCCTGTGAACCTTCAGCCCTGGAGGCTAATGGAGGGAATGTGAGGCTACTGTCAGTCAATGTGTAACAGAAGGACTGGAGGATGTCCTGAGGATGACCAGATGACAGTTGGGTGGGTAGATTATCAGTGAGGAGGATGAAACACTCCTGTGGGGAGACGGGAGAGATAAAAAAAACCAAAACGCTGTAATCACGTGTGACTTGTTATTCCTTCTCATTTCCAGTACCTGGAGCTCCGCTTCAGCCGGTCCATTCGGATAATAGGAACGTCAGTGTATATTGTACAGACGGTAAATAAACCTGCTTTTATTACAGAAAGAGGAATATTCACCAGCTTTGTGTATTTAGATAATGAAGAGCAGCAAAATGAGAAATGGAACAAACATCCATAATAATCAACATGCTAAATGTCTCTCTCTTTTTTTTTCTTTTTTTTTTTCCCCTTTTGACTTTATGTAAATTTGATTCCACTTCTATGATGAATATGAATCAAGTTCTTGTTGTGTTTCCAACAATCAACTAATGGTTTCTTCTTCTTCAGATCCTCTACACCGGTATGGTCATTTATGCTCCGGCTCTCGCTCTAAATCAAAGTAAGTTTCTTTCAAGGGATGTTTTCATAAGTGTTCCATTCAATCTCCCTACCAACATCTGAACTGTCCTGGTAACATGACTCAATATTGCTGATAAAAACACGACTGTATGTGTTTTATTTATTTTTTTTATCTCCTTAAAAAAGACCGTAGATAAACAACGATGTTCTGTTTTTGTCTTTGTTTGAATTAATTAGCCATTTCAGTGACAAGCGTCATGCATTATTACATATGTAAATAGGTTATTTGAATTTTTTTGTCATTATAATAATGCATCATTATTTCTCAGTCACAGGACTTGACCTCTGGGGGGTGCTGGTAGCTACCGGAGTCGTGTGCATTATCTACTGCACGTTGGTTGGTACTGCACTTGGCAACAAGCATTTTCTACACTTATATCTTAATACTCTGAGTCAAACAGTCTAAGAGGGCACAGACTAGAATCTGGAGGTTTAAGTGTGAATTTTAAATTTTTAAAACGAGTATCATTAAAAGTCACTGTAGTTTCTTTTACCACTTTTACTCTGATAGCATCATGTACCTGTAACTACTAAAATTTGTTCTTAATAAAATACAATGAATGTATGATGTTTTATCACAGTTAGCTTCAACTACCACAAGTTTACAACAAACTAAAGCGGTTCTAAGCTGTGTTCTGTTCCAGGGAGGTCTGAAAGCTGTAATCTGGACCGACGTGCTGCAGATGGTCATTATGCTGGCGGGGTTTGTGGCCGTCATCGCGCGGGGGGCCGTCCTGAGGGGAGGCCTGACGCAGATTTGGAAAGACGCCGGCGAAGGAGGTCGACTGGATGCGTTCGAGTGAGTGAAGCCAACTTGAGCGTCTTTACTGGTTTGGATGTAACCAACACACCAATGGTTCCTGCTGACTTCCTCCGAAGCGCCGTCCATGTCACTCAATGGTTGTTTTTTTTGGGTTTTTTTTCGATCATGCAGCTTTGACCCGGATCCTCTGAAGAGGCACACCTTCTGGACCATCATAGTCGGGGGCAGCGTGACTTGGTTGTCCATCTACGCTATCAACCAGTCCCAGGTGCAGCGCTACATCTCCTGCAAAACCTTAGGACATGCCAAGATGTGAGCTTTCCTGCAGCACATTGTGAATATGGCTGTGAATGAAGGGTCATGTGCTATAACCAGTCCTTTTTTTTTTTTTTTTTTTTTTTTTTTTATCTCCTAGGTCGTTGTATTTCAACATGGTGGGCTTGTGGGTAACTGTGAGTCTGGCCATGCTTTCTGGTCTCACCATGTACTCAATTTACAGGAACTGTGACCCTTTAACCAACAGTGATGTGAGCAACCGTGACCAGGTAAATGCAGCTTTAACCGTTTCCTGTTTCTTCACTCATCAACGTGCGCACCTTGTAATAATGTTTGTCATTGTAAGAGGATTAACAATAAAAATGGTTCACGTTTGCGAACCAGCTGCTGCCCTACCTCGTGATGGAAATCCTTTCAGATTATCCTGGAATCCCTGGCTTGTTTGTGGCGGCTGCGTACAGCGGGACTCTGAGGTGACTCCTGACACCATCAGCGAACATTTTACAATCACAAATGTTGTGTTTGTAAGGAAAATATAACACTAAGGAAGGAAAAAGCTGTTCTGACATGCCAGGAAAAAGTCAGTGTCATTGTTCCAATTCTGATCAATACATTTTCATTTCAGAAGCTACTGTTCATGCACGACCTGAGACCAATCATATCTATAATCTTAACTGATGTGATTACGTTTTTCAGCACAGTGTCTTCCAGCATTAATGCCCTTGTCGCCGTGACTACGGAAGACCTCATTTTTCCACTGCGCAAAAACCTGTCAGAGAAACATGTGTCCTGGTTGAATATGGGCCTGAGTAAGTCATGTGCGACGAAACGCTCTCGTTTTTGAGTAAATAGGGGTAATTTCAGTGATCCACATATACTATGAGCACTCAGGTTACCAGCAGATACCAAATAACCAATTTCTTTATTCTGAACAGGTAATTAAAAAATGTGTTTGCAGTTCCAGTTACAGCAGCTCTGCATTAGAGACAGGTAGATGACAAATGTAGAGAATCTTGTTCATTCAAGATAAAATTGAACCTGATTTAAGAAGCAAAATACAAACTGTGGCTGATGCTGTGAAAGTAAAGTCTGTCATTAAATGTATTCACTGGGGAAATAAGAAACATGTTCATTAGGGGTCTGTCTAACTGCTCCAGACCAGTGAAATGATGAATAAAATTGTACAACAAATTTTTTTTAGAAGGTTACCTTATTTATTTCTTATGTCTAATTTTTTGGTGCTTTTCAGACAGCTATAGGAAATTCAACTTTTAATGTCTGAGTTTGTTGATTACATATTGTAATGAGAGATGTTTGTTGATTCTGGGGGACGGGATTTATTGGCGTCTAGCCGTCAGCCCTTTTTTTTTTGGATGTTGTTGTTGATGTTGTAAATGTGATGAAGGTGTGAAGTGTGTTATATTAACATGTCTAAAAAAAATAAACATAATAATAATAATAATAATAATAATAATAATAATAATAATAATAATAATAATAATAATGATAATAATGATGATAATAATAATAATAATAATTATTATAATAATAATAATAATAATAATAATAATAATAATAATAATAATAATAATAATAATAATAAAAAATAATAATGATAATAATAACGATAATAATAATGATAATGATAATAATAATAATGATAATAATAATAATGATAATAATAATAATAATAATAATAATAATAATAATAATAATAATAATAATAATAATAATAATAATAATAAATAAAAGCAGATATTAAAATACACATTTGTGCTTCCTTTTGAAGTCTTTCAAGCTGTTATTGATATTATTGATATAAAATATTATTGATATAAAAAACACCCATGAGCGCAAACCAAAAAAATAATTGAAAGGCATTACAATGATCCATGTAAAAATGTAGAATTTAAACTCGGGACCATCTGTCCATGTTGTCATAATCAATAAAGTTCCTCAATTAAAGTCGTCGCATGGATCTCTAAAATGCAGCTTTACTCATGACAAATTTTAACTGAACATTTTAATGTGGAATTCTGTAGTGACATTTTATCAATAGTAACATTGAACATATATTTATTATGGTTTCTAATACTATATGAACTTAAAGTATCTCACTTAAACGTGTCTCTGAGACAGTTACACTGTACAGTAATTAATATGTTGTATGAATACCTTTATGTGATATATGAATAAATAAACAGACTTTTGACCTCTGTAAAACGTTTTGGTGTATAAAACATATTAAGATCAACAAGAACACTTCCCCTGATTGTGAATGATGCTATAATTGTATATACTTATCACTTGTACGGCTCTGTCTGCATTAGATTTTGCACCCAAAGTTTCAATCTGTAAAGAAGTAATAATATCTTTTATTTTATGTCCCTCCTGCTGGTTTGCACATCATCACCTCTCCCAGGTGTGTTCTTCGGGGGCATATGCATTGGAATGGCTGGAGTGGCTTCACTGATGGGGAGCGTTTTGCAGGTAGACCAGCAGCACCGCGTTGCAGAGCTCTACAGCAACACCCGGTGGGAAGTAGTAACACTACCTGACCCATGTCTGTTCCAGGCGGCTCTGAGCATATTTGGAATGATCGGAGGGCCTCTTCTTGGTCTGTACCTGCTGGGCATGCTGTTCCGCACATCTAATTCAGTAGTGAGTATTTCCTCTTTTCTCCCTTCACAAACAAAACTGATAAAAGACGTGTGACGCATCCACCAAAGGCTTGACTGCAGTCGTATTTACTTTTCAGGGAGGGCTTGTGGGAATGGTTGTTGGCCTTGTGTTGACTCTGTGGGTGGGGATTGGAAGTCAGATTTATGCACCAACAGCTGAAAAGACAAAACCTCTCCCAGTCAGCATTGTGGGCTGCAACAGCAGTACGGATCAGGACTACACAACAGCGACTCCATGGTCCACTGCAGTGACACTGACCTCACAGCCTGAGTGAGTCACAGGTGTTCATCAAGCACATGATATGTTCACAGTATCATAAGTAGTCATTAGCTTTGTGAAGATGCAAATAATCATGGAACATGATCCAATTCGTCACAAAAAGCAAAAAAAAAAAAAAAAAAAAAAAGATATTCATATGGGGGTGTGGAAATGTGGAATAAAGACTGTGGAACAGCATCCCCTTTAAAAATGTGGAAAATAATAAGGTCTTTATAAAGGGACCGTTGCACCCAGTCTCTCCCAAAGTTAAACTCAAATTTGGCAATTTAAGTCAGTAAAGCATAGCACAGTATGTGCATTCGCATATGTTTAAGAAATAATGTATAATGTAAAAATCATTTCTTGAACGTCAAGTCTGAATGCAGTCACCAAAAAAAAATAAATAAAAAAATACTCCTCGAGGCAAAATTTAATTTTTCTATCCTCAGTGGATTTTGAAAAATCTTGTTTCTGTGAATATCACTATGCATTAAGTTAAATATTTGACTCGATGGACGTAATATTACACTAAAAAATATTCAGCCCTGTCTGCCTCAGTCGCCTCACAGCGGGGATGATATTAGAAGATCCCCCCCTTAATTGCAGTGTCCCCAAAAATAACTGGTGGTCATCTGAATCCAGGAGAGTAAAAACCAACACGATTCCCCCCCCCCCCAGTGTCCGACCAGCTCTAGCAGACTCCTGGTACTCTTTGTCCTACCTCTACTTCTCTCTCCTGGGTTCACTGACCACAGTGGTGTCTGGCCTGCTGGTGAGCGTAATGACAGGTGAGACTTTATTTTCTAGCCAGAATATTCACTGATGAGACACTTATGTGTTCTAAACATGGACTACATTTCAAACCTGACATAAAAACACTTTTAAACCTTTTGATTTTGTTTCCAGGTGGACGGAAGCAGGAAAAAGTAAACCCCGATCTGTTGGTGAAGAGGAGCGACCTCATATGCTTCACCTGGTGTGGAAAATCACAGGTAGATGACTAGTAGGGAAGTATTACAAACCAGATTAGTTGGTGTTGACTCATGTCGTTCATAGTTTGGTGAATCTTTTCTACAGGAATCAAATGTCACAGAAAAAACTGGAACAGACCTTCATATGGAAGCTGACAACCCGGCATTCACAGACTGTGATATGACAAGTAAACACCCTGAACAGGCCACCAAGCTGTAAAGCTACTGTTTATTGTTCCCAGACTTTCATTGCTTTTTTTTTTTTATTTTTATTTTTTTATAAACACATAAAACGCCATCACACAATCGCACTGTCTTGTATTTACCATGAAAAAGCAAATACAGTTAATTCTGAATCTGAGTCGATTTGTGTTCCAACACTAGCATGTGAATAAAATAATAAAAATATTTGAGTCGGACAGGCTTAACAGACAGTTGGTGTCATCCTTTAACAAAACCAGAGCAGAATAAAAAGCATTTATAACAGCACATTATCTTTTACCTGACTGATTTAGCTGCTCCTGTATTCTGCTAAGCACTGATGTGGTAACTTTAATGTCCTCTTTGTTAGTTTGTTTGTTTGTTTGTTTATGCAGTATAATACATAAATGCTGACAGGACAGTGGCTATTTGTGTTAAGAGTTTTTTGCGTGTTGCCTCTTTATTTTATGAAGAAGTTGTGCAATTCATTCATCCATCCCAAATTCTGCTTTTTAATATCTTGTTAAAAGTTTAACTTGATAGAATGAAACACTATGCCAGTACACTTGTGTTGGAACCAAGCACCAGAGAGAGGGAGAGGGAGACATGGAGTGTGAACTATGGTCTGAGTGACACAGGAACCCTGCTCCTTGTCTCCCTGGCAACATACAATGGAAGTTTACAAAGCGCCCGACCTGCCCACTTCTACCAACCACTGTGTTAGCGAATCCAACATTCAGCCGTCTCGGGTTCTGAGGAAGTGGAGTCAGTCGTGACACAAAGGTGGACTTACTCCAAGGAAAATGAACTAAGTCACTGTTTTCACTGATACAAAACAAGGTGAGTGAATTTTCTCAGTATTGAGTGAGAAATTCTGAATTAAAGTGATTTGGAGGTTTCAACTTATTCAAGTTTCCAAAGGAGAGATTATGTTTCCATTTACATAACACCAAATAGATAAGAGTTGATAAGCCGTTGTACATTTTATTGGCGGGTACATGTTCAGTAGGAATATAATTCTTCAGGTAATTCTGCTTCAAGTAAATGGATTACACATTTTATGACTGTCGTCATTGTGGAAAACAGTGAGGATTTGACTGTTAAACTACGACCAAGATAAGAGAAGATAAAGTTTTACAGTGTTTATTTAATTGTTCTATTCTCTGGTTGTCAGCTCAGAACTTAGAGGTTATGGATGTCATCTCTGCTGCCTTGGCTTGTTGTCTTCTGGCTCTTTCTTCTGCTGTGACGCAACCAGGAAAAGGACATTTGACTATCGCACCTACAGTGCAAAACTCTGACCTGTCTCCGCTGACTAACCAGACAAACAACAACAACAACAACAACAACAACAACATAACTGCAACGGTGACTTTACCCAACTCTACCACCGATGCAACTGTTGCATCAAACTTGAGTGGAAACACGACTCCATTCACCAGATCACCATGGCACAACGAAACATCCACCAGATCCAAAGCAGACACAAGTCCTCTCCAGGCTTCACCATCCACACCCGTCGTGACTCCTCTGACCAACAGTTCACCCCTCGTGACGACAACTCACACTCTCACTCCATCTTTTACTGCAATGACACCAGCAGAACAGACCACAGCGAGTCGCACAAGTACGCCTGACGCGACGGCAACAAATTCATCTGTCACTGTCCACAGAAGCTCCGATTCATCGGACAGAAAGACACAAGGTAAACAGGTTGTTTAGTGATGACGTCCTTGTTATTGTAGTTTTGAATGACTTTTTGCCAATCTTTTTTTTTCTTACTAGCTTTGCCACTAAACCTTTCAGACCATACCATGACCATCCTCTTGAGCATTGTGCTTGGAGTTCTTGCTTTGGCATCAGTTCTGCTCATTTTGCACAAATGCAAACATAAAATCCAAATCTTGCACGAACCTCTCGACAACTCTGATGACCTGGGTAAGGTGTCGGTCAAACAGTCAATATTAGCAGTGAAAATGCAAAATTGATTATAATTTAATATTTAACTTTCCCCAGATGCATTTGCAGCAGATGATGATACACTTGTCATTTCTGGAGGGCTTTATGATGGTCATCCCATTTATGATAACCCACCAGCAGCCTCAGACGGCCAATCGCAGCTGCGCCTCGAGTTCCTTCAGTGAAGACAGTCTGAGGAATCATCTGAGCTCAACTCACACGGAAACTAATGTTTCCTCAACCATCAATTTATACAATCCAAAAACTGACATTTCTTCTGAGATGCTACTAGCACAGAGAAACGAGGGCAGAATATTGCAAAAATGACAATACCAACTTCTTTGAATAGTTTCAGTCGCTTTTATTGCTGTTAAGATAGGAATACATGACAAGTGTCCCACGCCAATACTCGAACC
Organism: Antennarius maculatus; assembly: GCA_013358685.1. Classification (NCBI taxonomy): domain Eukaryota; kingdom Metazoa; phylum Chordata; class Actinopteri; order Lophiiformes; family Antennariidae; genus Antennarius; species Antennarius maculatus. The sequence continues at coordinate 2,699,441 of CM023609.1, read as the reverse complement.
TTGTAAAAGAATGAATGAATTTCATTTCTCCATAGAACAGCTAAAAAACAATTGGTTTTACTAACGTACAAGGTTTTTACTGTACGTGTACAGAGTGACTCGACCGCCACGTAAACTCTTCAAACACCAAACAAACGCTAAACTAACTGGAAGAGGAACACAGTAAGAAGTCAGTAAAATAATTTAACTGATTCAGAACAATACATTCAGACATTTGCCTGTTGTCACAGAAATACATATGCTTGTTAAGGACATAGAACACCCAAACATGTTTTGTATTGTCTCAGAACTATCTAAACAAAGATCTTCTCCTTTGCCTTCCTCTTTCTGTCAGCGCTGAGGACAGCAGTCCAACCTGCGTCTCTCATCCTCTTGATTGCAGCTTGCTTCAAGGAGTTCCCTGGTGATTTCAGACTGGCAGTACTCTGGATATGAATCAAATGTTAAATTAACAAATGAATTCTTCTTTGTCGAGACATCAAAGGAACACATTTTGATTCTAAGCTAGCATCACATCACTAAAGTCAAGTTACCTTTTGTAAGATGTTGACTTTGGACGGAGGTTTACTTGCAATCTTCTGTCAAGATGAGAGAGAGAATGTTAAGATCAGAATGAGAAGGTTCACATCAGCTTTGCTAACAACAGCATGAATGATCGTATGAACTAAACCAAGAGTTTAAAATACTGTGTACATCTGGAGAGTAAAACACCAACCAATGGAAACTAAACTCACGGACATGTCACTGCGATCAGAGCTGTCCAACTTGGGATCAAGCTCCAAGCAAACTTCCCGATCAGGGGGTGTTGTTACTACATAAGACTGTGATTAATGTGAAAAAGTAAATGTCAGGAAAAGCCATTAACATTTCAGTCGTGTTGGAAAATGTCAGGATGATGTGGTATCTTACTTTGATCTTTGATGTTCCGGCATCGCTTATGTTGAGGGTTTTTGGGTCTTCATTGTGAATCTTCTACAATGAAACGGTAATGTCTGAATAAATGCTAGCTCTTATGAATGCTCAAATCAGACCGATACAATGATATTGATTTGTTATCAGTAAACTGTTCTCTATCTCCACAACCAGTCAACATTTACTTTATTAACAGAATCAGTTGTCTACCTTGGTTTTTCGTGTTGTTCCACGGGAAGTTCTGATGGATTCACAGTCGAATTCCTAAACACGGGACAAAAAACCTGCCTTTAGCATCATTTAGTAATATGTGTGACTCATTCACTGCAGGCATAGTGTGTTAGGACGCTGGTCCTAACAACTGAACAGATGTGCAACATCTTGATCATTCACCCACAACCTGATAAGAATATACCGGCTTGTCATGATGCAAAGACAAGACGTTTAATTGGAACAACTTTGTTGGACTAAACTTACAGTCTTCCTTTTTTCTCCAGTAATCCCCCCACTGTTGTAAGAGGGATTTTTCCAGCTGTTTGTGAAGTCAAACACGTGGCTCCTTAAAGAGTTCCCCTTAGGGGTCTCGGAACATCTCTGTTTTTCAGGATTTGAGGCTGGTGACTAGAATTTTTAAGATTTATTCTTGGTTAAGAAAAAGTACTATAATGATCAATGATATCAGTGGTCTCTTGGTATACTGTATGTACATTTTGATTTACCTGTTTGCTTGTAATTCCCGGCAGCTGAGTGATTTTCACTGAGGACAGTTCTCTTTTTAAATCAGTTAGCTCCGTCTGCAGCCTTTCCTAAAAGGAATGAAAAATATTTCTTAAAGAATGCAAAGATCTCTGAAATAGAAGTATGACCTGTTAAAAACTCCCAGACGAACTGATCGGTGTGAGCACACACCTTCTCTGCCACTTCTGTCTTCAGCTGCTGTTTCAAATTGTCCTCATGTAGCTTATGCTTCTCAAGATCCAACTCCTGTTAAGAGTTTTTGCAATGTAAGGATAAAAATGAATTTGCTGTCATTGGTTGAAAGAAAGCATTAAGTTATCGCACCATTGATTTCATTTGGGACACGGCCTCCATCTCTTTCCTATTTTTCTCCTGAAGCTCTGCTGCCTTTTCTTCGACCATTCGGTCATACTGGCTCTAGACAAACAACAAGATCTTTCCATTGTAGCTCATATCTGGATGCTTACCGACGCTGCCAACACACATGGTTCAAACAGCAAACCAACCGCTAAGGAGACCTTACCTTATGTTTCTCCATCAGTGCCACCATATCAGCTATCTTGTGTTGACACTTGACTTCTGCATCATCCCTGTTCTTGATGGCCTCTGCTGCTGTTAGTCTGAGCATCTCTACCTGGAAACCAACACATCTTTATTCTCATTTTCTCCTAAAAAACGTCACGAGACATCGCAAAAGTAACTTCAGTGCTGACCTCTGCAGATAAGACTGTCGTGGACTCGAGATCCTGTCGCAATCTCTGCTCGTCCTCATTGTTCATTCTTTGAAGTTCCTCCACCTCCTCCTGAAGATTGTTTATCTACAGACAAAAAGAAACGTATGACAGAGCTATATGTCTTTACATTTTCTATCACTATTAAAAACAAAACGCCATCATACCACGTCTTCACGTTGACTGGATTTTGCCAGCTCCTTTGCCATCTGTTTTTTCAGCCCTTCGTTCTGAAAGCGCAGCAGTGAGACGTTAACGTATATTATAACGTCATCCTATTGCGTATCCACAGGTTCACAGTTTACACACCTCCCTTCTGTATTTCTCCAGGGCTGAAATTTTCCCTTCATTTTGTTTTCTAAGGTTGCTCATCTAAAACAAAAACTTATTGTTTTATAAGCACAATGATAAACAATAACAGCATTTCAAAAGTCATTTAATAATTAATAATCACCTTTTTTGCCACAGCTTTAATTTGTTTTTCTTTTTCTGTAACTTCCTCCTGCAGACGATCAAACTATACACAAAAAACAAATAGATCCTCTAAAGACTTTCAGAAAAGATTTTAATAATAGATTATTAAGTTGGCATACTCACACTTTCTTCAATTTTCTTCTGCAGAGTCTCACAATTCAGATATTCCCCGTGGATGTTGGCTTTCATACAGTTTACTGCCTCCCTTTTTTTAAATGTAAATATATAATTGTGTAAAACTACACAACATTAACTCTCTCAAGGTTGTCTCAAGTGTAAACTCACCGCAAACACTGGTTTTCTTCTTCCAGGCTTTGCATTTCTCTTGTGAGTTTCACAACCTTTTCCTCACTCTCCTGAAAAGTCTAATTTGTTACTCACACACATATGATTAAAAACAAACCTGGCACATAATGAACAGCTACTGGACATGTGATCTGTCACACTTGATTGGATGATTCAAACCTGAATGTCTGCCTCAATAGTTTTCACATGTGAAGAGCGGCTCTGAAGCTGCTCCTGAACGGCTGTCTTCTCACACTGCAGTTCATCCAGATGGGATAGCAGCTCTTTGTACTTGACTCTTCAGAATCACACAGGTTAGACATTCATTTCGCTGCGGCTACAAGTAACAGTGACAGGTTATTATGAATGGCTGCCTATTAAAAACTTACTCATGCTGTGTGACCTCTTTTCTCAGTTGCTCCATCTTAAAGGTACATTCTTCATTTCTTTTCTTTTCAGTAAACAGTAGCCCCTCCAACTCCTGCACTTCAATCTGTGGGAATAAGGATATGAGAGATTATCAGCAAAAGAAGACAGTGAAACAATAAGTGATGACAGTCACATACTGAACAGGATATACGGTAGTTAGGTGATGAAGTCGATGAAGTCTGCAACAAGAAAATATATCATAAATAAACAAACAAATCTTTTATGATGAATTTTTCCTTTAAATCTTCTTGTGTCTTTTCAGCAGCTTCATGAGCTTCTTTCAGCAGATAGTTTTCAGCAAAGGTAAATTCTGCCTTATTATGTATGATTGAAAAAATGAATAATCTAGATAGAGCAAACATTCACTGGTATCCGTATTACAAGGTGGAATAAATGTCCTTGTGTGGTGAAATGTGGAGGTAAGGTGAAATCTGTTGGTGTTACCCTTGATAGTTCTGCCTCTTGCGTTTTCCTTGAAAGCTCAACAGTGAGTTCCTCCACTCGGACATCAGTGACATTGATTTTAGCCTTCATGCTGTCAATGGATTTCAATTTCTTATCCTAAGAAACAACAACATATTGTGAGTGCCTTCCAGTTATTACATCCCATTTCAAAGTGGTGATGTATTGTAATTGTCAGCGTTTGTGTGTTTGTTAGTCCGTCCGTTCGTTTGTCCACCAAATATCTTCGCAACTGTTGCAGATGGAAAGAGGAAACAAAAAGCACATTACTCAGGCGGCAAAGGGGATGAAAATGAGATTATGAACTTGACCTTGTACACTCAGGAACTGGATAAGATAGAAAGATGAGGGAGAAGGCCAGTGTGAGTAAGACCATAGATCAAAGCTAATGCTTTGATCTTTGACCTATGCAAGTATGTCAGGGTAAAATTTTGAATTCAGGGGTGACACGGGATGTTGCAGTCTGTGACTGCCTTGGTTCTAGTTTTAAGCTGTGACCATGCTGTGATGAAATCCATAGATCCAAAGAAAAACATTTTTTTAGAAGATTAGAATAGTCGTACCAGTTCTTGTTGTAGGGTTTTGATCTGCTCATCTTTCTTTGCACTCTGCTCCATGGTCACTCCTGTTGAGTCAAACATTATACAAGCAAACCTTGGTTTTTGAACGCTTTAGACATCGAAAAAATTGGAATTCATCTAAAATTTAGGAATTTTTTTGTCTTAGAAGTTGAACAAAATTTGGAAGTCGAATGCGAAACAAACGCAGTAACATCCATCCTCCTCTCCCTCTCCAACATTCACGTATGCCAACTGCTCATCACCACAAAGGGAAAAATTCTTATCTTTATATTTCTTATGCCTTAACTTTAATGTGCTTTTTATTTTAGTTTACTTTATTCAATAATTTTTCACTTAATTTGCATTCCATTGCCTATGGTACGAGTTACGGTACCGTAAACTTCTGTCCAAAAGACGACGGTAACTCGTCCCTTAGGCCAACCTGATTTTTTTTCTTTCTTTCTTTCTCGTGTTTGCTTTTTCTTTTACATTTCTTTATTATGTTTCATTGCTATACAATTTGATATATAAATGACATTATGAAATAACATATGTTGAAAAAAGGTAGTTTTCTAGTGTCTTGGAACGGATTAAGACCATTTTTCCCATTATTTGTAATGGGAAAAATGTATTTGGAATTCGAAAAAATCGGTATTCGAACAGCCTTCTGCAGCGAACTGTGGTCAGAAACCGAGGTTTGCCTGTACTTTGCTTTAACATGGCAGTGACTTGAAACATGAACGTACTGTATATCACCCACTGAGGCTTACCCAAAAGTGTGTTTCTCTTCTCAAGCTCTTTATTGTTTGCCACAAGTTTATTGTTAAGCTCCTTTGTCCTTAAAAACAAGTTAGAACAGGAACATTATCACTTCAGGTTAAAGTATATTTAATCAATACTACACAACTAATTATACCTCTGTAACTCCAAGGTAAGTGAATTCTGTAACTCCACAATTGTTGCCTGAATCTGCTCCAGCTTCTCTGCTTGTTGATTTCTGATTTTACTGAGCTCCTCCAACTTTAAATCTTTGCTTTGAATCTTCTCTGCAAACTCCTTTTTGCTTTCTTCCAGCATTGTAGCAACACAGTCACGATTTTCCTGAGATTATTAATAGAAAGTGGTCAGAAAAAAAACAGAACAGATTCACTGACAATCAGGACAGGATTGAAACACTCACCTCAGTGTCTTTACAGTGCTGCTCAGCAGAGTGCAGCTCCTGAAGAAGGGATTCCTGTTGAGCTTTTGAGCTCATCAGAAGTTCATATTGTTCCTCTGTAAAGTTCAAAATATTTAAATATCTAGTAATGGTCATATTTGTGATGTTTAAATTGCTGTTTTAGTATTCCTCAGTAACCCTACATTGGGTTACTATATTAAAAGCAAAATAATCTCTACCTTTTTCAAATGACTGTTTTCGTTGACAATCATCCCAGACATTGAACATTCATTCATTTTCTACCGCTTCATCCGCCGTAGTGGGTCACGGAGAGCTGGAGCCTAACTCAGCTGTCATAAGGCGTGAGGTGGGGGACACTCCGGGCACGATGCCAGTGCACCGCGGAGCCACACAAAGAAGGACAACCGTGCCAACACACACTCACTCCTACGGGCAATTTGGGACCGGCCAATCAACCTGAAGCGCATGCTTTTGGAGGTGGGAGGAAGCTGGAGAACCCAGAGAGAACCCACGCAGACACGGGGAGAGCATGCAAACTCCGCACACAGCGGGACTCGAACCCGGATCCGCCGTGTTGTGAGGCGACAGCACTAACAACTAAACACTATTTCCTTCAGAGACCTGTTATTTGTTTGTTGATGTTACGGTCAAAATTGCTGCAAATGTGAGAATAGGAAGAACTAAATTATCAATTTAATTGATATTTTTCCATCTTTCTAACTGGACATCAGAGATCCATATTAGAATCATGTGATCAAGTGTATACAAAAATTGTTAAACAGTGATTGCTGGTAAATTAAAAAACACTGACTAATGTATAACAGCTTAGCGGTGTCTCTTTGCTCCATTTTGCATTTGTAAATACATACCCATGAGCATCTATCTTAAAATATACAGTAATCCTGCTCTTACTTGACGCTTCCTGAAGCAGTTTGTAGTGATTCTGGGTTGCCTGGAGGTCAAGCAGGAGTTTTTGTAGTTCACTTTCCTTATCCCCGAGTTTTGTTTGAAGCGCTTCAACCTGAGGACACATCACCAAACCGTCAGCTGACTGTTTCTAAACATACGGTTACAGAAATGTATCTGAAGAAAGTTTTACTCCACTTACCTCCTTGTCTTTTATGTTATATTCTTGATGATATTTTTCTTTCAGTCCTTCAAAATGGAGCAACTCCTCTTTGACTGGAAAAAGAAAAAATTATTACTTTTCATATATATTTATTTTAACCTTCATTTAACCAGGTAAGTCTTGCTAGTTCACCCAACAATACTTCATCCAATCATGTCAAGTGTAAATGGGTAAAATGTTCGTCACTGACATAAAAAAATACCAACCTTTCTTTATCTCCTTTTGATCAGCTTCTGCTTGAATATAAAGACTGTCAAACGCTGCAGTTAGTTTCTGGAAATAAAAAAAAAATACTACTTGTTAACTGATTTTAATAAAGAATTTAAAGAATTAGTAATTAATAATTAAAACAAAGATATAAAGCAAGAGGTGTTACCTGAATGCTTCTGTTATATTCCATAAAGAGGTGATGTGTTTCTTCTCTTTCAGATTCAACTACAAAATGGAAAGATTGATTATTACAAAAATAGTATTACAAAATCATTTAGTAGATGTTAATAATTCTAGCTGATTATATATGTTTGATCAAAAAATTAACTTACATATCTGCATTTTCTCAGCTGACCGTTCAAAAGTATCTTTGAGAATATTACACAAGTTTCTTGTTGCGTTGTTCCTATATTAACAATTAGAAAAAAAAAACAAAATATCTGTATTCAAAACAAGACTGCCACATTCATTAGGCTTTTACAGAGTACCGGCATGTACAGTTCTTTCATACTTGTTCCTCAAGTCCTCATTTTCATTAATCTGCTCCTCCAGTTTTATGCTGAGACTTTCATTTCCAAACTGTACAGAGAGAACATACACAACAGATTCCACTGCAGATATCAAAGGGTGTTTAAGCATGCTGGTTCTTTATTATGAATAACTTCATATCAAATGTTAAATCACATTCATGTGTCTACAAAGGGTGAGAAATACACAAACAAAATTGTCATTACAGCACAAACCTGCAGTTCCTGAAAAGCTTTGCGCAGATTTTCAATAGTTCTTTTGTTTTCCTGTAGTCTCTTGTCCTTTTGGACAGTGTCACTGTCAGCCTGGGCCTTCCAACACTTAATTTTCTCAACTTCATCAAACAACTTGGAATAGAGCTGCCCAGGATTGCAGTTATTCTGGGGGATATTCACAATGATAGGAAGTAAAGTGACATACTTCAGTTTAAACACATTGTGAAGGTCAGTCTTCAGTTTTGTACATTGAAAATGTTACCTCCTCCTTTTCCAGTGGTGGCACCACCTTCATCTTTGGTAATTCTATAAAGGATTATTTGCCATGAGGTTTATAACAGATATTTGCCAATGTTAGCTGAAATCATGTAGAGATTGTAGGTTAATAAAAAATACCTTGTCTGATTGGTTTAGTTGGTGCAACCATGCCTGTACTGTAGATTGGTATGCTCTGCTCTTTGTCAAAGTGCTTGGTGTAGCCCTAGAGGTAAAGCAGAAATTATGACTTGCTATTCTTCTCATGTATTCTGGAAAACATCTGCCTCTTTTCAATCATACAATCATTTTACAGCAAGGAAAACAATACCCAAATACCCACAAGTGTGCACACAATACCTAACAGTCATTTCCAGCAAAGGGTTAGATGGTGATTTATCTGCAGGGTGCATCATTCCTGAGCTGTTAAGTATTTACTTTTCTTCACTATTCATGCTGGTTAGTTAATCTTACTTACCTGTTGTGATTTATTAATGAAGTCACCGTTTTCAATGTTTTCCTGGGGTAAAACAGCTGATACCTGTCCATAATTCAACCTGGGAGGCACTAGCAGTTTGAAATTAAAACTTCTGTGTCTCTCCATCCTGAAATGAACACATAGATGCATTTTATACAATGAATGATAATAATGAAGTATTGTGAGAGTAGTCAGATACTTAAGTTTACTAAAGACACTAATAACACAAAGGTTTTTCAGTTGAAGCCCAAATTATTCATTTAAAACAATTCTTGTCCATAAGATAAAAAGATAAACTAGGGTTAGAATAGGAATGAAAGGAATAAGTTAAAATATAATATAAATAAAAATATGAATATAAATATAAACATTCTTTTATACATAACTATATTCGCATATGAGCTAGTTTGAGTTTAGGATCCGTGGATTCATTTACAGGATCGGATAGATACATAAGATGCATTTACATACATAAATGTATGTAAATAATAATAACAACAATAATAACTAGACTACAAATGTGATTTTGTCTAGCAAATTATTCAGTAAAATCCTAATGTTTAGGCATTACTCTCCTGATAAACAGTAAAAGAAAGGAAGAATGTAAGCAGCAGAGGGAGTTTCTAAAATCAGAGGAACACTGAAAATAATGTTTCAGTTTAGAAAACATATAACACAAAACTTAAGTTGTTTGACAAATATAATGCTAGTAGATTGAGTAATATTATCAAATTGTGATGGAAATGCTGTGAACTACAGTAGTTAGGTTAATGTACATTGAATACTACCAATGGTAGCGTCACAGACTAATTAATTTAGACAGACAACATTAACACGGCCACAATAATTTTTTTTTTTTTTTTGGGGAAAAAAGTACAACAAATATTATGAGATAACTTTCTTGTTACATCATTTTTCTCAGTTGATCGCTGATATTGATATTAGCCGATGGTTAACATGCTAGCTCAGATCTGCAGTTCCGTCACGCAGCACTGGGTGACGTGAACTTACCTGAGCTGACCAACCAGCTAAACTTCCTTCAACACTTCCCACGGAACAAAAAACAGCTAACGTTCACTGGAATAAGGAATATTCCAAATTATTTTTTCCTACAGCAGCCAAGCGTTGACTTGAAAGGTAAAACCATGTCCAGGTTTTACAGAGACACCTGCTGTGACGCAACCGGATAACGGTTGTACTTTTTTTTTTTTTTTCTTTTTCAACCCCAATCACGCGCGAGCCTGTTCCTCTTGACGCGCGTCCACGGCTGTTATTGACAGTTAATGTACAGTAGTCACTGTCACGAGCATTAGGCATCCATTATCGGACAGGGACGAAGTACGATGGTCATCTTTTTTCCATTTGCCGAACGACGTTCATGTTTGATCACAAAGTATCGAAGTAGCAGTCATTATGATAAAATTATTCTAAAATTATTCTAAAATTATTCTAAAATTTTTCTAAAATTATTCTAAAATTTAATAAGGATCTATTTACCCTTTCAATTTTTTTTGACGATCTAAAGCACATGTCTTCAGATGTGATTAAGCGCTATATAAATAAAAGTTGATTGATTGATTGATTGATTGATTGATTGATTGATTGATTGATTGATTGATTGATTGATTGATTGACGATCTAATAGTTAAAACATCATTTGCAGGACCCAGATGATGGCTGCCTTCAGCTCACCAGCGCTCATTTAATCAGTGGAGCTATAAAAGACCCAAAAAATAGCTGTCCATCATAATTTTAACACTAGCTAACTGAGCTGGTGTTATATTAATGGATAGATAAATACAATCTATTTTTAAATATTACACTAATATTATTGAAAATTAAGTGCCATGTAGACCTATTTCCAGTAAAAACCAACCAACTTAACATTAAGATCTGAGGTAAATAATCTTAAAACCAGGAGAGACTCAATGCACCGAATATGAATCAATAACATTTAGAGTTGATTACAGTATTTGGCACAACTGCTGCCAGGGAATGAGTTCATGAGGTTATTCTGCTCACACTAGTGTGTTTTTTTTCTTCCTGTCGTTAACATCTCCTGTCCTTTCAATGCTGCACCTTGTTAAAGGTTAAAGGTCATGACTTTAATAGTTTTAGTGCATCTCTGATGAACTTGTCTTCTCTCTTTGACAGAATATACTGGACTGGCTTCTTGTCAAGTGACAGTTTATTCGATTTTCCTACTTGTTCCATATTCAGTAATTTGTAGTCAGTGGCATGTTATGTGAATATGCAAAGCTATGCAAAATGATTTGTTGTTGATAATTATCAATCACACAAAATTATCAGAAAACATGCTAAAAGAGCAATGAATGAATGGATAGCTTTGCAGAATACAGTTTTCAAACTGATAACAGCAGTGATGAACTTTCTACAGTTTCTAACATTGCACCATGCTATCAAGCCTGTGCCCTTATAAATACAATATATATTAACGAACAATGTGGCAGACAAGGTGAGGAGAACATTGTAATCATACACTTTCACATGAATGGTTAGGTTCTTTCATTTATTTTTACAGTGCATTTAGAAGGTTAACATACAATAAATGATATGTGTCAGAAATTCAGCTTATGGTCATGTCATTTACTTTAACAATGACAAAGTCTAGACAAAATTGAATATTCTATCAAATATCTAAGCTTATTAGAGGTATTTTATGTGGATAGATTAATGTAATAACAGGAAACTGCAAGTGTGGTTATGAAGCTAGAAATTCTGTGATGGTCTTCAAAAACCAAGTGTTGGTATTTGTCTCTCATATATATATATATATATATATATATATATATATATATATATATATATATATATATATATATATATATATATATATATATATATATATATATATATATATATATATATATATATATACACACACACCAGACAGACTTGAATTGGAAACAAAAACAGTAATTTAACTGGATCCAGTACATTAGAGAATATTAGACAGTGTCTTCTGTGTTCCTTGCTCCAGCCACCTCTTTGTCCTTCTTGGATCTTTGTTCTCTACCTCCCATCCTGGCCCTCCTCTCCTCCTCTTTTTTTTCTTTGTCCAACAGTCGATAGTTGAGTCCCATACCTAAAAATAGGAAAACACTGGAGACGATGAGGAGGATCCCGCAGCCCTGGTAGGTGTACTTGTAGTCATGATAGATATCTTTGAATTTTCCTGTCGAGAGAGTATACATGACACTGTCAACATTAAACTATGGTAAACTTTACAAAGACCAATCCAGTGACTGAGAACTGATGTACTCACCAAGCAAAGGAGGCCCCAGTAATACAGGACCACACTCCACAATTGTGACCAGTCCAACAGCACTGGAGAAGCGCTGGGATCCTACCAAGTCCATCAAGGTTTCAAACAACACTGAGCTCAACCAGCCAAAAGCAAACCCAAAGAAGATGGCATAAATTACAAAGCCTGAGTATCCTACTGATATTGGGGCAAAAACATGGCAAACACCATTGTACAGCACAGAGGCAGCAAAGAAATACTGTATTCTAGGCCGGATCCACTTGGTGTTAGCCACAATACCCATTGAGGGCCGGGCAAACATATCAACGAAAGCCAACACAGACAGAAGGAAGGCGGCCTTCTCTTTTGGGATGTCTTTACTCTTTGCATAATTGCTGAGAAACACAAGTGGTGCAAAGAGACCAAAAAACATGACAATGTTTCCCATGATGTATAGCAAAAAGCCACGGTGCTTGAACAAAGACAGGTCAATGAAGCTGTTAATGATCTGTGTCGCTGTCCTTCTCTCTGTGGACTTCTCTGCCGGCTTAGGTTTTGGACCTATGGGCCTCATGAGGGAACCAGCAACACAACAGTTGAAGAGCAGGCCACCCAGGATCAAGAAACTTCCTCTCCAGCCAAACTTGTCAAATAGCCAGGTGTTTATTGGAGCCAGTGTGGACAGAAAGATTGGACTGCCAGCCATAGCAATTCCATTGGCAATTGGACGCTTTTTGTAGAAGTACTTTCCAATCATAGTCAGAGCAGGGTTGAGGTTGAAGGCCAATCCCAAACCTTAAAAAATACAAAGATACATGAATATAATAATATAGACAAGTTGGAAAAATAATAATTTTGGGGATTTCCTGGTGTTTTCTTTTTTGAAAAACTCTAGATGACAACAGTGCACAGTACGGATAGATAATTCATTACCAACTTAAATAAAATATAGATCTAAGTTAAAATAAGGTACCTCCCACCACACCAATGCAAAAGTACAGTGCTTGAACAGAGTTGCAGAACGAAGCACAAATAAGGCCCACTCCTGACAAACATCCTCCCAGCATCATAACAGGACGACTCCCATATTTATTAACCAGGATGCTGCTGATGGGACCTGAGGAGCAAAAAACAAACAACAAATTCTCATATTGGAGCTTTACCATTCTGTTGATTTTTATTCAGTCAACAATGTACAGTTCAATATTTAGCCACCAGAGAGCTCCAGTGCCATGGTTGTGGCACTGGAGGCTCTGCAAATTCAAATAACTTCTGCAATCATTTTTGTCAGTGCTGCACTGCAGTAGTTGTGTTCTCATTCCAGTTATAATGTGATCTGTCAGAAAAAAAGATAGGCAAGCTCTATTTGAGATGTGCATTTGTTTTATTAGCATTGCACGTAATGACATTTAAAATGATTAATATAAAATCATCATGTTTCTCAGCAAATGGTGAGTGTGGTATTGTGTGTATTCAGGTGATGGGGTGGAGCATCAGGTGTTTTGAGGGTTAAACACAAAATATTTTTTTCTCAGTATTAGCATAAGTATTTTTTATTTATTTATTTATTTTGTTTTGGAATTTTGGACCCCAGTACATAAGTGTAAAAGAAATAGTGAACGGATGGTGTAATTGTGAAGTGGTATAAAAATGTGTACGCATGTAGGATTCAACATAAATTCAAGAAAAATGCCCACAACGTATAAATAAATGACTTAAAATACACATAGGGTTTATGTCTCAAAAAAAAAAAAAAATTCTCGATCTACAAATTCTAACACCCGATACAAATGAATAAGAGGACTCACATGGAAGACTCCTCTGCCTTCCTGCCAAGCCCCTGCACTACCCAATAAACCTAAATAGAAACTGACAGTTTTTGTTTAGAGGTTGTCCAGACTCATTTGCCAGCACGGTGCAAGACAAAAGAGTTTTTAAATTGTAATATAGGCCGTCGCAACACTAGCAATGAGTTCTTTCCTTCTCCTTGCAGGAAGAGTTGCTTCGAATAAAAAAGGATGGTGACAAACCAATGTAGAATATTATGAATGTAATGAATCAAAAATTGAAGGAGTAGGGGTACACAGCAGTAGTTATTAATGAACTTCTACTCCTGATGTGCTCAGAATGTCAAACAGTTTCTCCGTACTCTCCTGTCATGTAGCCACAGCACTAACAAACATTTCCTCACATACTTATTTTTGATTAAAGCAGATTGCATGCTGTCTGTGTATATGTACGAAATGTTTGCATTAATAAAAAATGTTAAACAATCGTATTGAGTCAACCGAGACTCTTAACTTGTTTGCACAGGTGCTTATCTCGCCTGAGCTACGAAAAAGGGAATAAACCTGAACAAACGTGGTATCATAACGCACTGCGAACAAATAAAAATGTGTTAATAATAACATATGTAAAGACAAAGGCTTATTAATAATTGCATATTCTCACTTTATATCTCAGTGACATGTCAGACTGCAGGTAATCTGCTGCTCACCCACGAGCAGCATCCGTTCCTTTATGGGGAACATGCCAAATATTGCGAAGCTAAAGTTGGACGTAAACTTTTTCTTGCTTAAAGTTTGGTCAAAAACTCTGCATTAAATGCAGTGGATGCAACGGACAATGATAGTAATTACATGGTATTTATCTTGCAGGCAAATTTATAGCTTAGGACATAAAAAGGAAAGTTCTCACACTGTAATTTTCCACACTACTGCTACTTTTCCAAAACTTCCTTCCTTTATAGGAAATGCTTCATCATTTTCTATAATCACATATTAGATGACAGAGAACTGCACTGTTTTGATTTTAGAGCAGATGATCCTGTGAGAAAAAGGAGTGATCCTTTGAAATCTGTTTTCTCTCTGTGATGAATATCACACATATGAATAGAGCCTTATCATCGTCACATGACCGCCAGGCCTCTGTGACATCACCGGCACCTCTCAGCAGCGCGGGAACACAACGAACCTGAGAAGGTCAATGTCGTATCTTCACAAATAAACACTTTAATAGCGTTCCAGTATCATTTTGTCGCTCACCTCCTCCGTATGTGACTGCCAACATGATTGAGGAGATCCAGGACACCTGGCTGCTGGTCACATTGAAGATCACCTCGATCTCTTTAAAGAAGACAGTGATGGACTTGGGGAAGGCGTAGGAGAAACCAATAGAGATGATGGCGCCGGCTACCACCATCCATCCCCAGCCACCCTCCGGAGGCGTGTAGCCTTGTGGACCACCAACGGCGGGTGCCATGTTCACTCACAAAACTCCTCGTCCGTCTCGACGCGCTTTACAGATTTGAGGTGCTGTGCAGGAGCAAAAAAAAAAAAGGAAAATACATTACTTATTTATCGTGTTTTTTCAGTCTTTATTTTTTTAGATAGCTGAAAAATACAAATCAGAAGAACTTTGGAGAACATTACTGAACACGGTTGTGAGTTCATATGGTTTCAAAGTAAATAATCTGTGTCGTTACGTCAATCCATCAATGAAAAGCTTTAATTTACTTCCTGTTTTGGCATCATTGTGAAATCGTGAACGTATCTGTGTCAAGCCTTTGACTGGGAGACGTCTACGGTGTAACTTGGTATTAAAGATAATCTTGTTGCACATTTGTTTGTAGGGAACCTAAGAAATGTGCATCAGTAAATCGGGGCTGTCGAAGACTACAAAAGAGGAGGAAACATGGAAATGAGAAAAACACTGTAGAACTGTTGAACCAAAATAATCAGTAAGCCTTGACGTTGCCTCTCTCTTTTCTGCATCACAGTGCCTTCGTAGGAACAATGGTTCTAAATATTCCACCATTTCTCTGCATGCTTTATATCCTTACCCACACCAACACACCTGATTCATCCCCTTCTACATTTATAACAGTCCACTATATATCTTTTTTTTTTTTAACCAAAGATCCATGAATTCTCATCAAATATTCTATTTAGTGATTTGCTTAATCATAGTTATAGTTCATGTAATACAAATGTTTTTCCATTCAAAATAGAATTTCTTCCAACAATCCTACATACAGTTTGTTTCATGGTATTTCTCAATGATGATTTTTTTTTTTTTTTTTTTTTCACGAGAATGATGAGATTTCTGCTGGTTTTCATTTGGAAATCTGATTGATGATTTTTAATTCTGTGTAATAAAAGCCCTGTTTTTGCAGGTTTATCCACCAGTAAGCGTTCATCAGCTCTTCTGGACATTCTGAAACTGACTGTATCTTGTCCACAGAAGAGATCCATGTTGATCTGTTGTCAGACTGTATAGATCTTTGTCTCCTTCCACCTGTCTTATATCCTCTGACCTGTTTTCTCTCATGTCTCATCTTCAGCACCACGCTAGTCTTGTTGGCAGTGGGTCTCTAACTTTCTACGCTGTGTAAATTCACCAGCATCTAGCACATGTTTTGTATACTGACTCCAAGTATCTCTGAGTCTTTTTCTAATACCTTGTGTATTTGGGGCGTGACTGGATTTACTGAACAATGTTTCAGTAACTCCATAAGAGTTTAAGGAAGGCTGTTCTGCTTTGAATTGCTCTCTGCAAGCATTCACTCACTTCCCGCCTGCTGATCTCCCACAGTCTCATTTAAAAAGTGATGAATAAGAGTCCAGCTTCAGAGTCAAACAACTTAGTGCACTATTTACACAGGGGAGACTATTCGGAGAAAACATCGATCAGACCATGAACACAGGTTGAATTCACACTGCTCAATAGCTCAGGGCTATAGTGCGTGATGATATAGCATTTTTTAGCCAAGGAGGGCTTGGTGTGGTTGATGAATTAGTTTAAGGCTCTGAAAACTTATTGGGTAAGCCGGTTGTGTGGAGACAGTGGTGAATATTTAATGTGTTTAAGAACTTTTTGGTATTGAACTGGGATTTTAGATGCTGCTATGCAGCTGTAAATGTGGCTCCTGCATAAATCTAATGCATTTGGCAACAGAGTTAATAAAAAGAACTTACAGTATGTCTCCTATTTAGTCAAACAGACATTCAACAGTTACATAGGAACCACTGGGGTGCAGAATGCTATATTTGCAAGTTGACAACATATAAAACGCAAATATGTGCAAATATATTTGTATTACATATTCTGTTTGCTTTACATTTGACCATTAAGAATTTATCAGCATATAATGAGAACTACATTGACTCCAAGTGCTAACTGACAAATCTGCTCTCTTGAGCTCTCAATTTAACCATCAAGAGGAAGTAGAATTACTCTTGCTGACTTATTAAGTAAAGGACAATACTAATTACAAGTGCAATGAATTACAAACATTAAGGGAAAGGTTTCATATTTCATAAATATTGTATAAATATGATATTATATAAAACAAAACTTAAAGAAAGTTTTTGAAACTGTGCTCATTTGCTTGATATCAGTCTGTGTGATGGGAAAAGTATTTGCCTGCCTTAGAATTAAGACAAACAATACAGACAAAATGACCTGATTCTGCCCTGACAGAAAGTAAAAGATATAATACCACAATAGTTACTTTGTGTTTCGCTTTAAATCTTTATTCATACCAGAATGTACTTTGACTTTGTTTATCTTTACTTTTGAGACACATAAAAAGTTAGATTGTTCCAGATTTTACTTCACACCTGTAATGTCCCACTTTTGAAAACAGGAGGTCCGCATAAATCTGAGAAAGGTCAAATTAACTCTTTTCATGAGCTGAGTCACCAGCACATCCACCAGACACCCTCTAAATTAGGGCAGTATTCTGGGGAAATGCTCCTTACTGGCAGCCTTGTGTTTTTAAAGAAATGAAAAATTCAGTGGTTGATGTCAAATGATGAATGGAGGAACACCTGAAGTTAGACAGGACCCCAGATAAAAACGACAACGCCATCAACATAAAGAATAAAATAGATAATTTCACACTTAAGATTGATGGCTTGGCTTTAAAATGGACAGAATTATCAAAAAAAAATAAATGGAAAAATGCAGAGGTGTTTTAGTTCAAGGTGGGTGGAATAAGTATATAACAGGGTTGAGCTATCAATGCAAACCCGCCTCACGCTGTGGTCTAAATAAAGCAGTCAGGGTGGGTGGCCAAAAAGGACCACTTGACAACACACGAATACCTTAAAACAAAGAATGGTGGCCAGCAGCAACAGGACACGATTTGGTGTCACTGCTTAAATGATTCAAGAATGACTTGGTGTGGGGTTAATGAGACAAAAGTCACCTGACCACATCACTAATGGTGTACGAAATGGTCAAACCTTCTTGTTGGACCTGATGAACAAAAGCAGAAAGGTACCCACTTGGAAATATAGTCTATGTATTGCTTTCAGGGATCCTCATTCCATTACATTCTGTCTTTATTTCATTTTTTTAAAAATTTCAGACAGAATTCTAATTTTATTTAAATGAGTTTTGAACAAACTTAAATGAAAAAAAAAAAAAAAGGTAAATGTTGAGATTGGTAAGAAAGAAAACAAATAGCCAAAGTGTTGCTGATTTAGCGAAATGTCTGTGCTCATCCAAAACGCTTTCTTATTCATTCTGCCTGCAGCCATGCTGTGGGCCTCTCATTAATACATCGCAGGTTTCTAATACAACTTGTTATCAGATCTAGTGAGTTTGTCTAATACAGTAACTTATAAATAACAATCACATGTTAGTATTTGTTAGAGAAACTTCACCGTGACACTAATAAACTAGACAGAGCACTATAGATTTTGCAAATAGCTCACTAGAAATAGAACATTTATCCAAGTTATTATACTTAAAGTGAGGTCTGACAAATGTTTAATGTGTGGATTGTGTGTTTGTGTCAGGCCTCTTACCTTTGCAGGAGCTCTTGACTGAGGCCGCAGTGACCTCTGGAGATAAACAGCAGTCTGAAGCACGTCAGCACATTGCAGACATCACCGAATGGGACTGAGGGGCTCTTAATATGTATGAATTTTAAAAAGAACACGGCGTGTGTTTCACAGATACTCCTAAAGTGTTCTGTTGGTTCTATATCTGTGGTGACAGTCCCAAACTCCCCAGCAGCACCTCAAAGTCAGACCTCATCTGATTCCAGGGATGAAAGAGACGCCGAAAAGTTGAGTTCATTCAGCGCCCAGATCAAACAGCTGGATGATTTGGACACTATTGTGCTAGGTGTCGAGGTCAGTCACATTCTTATTGGCTGTGGGAGGTGTCATGCCATGCCCCTACAATGCTTTCTCCACCCCTTGATCATGTGCTAGGCTCAAAAGCAATGACAGAGTAATTCACCCCACAGCCCTATAGTCTCTGTGACCTAGGAGGATGTCAAGTAATGTCTGCACACCGGGAGATAAGATGCTTTCTAAGACTCTGATTTCCTGCTTTCGCTGATTTATCAGTGCTATTCAACAGAATATTGAACCGTGCAACTATATAAGAAATCCGGCAGAGGTAAACAACAGACATTGTTTACCTCAACAACCTAAAAGACAGATTTCTTCATACTTCAGGGGTCAGATCCGGTTGAGCCTTTCTCCCAAACTCCCGGAGGAACTATTATTGAGTTTGTATTGGGGCTTGGGAAAGGAAAAACCTGATAACAAGGAAGTTATAGAAATAGTGAAACCCTCACTTTTTTGATCTTGGAACATTATTTCTCTTTGTAATGTTGTTTTATGTTGTTCACCTCATGTTTTTCACGCCAATAAGAATTTTCTTTGCTTTTCAAACAGAGGATGCAGTAGAGAACCACCCTGCCTACAATGCAGGGCTTTCTCCTGTACTGGAATGTATTTAAGTGTAGAATCTGGAGAGAGAAAATTGTAATGGGGACTAACAAACTTGTGTTCCAATTTTTAATACATATTTAATTCATAAGTCTTTTTTTTTTCTCGTCACTTTACAATTGTATCTCAAAGTCACGTTAGTTGTAATATTCTAGGAACATTAAAGTATGTAAAATCCACACACATCACCGTGAACAGAAGCAGTCTTGTTATTGCACAATTAAGTGGTACTCCAATAACATTCAGAAATGTCTAAAGCTGTGTATGGACTTCCTTTACCTCTAAAAGTTGCTCCTGTGCTAGCACTGGCAGGTCTTTTAAATTTTCCAAATGTGCCTGAACTCCAAGGGTCATGGAGCATGTCAAACGGAGAGATAAGCCCACAGTGTGCTGCTGTTTAAATGTTCACTGCACAAGAGAAATTTGTCAAGCCTGCCTTGTTCCACAGTGGAGTGCCAGAAAACGAGATTTGATCTGAAGCCACACAATTTGTCAGAAGAAATGAGAAGATTTTCTTCTTTGCTTTTGGATTTTACAGTTCAGTTCAATGACGAGCCTGAAACTTTCATCCAAGAATGGGTGTTTCATGCACCATTAAGCTTCAGCAACCGGCTCTACATATGGACAATATTCTTCAATCAGTGATGTTTACAGTGAGTTCCTCATGAAAACCAGTGAACTGCTAGTTTTTGCAACAAGCACGGATGGTTTGCTACCATTTCCCCACTTCAAACTGAAAACAGACGACAGCTGAATGATTGATGTCCACTGGTCTGGACAACACATCTGAAAGATCTTCCTGCAATGCTTTTACTTCCATGTCTTTCATAAAATATTGCCAAAATTTGAAATAATTATACCTTGATCAAACATTGACATTGGAACGTGGAAGCATGTTGGCAAAGGTAAATATGAAAGGTAATGCTGGCATTGAAAACTTTCATATTTTTAAACTTTCTTTAATTCAATGATGTCGGCAAGACCAGCACATTTTTCTGTGGTATTCCTGATCAAGGGAGACAGCAGTGTGGTAACCATATTCATTGTGGCACCTTACTGAATTAGAATAACATTAATTCAAGAGAAAAATGAACCACAAAGACATTAATATTTCAATCCACCCAATAGTTTGGTTTGCGAGCGAATAGCCTAACAGCTAAGCTTATATTAGCACACACATTAAAATAAGGCCTGTTTACATGACAACAGGTTTTAATGAGGGACATTTTTTAAACAATGTGTCTGCTAACATTACAGTAGTAATGGCAGCATTTTCCAAAGATTAAACTCAGGAACCCGCTTTCAAACATTTCTGTCTTCATGGTCCCAAAAAGTAACAACAGATCGCTGTGTTTCAATGGTCAGTCCTTGAAACATCTCATTTCATTGTGAAAACGGTGACAGTTAACAGTCTGACACTCTTTACATCTCAGCAAATATTACCAGCCTGCAAAATTCATTCATTTGTATTTATACAGCTTTCAATGGCGTCATGCTAATGTTGCGCTGATTCGTTTTAGCCTTTGTGTTCATGTCGTCTTGTCACTTCCTGTTTGAAATCTAACCCTCCTCTTGTTTCAGGTAACTTGCTTTCTCCTTTTGTGTGCGCCATGCCAAGTCAGGGTTCGGATTTTATAGCTGCTTTTTTTTTTTTTTGAATCTGCCATTGTTATTTTTATGTTGAATTTCTGCTCCGTCTGAGCTTTTTTCTTCAACCGAATAATTTTCATCGCTTTTGCTTTTTCCTCTGAAACTGTGACTCTGTTTAAGTTAGTTTATTTACATTTGTCTTGGGAGTCATGCATTTGGATTCAGTCCAAGCTCAACTCTGACAAATCACCTATCATAGCATGTCTTTTACACTTTACCGTGTGCTGCATATTATATGCTGGGTTCCTATAGAACCTTGATTCATACAGGAGAAAAACCTCAGAAACACAGCGCTTGTGAATTATGATGACAGAAAATACCGTTGAAGAGGATGAGTCCAGTGAACAACACTGAGTCGGTGCTGCATTGACATGGATAGGAAAGCAAGATGTATACGGATGGAGAGAGAAAGAGAGGAGAGATGGAATGACTTAGGGGAAGATGTTCCAGATACAAATGTCTGGATTAGGCAACAACAATCAAAAAGAGATGTCAGGACGGTGGATGGTCCGCCAGAGAGGAGGTCGAGTTTAAAAGAGGAGAACAGTCGAGACTGAGGCAGAAGAGATTGGACAGAATCCGTAAGTACTGATTTTAATTGATTCCTCCATGCTAAGACCAAACTCTCCAAAGAATAACGCTAACTGGTACATGGCCTGAGGTATTGAAGGACAGAAGTAATTGAAGTGAAGCACAGATGAGATCTTGCTTCAATCTTAGGGCCTCGGTGGATTAGAATTGTCTGAAATCAACAGAAAGACTATTCTAGAGACTGGAAAAATAATCTGCAACCATCAGAGTTTTTTTTTTTTTTTCAATCTGACGCTAGAGGGAATTCCTACAAGTGAGACCAGAACAGTACACAAAATATAAGGTATGAGATCAGTCACATGAGGAGGTGCGACATTTACTAGTTTGTGATGTTGTCACATTTTGTCTCGGAGAACAAACTCATTGAACCCCTACACTAACTGTACACTCTCATTCAGCTTCCTGATTGCAAAATTAGGTGATTGTATTGACTACAGTCACCTAATATAATCCAGTGCATTATATTTCTTACTATTATGATTATAATAATTATTTAAAAACATTAACATTCAAAAATATTCTTTGTTATCAGCAAATTCTCTTAGGGCAGAGACTTAAGCAGTGAATGACCTCATGCAGTGTCGGTGGGATTCAAATTGATTAGCTAAAATATGTGAAACACAGGCCCTACATAGTCGCCTATAATGAGCTGCTATATGTACTCAATCAAGCTGCAATGTTTGCAGTCAACACCACACCGGTGTTCCTTGTTCATTACTTTGACTGATTTTTTTCAAGGGGCCATCTTGTTCTAAAACACAATGGTCTTCTCACCCGCCTCCCCCACCTCATCAAGGGCATGTGCACCCCCTCTTTTACTCAGATATTCCATAATAAATCTGTTCTACTATATAATAAACACGAGAAATGTCTCATAAAGTTGGTCATTTTACAAAAAAACAATACCTACAGTGTTACAGTGAACCAGATAAACATTGCACCACCTCCAGCATTGACTGAACTGAATGTAATTGCGCTGTGACTCACAGAATTGACACCCACAGGTCAAAAGTCTGTGGCAATTACCGTTTGCCCAGGCAGGATGGAGCAGATGAAAGTGGATTAAGTCTTGGCCTTCTGAACCAGGAGAGAGGGGTCTTCATGAGGGTCACAGAGACGGCAGAATATTACCAAAGCTAATTAGCTCACACACACACACACACACACACACACACACACACACACACACACACACACACACACACACACACACGTAGGTAAACATTTTTTCCTCTTACAGCTGCACTGACAGGGGGGGCTCTCACATATTATGTATAGAAAGTTCTTACTGCAGCTCCAGTTCAAACACAAAAATCCTATAAACTTTGTGTGTGTTTCCATCAGTGCCCCCCCCCCCCCCAGGACAGAGAGTTGGTTCTGGCAGACGTTTTCTCTAATGGAACATGTCCAGGACTCAGAATGACTGAGTCAGAGCCTGAAAGTGACTGAAAGCCGTCCAGGTCTCACGACAACATCAATACATGATTAGTTTCTTGAATGGCTGAATGAAATATGAGATGCGCTTACTAGATCCTTGAGTCTTGAAGTCAATTGTACAATTTGGACTTGAAGATTCAAGATTCAGTGGAGGACACTGTTAAAGGCTTCCTGTGAGTCTGTGGTGGCTTCAGCCATCTTTACTGTGGGGTCTGCTGGCAGCTCAGAGAGGGACAGTCAGAAGGGCTGGCTCTGTTTTGGACTGTACTGTGGACTCTGTGGAGGAGGTGAGGAGGATGTTCGTCAAGCTGACATCAGTCAAGGACACCCCCCTCCCCCCTTCATGAGATTGTGGGCACAGCTCCCTCAGTAACAGACTGAAAAACAGAATAACACTGCAGGTTGGTCATTACGGCTGCAGTTAAAATTTGTAATACTTATGGATAGTTGTAAATAATACCTGTATGTAATGCACATAGCCTACACTCTTAATCTTGTCTTAACTCTTTGTCACCTCTATTATATTTTCTATCATCTTTGATGCTTAATATTCCTTTTCACTAGTGCTGTACTACTGCACTATGAACTTAATTTCCCCATTGTGAGATCAATGAAGTTTCTCTTCTCTTCTCTTCTCTTCTCTTCTCTTCTCTTCTCTTCTCTTCTCTTCTCTTCTCTTCTCTTCTCTTCTCTTCTCTTCTCTTCTCTTCTCTTCTCTTCTCTTCTCTTCTCTTCTCTTCTCTTCTCTCATTTCCTCTCCTCTCATCTCTTCTCATGTCTCATCTTATCTTAACTTATCTTATCTTATCTTATCTTATCTTATCTTATCTTATCTTATCTTATCTTATCTTATCTTATCTTATCTTATCTTATCTTATCTTTTTTCCAGTACATTTGGGCATACAGAAAAGTAAAAAAAAAAAAATGACAGGAGAAGCAGAATGTAGCATCCCAACAGCCTGGAGTTATTCAATAGTATGGCGGACCTGGCCCGGAGGCTCCGGCTCCCCGATGGCAGGAGACTGACGAGGGAGTGACGGGTGTTTTCCACACTGAGGATGAGATTGGCCTCATACCACTGCACTTCTTCTGTGTAGTTTTCATTGTGTAGTTTCATCAGTGTTGGTGATGAGGCCCACCACTGTCGGGTCATCCGCTGTAGATGAAATGTGTTGAATTTTTCATTTCTGGTTGGATATTGAACAAGAATTCAAAAAAAAGAAAAAGATCATTCCTGATTTTATAAATATTTCACCTCTTCACATCTTATCATCACACCAGTCTTTGATATAGAAGGATGCAAATATTTATGATAGTGATACAACATGTGCAAAGGGAACAGAGAAGTTGTGCTGTTTTATTCCCTTTGATGCAAAAGTTACCAGTGATGATAAGAATGCACTGCAAACAGATTAAATGCAAACAGATTAAATGCACCAGATGTTCAGTGATGACAGTTGGTACTTGGTTTGGACTCGTCCAATTCGAAATTAACAACAACTTTTTTAGATTTTTTGTTAATGCAGCACAATAAAGGATTGCATGTGTTAAATAGAGGAGACAGTGGATTATGAATATATTTTATTAGCTCTTTAATAAAAAGGTTTTTTCTCGTGTACAATAGAGAACACATGCTGGAGATTTACTATTCTACACAGCCAAAAGTTGCACTTAAGTACATCTCTGAATAAATTTTGTTCAGCAGCAAAATTAAACTCAGATTTGATCAACCTCTTTTTTTAGTTTGATGACTATATTAATCCAACTTCTATACGCTTTGTCTCCATGGAGATGGGCATTCAACTAGTCGGAATAACAGCCATACATTTATCCTCCTGATGACACAGCACACACCATTAGGAGGATTAATGAACAGCTGGCTCTGGGTGCAGGAACATTGACTTTCTTCATTTGCACACATTCTTCTCATTGAAATGTTTGACAAAAAATTGGCTAAGTTTCCGTGTAAAACAAATGTCTGGCACCGCATGCTGTTTGCCCCATGAGTAGATCTATGTCCATTTTATAACTGCCAAGTTTTAATTGTTTATTTTCATTATCTTCACTTCCCCTTTGAGTAAAATAGATTTAACACTTAGTGTTGGCAGTTTTGAAATACTTGTAACAAAACAGCCAAATAGTGTCAACATTTATTAATTTGTGTTCCTGTATAATGATTACAACTACCACTGTTGACACGAGTGAATAAACACACATTAAGCTTTTAATTTGCAGTGCTGCGTAGCTAAATACGAAGGTGACAATGCATTCAAGTGTCAATAGTATGGATGTCAGTGTTAAGGCTTTTGCATCATGCACAGATATGCGTTCCAAAACAGGGTTGTCTGGATGTGTTGTTAGATGCTGGGGCGCATTTGAATGTTATCGCACGAAAGTCAAGGTGTCATGTGGAATCTCCTTGTGTCCCCAACAAATGTCTTAGCGAGTGATGTGTGGTTAGGGGAGGCATGGCCTCACCTGCCATCATAAAAGAAAAAAATGGAAAATGGAGAAAATAAATTAAATGGTTATATTTATCCATTGATGTGTACTATATAGTTATTTTCCATTTAACGTCACCAATTTTACATTATTTTTACTGAAAATCGCTGAATTTTCACATTTACCTCTGAAATACTGCAAACAGACCTGTGGTGAGGCACCAGCCAGCCGTGTATCACCATGGATTGCGTAATGACTCGACTAGCTTGCTCTATAAATTAAATTTCCATAAATTCACTATTGTATATAATGTGTAGTGGGTTTTTTTTTGTCAACAACTGCATGTGTGTAACGTTTTTCTTGAGATGAGCGGTCCTGAAACGACTAGGAAAAGGCACAAAGTGGGGCACGCATTTCTCGCGCCTCATGGTAGGGGGCGCTGGTGATCCCAGGGATTCGGCAGAGGATTCCTCCGCCTCGGCCGCAGAAGAAGCGACAGCAAACTACAATCCATAGTCAGCGAGTCAAGTGCAGCCATTCATTTGTTTTCCGCTCGCCTTGCCTTACTACAAAAATGGAGGATTACATATCTCAACTCAAGATTTTTTCGATGCTTTTGTTCAGAAAGAGCTGCACATGGACTTCATTTATAAGTAAACGTAACATATAAAAAATGTGTAGGTAACAACATAAATTTTTTTTAATCAAATGTGCTTATTTGTGTGTTACAGTTTGTATGTGTAAATAATTCTGCTATGATATTTTAAAAATAACCCACTCGCTATTGCTAATTAAATGGTGAAGAAGCTACACTGAAGGTTTGTATGTTTGTAAATGTGATTATGATGAAGTCAGTGCCTCACCAGCCATGAACCTCACGTCACTGCTCTTACATGAGGTTCTCTACATAGTTCTCACAAATGTATTCAATACAATCTCCTCCACAGAAAAATGTGAAACTTTGAATTTGTATATGTTTTTTTTTTTTTAACATTTATCTCATTTATTTATTTTCATGGACTACAAATGTTTCTATGAAGTTTGAGTCTTTTTCATCATTTTCTTTGCAGATGCTCAGCTACACTTGTGTTTCTAAAACCCAAAATGTCAATCGGTTTAAATTAGAGGTGAGAACATTTCCACTGTACTGTTCAACAACCCCCAACCCTATACCCCCAACACTAACCCCCCTCCCTCTTACCCTAACATGCTGCTCTATACCACTACTATATAATGGTGTATGATGCACCCCTGGGTCAGAGAGGCCCTGGACTGACTGCACAACAACACTTTTTTTTCATGATGGTGGTGGTGGTTTTACTTTTAGTTCATCAGTACTAAAAGTTAAATGCTGCATTCTGGGTAAGGGTTATACCAATTTATCATGCTTTCTTTTGGGTTGCTCGTTGCCACAGCCACCTTCAGTGCCTTACAGATCTAGTGCCTCTTTGCTTCACATCATCATTTATAGTGACACACGGCTCGAATGAAGAATAAGAAGGAACTCACTGTATTTATCCCCATGGGGAAATTATTTTTTTCACTCTTTTTATACATATATATATATATATATATATATATATATATATATATATATATAGAGTCATTTACAGGGCAGACACATAATAGAAGTTAGGAGGAGAGTGATGAGCAGCCATGTAGCGTCCTGAGAGCAGTTTGGGGCACACTGGCAGTTCTCAGGAGGTGAACTGGCACCTCTCCAGCTCCCAGTTCACACACCATACTGTCTGATCCACTCTGGTGTTGAACCGGCAACCCTCAGGACCCCAAGCCAAGACCAAGTGAACTGAGCTACTGCATAGCGACATGTGTATGGTGTCGATCGTCTATTGCTCCATACTACCTGAAAACTCTCAGAGAAAGAGGAAAATTACAGTGTATAAGCACTACTTACTAGGACACACTGTCATCCAGTGTTTGAACAATGCCCTGTTCCAGTGGCTTGATTGCCTGAAGGATGCCAATGTCTGGGTCACATTGATAGCACAAAAATGTTGTGTTAGGATTTTAAGAGTGCACAGGGGTGTGGGGTGGTTCTGGAAAACTGGTTGTAAACTTTAACCTAAACTTTAAGTAAACTGTGAGTTTTGCCACTGGAGAAATTAGTGCTTTATATTTACTTATTCTTATTTAGGTCAATGCAGGTCTTCTCAATTGTTTTTTATTAAGCCGCCTAGAAAGAAGAAAATGTTGTGCACCCCCCACCGTCCACTATGCATGCTGTTTGGTGAGTGTGTGTGTGTGTGTGTGTGTGTGTATGTGTGTGCTCGGTGAAAAACAAATGCCTGCACGTCTGACACATTAACAGCAATGAAAAGAAGACAGTGTGGACGTTTGCGAACATTGGCGTTGATTCATATATACTTTTTCTTAACATGGACGGGGTTGTCCCCCTGTTGGAACTAAATGATGTATTCGGTTTCCTAGGTATAAATGGAAGCATCATTAGTTTTTTGACAGCTGCAAACTAAATTCTGAATGTTTGCTAACTATTGGTTAACTGAGAAACTTCATGGAAATAAAACAGACTTCATACAACTTGAGTGGATTGTTCTACACCAAATTGTTTTCTGTCTTTTTTGTGGCCCTGTAATGACTCGACGTCTCATCAGGGGTGTACCCTGCCTCTCGCCTGTCGATTGCTGAGATAGGCTTCACCTGTGAAACCCAAGACCAAGAAAAATGGATGGATAGATGAATGTGGGTTGTTTTTATATCATTTGTTATGTTTTCTCTATCTGATTGCCTGCAGTTTCAAATGCAAAATATGTTTCATGAATCTAATGCATTTAATGAATTGGTAAAAAAAAACAAAACACTCAAAGAACACGGACTAGAAGAAACCTAAAGATAAAACAAATTAAGAAAAGTTCTTTGCCCAGCTGTGAATAATTTTCGTCCTGAAACCCTAGATTTGTTTCATGTCAAACACTCATCCAATAGATGAAACACTTTGGGCGGGGCATGTTCCTATCAGAAGGGTCCTATTGTTGTGTGAAGAAGCATTAGAGGAAATGATGTGAGGGCTGAAGCAATAGAGAGATTGAACAAATTGAGTAGGCAACAAAGTCCCTTTTGTTTCCTGCTCTTTTTTACTCCACTGTGGAATTATTGGCTTTTGTTTATGAACAATAATAACACCACATTCTTTACTACAAATACATTTTTAAGTATCTTTAGAATTTTTTTAAATTTTTTTAATAAGAATTTTTTTACCCGTTACAACACCCTTGTTTAATTCAACAGAAGAATTTAACTTCTACAGTTTCTTCTAAGAGGTTATAGTTAGGCAATGTTTTGTATACAGTTCACAGTATAAAATGTACACTATACAGCGTACAGTCTATCTATCTATCTATCTATCTATCTATCTATCTATCTATCTATCTATCTATCTATCTATCTATCTATCTATCTATCTATCTATCTATCTATCTATCTATCTATCTATCTATCTATCTATCTATCTATCTATCTATCTATCTATCTATCTATCTGTCTATCTGAACACACACACTCCACACACACGCACACACACTATACTGTATATATAATTAGATATATACATGTCACGTTCTCTGTTCTCATCTTATTCCTTACAGTTTCAAACACAAGCACATTTCCCAAATCTAATCTATATGATGTAATGTTGAATACATATTCCACTCAAGGTACACAGATTTGAAGAAAAGTTAAAGATAAAAACAATTTGAAAAAACAAAACAAAGACACGTCTTTGCTCAGCTGTAAAGAGTTTTTAATCCTAGATTTGTTTTACGTCAAACACTTTGCTCACACATGAATCACTTTGGGTGGGGCATGTTCCTACCACAGGGGTCCTATTGTTGTGTGAAGAAGCATTAGAGGAAATGATGTGGAACAAATTGCGGAGGCAAATAGTTCCTTTTGACTTGTGTTTCCTGCTCTTTTTTACTCCACAGTGAAATTATTGGCTTTTGTTTATGAACAATAATAACAGCACATTCTTTTTCACAAATCCATTTTAAAGACGTTCAACACCCTAGTTTAATTCGACAGAAATTTGCTCATACAATTCCTTCTCAGGGGTTTACTTTAGGGAATGTCTTGTATACAGTATTCAGTATGCAGTACATATATAACATACAGCATACACACATATATGTGTGTATAACATGTGTGTATGCTCAATCTGAGATTATGGGTCAATGATAACGTCTCCACGTTGGCCTGTTGTCAACAGGGGGACGTCAAGGCCGTTTGTGTCAGTCAGAATGAAGGTTAAGAAATACTGGAGTTTGAAAGAACATCTGGAACACATGTAGGAGGTCAACACCAACGTGGTCCCAGTGGTGGTATCCTCCAAACTGGGAGAGTGGCTCCGGCAGATTCCACGGATACGATTTGAAGCCTCAATCTAGAAGATCACAGTTGTAGAAACAGCTAAGATACTGTGCAGAACCCTCAAACTCCCAGACATCTGGATGGACCTGAGCAGCTTTTCTTTCTTTCTAACATACAGGGAGTGCAGAATTATTAGGCAGGTTGTATTTTTGAGGATTAATTTTATTATTGAACAACAACATCCCTCTGCAATACAACTCAATATTTTTGACTTTTCGAAGCCTGTCAAGTCCCTCTTCTGACCCATTTTGCCGAAGGAAAGGAAGTTGCCTCATGATTATGCACAGTAATAGTCACCTGCACACACAGATAGCCTCCTAAAAAAGCTAAAACGAAAAAACTTACAAAAGTACTCAGCTTTGATATTAATGATTCTTTTGGGTTCATTAAGAACATGGTTGTTGTTCAATGATAAAATTAAAAATAATACTAATAGTAAGCACCATGTGAGTTGTAGCACTGGTTGAAATCCAACAGGCAGTATATCTAAACCCCATGCTACCTCTGTTTGAGACCATTTTGTTCTGTAAACATGTTCTTTTCCCTCTAACCCCTATGGAGCTGCTGGATGGCAGTTATCATCAACATATCTGAAGCATGATTGGAGCGCAGCACCTGAGAGGTGGAGGCGTGAGGGCAGAGGAGTTGCATGTGAGCTGAAGCAGCAGCAGAAGAGCCGTTCTGTTACGTTGTCCAACGGCACAGCGAGCTGACCTTGAGGGGAATGAGGAAAATTGACAGGGGGTAGAGCGGTAACAAGGGCCAGCTATATATCAGGGAGGCAATTTGGTGCGGTTTATCCGATGAGGGTCAATTCCTGCAGCAGCACCATAGATCAGAGTTTTCAAGCCTGAGCGTACGTTTATGGGGAGAGGTTAGGATGGATCCGTTTTTGAATGACTGAGCCCCTGATCAAACCCCAACAAATCACTCACGGAAAACATAGAAGAGTGGGGTAATCATGAGGATTTGTGATGCAGGAAAACATGCATCAGCAGATTTATCTCCTGCTGTTTGTGGCCCCTCGGTGCTCCGGCTCCGGGCCAAATCAAATCTTTGTAAGAGGCAATTTCATAATGTTCCTTTCAATTATTCCACAAATAAAGGACATGGAACAGGTCATTA
Organism: Antennarius maculatus; assembly: GCA_013358685.1. NCBI lineage: Eukaryota > Metazoa > Chordata > Actinopteri > Lophiiformes > Antennariidae > Antennarius > Antennarius maculatus. The sequence continues at coordinate 2,668,190 of CM023609.1, read as the reverse complement.
TGTAGCGGACAGAGTTATTAACATTATCATTATTACCAGTGATAAAAAATGAATTCCACCATTTGAGACCAAAGCATATTCCTCAGTATGGAAAAGACATCATGCATCTATATTATCTCTGAGACAAAAGCAATTCTACACATGCCTCCACACCGTGTATGACCTTTTCCATAACTACTTCTATTTTGAATTTGTCTCTCTGCACCTCTGAGACTGGCCAGATGGCAGGTCTACTGAGTGATAAAATTTGAGAGCATTGTTACACCACGAGACTCTTTGGCTCATACCCCAGCTTCAGTGGAGGCTAAAATGAGCACATAGCTCCAGCATAACGTTTGAATATCCTTTCATTACCTTCTGTTCCTGTGTGCCCAACAGGCTGAACCAAATACATATGTCCCTCATTTCAGAGTGGCAAGTCAATATAATGAAGTTGATGGGTTATATGGGGCATCCACATTGTTCTAAAGCGGAAGAATGATTGTTAGGAATCTGATTTGTTCAAAATGATCCTTTTAGAGCCAAATTAAGACTCTAAGCTGAATGTTTGTTTAATAATTGGGGACATCTTGTGGACAAAGTTTATTTTGCACCATGTTTATGTTCCAAATATGAAAAGTTCAGTAGGATATAAATGAATAAAAAAAAAAAAAAAAAGTAAATTTTCCTTAAAACCTTTTTAAGTCTTTTTTTCCCCCCGCAACCTTCAATTAAAGATGAACAGGAAGGAGGAAACACAGGCCTTTATTCTTTACTAGAATACAAGGGAAGTAGTTTCAAACCTTGTATTGGATTATAAGTAATTATCACTCTTTAAACAGGTAATGGCAGCGAGTTATATCTCCTTCTATGTCAACTGATATTTAGACTAGAAGACAGCATCCCATGATATTCAACATGATCAAATTATTCATATTAACAGGATTGACTAGTGTTTGATAACTTAAGTTAGCTAGTGCTACTATTTGATTTTGTCTGCAGTATCATTTTTTTTTTTTGTAAAAGGTGCTCTACTTCTGTTGTTAATATCTTTCAGTTCTTCTCACGCAGTCAGCATTGGATCCTAACCATTTTTGCAGCGCAGGGTAAGACAGTGAGCGAGCGAGCAAGCGAGCTCTGAACTACAGGAAGATAGAACAAAATAAACCAGAGGACATCCAAACTCCCAAAGTTGATGCTGGGACGGAACACCAGCAACACTTCTGCTGCTGTGATCAGATGTCAGGGAATAAACGCAAACCTGGACTGATGGTGACTCACTTATCCACGGTCCCTCCATTCTAAGCAACAGTAATCAGTCACATCAGTCACATCTGTCAGTCACATCAGAATGTTCTTCATCCAACGCTACCATCTTCTTCACTTGCCTGAGCAACAGCAGCATAAAAAAAAAAGGCATTGTATTTAGACAAGTTGTATCAATTTGACACAAGGAGTACAAGTTGAAAAGTTCAAGCACTATCTGCGGGAGAGCCATGAGAGCCTGCAACATCAGCACACAGCTGGGAAACAACAGAGGAAGACAAGAGGAACCAGTAGCCACCCAGTCCACCCACTTCACCCAGTCCACCCACTTCAGCTGTTCCACATGCAGCAGGCCTGTCGCTCCAGGATCAGCTTGCAGAGCCACACCGCAGGGCGCAGATGAAAAGCTGACCACCATAAGGCCAGGTCAGTGAACGCCAGCATCACATAATCGCCACATATGCTGAAGTGTTGCAAAAGTCACGTGTAAAAAGACAACCAGACAGTGTGCATTGTTGTCTTTTTTTTTTACATGTGACTATATTCAGAGGCATGCCTGATATATTGGCTTTTCTATATTTCCAGTTATTGGAGTAAAACAATAAAGGATTATCTATTAATATCCATTCATACATTCAAATTTGTTGGCTAACACAACTGCAAATCTCATTGTGGACTGAGAGATTTTGTAGTACATTTAAAATTGCCATTATTGGCACATAGAATACATGACTACTGATTCCCGTACTCATCCACAAATCTCAATATGCATTTAGAGATGATTTAACACATTTTGTAAATTAGATTAGATATACACAGTTTGAAATGCAGTTACACAACCTTCACGCACACGTTTGAGCAGTTTTTGTTACAACAATGGCCTCATAGGGCTGTGTAAAGTTTTATAGCAAGGAATCCAATAGTAGTTAAAACAGGTGATTAAATCCAGCAATCAGCTTGGGGAGAGGTCAAAACAAAAAAAAAAAAAATTAAAAAAATAATGAAATAGATAAATCAAAAAAACTTTATGACACTGCTGTACATTTTGTTGTATACATTTTCCTGGTGAGGAGCCTCTCCAAGCGTACAGTTTTAAGCCTTTCACTAGTGTGTTATAGAGCAATTCAAATCTCATCATTTTGTGACTCCTCGGGTCAATGACTCACTCATTCATTATAGTTAGGTGGTGAATTAAAGGCATCCATTCCAGTTTGTGCGACATCACAGCTGCACCTCATGTGTGTATCATTAAATCATGGCTGTATTGCTTTTTCAGTTTGAAGACTGAAGCATATACACAAGCTCATACCTATGAAAACTGTACGTTACCATTGAAATCACTGCAGAATATTTATGCAATTTGATTTGAGTCACAGTTGTTCTCTCCTCATAGTCGACAGGATTTTCACTGTAGACCATCATAAAGCTGATACACTACACAGCCGACAACCTATTTTTTGCATCTTATCTTCTCTTCTCATTTTCCGCTTGAGGAAGTTGGGAGAATTGGTTTAGAATTGCTTCATGCAAAGTAGCGTCACTTTCCGCTCGCACAGATACAGGCCACAGGTATGCATGATGATTTCCATCGCGCCATGAGACCTGGAGTGTCCGTGCCGCAAATAAAAACCATCAGCACTTGTGCCCTCATTAATATACGGAGGTGTATAGAAGTATTTAGGATGCAGCGTCTTTCCCATGGAGATGCAAAAAATGCTGCGTGTGCGTCAGTAAAATAATAGATTATGCAGCTGAAGCATTACCTCGCTGCCCTTCTGAAACTAAATTTGTTGACAATTCAAAAAGGACGACAATGGATGTCTTTTTTTTTTTTTTTTTTGCAAACGTAGGTGTGCTTATTTTAATATGAAGCCTAAGCCTTATTACACAAATTGACACTGAAAATACACACAAGCTATTTCATCAATGTTTGTCTTCGTGTCATCTGTTTGACCAATAAAGGAGGAGTAAGAGTTGCTACGCTCGTCACAGCCATAGTCATGATAATCCCACTTAAGTTAGGTAGAAATGGTAATTTTTAAGAAAAAACTCAGACTAAACAAAGTTGTAAGGAAGTGAAGACGCTTGTGATGCAATTTCATTTGCATTTCATACAGCTGTTTCATAGAAACCTTCATTTGTGCCGTACAGAACCATCTCTGAATACCAATTTTGCCTTGCCTTCAGAAACTATGTCAGAAAAAGCATGCAGACCTCGAATGCCTGAGAAGCTAATGAATAATTAATTGGTGCCACTGCAGTTAAGGCATAATTTACCTCACCATTTCACGGTGATTTTATTAGGGGCTGGGGTTTGGTTGGCCAGTCAAGTCAGACTCCATCTAATATTCATCAGAGAAAAGATACACGGGACAACAACTCCATAGCCTGAGGATTTATTCAGAAAAAAGAAAACAACCAGAGCATCAACAAAATCCCACCCTCTTGTAAAAGCCTGTCAGGTGTCTCTGCTCCTTCGGCCCACATGTGGCAGATTTGTGACAACCTTTCTGAAGGAACGCAAATGGTTGCAGAAGAGCTGTTCTTATACCTCATAATGCAACGATGGCCTTAAGGGAATAAGACTGCAGGGCAGGAGAGGGTTGAATGCATCGTGTCTGTCCTGTGTGTGCAGTACATTGTGTGTGGGGAGACAGCCTGTCCTCACATTCTTAAAAACCAATGGACAAAATTCAGTGAAGGTTCACACAGGCTTTGCGGGCTCAAAACATGCATGTGATGACTGGTTTCTTCATTTTCCTCATACACATGCTTTTATGAAAGTTTTATGTAATTCTGTTATCATTCAGCTCTGACAATTGGTCGTTGTAATTTTGACATCTATGACAGCCATGGCTCAGGAGATCGATGTATTGCTCTGTGAACGGTCTGGTGATTCATTCTGTATAATTTACAATATACAGTAACAAATGTTATTTATCTATTATGAAATTATACACTTTAATACTGTATCTAATGTAAAAAACAAAAACTTTGCCACTGAATCTTTTGCAATCAAGACCGAATGTAGCTTTATGTCTGGTTCGCACTGGTGAACAATACAAGGGAACTTCACGGGCCAGAGCAGTGTTTTAGTACAGTGAACATCTGTATGCGGCCAGGAAAGGTTTGGTAGGCAAGAGAGATAAAATATTCATTAGTTGCTGTCGTTTGACAGTGAAGCTACATGACAATGATCTCACTTTTAAAAGTCTGAAGTGCACAAATCCAAAAGGGAACTTACCTGAACATAATTCCTGCTTGTTTCATTGTGTGTTCAAGTGCCAAAGAAAAGTAGACACTCAAAATTCAACAACACAATTAAATAAGAGGTTTTTGAATTGCTGTGACAAAAACGTGCCCTTGAAAAAGGCTCACCTGAAGATGAAAAAATACATTGTATGTAAATGTGGGGAAAGCAGGTCATGAATATTTAATTTTCTGGTGATATAGCACAGAAGATATAAATAATGCTTCATCCCGGTGAGTACCTCTTTATGAAATTGGGGTAAAAGCTATTCTGTGTTATCAGATTTTCTTTGAAGCACAGCATTTCTTTTGAATTGCATCATTTTTTATTTAAATGCTTGGATCTGGCTTTCTGGAGCTGGTGCTAGATGATGACTCCTGCTTTTCACAGCTTGCAGAGATCAGGCGGATGAGATAGACCCACAAACTGGATTTGATTGAACTGGAGACACTAAAGGTTAGTATACAAAAATGCAGATTCTACACATTTGTTATAATGAAGATTTTTTTTTTCTTTTCCTTTGATAAGTCAGGCATAGGGAACTGTTTATCTTGAGCGTAACATTCTGTACTTAAATCTGAATATCTAAATATTCTGCTGACATTAAATCCATTTTATGTCCAATGTTAAAAATGATGGGATGGATCTAAATCGAGATCTATGGTAATATCTACGTCAGTTGACGCATTATCAAGATTCTGACTTCTGACACCACAACAATGTAATTATTTCCCATGGTATTCATCACCAAAGAGAATGTGTTTTCATAGAGATACAATACATGGACATGCAAGCATTTTAATCATACATTTGACGGGGAGCATACATCCATAAACTTAGGGTGCGATTTGTCAAATAAACAGTAAGCAAACAATAAGCTCTACGAGCCTTAATTCCAACCAATATAACATTCAAAGTCAAAGTCAAAGTCAGCTTTATTGTCAACTGTACCATATGTGCACGAAATACAGCACAGATGAAATTGCAGTCCTCTCTGACACACGGTAAACAGGCAGTACAACAGGCAGTACAACATAGGCAGTGCAACACAGACAGCACAACATAGGCAGAACAACACAGGCAGTACAACACAGGCAGGACAACAGACAGTACAACACAGGCAGTACAACACAGGCAGTACAACAGACAGTATAACACAGGCAGTACAACACAGGCAGTACAACATAGGCAGTACAGCACAGGCAGAACAACACAGGCAGTACAACACAGGCAGGACAACAGGAAGTACAACACAGAGAGTACAACACAGACAGTACAACACAGGCAGTACAACACAGGCAGTACAACACAGGCAGGACAACACAGGCAGGACAACAGGAAGTACAACACAGAGAGTACAACACAGACAGTACAACACAGACAGTACAACACAGGCAGTACAACACAGGCAGTACAACACAGCAGTACAACAGACAGTACAACACAGGCAGTACAACAGACAGTACAACACAGGCAGTACAACACAGGCAGTACAACACAGGCAGTACAACACAGGTAGGACAACAAGTAGTACAACACAGAGAGTGCAACACAGGCAGTACAACACAGGCAGGACAACACAGACGGTACAACACAGGCAGTACAACACAGGCAGTACAACACAGGCAGTACAACACAGACAGTACAACACAGGCAGTACAACACAGGCAGTACAACACAGGCAGGACAACAGGAAGTACAACACAGAGAGTACAACACAGACAGTACAACACAGACGGTACAACACAGGCAGTACAACACAGGCAGTACAACACAGGCAGGACAACAGGAAGTACAACACAGAGAGTACAACACAGACAGTACAACACAGACAGTACAACACAGGCATTACAACACAGGCAGTACAACACAGGCAGTACAACAGACAGTACAACACAGGCAGTACAACAGACAGTACAACACAGGCAGTACAACACAGGCAGTACAACACAGGCAGTACAACACAGGTAGGACAACAAGTAGTACAACACAGGCAGCACATCAGGCAGTACAACACAAAGTATGAGGCATTCACATTTAATACAAACTTAGAAAGACATGAAACATTTGATTTTCAGTGCCAGCCACAATGTGGAAGATGAAGATAATGAAGATGTCCTAATTCGGCTTCAGGACCGTGGATAAGCACCGTTCCCGTGAACATGAGCGGATTTACTCTCATGCTGAAGGTCTGGAAATGTAATGTTAACATCCCATAAGTTCAGATTTCACATTATGTCAAAATAGCTCAACAAATATCAGACTGTGACCAGTTTGCTCGTCTGTAGGATATCTTTTTGTCTTTTCTGTTGGTGCGTTAGCATTTTGTCGTACTTTTATCAACATCTCTGTGACCTTCTGATCAGGGAACAAACCAACAATGTATTTATATTCATAGAGACATTGAACAACAATTCAAAGACTGAAAACAATTCAGGTAGGTTGGAAGTTACAGCCAGTAATGTAGACTATAGACTACCTGTAAGAAAACTCACAACCTGTTTGTTATTTCTTACTTTTTAAAACTTTTTGACGTGGTTGTCCCCCTGCCAGAAACCAGTGATGTATTTGGTTTCCTGGGCATAATTGGTGATATCAACATGAGCCATAAAGTGTCTGGTTTATCTGAAAAAAGAAATTCACAGTGGTTATTCCAGTTGCATATAGTATACTTTTAAACTATGAAACCATTGCAACAACACCCTGCATTGTACACCCTTGTAATAAATTTGACATGGTCAAGCCTTTGTATGGCTTTTCTTCAAGACGAAAGATGCTCAAATGAAAAAAAAAAAAAAAAGGTCATGAACTGCTGGTCGAGATGTCACAGCTGATGCAAAACTTGCACATTGTCTTGTAATATGGCGGTTCGCTTGAGTCCAGTGGAAACTGAATGAGTTACTTAGTAGGTCAATTCTGCAAGAAAGTTTTCCCCTTACAAATCACAACTGTTGACAAGCATACAGCAATTACGGGATTGTTTGTTAAAGGTGCCTGTCGGGAGTACAAACGCCACTTTTGGAATACAAAAATAAATTTTTTCACAAAATAATATGCTAAAACGAGTGAGTTGCTCATTATAGAAGTCATTGGATCATGAAATCCTGCATGCACAACTGCAAACAGGATTTTTGTACTTAAAGCAGAAGCAAGTGAGATGTCCATGCAGACATACATGGAATCAGAAATCACAGTCACAACTTTTATATTCTGATTTTGTGGAGCATGATATAGCCGTCACCGATTTCTACGTGAAGTAGAAATTGAGGAAATCAGATATTTTTTACTGGAAAAATGGTTAAGTTACTGTTACACAGCTGCTTGAGTCTACACCCATGTCATAAAACACAATATGATGTCATACACCAAACAGAGTAATTCCTGCAGGTTACTTGACCCTGGAAAACTACTGTACAATTAGAATTTTGATTTATATATTTGTCATTCGCAGTGCACGTGTCCCCCGCCTCTTACCTGCAAGTTAGCTGGGACGTATAATAAGTGGAACATGCAGCTGAAAATGAATGAATGAATGTACTATATCATTGTTATATTTCAGTTATCAATAAACATACAGGTTGAATTTAAAAAAAAATTAAACACACTTTTTGTGGCAAAAAAACCCCAACATTTTCCGTTTTGCTTCACCAGAACAAAATCATTTTGTAATTTTCTGTGTTGGACAATTATTGAATGTACACAGTGCTCCAGTATTTTGCTTGTTGGAGGTAGTAAATGAACAATAATTAAACAACTGACTGGAAGAAGTGAAAGAAAGTGCCATCATTGAGGTTAATGTCTATCCCATTTCTTATTGAATAAAATGGAGTAATCGTCTGTATCAAATCTACTGGAAGGGTGCTTAACAGGAGTGCTCCTCTTCATTAGCAGCTTTCAGTGGATCAGTGAATAACATAAGTGAATGAGTATCTGCTTTAACAGGGGTTTAAAATCGCATTTCAAACGAAATACATTTTGTTATCCTTCAGATCAGTTACTTAATGGGAAAGTTCATGTGAAACATTAGATAAAAGAACTAGAACTACATTTATTGTAAAATTGAGATTGTGTACTTTCTATTTGATACAAGCAGTTATGATTCAAAAGCAAGAACAGGGGGACTAGAGTACCATTTGGCAGAATGAATGTCAAAATAACTTTAAACTTGGTGTTTTCAAAAGTACAGTGGTACCTCTACTTACAAACGTCTCTTCATACGAAATTTTCTACTCAACAGGAAAATATTTCCTCTAGTTACAAAAGAAATTTCGAGTTATGAAAGGTAAAAACACAGTATTGGCTGATACTCGAAGCTCCCAGAGATTCCTGAATGCAACACTCTCATACCTGCTCTGCCATTGGCTATTACCTAGCGTCCTGGCATCCCATTGGACCTCAATGTGTAGCTAGATAGGTGTCTATGCATCGTCCTCGTCATTCGGCCCTCGACCCATGAGGTGTTCTGATAGTTTTTACGCAAATATATTAACTTTTTGAGTATTCACTATGGACCCCAAGAAAGTGACGGAAAAAAAGAAGAAAAGAAAAGTTTTTTTGTCCGTACAAACAAAGCAAGAGATGATAGAAAAGCATGACAAATGGATGCGTTTGGTTGATCTCTCCAAAGAATATGGCCGTAATGCATCTACAATCACCACGTTATTAAAACTAAAGGAAGTTTAAGGAGTTTAAGGCATGGCGTGGGTGGTTGGAGACGTTCTAAAGGAGGACTGGAATTCACTCTGTTGTTCATGGTGAGGCAGGAGCGCATGAACCAAAGAGGGCAAAAAACAGCAGTTAAAAGGTTAATGACCATCATTTTTATTCTTTACTCTATTCTTTGTTTTTTACATTATGCACAACTCCCATTTATTGTGTAATAATCTAATCGTAACATGTATTTGTTACATGTTTTGATGCATTTTTATGCTTTATAAAACATTTATTTGCATGGAAAACGCGTCTCTACTTACATAATTTTCTACTTACAAAATTTCTTCCAGAACCAATTAATTTCGTAAGTAGAGGTACCACTGTACCAAAATATACAGTACACATTTATACCGATAACCCTTTACTATGTCTGATTCTTTCATGAATGAATGATTCCCTACAAAATCACTGAAAATGCTGCGAAATGCCTTTCATAGTGGTAAAGAAAGAAATGGTCCTGGATGCCCCGTCTATATAACCTGGCCCCTAGACCCATTATTCCAATCCACTCTGCTGTTCTCTTGTAATCCTGCTGACAATCCAACAAACAATACGGGTGAAATCGAAGCCTTTGGCGGAGGTATAGATCCAACCTAACTCCAAAAACTTCAGGGCTTCTCATACTAGAATCCTCGAGGAACTCGGCGTGACTGAGATACAACACAATCCAGCTGACTACAGCTGCTTGCTTTCTACTAAGTTTATGAAACATGTTGCTAGCAGACAGAGATTGATGATAACATCTATTGCAATTTACTGCAGGTTGAGGGCTGCTGGTTCACATTCTGTGTTTAATGGCGAACATACAGGTTGCAAAGAAAATCTCCTCTGAATCTGTCAGCTGGAATTGAACTTCAGCCTTAAACAGTAAAGCCTCTAGATTGGATTTCTCTTTTATCTACAAATGCAGATGGGAGAGTTCACAGCCGCTGTCGACAGGCCTATGGGTGCCTCAAATAATCTCTATGGTTAGAAAACGTTACATTAGAATATAACTAAATGAACAAATATTAGATGACTGCATGTAAAATGGGGAGTTATATTTATAAAATTGGTGAGAAGATGTTTCTCCAGACACAAACCACTAACAAGATGAACAGAGGAAAATCAGTTTTCAATACAGTCGATGAGGATGGCTATCCTAGTTTGAAGAAGAGCTCACAGACCGGACACTGAAAAGGAAGAGAATCGTTAAAAGGTGAAAAATTACTCTGCTAGCAAGATTAGGCAGAGTAACTTATCAAGTAATCTCTTGATAGGGCCTCTGAACAGTTTGATGGATCATGTGCTGTCATTTATTCTTGAAATGTTTTCTTAATTGGATGTTGCAATAACGCACGCCCGCAGAAACACCACATTAGTAGTTGTTCTGTTTCACCAGAGATTTTAATTTGAATGTATTTCAAGGACCCCAGTAATATGAGACACACTATCATCTGTGACATATAGATTCACATATAAAATTTATAATAATAAGAAGAATTGTTATTATTACTATGCAGTAAATACGCTATGTAGCTACAGAGGGACACATGATTTTGCTTTCATGGCCATCGGGAGTATCTATATTTGTTTTTTGGTCCAAATTAAACTCCACATCTCCTTGTCTTTGGATATTTTCCAGCCACAACCAGGTGGGAGGAGACGTCAGGTGAACTCATACTAGATGAGTCTCCTCATGGGATCTTCAAGAAGGAACTGGTAGATGTTGGTGGGAAATGTGTGTGTGCATGCGTGTGTGTGTGTGTGTGTGTGTGTGTGTGTGTGTGTGTGTGTGTGTGTGTGTTTGGCTGTTCCTTTGAGTGGGAGACTGCCTCTTAAATGCCATTTATTTTAGATGCATTAATTTGAGTCAGTCCTGGCTTCTGAAAATAAAAATTAATTACACTGACCTCCTCCTAAGTGAATTAACATGGCTTATTGTGAATGTAATTGCTAATTAGCATGACTCACTGGTTTTAGAGTCTTGCAGGTAGACCATTTTCACTCTCAGTGGAAACTTATGAACCACCACCGGATTAATACAAATCGTTGAGACTGTCACTTTTTGTTGGAATGAGAAATTACTCACAAAGTCACATTGTGCACAGACAGACTGTGCCAAACAGAGAAAAAGTCAAAAGCCTATCACAGGAGGTTAAAGAAATCCTCTTTTACCCCTTAACCCTATTCTTCTTCTCCTTGACCAGTTTCAGAGACAATATTACAATTTGAGCTACTGTACTAACACAAAATTTGCCCTTTGACATCATAATCTCGTAGAAGCCATGTTAAAGCCACACTTCATTACTCTTGCCATCACATCTTCTGGACGTTTGAAGTCGTTGAACACTTTATGTTTGCTTAAATCAAATTCCAATACCCTGCTCTGGCACTTTTCTCTCACTTTTTTTTGCCTCTCCAGCACTCAGGTGTGGCAACAGTTCAAACACATACCCTTGACTCTTTGTTAGGTTATTAACCTTTTGGGAAGGGAGCTATGATTCAGAGGTGGACAGGGACTCCCTGGAGGCAGTGCCGCAACACAACCAGATGACTCAGGAAAAAAAAAAATAAAAGAAACAAAGGAAACAAACAAAAAACCTCACAGAGGACATGTAGTGACATAGAGAGAAGAGTGAATCAGAGGAGAGCATCTAGGTCAGGTGCTACTGACAAATGGAAAACAACAGATGTTTCAAAAATCTTGTTGTGCTGAGTCCCGGCCGCACTACCTGAATGCATAAAGCCTAAAACCCTTTTGCACAGGGGAATGAAATGCAACAAATGTGGCATTTTTTTGTGGATGGATGTCATATTGTGTATCACTAGTTGAGAGTCAGTGTTGTACAGGAGCAGCAGACCTGCTCCTAATGCGCCAAATAGCTCATACACTCTACCAGGAATCCTAGCGGTGCTTTATCAAGACGGCGTGTTGGGTTATAGCTCCTCTGTACACACGTAAAATAATGAGGGAAGAAATGACGGAGCAACAGTTTGCACTCCCAGCAGCAGCTACCATTAAGGAGAGTAAGCATTAACACCTAGAATCCAGTGAGCACCTAACGGCATGATTGTGGGAGGAAGCACCTGAAGTTAATCTACAGACATACGGAAGATATTATGAACAAAATGTTACTTAGCTACATATTCTTTTGTCATAGAAGGTATTAGTGGGCTGAAGAATGTCCTAGGTGCACATGCATATCCTCAAAGGTGTGGTCAGTGTCTAAATGGTCTATAGGCCTCCAATTTGGTGATTTAGTCATGGTTTATTAATTAAAAGTAACCATAAGAAGCTACATTTTTACACTATCTGTACTTTCTATATGTTTGTTCAAATTACAGACAATCGTCCATAACAACAAGCAAACACATTATGTACCAAAGCAACAATGGTTCTTGTTACAGTAAATACAGATCAGAGACATTGCCCTTTTCAAATGGTAAATTTATTAATGAGCAAAAATGGGTTAATATAGAGGGTGTATAATGGATGACTCAAGTATATCCCAGAGTATCCCAGTCAGTATAAGAACCTCTTTCACACATTGACCATGTCATAACCAACAATAATATACTCCACCAATAAAAAAACCCAAAAGTAGTCATAGTCATTTAACCTTTATGCTGCGTTTCATACATATTTAGAATAAAACTTGATTCATTTCTCTTGACTTGACACCTGTGCTACGTGTATACTAGCTCCTGTGGAGCTAGCAAGAGCAACAAAGGAGAGTTCCACATTCAATAAAAAATGAGCAAAGCGAGGGAACTTTCATTATTCATCTCAGCCTGGCATGCCCAACTCCCCAGCTTTCCGAAGGGAACACTATGAAATTTCAATTGGCATCATTGTATGTGTTGAGTTTTAATGTCAATATCGTCGACAGTATTTAACAGCCCTGCAGCCTCCCTTCTGACTCCAACAAGACACTTCAAAGGAGCACCTCTCTGAATCCCTCAGTCTTGCATCAAAAAAGTTAACCTTGGAGACATGCTAACTACCCAGCTGTGTATGTTTCTGAATTGCAATGAAGACTCTCTTCATTCAAGACAAGGGAGAAAAGAGGGGTCAACCCTCTGTCCATCACTGCGCCCACTGTTCTGTCTGACCATCGTTCTGCATTTCTCCTTAAATCTCTAACTGACATGCCTACTTGTTCAAGGAAAAACTCTTAAAAATCACATTTAAAACACTGACATGCACTGAATGTAATCAGCAGAGATATTTGCTACACTTTTTTTGGAACACTTTTGCTTACACACTATGCATACAACAGGCAAAGATGGGAAAGCAGCAGCAACAACAAGATGGCAGAGTTGAGCCGGCTCTTCTGGGGCTTGTATGACTGCTGCTCACTTAGCCTCAGGTGTGGAGCTCTCATTTTTGGCAGTGAGAACTCTAACCAAGAGCCAGTGAGAATGTAATATTGGAGAAGTTTGGACAAAGCATCAGCGGTACATTGGCGGGAATATTTGTGCAGGTGCTGTAGTTACACTTTCTTGCATTACACAGTGATTGACAAGCAAATCCCATAGGAGGGAATCTTTAACAAAAAATCCTGAACATGCAGAATTAAGAAAAAAAAAAAAAAAATCCACCAAACGTGTAGTGTACATTTCTGCTGTGTACAGTACTTTTCAATGCTAACTTCAATATTGCACTGGGGATGGAAGTCATGTCTTATCTGTGAACATGAATTGATTTCCAAAACATACATTGCTCTATCACTATTCTGTTAAATTTATCAGCACAGAAAACATGATTAAAATCAAAGTCCACAGAGATATTTGCAAACTCAGCAGTATTTTATCCCAGTTTGATCACAGACAAGACACCTTTCCAAGATCTAATTAGCAATATGATGCCCTCAGAGACTGAGGGCATTCTTAATAGCCATAGAAAGCTGTTTGGTCATGATTTGTCACTTACAAGACAAAGAGTTATGGTTTATTAAAAGTCATATATAATGATTAAGAACCTAATGGAAAGCTTCCATCATAAAAAGGATCAAATTCTGCCACAAAGGTGTTAAAATATTATATGAGATATTACATAAGAAAGGTAGTTAAAGTACACTACAACCCAAACTTTGCTTTATAAAATACTTCATAAATAGAGTCATCAGTACAGCTAATGATGAGGCCAGTAGCTCCATAGAAAAATCTTTTGATGTTAGTCTTCCTTGATTTGATTTGAATTAAAATCCTTGCAAATAGAGAGAGACATGGTCTTCTCCTCTTGCCCTCACTTAAATATATGGAGGGATCATCATAAAGTTTATCTCATGCAGCTGCACATTTCAAGAAAAGCATTTATATATAATGTGTTCAATCCTTCTGATAGACCTGTAAGGAATAGATAGCCATCATCATCCCCACACATTTGGAACACCCACGCAGTCTCTCAATCGTCCGCTTTAAGGATGGCATGAATGAGAAGGAAATGTCATTAGTGAGATGGGTAATCTGTTTCTGGAGAGGAATCAAAGATCATAATTAGATTTTCTTCAAGGCTGCTCAAAGCTTTTTCGGAGTCTCAGCCCACAATTGTATTAATGATTGTAAGCTCACTGAGCTTGAAAGGGGGTTCAGTGAAAAAGATTGACTTCTGCAGGTGCCCGCCTGTAACTTCAGTCACATAATAACAACTGTACTGTCACAGAAAAACCTCCCAAGACTTTTAAATGGATTGATAGTATGCACGAAAAGACAAAAGTAAAATGAGCGGGAGGAGGGTAAAATTATTTTACCACAGTGACAAATTTAATAAAATGTTAAATTTACAAATTATTGCATATGCACTGAACATATCCACTCTTTTTGTAGTCCTTAGGGCGGAGGCTGGAATGTGCCTCTACAGGGGATTCCATTTTTCTACTGGGGGACATCAGTACTCACGTGGGCAATGCCAGCATAACCTGAAGAGATATGATTGGGAGGAACAACCTGCTTGATCTGGACCTGAATGATATTCTGTTGTTGGAATTCTTTGCTAGTCACAGTTTGTCCATAACTAACACCATGTTCAAGCACAACAGTGTCCACAAGTACACTTGGTACCAGAGCACCCTATATCATTGGTCAGTGATCAACTTCTGTAGTAGTATCAACTGATTACGGCCATATGTTCTGAAAACATGGATACAAAGAGGAACTGACCTGTCATCACCACCTGATGGAGAGTTAAATCAGGTGATTGGGAAAATGCCGGACAGATGTTGGAGGCCCAAATGGATAGAGAAAGTCTGCTGGGAACTTCTTCTTCTTCTTTCCTTTCGGCTTTTCCCTTCAGGGGTCGCCACAGCGAATCAATTGCCTCCATCTAATACTGTCTCCTGTATCCTCTTCTCTCACACCAACTACCTTCATGTCCTCTTTCAAGACAAAATTAATGCCCGAACAGGGACTTAAACCCTGGACCCTCAGATCAAAAGTCTGATGCTCTACCGACTGAGCTATCCAGGCTCTAGTGAAGGTCTGCTAGGAACATCTCTCTGAAAACCCAGTCAAGTCGGTCTCCAACTCCCACCTTCTGCAAAGCCTTGGAGAGAGGAGGAGGGGGGACAGCTGCATAGAACTGTGGTCGCAAGACTGCTGGTGTTGGTCATGATGGTATTCCCTGAACCTGTTGGTGGACAGCAGCGATGACTGAAAGTAGACTGAAGAAGGAGTCCAAAAGGATGTCGTTGGGAGACTAAAGGCATCTGACGAGTACCGTCAGTCAAAGGTATCAAGAAGGCAAAAATTATGTCGTGGAAATATCTTTGGTCCCAAAGATATTCTGGCAAAACATTCAGTGTCTTAGGAGGGGGAAAGTGGAAGGTGTTCTTCAAGGATCTCTTCAATGCCACTGGCATGCATTCCAGTGAGGAAACAGAGCCAGATGATTTGGAGGTGGGTCCACTCATCAATGGGGTTGAAAACGCTGCAACTGTTATACAGCTCCATAGTGGCACGACCTGCCTGAGTATCTCAAGACTCTGGATGTTGTAGGACTGTCATGGCCGACACGTCTCTGCAACATTGCTTGTACAGTCCCTCTGCAGTGAAACACTGGAGTGGTGGTTCTCCTTTTTAAAAAGGGGGACTAGAGAGTGTGTTCCAACTGTAGGGGGATCACACTGCTCAGCATCCCAAGAGAAGTCCACTTTCAGTTAATGGAGAGGAGAGTCCAGATGCTTGTTGAATGTCAGATCCAGGAGGAACAATATGGTATAGTCCTGGTTGTGGAATAATGGATCACTTCACTCAGAAGGGTGCAGGAGGGAGCTTGGGAGTTTGCCCAATCGTCCACGTGTGCTTAGTGGACCTAGAGAAGCCTTATGACCATGTACCCAGAGCTATTCTTTGGGGAATGCTTTGGGAGTATGGGGTCTTTTCCAATCTCTGCATTCATAGACTCAGAGAGTAGTTTGGTTTGGTCAGTTAGTCACCTTCAGTATATAAAAAGGCCTAATTTTTTATGTCCCCATGAGGAATAATAAAGTAAGTTACTTTTTCTTCTTCTTCTCTTGATTGTCCTATGAGCTCCTTGGGATCCCCCAGAGGAGTTGCTGGAAGTGGCTGGGGAGATGGGTGTCTTGGCTTCCCTTTGAAACTGCTGCCCAGCAATAGGTTGAACATGAACAAAGGTTACTAAGTGCTTCCATTCTTTAACCCCTTCCCTTTTGGTGTGACTAGAATCAAGACTCAAAGTGTTTATTCTCATATCTGCAGTAAAGAAACAGGTTCCCCTGTACAAAAAAAACTCCTTTCCTTCCTTATGTCCAGTATCATCTCTTTTGTTTTGTCTGTTTTGAGGATGAGGTTGTTGTCCTCTCACCATGTGACCAGCATGCCCACCTCCCTGTGGGAATGCTCGTCTCTACCTGTTGGCTAGTTTATCATGTGTGCAGGAGACAGAGATGTGCTTAATGTACGGTAGTTGATGTATTTAAACAATGTGGAGGGTCGAAAATTGAGTCTTGTTTTAAGCTTGGAAAATTAACCACAGCAAAAAGAATGTGGTCAATATTGTGAAAAGCAATTTAATATAATGCATTATTAATTTATACAAAGGAAACATATTTTGAGAGAGCAAGAGAGAGAGTGAGACAGAGAGAGAGAGAGATGCAAAAATTATAAAGTTATAAAAAATATAAAGCTATAAATCTCTGAAATCCGACTTGTTGCCACAATAAGTCAATAGTAACATTTCATTCAAACTTTTGTCTCTCCTTGTGAATGAAAGTCTAAGGGAGGAAATGCTGACGGAGAGTGTGTTAATCGGAAGTCTCTGACGAGGTAGCCGTTAAAAATGTCTTTCTTTCCTGTTCATGGCCTTTTCCTCCGACTTGAGCTGAAATATCAGCGGTTGTTGGCACAACACCTCAGAGATTTGAATATTTCCAGGTGCATGCAGGCCTCTGTTGCCAGACCATTTGAAAAGTTGGATTGAGGCTGAGACCGGTGTCATTCATCCTGCCTGTCTGTGTGTCAGACGCATGTATCTTGTCATGAAATGTGTGGCTAGTTACGGGATTTTATAATACCTGATTATGAAATACAACCGATTGCGAGTTCAGACGAATAAGTGACTTTGGGGAACAATTGCTTAGACCGTTTCTGTAACTCACTCAGTGAATTAAATAAATGTCCTGAGTCTGTTGTCAAGTTTAGTTTCATATTGCGGGTAAAGGAAAACATTGTTTTGGCAAAATTATAGTGCCATAGTGAACTTGGGTGATTCCATGAAAACTTCCTGTATGATGGTAAATGTTTCATACTGCTACACAAAACCACTTTTTCAGTTCATGCTCCAATGTCTGTGTAACAAAAAAGGCCTAAATATTGAGAGATAAGCTTATTATGCCATTGTTGATGGGAGGGCTGGCATCTAGAAGAGGGACACAGCCCTCTGCAGGCAGGGCAAGACAGAGCTACAGTTAGTGAAGTTTTTCCTAACCCGCTTAATCCGCTTACGCAGGTGGCGGGGGAGCCGGTGCCTATCCCGGCAGTCTTAGGGCGTGAGGCGGGGGACACTCTGGGCATGACGCCAGTGTACCGCGGAGCCACATAGAAACAAACAATCACTCACACACACACTCACTCACTCCTACGGTCAATTTGGGACCAGCCAATCAACCTGAAGCGCATGCTTTTGGAGGTGGGAGGAAGCCGGAGAACCCGGAGAGAACCCACGCAGACACGGGGAGAGCATGCCAACTCCGCACAGAGCGGGACTGGAACCCGGGTCCGCCGTGTTGTGAGGCGACAGCGCTACCCACTGCGCCACCGTGCCGCCCTGCATTATTATTATTATTATTTTTATTTTTATTATTATTATTATTATTATTATTATTATTATTATTTTAAATTATTATTATTATTTATTATTATTAGCAATTTTTAAATAATTTTTATTATTTATTATTTTTTAAATTTTTATCAGAAAAAATTAGGCGACACGGTGGCACAGTGGCTAGCACTGCTACTTCACAGTAGGCTACGGGTTTGATTCCTCTCTGTAGAAGTTTATATGTTCTCCCTGAATCTGTGTGGTTTCTCTGAAGGTTCTTCGGCTTCCTTCCACCCCCTCAAAACATACAGCTTAGTTGAATTAGCTACAACAAACTGTCTCTGACAGTGAGTGTGCATAGTTAAATCTTTGCCTTTCTTACCGGTGACCCTGCGATGAGCTGGCGTCTCATGTAGGTTGTACCCTACCCTCCAGCAGACCTGTGGTGATTGTGGTCACCTCATCTACAAGAATATGGATGGATGGATTACAATCAAATAAAAAAACTTTTTTCCAAAATAGGCAGTTCTTCATCTGGTTGTTATAATTATAATATATTCTAATCTTTCTGAATTGATTGCATGTTTCAAGCTGTCCTTGGATCTGTTAAAGCTTGTTACTTCAAAAGTCAAGTTTTTGAGCCTATAATAGTCAGTGGGTGCACATTGGGTGGCGTCACACTAAGTTAGATGAGAAGACTGGTGCTCATTCTGTCTTCTTGTCTAACCAGCAACTGGAAATGGTTTTCTAAAAAAAAAAAAAAAATCCACACGTTATATAGTCTGTTTAATCCATCAATGAAAATAATTGTAGAAAATGTTATATGAAAATTAATGAGACACATAGAACATGTCAAATTATGAGCTTAAACTTTGGATTTGAAACAATCTCATGTTTATAAGATGCCGCTTCGTTAATAATAGTACAGTCATGCATGCCTGAGGCTGGAGAGGAACCCAGAGCTTCTGTGAAACAACCACATGGTATCAGAGAAACTTTAAAAATCAAGTGGATTTCTTTATCAGATTGTATTTTTATTGCATCATGTCAGTCTTCATTCTCTGATGTCTGTCTTTTTTCTTCTGACCCTCCTCTCCACTGCATTGCAAAAGTCATTCACAATTTCAAATCCATTGCCGACTGAAGCCAACCCTGCTTTTTTAGAGGGGAAGTGCATTAATAGTGCTGACTTTTTCAAAGCTGACCATGTTTGCTGACCCTTTTAAGTCAACCTTGTTGCATATTCAGGAGGACAGATTGGTGTTAATTGATTACGAGCCACACAAAATACAAACAATCATTCACGCACACACTCTCACCTATGGGAAATTTTGACATGACCAAGCCACGTAATTCACCTAATCCAAGCCACTTAAATCTTTTGAGGTGGGGGGAGGCAGTACAAACTCCACACATAGAGAATTCGTACCCGAACAGAGACAGCGTTACCCACTGCATCACCGTGCCGCTCGCAATTATAGATGAAAATTTAATCAATAATGACTTACAATTCATATTATGAACAACCTGTTGGAACCAACTGGGTTCATAGGTTGTGGACTACCTGTAGTCTTGCATAGACAATAGCTTTAGCAATATCAATCACAAAGATCAGGCCAGCTTTGTCTAAAATTGATATGAAATAACATTATTTTATTACATATGATAATACAGTGGAGCTCATGCAGATTTTAAAGAAACTGTGACTTACCTTTTAACATAATCCAGGTTTTTATGTACTGTTCAATGTTTTGTTACACTAAGAGGCTTGGAAGGTACAACTCTGCCAAGCCAACTTGAGTGATTTTCTTTACAGCATGTTTGAATCCAGGCAGAATGGAAGTTGTAACACAGAAGCTAGAATTCAGAATCCACTCATAGCAGGAGCGTTTTTCACCATCTTACCCACTGAGGCACCATTGTCTGCCTGCTGTATCCACACCAAAGCGAGAAGGAGCTCATTTCTTTCCTAAAATTTCAAACAGAGCTAGTATGTTGACTTGGCTGTTTAATCACATCCAGGTAGACAGAATCACCTGTAGTGTTGGATTAGCAGGAGCCATTTATATTCAAGGTTGATTACAAGTAGGGTGTCATTTGCATTATCAGGGACTCAGCACTAATGAGACTCCTGGTTTTAGGCCTTAATTGGATTGCTTCACCACAGTCCCTTATTGATATTTGCATGCCACAGTTCATCATGATAAGTAATGAGAAGATTATTCACTGGAGGTATCCAATTGCAAACTCCATCTGTGAGTAGTGGCAGGACTGTCCACCCTATGGTTCCCATGGGTGCTGAGAGGGCACAATGGCACACAATGACAAGTGTACACACAGGACAGTATAGAACAGAGTGTGTGACGCACTGATACACCACACTACATCAGCTCATGTTTACCAGCTCACTAAGAGGCGGTTGTTGTTTACCTGCCTTGTGCCATTAAGTCTCCTAAAATAAATTACTACCATGCAAGCCAAAATTAAGCAAACATCTGCCAAGGAGTGAGGTAAGGGGATTAAAAAGAATGTAGAAACATAATCTGAAAAGGAGCATTTGCAAAAATGAGAGACGGGGATTGGAAAGGATTGGGTTCTTATAAGAATAATTTCTTTCATTTTATGGGAAAAGATCTCCCCTCCGCAACCAGACGCTATAAAACACTCACAAAGCCATCAATCACACTCACAGAAGGCCTCACAGTGTTATTATAATTTGCATATTTTACACTACAGAGCAGAACCAACAGCTCACCAGAAACATGCCAATAAAGCTGTGGGACAAACCTTTGACTCGTTATGGAAGATAATGAAACAAAACCTGCTCATCAGGAAAGCATTTGTCTAAAAGCAAAAATAGCACGTTTTTGGAATACTGTACAGATGGTGCATTTCCTGTGGGCATCGGAGCTTTGGCTCCAATCCAGAGAAATAACTTTCTATCATTTTTAACTTGTCAATGAGTTTGAAAATGGTAGTGCGTCTGCGTAACAAATGTTTTTTTTTGGTAGCGTAATCGTATTGTGCAAACACGACGTGTTTGCACCTGAAAATCCAGATGAATTACTCAGCTGCTTGTCCATTTTCATAATTTTTTGAAAAAGAGCAAAAGGAAGCAGAAAAATAGTAGCTTCTACATTCTCAGGTTCTTCGTTCTTAGTTCATATGAATGTCTGTGTGAGATACAGGATTTTACATATATTTGGCGCTTGGCATGCAAAGCACTGTATTGTTTTCTGTACCTTTGCCTACTCTCAAAAGACTGGAACTGAAACTTTCACACATGGAAGACAGGACTCCCAGGGCTTCCTCCTCATCCACCAAGCCTGCACCATAGAGACTTGTTTGGTCCACAATTGCTGCCTGAGTGTGAGCTTATATTACATTACATTAAAACGGTTGTCTGTGTTTGATAGACACACATTTGTAATATTTAACCAAATGAATTTCAGCACCTGGGCGTTTGAATTAACGGATGGATAGATAACATGGTTGCATCTGATTCTTGCGAATGTGAAAATGTCTCATTTATGTTAGAAACCATTTCCAGATTGCGTTGCATTCAGGTCTTTTCAGGACTTTCCTGATTGTGCGGGAAAAGGACACACAGTTTGCTGCAGTGATGTGTCAAACTTCTCCATCATGTCAGACATGATATGGGTACATCTGAAAGCACTAGTCTCTTCTGACCTGAACCCAGAGATAGGAATATGCCCAGAGCAGCATTTGACACCTCAGTGAATCTCATTTCCATAAAGCAGGCCAGGGAAAAAGCCACACTTACACAGCATGAAATATAAAAGAGTAACCCCCAGCCAGCTGGGCTGTCACAGCTCACGGCTGAAGCATGAAAAATGCCACAAATGGCTTAAACGTTTTTTTCTTTTTGTTTTTCTAGAATTAAGCACCGCTCTAAAGGCTCACATGAATGAATGTGTTCAGTCGCACACTTTCCTTTTTTAAAGGATGCGAATGAATAAAAATGGTAAAATCCTCCATCCCATCTCAGACCGGTTTATGCGGCACAAACTTTTGAATGTCTCTTACTGCTTGGTTTGTCCTGCTGGATCTAATCTCTCCAACATGGTCAGGCCTCGGGCATGCTGCCCTAACTCTACACTAGCTCTGGGCAAGGTTGAGGCAGAGGGTACATACTGGCTAAAAGCACATCCAAAATCATATCCCCAAGATTATTTCCAGTAACATTCAGACATCCTCAGCACCTCTTATCCCTCCTATGACTCATTTGGTACATTGCATTAACTCAGCTGAGTTTAAATTCAAGTAAATATTTAGTTGTACAGTGAAACCCCAGTGAATAGAAAATGGGAGATCTGAACATAACATATGATAAAAGGTGGATAATGAATGACATATGTAGTAAGAGATCTGCTAATACTACTTATAGCTAAATCTAAAAAAATTCTGTTTGTAATCTTTATCATAAAAGACAAAGCGAATCAGACATAAATGCAAACTGCAATTACTTGTAAATTAAAGGTTAGCAATATAAATTTACTTTTGTTAGGAATACAAAGTACTAAAACAAATATACTGCATGTTACTTTTTAAAAAAATTTATTCCCTAGATTTGCTAATGTTGCTGTCATTAAGTTTGTATTTGGAATTATGATTTGGTGGAACACATTTGTCATCACAAGACGATGAAGGTTGATACAGTATGTCGTCAACAGCGTAAATGTTGCGCTGTAATTTGTCGTAAGAAACGGCTCCAAAATAATGCTTGTGTGTCAAAGTGCTTCTCATAATAAAGTGCCTGACTTCTCCTCTGAGCCCAGAAGGGCTTCATCCAGCTGTGAACTCAGACATGTTGCATCAGTGATCTCTCCAACTCTCTTTGTGTCTTATTGGCTGCAGGTTTAATGAGGCTTCAAAGCAGCGAGGGAGCTCTGAAAAAGGAAGTCCTCCTCTGATGGTCAAGAAGATGTAACACTTTCAAAGCATAAAGAAGTGGGCATGAATGAATAATGTTTGAAGACTTCCAGGGTAGAGCTGGCTAGCAGCATTATGGAGGAAATTTTCAAGGAATAACTTTTTTTTTTTTTAAATTTTGTGTCAGATATTCAGTATAATGGTAAAAACTACGTTGAATTTTCTTTTCAAAGTTGCACCGCTAGGATAGTGCAGGATGTAATCTAAAGGGAGACACCACAAATAAAGCAAAAGTCACAAGCAGTCAGCAGCCTTTTTTTGATGATATACAAGAGGCCTTTATGCTACCTTTCAGCAAAATAATGGATGAAAAATGCAGACAATACAGAAGGCAAAGTTCAGAAATTTCTTGAAATAAAACTCAGAATGAGAGATCAGAGGATGATAAAAGTCCAAGGCAAGGAAAAGCAGAAGAAGAAAACAAAAGTAAGGTCTAAAACTGGCCAGTGACAAAATGAAAGAGTAGCTGATACACCAAAGGGAGGAACTTACATAGTGGACATGTCAGGAGCTCGCAAGTGTACACTGGAAAGAAAATGAGGAAAAGCAGTTGATCAGAGGAATGAATACAGACTAAAAATGGAGACAAAGGCCGCGTCGGCGTTACGGTCCAGCCGTCCAGGTAGACGCTGGTCCTGGTGAATAAAGCATCGGGGTTCCCCACACGACAACGTGAGGTCCGTTGCAATCAAACAATATAAACCGCTATGTTTGACAAATTGCTAAAGCGAAGAAAGCAAAGTAAAGCAAAGCGAAGAAAATTGCTTTTTATATCATGAGACACCTACTAATACAAGTAGCTCTGACAACGAAAATGACAACGGTCTGAAAGAGGATGTAACAGAAAAATATGATTTGCAAAAGATCAAAAAAATTCCTGCAAGACACAAAAACGTTTGAGGGCAAAAGTAGACATTTTTTTCCCAACCTCAACATGTTTCTGGATAGCGTCAGTTTTAGTATGAAAAGTAAAACAAGAAGTGGTGAGCCAGTTTTTTACAGACAGAGTTTTATAGATTTAAAAAAAATATTTTTTTTTTTCTTAATTTTGTCTGTTTTCTTTAAATTGATAAATGTTAAAAAAGTTAGATATTTATTTGTTCAGGAAACGCACAGTACTATTGAAAATCTTCACGTGAATCTCTAGGATTTTTTAATCAACATGATTATTTTGTAATTGGACTTTTATGAATAAAGGTCATGTTAAAAATCAAAATCAAATAAATCTCCCTATATATATATATATATATATATATATATATATATATATATATATATATACAGTATATATACAGTATACTTTATATATACAGTGGGTACGGAAAGTATTCAGACCGCTTTAAATTTCTCACTCTTTGTTTCATTGCAGCCATTTGCTAAAATCAAAAAAGTTCATTTTATTTCTCCTTAATGTACACTCAGCACCTCATCTTGACAGAAAAAAACAGAAATGTAGAAATTTTTGCAAATTTATTAAAAAAGAAAAACTGAAATATCACATGGTCATAAGTATTCAGACCCTTTGCTCAGTATTGAGTAGAAGCACCCTTTTGATCCAGTACAGCCATGAGTCTTCTTGGGAATGATGCAACAGGTTTTTCACACCTGGATTTGGGGATCCTCTGCCATTCTTCCTTGCAGATCCTCTCCAGTTCCATCATGTTGCATGGTGAATGTTGGTGGACAGCCATTTTCAGGTCTCTCCAGAGATGCTCAATTGGGTTTAGGTCAGGGCTCTGGCTGGGCCAGTCAAGAATGGTGACAGAGTTGTTCTGAAGCCACTCCTTTGTTATTTTAGCTGTGTGCTTCGGGTCATTGTCTTGTTGGAAGGTGAACCTTCGGCCCAATCTAAGGTCCTGAGCCCTCTGGAAGAGGTTTTCTTCCAGGATATCTCTATACTTGGCTGCATTCATCTTTCCTTCAATTCCAACCAGTCGTCCTGTCCCTGCAGCTGAAAAACACCCCCATAGCATGATGCTGCCACCACCATGTTTCACTGTTGGGATTGTATTGGGCAGGTGATGAGCATTGCCTGGTTTTCTCCACACATACCGCTTAGAATTAATGCCAAAAAGTTCAATCTTCATCTCATCAGACCAGAGAATCTTATTTCTCATAGTCTGGGAGTCCTTCAGGTGTTTTTTGGCAAACTCTATGCGGGCTTTCATGTGTCTTGCACTGAGGAGAGGCTTCCGTCGGGCCACTCTGCCATAAAGCCCTGACTCGTGGAGGGCTGCAGTGATAGTTGACTTTGTGGAACTTTCTCCCATCTCCCTACTGCATCTCTGGAGCTCAGCCACAGTGATCTTTGGGTTCTTCTTTACCTCTCTCACCAGGGCTCTTCTCCCACGATTGCTCAGTTTGGCTGGACAGCCAGGTCTAGGAAGAGTTCTGGTCGTCCCAAACTTCTTCCATTTGAGGATTTGGAGGCCACTGTGCTCTTAGGAACTTTGAGTGCTGCAGCAATTCTTTTGTAACCTTGACCGGATCTGTGCCTTGCCACAATTCTGTCTCTGAGCTCCTTGGGCAGTTCCTTCGACCTCATGATTCTCATTTGATTCTCATCTCGAGGAGGACCAGAAGAAATGGACAGCATGTGAGTTAAATATGAGTGTCACAGCAAAGGGTCTGAATACTTATGACCATGCGATATTTCAGTTTTTCTTTTTTAATAAATTTGCGAAAATTTCTACATTTCTTTTTTTTCTGTCAAGATGAGGTGCTGAGTGTACATTAATGAGAAATAAAATGAACTTTTTTGATTTTAGCAAATGGCTGCAATGAAACAAAGAGTGAGAAATTTAAAGGGGTCTGAATACTTTCCGTACCCACTGTGTATATATATATATATATATATATATATATATAATGTCCCTCTCACCCTTGTAGGGTGGTATCTGTGTGTCATCCTCAAGCTCGGGTCCTCTATCAGAGGCCTGGGAGTCTGAGGGTTCTGCGCAGTATCTTAGCTGTTCCTAGGACTGCGCTCTTCTGGACTGAGGCTTCAGATGTTGTTCCAGGAATCTGCTGGAGCCACTCTTCCAGTTTGGGGGTCACTGCCCCAAGTGCTCCTACTACCACTGGGACCACATTAACCTTGACCTTCCACATCTGTTCCAGCTGCTCTTTTAACCCTTGATACTTCTCAATCTTTTCATGTTCCTTCTTCCTGATGTTGGCATCAGCTGGAATTGCCACATCTATCACCACTGCTCTCTTCTGCTCTTTGTCCACCACCACTATGTCCGGTTTGTTAGCTAGCAGCTGTTTGTCAGTCTGGAAGCTGAAGTCCCACAGGATCTTAGCCTTGTTGTTCTCAACCACCTTTGGTGGTATGTCCCATTGGGATTTGGGTACTTCTAGTCCATACTGGGTACAGATGTTCCTGTACACTATCACAGCTACTTGGTTGTGCCTCTCCATGTATGCTGACCCAGCTAGCATCTTGCACCCTGCTACCACATGCTGGACTGTCTCTGGGGCTTCTTTACATAGCCTGCACCTTGGGTCAGATCTACTGTGGTAGATATTGGCCTCTATTGCTCTTGTACTTAGGGCCTGTTCTTGTGCTGCTATGATCAGTGCCTCAGTGCTGTCTGTCAGTCCAGCTTTATTCAGCCATTGGTAGGTCTTCTTGATATCAGCCACTTCCTCTATCTGACGGTGGTACATGCCGTGTAGGGGCTTGTCCCTCCATGTTGTCTCCCCCTCCTCCTCCTCCTATATATATATATATATACATATATATATATACACTGCTGTTCTGCATAGACACTGCTGTTCTGCATAGGCCTGAACCCCCTCAGTCACATCATCACAAAGAGTGGCTACGGATACCGATTGTTGTCCGAAGTGGGACAACAATCAGCCATCTCCTCCACATGGACAGCTTGATGTCAAGCTGTATGCCAGGAATGAGCGAGAAATTGACTCACTGATCCATACCACCAGGATCTACAGCGACAACATAGGGATGTCATTCTGATCAGACAAATGTGGCCGGATGGTATTAAGAAGAGGCAAGATGATCAGAACTGAAGGGGTTGACCTACCAGGGGCAGGATAGGAGACATACAGGACAGCTACAAATACCTTGGAATCCCAAAAGCTAATGGCAATCATGAGGAGGCCCTAAGGAAGTCATCCACAGCCAAATACCTCCAGAGAGTAAGGCAAGTCCTGAGAAGTCAGCTGAATGGCAAGAACAAGGTCCGAGCCATCAACATGTATGCACTGCCGGTCATCAGATACCCTGCTGGGATCATAAGCTGACCAAAGGAGGCGATAGAAGCCACAGATATCACGGCTAGAAAGCTCCTCACCACGCATGGAGGGTTTCACCCCAAGTCCAGCACCCTGAGGTAGTACACTAAGCGGAAAGAGGGAGGCCGAGGACTAGTGAGCATCAGGGCCACTGTCCAGGATGAGACATCAAAAATCCAAGAGTACATCAGGAAGATGGCCCCAACAGATGAACTGCTCAGTGAATGCCTTAGACAGCAGAAACCTGAGGAGGAAGAGGAAGAGGAGACAACATGGAGGGACAAGCCCCAACATGGCATGTACCACAGTCAGATAGAGGAAGTGGCTGATATCAAGAAGACCTACCAATGGTTGGATAAAGCTGGACTGACAGACAGAACAGAGACACTGATCATGGCAGCACAAGAACAGGCCCTAAGTACAAGAGCAATAGAGGCCAATATCTACCACAGTAGATCTGACCCAAGGTGCAGGCTATGTAAAGAAGCCCCAGAGTCAGTCCAGCATGTGGTAGCAGGGTGTAAGATGCTCGCCAGCTCAGCATACATGGAAAGGCACAACCAAGTAGCCGTGGTAGTCGACAGGAACATCTGTACCCAGTATGGACTAGAAGCACCCAAACCCCAATTGGACATACCACCAAAGGTGGTTGAGAACGACAAGGCTAAGATCCTGTGGGACTTCAGCTTCCAGACTGACAAACAGCTGCTAGCTAACAAACCGGACATAGTGGTGGTGGACAAAGAGCAGAAGAGAGCAGTGGTGATAGATGTGGCGATTCCAGCTGACGCCAACATCAGGAAGAAGGAACACGAAAAGATTGAGAAGTATCAAGGGTTGAAAGAACAGCTGGAACAGATGTGGAAGGTCAAGGTTAATGTCCTCCCCGTGGTAGTAGGAGCACTTGGGGCAGTGACCCCCCAACTGGAAGAGTGGCTCCAGCAGATTCCTGGAACAACATCTGAAGCCTCAGTCCAGAAGAGGGCAGTCCTAGGAACAGCTAAGATACTGACAGAACCCTCAGACTCCCAGGCCTCTGGTAGAGGACCTGAGCTTGAGGATGACACACAGACACCACCCCACAAGGGTGAGAGGGACATTTTTTTTTTTTTTATACATTGCGCCCTCGGTCTTTGCTGTTAATGCGTTCCAGGAACCACGTGCAATTAAGGCTCTCGCGATCGAACTATGAACTATTTATCTTATTATTTACGGCAATTTAATTGTTTATAAACCCTCCCCATACTGATATTTAACCACCTATCTGTTTACCTTTTCCCGCACTCTTATCGACTGTTTAAAGCACGTTTGTGTCACTTTTGTGTCCGAAGTCTTCTTTCTCCTTCTAAAGAAACAAAGCCCATTTTTCTGAAATGAAGACAAAAAAATTAAACTAATGTTGTAACCAAAATTTTGAGTTAGTGATGACTAAATAGCTACTCCTGAATCTGTTATTGGATATGGATTTCATGGTGGTAGAGTCACAATTGTGAATCTGAAGGCAATTTGTCCTCTTGTGCCTATTTCTCTCTCCTTGCACTCTGACAAGATCAAAACTCTACTTTTGCTCGAAGTCTTACTTTTGTCATGGTGTTTAAAGGAAAATTGCAGGGAATCTGAAAAAGATACAGAATTAGTTTATTGATATTTGAAAACTTGAAGAGTGTGTGAACATTTGGAATGCCGAATAACATTTCCAGCCAAAGTATGAGGGATTAGTGTATTCACCCAGCTGGTTATGCATTTTTGCATTTTGGGTTTTTCCACAGTATGCTGTGATGAATGTTTAAATGTTTTCAGGCATTTCATATTTCTGTGACATTCACAAACCATAACCCAACCCTAACCCCATTCAGGGGTTAACATCCACATGCACTGACCTTTAAAACAATAGATCACAGCATTAGCTGATTACTTCCCAGTTTGTTGCTCTGTTCTGATTGGTGGATTTGGCTGCCAGTCCAACTTCCCTTTTACATTGCAATTTCCTCCTTTGCATTAATAGAATTTTTTTGTTGATGCAGTTTTAAATTTTTGCTTTGCAGTCAATTGTAATGAATTGTATCTTCATTATTTTCAGGCCAAGAATCTCTGTCATACAAATTCAGTTCAGCGGACACCATCCACAAGCATTTTCTCCAGGAAAAAACATTTTTTTTAATCTGCATCCAGAAATTTTGTCAAATTTGGAGTTGCAATCCCCACAACATTTCAGCCCAAAGTCGAGACTGTAATTAAACCCATTCTCAAATATAATTGACATTTTTCGCAATGGACAGTATAGAATTCTGTGGAAAATTGTGTGTTGCCAACATTATATGGGGTCAGTCTCTCAGGCGTGTTTAGGCTGGCTGCCTTATCCCCTGTCCAATCTTGCCTTTTGCTTTCCTTCATGAAAATAAATGAAACAGTGCAGTCATCTGCAGAGGCAAGCAGAGCCCTCTTGACTGAGGAGGCCTTCGGGCTTCGTCGGCCTACTCCAGCACGTTGTCATGGCAGTTCGGAAAGAGTGAGGGAGAACATTGCAGCCCAGTACTGCAGTGGAATGACAATTGAAAAAAATGGACTGGGATGGGGATTGCTGAAGCAGAATGCCAATCACAGCTATGTTGTTCTAATATGATGTATGAAAAATGAGGTATTGGACATTTGAGACCATGATCCTCCCGACGGACATGGAAGTTATTAGAAAACAAAGGCTGACAGAAATACAAAAACATAAAAGGAACAATCAAACTTCTCCAAAAAAAGTTGTCCAGGTAGCTATCTATTGGTTGAGTGTTTGTAGGATTCTGTGTAAATGAGTTTTTTAAGTAAAGCATTATAATTTAGTGCTTTTAATTAAAAACATTACCAACCGTGGGCTATTCCTTCCTGTAGGATTGTTAATTTACACAGGCCATGATGTTGATAACACTGCCGATTAAAAGTAGAGAATTGGATATAATGGTGCTTAATGATGCTCAAATGGGTTGCCCTCAAGTTCAAGTCAAGCTGTTAGATCAGAAAGTTTTGCAGAGTTTGCGGGGTGTCTTATATTTCAACCCACTAATATGGCTTTATTTGCTCAAAGGCTGTGAGTTTAGAGGGATGAGAGCCAACCCAGGAGAGAGTAGTGGGGCCTTAATGAGTTACGTAACTTCCCCGGCACAGCGCATCCTCTGATGTAGCACCAGCTCAAGATTTTGGAGGACTTAAATCTAATCCATAGATGGAAGGAGATTTGCAGGTAGACAGGCTGGAATACTTATTTGATGGCTCTCTTTTTCAAGCAGATAGAGATGTCAGCAGCCTCCTTTGTGTGATCAAAAGCCGTATGATGCAAAGGAAGCAGAGTTTCATATTTTAGAGGCTATACTCAAGTATCCCTCGACTGTTACAAGCTTAATTGACAATTAAAACTGCTTTTCTTGCAAGTCCTGAATATTTCTCTTTATCAGGGTCCAATTAAAGTAAAATGGGGTTATTTTTACTTGATCTTGAGAAACAGACTGAAAAACAATTAAACAACAACAATGTGGTAAAATACAACCTCTTAAATTGTGGGATTGTTTCTACTGAGTTGCCAAATTTCAAGTTAAGGCAATTTTAGGTTTGTAATAACATTACTTTCAGTGGTTGCTCTTACATTCTTTAAGGAAATGCACAGATGTATGTATGTATGGATGTTATAGTTATTACAGTTATATGTTATTATTATATATAGTTATTATAAGTAATTATTATTTAAACTGACTGAATTTGTGATGTTAGATTACTCAAGGAGACAGATTTTAAAATGATTACCTTTAGTACAGTATACACAGCCATGCATAAAACTAAGATGGCAATAATAGTGATTTAAATTAAAATTCTCAAATTCATGTAATCTATTAAAAATTTTATTAAAAATAAGAAAGAATTTTATTTACAAATCACCAAACCAAGGGGTTTAGAGTTAATTATCTGACATTCAGAGTCATTGTACCTTATAGTGCTGCAGTACCTTATAGTGGTGCTGACATTTGTGGAAAAGTCAACATGGATGTTGCATTCACGCCAGAGATTGAAAAAAAAAAATAAATAAATAAATAAAATTATATATATATATATATATATATATATATATATATATATATATATATATATATATATATATATATATATATATATTTTTTTTTTTTTTTTTTTTTTTAATAAGCTTTTTGGTGGACAAAATAAAACAAAAACAAAAAAATCAAAATTTTCCCTCTCTAGACCTTCCCCTTGTCTGGTTCTGCGCTCTAGCGAAGCACATGCCTCAGATATCACACACCAGGAGAGTGTCTGTGCAGTGTACCAACAAATCAGGTTTGTCATATTTACCAGATAAACATCATATCAGAGCCTGAACTTGATTTTCTCCATATAGCCACACATTACACTGCAATATAACAAGTGTGTTAGAATAATTCTCCTGTCATCATATTAAAGATTAAAAATCTCTACTTGTCATTATACAGATGGTACTGCGAAATAGGAAGGTCAGATGGAGAGCTGGTCCAGAGCCGCTGCACCCTGGGTGCACCGCCACTACGGGCCAACATGACCTAATATTCCTTAGAAGCATGTTTTTCCATATGCACTTTCACTTCTAATCCAGAAAGTTTAAAGGGACCTTTAAAATTAGAAACCCATAAATCAGCTTCTTTTCAAAAAGTGTCAAATAACTGTAAAAGACACATAGCAACAGTGGTGTAAACTACAAGCCTCAATCCATCTGCATCAGTAAGCTTTTGTGTGGAGCCCACAAACCCAGAGAAGTAACACGAGGAATTAATGTCAGAGTTCAGAGGTGAGTTAGGAACAAGTATACAAATCTCTCAAAACAGAAACGTGGTGATGTGTCACAGGGAGCAGGTAACAGCAGGTAATAGCAGGTAACATTTTGGTTTCTTGTAAAACATTCTTACATATTAAAGCAAACATTTTTCAAAGTTTTGGATGTAACTATTTTCTGGAAAATGGGATGTCTAATATGACATTTCATTCATATGTATACGACAAGTTGCACGAGTGTCACTAACTAACCGTGTGCTAGAGTGGGCTTCTAATTTTCCTTCGGAGATTATTAAAGTATGCATTTTTTTTTTTTTTTAAAGAAAAAAGGTCTACTGAATTTCGTTGTAAAATCCCAGCATGTTTTCAAAAACAATATTATTTTTAATTCATGGCTTAATTTTTTGTGGCATAATACTGTAGGTTTCTAAGACCTGAGGTGCATCTTAATTTATTGATTATATTTAATGTTTAAAACAAACGTCACCAAGTCTAAAACCTAAAGTGTGTGGAAGACACATAATAAAGGCATTCCTGTACTGAGCACGACTCAGAAAACATTTGAGTGTTTTAATATTCATCTAATAGGTTCAGAGAATCTACTAAATGTGTTTTCACTTGGGAAGTGACAGTTTTTTGTGTATTTTAATAATCTTGAAATTAGCTTTGATTATTCCATCCTCAGAAGGGGCAAATAAATCTTTGAGTAACCTTTAAATAGCATTTGCACAGATTCACTGAAACAAGCTAGAAGGTCTTCAGCGAAGCGACAAATGTAATGCAATAACATGTAATTCCTGTAAAAAACCTTATCCTATTCAAAGTAATCAGTTTGAGATTGCTGATTTGAAATGTAATCAGTAACTATAGCTTAATGTATCATTACAGGCTCAGAATGAATTCATAAACTTCCCATCTCTGGCAGAGTGATGTGCATCATTGCATCACTAGTTATCATCCAGTAGCCTATGTTACATTTAAATGGACAATTCTGCACAATGAGGTACTTAAACCTTATGTTAAATTAATATGAACTCAAGTAACATTTTGAATGCCTGACTTTTTCCTTTCAACTAATATTTCAATATTGAAGTATTTCTTCACCTTGACTAGAATATAGTGGGGGTTTTTTTCGCCAAGAAGTCTCTGAAAGTGCTTATTTTTTCATATTCTAAAGGTGTTGTGGGATCTAAGATTTCAATTTTAATAAATCATAACCTCTCACTGATTATTTATACAGGTGAGTGCCTGGTGTTAATGGAGGCAATGGAGCGTCTGTCTAAGAGGGATGGGAGCCTGTAAAGGGTCATCAAGCTGAGGCATGCAGTGCACGTTGGGCCTGCCAAGGAAAATAAAGTTCACTGGATCACAGTTCACTCCAGCCCCGTATGTAATCAGTCAGTGGTGGGGCCTGTCTGTCAGCTGCCTGACAGCTGCCTGTGCCGTTAAATGTGCAGAGATCAGTGGTCGTCAGAGCCCTACGTGTGACAGCGTCTAAACACGGACTTTAAATTAGTTCCACGGGTGATGGAGCATTTTGGCTGAGGTAAGGTCTCTCTCTCTCCACACAAAAACACTCCACAAACCTCCATCTCCACCTCCTTCGCTCCGAATGCCTCTTCCAGTCAGAGCCGCCTCTATCGGTGATAATATATCATTAATGGCTATCTTCACCCGACATTTCATTCAGTCTGTCCCCGTGTGTCTGCTGTCCCAGTGTTGGACAATAGATACTCTGCGCAGGAGTTCCACCGCTACTGTGCTGAGTTCAGCTACTGAGTTCATTACTTTATTTACTGCGTAAAAAAAGTAATACAGGGTATGAATTAGAATATGTGTATTATCCCTGGGGTGTGAGGTTTGGGATTTGACTAAGAAAAATTGCCAGTTTATTGCAGCATTGCATGGAAGACAAAAAAAACACCCTAACCATACTTACACCTATTGGCAATTAAAAGTCATTAATTCCCCTATGCATGCATGTATTGCATATTTTGACAGAAGGACGAAGCTGGAGAACTTGGAGAGAACATGTAAACTCAACACAGAAAAGTCCCAGACATATTTGAACTCAGGACAGTGAGGTATAAGTGACTGCTACAACTGGAGAACAAATATAGGGGAAAAACAAAAAAACAAAACATTACCTCCTCCATTCCCCTAGTTCGGAAACATAGTTCATGTGATGGAAATGAGGATAAAGCCCTTTTTATGTGACAAACCAGCAAGGTAATCTTAAGAATGGATGTTCCTGTCACCATTAATCCTGTTTGAATTTCCTTAAAATCTAAAATGGTTTCCATAATCTAAGATTACATCAGGTAGGAAAGGAAAAAGAAGCAATTAATCTTCTTTAAAGGTTTTAATCCTTTATGAAATAGACTGGATTATTTCCTTGGGTTCAGCTTTATGACCACGATTTAATTCCTGTGGAGTTTCAATGCCAGATCTATGCATTTTTTTCTCTCCCAGGCTATGTTTCACTCTCTACCAGGGGATCTTTGATTTATAGATATCATTTGACCTGTTAAGGCAACAATCTGCCAAAACTCCAAGATTAACTGCCAATGTCTGAGCTGACAGCAGTTCCTGCTGCTAATTTTACATGATCTATGAGGCTAATACCTGTTCTCATCCACTCCTCTACGTTCTGTTGGGGGTCAGCAAGAAACTGCAGATACTTCAAACCATCAAGCAATTATATGATCCAGTTTTGGCACCAAGCTTTCGCCTCGAAAGAGAGTTTTTGTCAGTGTTACAGATGCCCTCTAAGGACAGGTTTGCACTGGGACAAAAGAGGTGTATCCTTCTCCTTCACTGCTGCCCAAGTGTCTTTTATAAATTGTTCAAGGAGTCTTCGTGCATTTGTGTGGACTGCTCAGCATGTTCATGTATTAGTTATCACTGAGAAACAGTGGGTGGGTGAGGGAGATAACCTTGTTCTAATTTATGAGGTGACTCTTTGAAAATCCCTACATGAAATAAGAGCATGGAGTAATGAGTCAACACCATTGTTCCATCCAAGTGCACCTCCCGTGGCTTGAAGTTCTTTGGGATTATGCTGGTCTGTTGTTGGAGTTTGTTAAATTTCCATGCATGCCACCAAAGTCACGAGCTTATGATTTGTCTGTTATGGGTATTAAGCAGAGTTTTGGCATTATATCCTGTTCAGTTGTCATCAAGATTTAATATCTGTCAAAGAGGAATGGTAACAGAATACATTACTTCAGATAAAAGTCAGTGGTAGAAGAAATATTCAGAACCCCTACTTAAAGTGATACCAATTATGAAAAACACATTTTTCTAGTCTCTATATAGTTGTCCTCCCTAACCCTACCAACTATTAGAATTTGGAAAACAAGTGGGTCCTGTATCGACTGTCTAGTCCACAAACTTGTGAAACGAGCAAAATAACCAGTTTAGGATCAGCTCCCGTTGTGACGTCACGACGGGAGTGATTGACTGAGGCGATCGGCCCCGTCTCCACAAGAACACCCACCTCTCCCTGTGAGGTGGGTGAGGCTGTGTTCACTGAGGTAAAGTTCAGGCCAGGGCAGGGCTGTGTTGCAATGTGCTCACTCAGAGCTAGATAAGAAATTTGCTCAATTGTTGAAGTCAGCTTGTATTTGGCTAACAAGTGAGCTCTGCTTTGGTTGGTGTGTGTGTGTGTGTGTGTGTGTGTGTGTGTGTGTGTGTGTGTATTCACATCCAGATCATCCTCAGTGTCATACTAAAGACACACACACACACACGCAGACACACACACGACATGTTTTTATCTAGAGTTGCTTATGAGTATGGTGAAGTCAGCTTGTTTTTGCCTAACTAGTTAGCTAGCTCATAAGCAACTCTAGATAAAAACATGTCGTGTGTGTTCGTGTGCGTGTGTGTGTGTCTTTACTATGACACTGAGGACAATCTGGATGTGAATACACACATATCATGAATATATACTGTATATATACACACATACTATAACGTATATCCTGCCATGTACAGATTTTAATGTCGTAGCTTCCATTCGTCCTCTTCCCCACTGTGACGTAGGGTTAGCTGCCAAAGGTATATAAACAACCAGCATCAGAACATGTGAGAACTCACGTGGCAGATAAAAGGGATGGAAACCAACAGTTCAGTACAGTTCAGTGTAGTTCATGAGAAGGACTAGACCTCCACCTTTCCAGATACCGTCCCTCTTGGCACAGACAGTCTGGCAACCCTCAATGGAAACATATTGTAGTTATCCAGGATGTCCATGTGTGACCACGTTTCACTGAAGCACATCTGACTGCATCCCCAATGCTCTCTTTGACTCCCGACAGGTCGTGTTAGCTCCGCTATCTTGTTAGTCAGTGATCTCTCATTGTCCATGATGACTGTGGGGAGACACAGTTTTTATTTACCCCTCTCCATACTGATCTGTTGTCTCCTTCTGGCCTCTGTCCTCTGTTGATTTCTGTTGATTTCTTTTCCTCCTGCAAACTCGGTGTGTTTTTCTCTACAGTTCCTCCTGGATGTCTTTCGGTCTTGAGACAATGCTGACCAGCTTCAGTTCTTTCTGCTGATGTGAACAAAGAAGGTGTAAACAAAGCAGCAATGGAGTTGTTACTGTCAGCGAACTGAGAGTGAAAGTGTCGCCTTGATTACCATAGAAAAATTAGCAGTTATCTAATGAAAAAGTGGAGAGAAATAAGTAGTAAAAAAGTTAAAAGAGTAAAAGCAACCAGAGCAACAGGCAGCAGGTACGGTGCTGCATCCGCATTTGGGGCGGCAGTAGTTCAGTCCACTCGGTCTTGGGCTGGGGGACCGGAGGGTGGCCGGTTCAAGGCCCACCTGGACCAAAATGTTTGGAGTGAACTGGCAGTGAAGAGGTGTCAGTTCACCATTTGAACATTGCTGAGGTGCCCCTTGAGCAAGGCACCATCCTTGTACAAGTTTCTCGTGGGGGCACACCATGGAGGAGCTGCCCACCACTCTACCACCCACTATATATCTGCATGCCTACAGGCCGCTTGTGTGTGTGTGTGTGTGTGTGTGTCTTGTCAGGGCTTGCACATATGCTGTATATACGTGTGTGAAATATACATGTATATACAGTATATAGACTGTGAGTGGAAAAACTAATTTCCCCAAGGGGATTTTTAAACTAAATTTCTTACTTTCTGCCTTCTTATGCTCATCTGCATAAACATTAGTCCATGCTACCGTTAGCCACATCCTCTGAGTGAGGGGTGTGACAAAGGGAGATCATTAACATTTGATGGCCAGCCCAGAAAAGAGCTTGTTCTCAGTGATGTGTTTCCATATTATATACCATAATATGCATGAGTCTGCATTTGTGTATGTTTTATTTGACTGCTGCAGATGTTTGTGGTCGAATATTTAACTCTTTTATATGTAGAGTCTCTCCCCATGTGCTTTATTTAGCTTAATTATTTTTCTCAGCTGGAAAAGTAACAGTAAACCTTAAGTTTGTTTGTCCCAACCAAAAATAGTTTTGATGGCAAGGTGATGAAAAATTGCAAAATCCACAGTAAGTGAAGTTGTAGACGAATGCACACAGTGGGAAGAGACAAGAGTCCAGCACAAACCCAGAATATCTGTCCTGGTTTAATGGGGGCTTTGATGAGACTAAACTCCTCAAATTTGTTAAAAAGTGTATAAAAGAAACTCTTTGAGGAACAGTGAGGATTTCTCCACCTACATAGCCTGGGAGGCACATCATACTGAGAGGTAATTAACGTTTCATCAGCTGAATTTACAGATATAAAGAATCTCTTGGAGCCTCTGTTCAGTATTAAACACTGACATGCTGAAGTACTGCAAATGATTACGTTTTTAATGTGTTGGCCAGTGTCTGAAAGGCGTGATATTTGTGTTTTGTTTCTTGTTCTCAGGCTTTCGTCCAAACTTTAGCAATTGTAGAAATACACATCTGAATACAAGTTTTACTTGATGAAAATGTTGTCTCTGCTGTGTTCTGTGAGATATCGAGTACACATGATCATACTTGCTGAAGCTGTATCTATTGTACTTCCACTGCAACATTCAGAAGTTACCCTAAAGAAATTGAATTTTGTGTCATTGCAATTTGCAACTACTGTTTTTTTTTTTTTTTGTTTACTGCAACATGATGAAAATGTCATTAAAATTTACACCAAAATAATCTAAATGAATTAAAACCACTTCATGTCAAACGAAGCAGTATTTTTTTTTTTTTTCATTTGGAGGTGAACTATCCCTTCTAAGGATCATGTTGATGTTCTATAAAACCACAAAAATGAATTAGATGTATTCAATGTGGATGAAGAAGATAGATGTTCAAATAAATATTACAACTTTGTGGAGCAACCCTTTAATCCTGTCACTAAGCAAACAGACCTCACATTTCTGTCACAATACAAGCAAAATTTGTGTTTCCAAAGTGTGCCGTTGTCATAATTCTGTTGTGGTGGAGAAATTTATTTTTCAATTAATTACTTTCCATGAACAACCGAATAACATCCATTTGATTTCATGCCCATTTTCATTGATTTGTAGGGTATAGGCTACTGCAAATTAATGCAGAATTTAGTTTGTTAAGCACTCGGCGAGTAATCCGGTAAAAAATATGAGCAAACATGATATATTTAAACTGTAACAAAGCAATTCATCTGAATTCACACACACACACACACACACACACACACACACACACACACACACACACACACACACACACACACACACACACACACACACACAGACAGGTTTACAAAATAATTCATTCTGTTGACATCTCATGACAATGGCATCTTAAAAACTGATGCTTAATGTTAACGACATACTGTAAACCCATTAAAAATGCTATATAAAAAATGGCCCTGTTTTATAGAAATCCAGAAGGCCTATCTCTTAAAAGCATATTGGAGGAAAGCTGTCATATAGTGGGACCGCAGGGATCAACTGGGAAGTGTTTAGGAAGCTCTGCATTATCCTGCTGTATCCAATTTATAAAGATGGCAATAAAACAGCAGATTCCTCTCCGCAGGAACAATTCCCTCCAGCCTTCAGACAAAAAAATATATAAACTATATTTTAAACCAACACATACAGTAAACATTTAAATTAAAATACATACATGAATAAATAAACTACTAGAGCTTTGGATAAACGTATTTTAAACAGCATTTGGAGTTCAATGTATCAAAGAGTAAAAAAAATAAATAAAAAAGGAAGAGCTTTTAATCTGAGGTTAATTAGGTTTTGTGGCTTTGCGCTTTGGCTTTGATAGGAAGCCAGTCAGCAGAACCCGCTTACTTTTTTTCATAGATCATTAATCTCAGAGGGAGAGAAAAGTCAGGTGGACCTTCACAGATAAAATCGTGATAATCAAACATCAGGACAATTCACAAAGATCCTGATGTGATCCTAGATATTATTACTGTCCTCGAAATATGTAATATATTATAAAATATATTATATTACTGTGTGATTCTCATTCTTGGTGCATTGACATAATTGGAAAACAGATCTGCCCTTGCGGAGGTTTGTTCCAAGTGCTGTCTAGTTGATTAATAGATTCAGTGAATCAGCCCATCATTGGCTGCTTCCATCCCCTCCGATGTAAATATGCTGTTATTTTTCATCTTTTGATAAAAGACTGAGATCCATGGAATAAGAGGGGTCGGTCTAACAAAAGCAGTTGGACTGTGGATATTGAGGCTCATTTGTCGCATTAGAAAGACCAATCAATTGAGTAAAAAAAAAAAAAAGATCAGCAGATTACCATTAACGTATAATGGGAATGATAAATACTGATAAATACTGGCCTTGTGAAGACACAGATTTGCAGTCAAGTCGGTTGTAGCTTTTCATTTTTCGCCATAATAAAAAGATTAAAATCATGACAGTTTATACAATGTTACTGTAAAAACATGAATTTGACCAACTTTTCTCCACAGTGTTAACAGAGTGGATGGAAATAGAAAAGGAGGAGCCTGTGAGAGGAGATGAACCTCCAGCTATCCGGCTCTTGGACCCAGTATCTGTGCAGTGGAGACAGATTTTCACACCAAATCCAGATTGAGCCTCGCTGGCTGGGGATCCCTTTGATATGAGAACAGGGCTAATCTCTCTAGTTCTGGCTGCTGCCACGTCTTCATCCTTCCAACCAGATGCCCTTTCATTAACCTTTGACTCACACTGGCACTGTGTTTGAAGGGGCTGGTATTAAACTGGCTTATCTCAGATTGCTGTAGCTGCAGCAGTGAGAAGACTCACTCTGTTTCTCACAGGTCTGTCAACCGCTGAATCGTACAACGTTAACGTTATGTAACCCCGGCTACCAGCGGGTCCTTGCATTCTGGTACATCATGTGAGGCAACACAACATTACTGGTTAACTGTTATCACAAAATCACATATTGCTCTAGTTTTATATATATATATATATATATATATATATATATATATATATATATACACACACACACACACACACACACACACACACACATATATATATATATATATATATATACACACACATGGGAAAGAGTTATGGGAAAGAGTAGTGGAAGCTAGACTAAGGGCAGAAGTGAGCGTTTGTGAGCAGCAGTATGGTTTCATGCCAAAAAAGAGTACTACAGATGCAGTATTTGCTTTGAGGATGTTGATAGAGAAGTACAGAGAAGGCCAGAGGGAGCTGCATTGTGTTTTTGTAGATCTGGAGAAAGCTTATGACAGGGTGCCCAGAGAGGAACTGTGGTATTGTATGAGGAAGTCTGGAGTGGCAGAGAAGTATGTTAGAGTGGTGCAGGACATGTATGAGGACTGTAAGACAGTGGTGAGGTGTGCTGTAGGTGTGACAGAGGAGTTCAAGGTGGAGGTGGGACTGCATCAGGGATCAGCTCTGAGCCCCTTCTTGTTCGCTATGGTGATGGACAGGCTGACAGACGAGGTTAGACAGGAATCTCCATGGACTATGATGTTTGCAGATGACATTGTGATCTGCAGTGAGAGTAGGGACGAGGTGGAGGAGAAGCTAGAGAGGTGGAGGTTTGTCCTGGAAAGGAGAGGGATGAAGGTTAGCCGCAGTAAGACAGAGTACATGTGTGTGAATGAGAGGGACCCAAGTGGAAGAATGAGGTTACAGGGAGAAGAGATCAAGAAGGTGGAGGATTTTAAGTACTTGGGGTCAACAGTCCAGAGCAATGGAGAGTGGGGAAAAGAGGTGAAGAAGCGTGTCCAGGCAGGATGGAATGGGTGGAGAAAAGTGTCAGGTGTGATGTGTGATCGAAGAGTTTCAGCTAAAATGAAAGGAAAGGTGTACAAAACTGTGGTTAGACCAGCGATGTTGTTTGGTCTAGAGACAGTGTCACTGAGGAAAAGACAGGAGGCAGAGCTGGAGGTAGCAGAGATGAAGATGCTGAGGTTCTCTCTGGGAGTGACCAGGAAGGATAGGATCAGGAATGAGTACATCAGAGGGACAGCACATGTTAGAGGTTTTGGAGATAAAGTCAGAGAGGCCAGACTGAGATGGTTTGGACATGTCCAGAGGAGAGATAGTGAATATATTGGTAGACGGATGCTGAGTTTTGAACTGCCAGGCAGGAGGCCTAGAGGAAGACCAAAGAGGAGGTTTATGGATGTAGTGAAAGAGGACATGAAGGTAGTTGGTGTGAGAGAAGAGGATGCAAAGGACAGGGTTAGATGGAGGCGGTTGATTCGCTGTGGCGACCCCTGAAGGGAAAAGCCAAAAAGGAAAAGAAGAAGATATACACACACACACATATATGATTTGGAAATATTTTCAGTTTTACAATGAACCTGACAATATTTTCACTGCAAGATTCAGGAAGAGGATTTTAATGATCAATGAATGTCTTTACTTTCTTCTTTTTTCTTCCACTTTATTTTTGAATTGTATCCAAAAAGAAAATCACAAGATTGAATTTGAGAAAGAGATCAATTACTAGATGATCTGGAGCGAGAAAGAGAGAGAGAGAGAGAGATATTTTGATTTTTAAAATCAGGTTTATTCATGAAGTCGATATTACAAGATAGTCACGTTGATACAAAATCCAAGAGACAGGAACTCACACTTCAAAAACACATTACAGTGCGTCCTCGTTACTCGAGGTTACATGCGAATAAAAATTCTGCGATATAGCGATGAACTATTTATCTCATCATTTACAGTAATTCAAACGTTTATGAACCCTCCCCATACTGATATTAAACCACCTTCTATCTGTATTACCTTTTCCCACACTCTTATTGACTATTTAAAGCACTTTTGTCTCATGGAAGTGTGTTGCATTGCGAGACTCATGGAACGTAGCGCACTTCCGGATATCGTCAGCCAATAGAATGCGTAAGTGTGTAAATCAGTCATAGCTCTGAAATAGTTGAAAATGATTC
The DNA here is from genome assembly GCA_013358685.1 of Antennarius maculatus. Taxonomy (NCBI): domain Eukaryota; kingdom Metazoa; phylum Chordata; class Actinopteri; order Lophiiformes; family Antennariidae; genus Antennarius; species Antennarius maculatus. The sequence goes on along the minus strand of CM023609.1, from coordinate 2,625,304 downwards.
TGATTCTTAAGTGACAGATTCTTCTTAAAATGGTTTCTGCACTGCAGTCAGACGAACATTCAACCTTTTTCCTCCTGCTCAGATAAATCGCCATCTTTGCTTGGCCAGGAAGAAAGTTTAGAATCTGACGATCCTTTTTCTGATTTTTTTCTACGTTTCAAACCGCTAGTATACCACTATCAGGCGTCTCTGATTATAAGGCACACCTTCAATGAATGGCCTATTTTAAAACTGTTTTTTAACCGAGAAATGAGTGCAGCTTAGACTTGACCAGATAGGCAACAGCATGGGAATTGAGGTTACAGATGAGAGCTTAGAACTCATGTGAGAACTCATCTTCAATGAATGGCCTATTTTAAATTTTTTTTTTATAAGGCGCACTGGATTATAAGGCGCACTTTCGGTTTTTGAGAAAATTAAAGGCTTTTATAGTGTAGAAAATACCGTAATGTACACTTGCCTGTCGAAAACATGACCGAATGATACTCTCCAAAAAGCTAAACAGATTGTCGAGTCTCCGACAGTCTAGGAGGCAGTGAAAAACAGTTTCTCTGTGAGAACAAAACAGATGTTTTTTCCGACATATTTGGATTAAAAACTGTTGACGGCCACAGCATCGTGTAAATCCGCCATTGGACTGCTTGAAACAGTCTTATTAGACTCTTCTAAACGGCTATAAGAGTGTGGGAAAAGGTAATACAGATATGAGGTGTTTTGATATCAGTCTGGGGAGGGTTCATAAACCTTTAAATTACTTTAAATAATAAAATAAGTAGTTTGTCGCTATATCTCCGAATTTCATTTTTCGCGGGCGGTCCTGGAACGCATTAACAACGAGTAACGAGAGATTTCTGTATTTGTCATTTTGTTTCGTTATAATTGATTTGATATGAACAAAGTGAAATTATAAGAACATTAAATATGAAAAATTAAATAAATAAAATGCTTGTACTCACCAAAACAGCTGTTGAAACGGCTTATTCAAACACAAAATCCATTCTCCTTTCTTTCTTCAAGAAGACTTTGTTAACTAGAATATTTTAGCTAGTTCAGGGATCCAACGACCTCATCTCACAAGAACCAGGTTCTCTCTAAATGTGCGTCTGCATAGAGAATCCAATCACAGGACACGTCCATGTCAGGTTAACGTGAGGCCAGCTAGAAGTCATAGTAGTAGTAGTAATCGTAGTAATCATAGCATTAGTAGTAGTAGTAATATTAGTAGTAGTGGCAATGGTAGTAGTCATAGTAGTATTAGAGGTAGCAGTAGTACTACTAGTACTAATAGTAATAGTCGTAGCAATAGTAGTTGTAGTAGTAGTGGCAATGGTAGTTGTCATAGTAGTATCAGTGGTAGCAGTACTACTGTTACTATTACTATTATTACTACTAATAATAGTAATAGTAGTAGGAGTAGTAGTGTTGGTAGTAATGGAATCAGTAGTAGTACAGTAGCAGACGTAGTAGTCATAGTAGTAGCAGTGGTAGCAGTAGTAGTAAAAATAGTAGTAGTAGTCGTAGTAACAGTAGTAATAGTAATAGTAGTAACAGTAGTAATAGAAGTAGTAGCTCTGTCAGACTACATGTGGACCCTGATGACCTTTGCACTGACTGAATGAGGTGACGCTCCCACCCCGATGGGTACGACGGTCTGACTTTATCCATAGACCACTATGATGACTTTGTAGTGCTTTTAGCCATTTGAGGAGTTTGTGTGTTTTTGGAACATGTTAGACTGGGACCAGTGCTCCAACACATTCACTTTATATGTTCACACGTCTTCACGTTGGTCTGTCATGTCAGCCATACAAATATTTGATGATGGACCAAAAAGAAGGTTCAGAGCTAATCAATGAGAAGCATCACTTAATAACCATAATACATTATTTATACCATTACTTATGAGATGTTAGGCAAACTATAAATAGAAATTGATAGCTTGTCTTATCCATAAAGAATCCATTACAACAATTTAATGGTTTTTCCAGGAATTCCACCACTATATAATTAAATCTGTTTCTGGGTAGAGGAGGGCTCTACCTACAAATGAACAATAAACACAGTTCCAAATGTCTAGTAGAATTTCAGGCATCTCTACCCTCTTTACAGCCCTCTTTAGATAATGAAATATTTGAAAAGAGTCATTATGTATTGCATTTTGACAGGATCTTTTTGCTATTATTGTGCAAAAACCATTTGTGTGGTGCATCGCATAATTCGACTTACTTGTTTTGTGTTTATTTTGCGCGTTGAGGCCAGAGCTAAGAGGATAAAAACATTTCCATTTGGAAACTATTGTGAAGATGAAGTCGGAGCAAATCAAATATAGACTTAGTGAAGATGTATTTCCTCTCCTCTCTTATTCAGTGTATTTTGTCAGTTGTAGAGCAGAGCAGGAGTAACTGAGGTTTCCAAACGCCCACACACTGCAGAAACACCATTAACAAGTTTTTTCTAATTTTTGTCCAATGATCTTTTCTCATTTTTCTGCAGTCATTTAGACCCAACAATGAGGCAGAGGGTAATCTGAAAGCACAACAGATGTGTATAATCAGCTGTTCACTCTAAAAAAAAGGAAGGGTAGTCATTGAGCACTGGTCCCTGAAATTACAATTTTGGTGTTCAATTATCCATGATGCCACCGAATGATACATCTTGGCCAGTGGTCAGCAGCCTGGTGCGAGAGCTGCCTCCTCTTCACTCGGCTGCTGCTGGTCTTATCAGTGAGGTAGGGGCTTTGTGAAGGACAGAAATCTAAGTATATCTACAACGATATTACACAAGGAATATGATCTCTTCTGTACGAACATCATCGACGGTCATGATTTACCAAAGAGGTAATCATTGGTGCAATAATGCTGCAAACAGTGTCATTAGTAACCAGCTGTGCATGAATTTATGGCCATTAAGATAATGAGATCATTCATTTTGTTGCGCTGTGGACAAGGATGAGGAGACGGGCAGGACCAGTTTGTTTGAAGGCCTTTTTGAAACAGGTGGAGAACTTCATGGCCATTCCTGTTTTGTGGATAGTCTATTTGTTACCAAAAATGTCATTTAAACAATTTCTAAATTTATCCAGATGACATTGATCTATCTGTTATGCCTCCAGCGCTAAAAACACTGAGAATAAAATCACAATGATTTCTTCATTAATCCAGCAGTGATAAGGCCTCACTGCCATTCTACCTGTACAGAAGAAGAAAGTGGAAGGAATGAAAAGCTTTCAGCAAGTGTTTTGTTTTAGGGTTTTGAGGTTCTGTTTTTTTTTTTTTTTTTTTTTTTTTTTTACAGGTATTTGTTAAAAGCTGACTTTTATTTTTTATTTATTTTTTTGAGAGAGTGGTCTGGGCTGGTCCACAGAAGACTGGTGATCTGGATCATCACCTGGACGATCTCCAACAGCATAATTTTCCCTGACGTCGACGAGTCTGATGGGTTTGATGGGTAATTAATATTTTATTTAAAATTTTAAGCAAATAAACATATAAACAATATGCATATTTAAATGCACAAAACAAACACCACTTACTTGAAATTGTACACAAATCATGCAGGTGAAAAAAATACGCTTTTCAGATTCTAATTTTAAAATGTAAATTGAGGCCCATGTATTTGTGAAAAAGCACAATGCGTCAGTAAAATTGACACTGAAAGAGCTGACGTATCCCAATCACTCTCCTCTGCAACTTACACCACTCTGTCTTTCTCAGAGATGGATGATCTACTGTACTCTCAGTACTCTCAATAAAGAAAGGCAGATCTACCCAGAGGCAAATCTGTACTGGAAACAGTCTTTCTCTATTTTTTTTTTTCTCTCTCCGTGGAAGTAAAGCTCAAGCACATTCAGTGTTGCATTAAAGTCAGCAATGTGTTACTTTATTTAATTATCACACACAGGAAGACGTTGATGCCACGGGCATATTAATGATGAAAGAAATATGATGAGAAAAGAAATATATACACAGAATATATAATGATTTTCAAAACAACTCATAAGTCATAACTGACAGAGTAGCCAAACTACTTGCAATCAATGCTTTAAAACATGTTTCATCATCCTTTCTTGTAAAAGACTTTTCAATGGCCACAGAGAAGAGAAAACAGTATTGTACATTTTCTTTACTTGATCTAATAGAAAAAACAAAACAAAACCTGATTGCAAGACATTTTCCCACATAATGTTGTAAATGTCCGGAAAAAAAAACAAAACAAAAAAAACAACGTATTTTTTAAAAAATGTCCCCACCCTGCCATTCTTTTCTACTTTCAGCTGTGAAGATGTAGCATAATGAGGATTTACAGCAACATCAAATTAACGGCAAGAGCTATATGGAATAGAGGTAACAGGGTTGTTACATCAGGGACGTAACACTTAACCAATCATAACTGTTACATCCCTGATGACTCCAGCAGATGAGAAGAAAAACACATTAAGCTTTATTACCAGGATTTCATCAGACTGCCTGATAATCAAAATAGGTTTCACTTGCAAATTAACAAGTGTTATCAATTTAACGGAAAGAGACTCTGAGGAAGAGTGTTCTGCAACATCAGTATCAGTAAATCAGAGATCAGTAAATCTAGAGATTACTAACACGTGGCTCAATCATCGCCAGCAATCGAGACTTTGAAAGCTCCTTCCCTGATTACAGCTGGTGAGGTGAACCTGCAGCAAAAGAGCACACACACACAAAAACACACATGCAGCACCAGGGTCATACAGATAATGTAAGTAATGAGAGTGAGAGGTGGAACCACTGTCCATCGCTGCTGTAGTTCTGCTTCTGCTCATAGATTAGATCCACAAACAGCTGGCTTCACTCTGGCAAAGTTTTTTTTCTGTTTAATCCAAGTGGAAAACAATTATGTAGTTGAATGTTTTTTTTTTAGTTTGGGGATCATATCATAATTGTGAATAACAATGACCTATTTAATAAACAACAACCTTTGAAACAAGCCCTGTGGCTTATTTTGGCCCGTTTAATGATTATTAATGTGCTTTGCTGATGTTAAACGAACCTTCCAAAAAGTAAATAAATGAACCTTCATGCTCAGGTTCATAAATTTGTACTTCAACCTGTATTGTAAATTATACGAAAACAGAAATGAAAAGAATGCGATTGATTTTACCGAACTTGAAAAGGTACAAGAAGAAATGAAATTTCTTCTGTTGTGTTGAGAATAATTTTTCATAGAGGTCCGCGCAGGACAATGTCAAACAAGTATTTGTCACATTTATTTTCAAGGTACCACTTTAATGTGGAACAATCGGCACTATTGAGTGGTTTCCCAACTTCTTTATTTATTTCTGTAAATTCAAATGGCCTAAATATCAGGTGCATGGAAAACCATAACAGAGATCTGTGTGAACAAGTTCCAGCTGTCTATCGTCCACTGTCTACCCCCCGCTCACCCTGTACAGGGTGCCTTTCGCTTTCATCCAATCTCTTCTTCTTGTCACACCAGCCAGCCGCTCCTGATTCTTCACACACCTTAATGAATCCCAGCTCTTTGTCGCTGTTTCCTCTTCATTTTCTCTGTATTTCCTGTATTTGTGCAGTTATTTGCAGGCTTGTTTGACACAGATTTAATTTCACATATCCCAGTAGCTTCCCTCGTGCTCTGAGTGTTGCCAAGCTTGTTTCCAGGTCATATTCATTTTCTCCGTTTACTGTCTCCATCTAAGCTTTGTACTTTACACGTACAGACTTGTCTTTGTGATTATTTTCACAGATGTGCACTGCCTGTGTTCAAAGTTTTTGCTTTGTGAAACAACTGAACTGTGTCCTACTAATGTCTACTTCTTGTCTTCATTTTGGGTCTATCTCTGTCCCTCTCTCTCACTTTCCTACAGGACAACGTAGGAAGACAAACAACCATTCAACGTAGAAAGACAAACCATTCAAAGTCACACTCACTACTAACAATTTAGTCTCACCAGGTCAGCTTTATAGCAGGACTTTGGACTGTGGGACAGAAGATGGAACCTCCACATAGAAAAGTCCAAGGTACACAAGTGAACCATGGAACTTCCCCTATCAAAATCAGCACTACCTTCTCAGTCATTTGTGCTCCAGCAGGGCAACACTAGTTAGTCTTCTCTACCCACTTGACCTGGTTGTCCTTCTTTTTACTACTTTTGTCAGGTACTGGCCGCTGCAGACCAAAAACAGCCAAGACCTGCTCTTTACTCTGATCAAAGTCATTGAGATTGACTTCATTAGACCACAGCGTTTTATGAATCCATCCATCCATCCATCCATCCATCCATCCATCCATCCATTTTCTTGTAGCCTTTCCCAGCTGACTCTGGTTGAGAGGTGGGGTTATGCGCCAGACACTTTGCCGGCGCATCACAGGGACCATGTGCGACAGTGCTAAAATATTTTGGACATTGAGTTGGCTTTACATGCAGTTCACAATGCTGTGTGTATTTTGGGTGTAATGTACAGTCTTGCACTAAACATTGCAAAATGTCAATTTGCCGATTTTTGAGCAGGTGAAAAAAAAGCAGGATTGGTATGAGAGATAAAGGTGATTATTATATCTGTTGAGGTTGAAGAACTTGTAATTCCAAACAGCAGCAGTGAATGCCAAACAGGAGTCTTGTGTGATACTGTATACTAGTGAATGGTTTCCTGTTTCAGGACCTCCAATAACTTAAATCAGGACAGCAGTTAATGTGGTGCATCTAGCCTTGCACCATTGGAGTAAAAGACACACACACACACACACACACACACACATACAGATCAGCTGTGCCAGCTGTCTGCTCCTGCATCTCCTGTGATGAGATTTTTTTGGAAGCTCAGCCTCAGGCTGGATGTTTCTTCATTTGTAGACCCTTCATCAAGTTGAGTGAGACTGTTTGGGGCATTAACTTGTCCAACGAAGAACATGAAACTGGGATTTAGCTACATATACTGCTGACTCAAGTTAAAAGCTTCATTATAGCTACTGTTCATTGATGAATGCAAAACCTGTGGGTTATGTATTTATTGTAAAACCTGTGGGTTGTACAATATAAAGTGCCATTGTGTGTTTTCAAAACAGTTCATTTTACTTAATGTCATTTCTTTGTTTTGTTTTCTCCTTTATGGGTTCTTTATGTTTCTTGGAAGGAGACAAAATAATTTGTTTAACTTGAAGGTGTGTGCGTGTGCATGCATGTGTGTGTGTGTGCGTTGCGCACGCAATGTAATTGAAAAGAAATCTCATAACATCGAGGCACAACTCAGATATTATGAAATTGCTTCTTGGTTCAAATTTGTTGCAGCTGTTTGGTGAAGATAAAATATTCTCCACAAATAAAATGTTTAGGCGCAAAGCAAATCTAGCAGCAGTTAATACATACACTGGAACAAAAATGAAATTACACTTTTAGCCTCAAATATACACAGCAGAATTAATGACAGATCTCAGCACTCTGTCTACACCAGTGGACCCATCATTAAACCAAGTCGTACGTATAACACTATATATCTGTGCCACCAGTGGAGCAGTTGAATTTGAGCATGTTGGTCTTTGATATGTTCTTTTCAAAATTAAAAACTTGTCTCCTTGCACAGACAGTATCAGGATATACAGTATACAGTATGTTGATCAATTAGATGTATTTCCAGAGAACCTTTTCACGGGTTTTTCACTTTTACATTTCTATTGTTGGACTACACACTATCTGACATATCTAGTACACTGCCTTGACTAGACATCTGCCTAGTGGGCGCTGTGGCTAAATTCAAGGAAGTGACTCCATCAAAGGCTGCGAGGTGGCGCTCTGGGTAGCGCTGTTCCCGCACAGCGAGAACGTTCTGGGTTCAGTTCTTTTCTGTGCAGAGTTTGCGTGTTGTCCCCGTGTCTGTGTGGGTTCTCTCAGGGTTCTCTGGTTTCCTTCCACCTCCAAAAACATGCAGCTTAGGTAAAATCATCAATCCAAAAGTGTCCATAAGTGCAAGTGGGAGCGTGATTGGCTGTTTGTCTTTCATGTGTCCCTTCTAGGAGCTGGCGTGGATGGATGGATGGATGGATGGATGGCCTCATTTATGTAGGACTAACTGATGAGTGCCTGAGAGTTACACAACTCTTTACGATTGGAATACATCCAACAAGAGTCTTGTTCCTTCAGTGGCGGCCAAGAAAACAAATAAAGTTGGCTGAGGTGTCACTGGCAGATTTTGATGTTACATGTGTGACCCTGTTTATAATACTCTGCCATATGCATAGACAAGGAAATGTGTCAAATCTACTCCAACAATCCAAAAGACTTGTCAGAGTTTGTGATTTGAAATAAACATGATCAGAGAACAGAATGTTTAACTGCCTGGTAAGACCCCCGTTCATATTAATCTACAAATTTAATATAATATACAAATTCAGAAAAACACTCAATGTAACGTGAGCTTGGATGGAGGATGACAGAGAGGAGGCTTGGCCAGTAACTTGACATTTAGGAAAAAAAAAAAGAAGTGACGGCACCCTTCCCGGAGGACCAATTCAAAAGACGCAGAGGGTTGAACGTGTGCCATGCTGACATGTTTAATGCCAGTGGGAAGTGAAAACCAATCTTCACACAGCTCTCAGGGACAGACATCTCTGCGTCTGACATTTATCCATCCCAATCTAATTGATAAGCATATAAGTGGGACATTTCGCCTTATTCTGCTTCCAGAAAACGGCTGACCTGTCAGAGTAATTCTGTTGTGACGTTTGTGACAATAAACCATAAATACAAAATTCACTCCTTCCTGGGGAAAACAGCGACATTCCCAGCTGTATCCGATGAGCTGCTAGTGAGGAGTCCTCTAAAAAAAAGTGAACTGTATTTTAATCTATTTCGAAAATCTTTCCCTCCGGCACAGAAATCCTCTCCATGCTGTTTCCCATCCTCTCTGCTTCACTGGGGCATATGATGGGAGAGGTTTCAGCGGTGTCCCAAGGTAGCAGATCTTTGCGAGATGACAAGCCACAAGTTCCATTTTTATTATGATTTATTTGAGCCAGCCAGTTTTTGGTAATGGAAATTCATTTGAATGAACGCCCATCCTCATGGCCAGGCGGGAACCGTACTGGCCATCTGTGAGCCCAGAGATGCCGAGACGGCCCCATTTGGTCGAATGAAAGAAAGTCTTTTAATGCAAATATTCACTAAACAGACATGGAAACATCTCAAACCTCATTTCCTGATTTGTGGACTAGTTGGGTTTTTTTTTGCCAAATTATAATGCTGTATGTGATTTTTCTTTTTGTTCTGTGACCAGTTTAAACAACTAAATCTCACAAAACTGATGTTAATTACAACAGTTTTAGTTGTTTTTCTTTTGCTAGAACAATGTGTTATGATTTTTTTTTTTTTTTTTTTTTTTTTAATGCCCAAGCACAGAGGGATTTGACAATGACATATTAGCTTTATCACCTCGGGAGAGAAAAAAAGCTATTGAGAAAAAGCCCTGTACAGTCAAATTGTAGATCTCTTTGCTTTGTTTGAAATTTCTAAAGAGATAACCCTGTCAAACATGAAAGAAATATCACCAGTGCAGAACGGCGCTGCTAGAATAGTTCTCACTACGAGATACAGTTTAGGTTGAAAACAACAGCCATCAGCAAAGTACCAACAGAAGACAAAAATATTATTCTTCCTTAAAAGTTTGGAATTTAAGATAAAAAACATTTAAAAAAAAAAAAAAATTAAACTGCAAGTATTTAAAATGTAATTCATGGTCCCCCATTTCTTCAACAGCTGCCATTGAATGTTAGATTTGGCGACAGCAACAGGAAATAAACTTTTTTTTTTCCTTTGAATAAGCATGATACTGCTTTATGAAGGAAAAGTGAAATAAAACATGTTATTAATCTTTCATTGTGAGTGAGTTGTTGTGTGTGAGGAAAACTAACTCACACTGATGATGTTACGCACAGGATCTACATTTCTAGCTGTTTCCCTGCATTCATAGCAGGGGTGATAACTAGAATTCATCTGGCGTTCAGTGTAAAGTTGGACCATTAAGTGCGCTGCACGGATATTTTTAGTAATCCTCTATCCAGATGAGTAATCACTGTTTTAAGATGCTAAAAGTTTATATGAATGAATTTGGTTGGTAACAATACTGTTAGTCATCCATTCATCCATTTTTTACACACGAGGCGGCCGTAATCGTCTCACCTATGGCCACATTTCCACATTGCCAGTAACGGCGGTTGCTGGAGCCTATCCTAGCTGACTGCGGGTGATAGGCAGGATACACCCTAGGTGCATCGCCAGGGCATTGCGGGGGAGCCACATGAAAGACAAACAACCGCTCATGCATTGATCATTTGATCATTTTACCAAAGCGTTTTGGAGGTGGGATGAAGCCGAAGAACCCGGAGAGAACCCATGCAGACACGGAGAGAACACACAAATTCCACACAGGAAGAACTCGAACTCTGAACCGTCTTGCTTTGAGGCAATGGCCTGCATTAATGCAAAAATGCAAAAATACCTGCATTATACACAATGTGAGTAATATTATCATTATTATTTATTCATTATTACCATACTTGAATCTGCTTGATTAAATTTCTTGTAGTTGAAGTGATCTTGAATTCACTTTACTTTCATTTTTCTAGATACTTTCATCTCATTTTCAAAATCTGCAGAAACTGGGACTTCGGATTAAAAAAAAAAAAAAAAAATTGAAGACAACAATGACTTGCTACTGTAGCATACCGGAAAATTATTTCATTCCACCAAAAGCCCTCTGTTCATTATTTTTTATTTTTTTTATTAATATCCATTCCTTTGTTTAAACTAGTGTTTTGTATTTATTTTATTTTGAAGTTGTTTGAGAATATTAAGCTTTTCTTTTGGGATCTCTGTTACCTTCAACCCGTGATGTCACTTCCGGGGAGGCGTGCACATTCCTCAGTCGCGTTCTGGCGATAACGGAGGAAGGTGAGTTAGTGAAGTGCTCCCGTGTTGTAGATGGAATAAAAAGTTGTACGAATGAAGATAGAGTGTTAGAAAGTAGAATTGGGTTTGATGTTATTGAGTTTTTGTTATATTAAGTTTCGTTTTTGTCACAAGTGAAGTGTTTGGTTAATGTTTAAAGAATGTGTATTCCGCGGGAAAAATTCAGGGCAACCGCGGCAATTTTTTTCATGACATTTCCTGTGCTGCGTGCCGTGACCCGGATTCCTCGTGGATCGACATCAGCTTGATCACCGGAGATTGCTGGCTATCAATGGAAGGTTTTCTGTAGTGAGTCACGTGAAGTGACAGTATCACCCAGTTGGAGGGAGATTTGAGTTTTGTTTTCAAGGCCACTGTTTTATAAGTGATTATTATTTGAATTTAGTTTTTTTTGTTGTTGTTAAAAGACCCTTTTTTTTAAAAGACTTTCTTCATTGGGAAAAGAGAATTTCTATTTCGATTGTTGTAACATTAATTTAATTGAATAACAGCAAAGCATGGCATCCCATTTTGGGAAGGGAGAGGATGTTTCTCATGTCAGTACCAGCTTTGGTTTTGGGAGGGGAAGGTTTTTGAAGGAGGTTTATGAAACTCCAGCTCGAGCTTCAGGCAAGGTAGGCTCGCCAGTTTTCAGCTCCACCTGTATACCTCGGTGTCCACCTCCAACCCACAGATCTTCTGACATGTTCTCAATCACACCAGACGTGAATGATTCGGCTTTAAGTCACCTCATTACACATATTACCCAGCAGGTGGGACAGACCATATCAGCTCAGTTAAAAGGGGAGGTTAAAGCAGATGAGGACAAAAGTGCACATGTCCAGAATCCAGGTGCAGGCCCGTCGCTAATAGATACCCCACTTAACTTGGCCGGTGTAAAATTAGTCATGCAGGCAGACGTGAAAGAACCTCCAGTGTTTAGGGGTGATGGATCAGACAAGTTTTCAGTGCATGAGTGGGAGGAGCTTATGGACACATACTTGAGGAAGAAGGATGTCCCGCTCGGGCATCAATACCAGGAAATATTATTGAAGTTAATGGGTAGAGCCAGAGACGTAGTGAAGATAACACTTCGCAACAATTCGTCGCTGAAACCTTGTGAGAACCCGAAAATCATAACGGACATTTTGAAACAACATTTCAGTGAAGTGGCGTGTTCGACAATGCCTCTCGCGGACTTTTATAATACCGTACCTGTAGTCGCAGAAAATCCTGTTGAGTATTGGCTCCGGCTTAATAAGGCTATTGATGCAGCTGAGGAAGGCTTGAAGAGACAAGGACGGCACATTGACGATCCCAGTCGAGAGGTAACCACAATGTTTGTTAAATATTGTCCAGATCCCTCTCTTGCAGCAGTGCTGCGGTTCAAAGCGCCAGACAAGTGGGCAGCAAGTGAAATACAGGAACATGTTGATCGTTATCAGGTTGAAATGAAGGAGCAGTTACTCACCAAACGAAGTCGCCCCAGCTTAGTCAGACAGGTGAAGACTCACATTCAGACACCTGCGTCAGAAGAGTCACTTCCTCATAGCCCCATTGTGCCGTCTACTGCTCAAGTAGAGGTGAGTGTCAGTCCCCTTCCTCAGTCTGACGATAACTGCATCAAGACCCTGATTAATTTACTTGACCGCACCTTTGGCCAAAACAATCAAGCAGTCCGCAGACAGCATCCACCTGGCCAGGTGCAGAGGAAACCCTGCAGGGTTTGCAAATCCGTGGAGCATTCCACTCTTGCACACTGCAGACAGGAGTATCTGTGTTTGTCATGTTACAAGCCTGGTCATATTAAGAGAAACTGTCCACATATTGATTCCAGACAAGGTCACCAAGCAGCGCATTCATTTCAAGAGCAGCAGGGTTTAAACTAATCGGCTCACATTTGAGGAGGGGGCATGTGGGTAACGATAAGCAAACCCTCGAAAGTGAGCTTGAACAGCGTTATCTGAACACGTGTAAGGCAGTTCCAGTAGGTGCTAAGGTTATAGTACAGAACACTCAGAGAATTGAGCCTTACGATGAGCTGTTCTATGCTCCAGTTAGTGTTAATGATAAATTTCAGATGCGAGGGATGCTTGATTCAGGCTCCATGGCGTGTACTTTCAGTGAAGAAGCAGAGAAGAGAATGCTTGAAGTAAATGCATTAACCGAACCCAAGGTAATGACACAGGATGTGGTTTTAGTAGGATGTGGAGGGAAACTCACAAAACCAAAATGTATGTACGATGTTGAACTAAAAGTTTACGGGCAGCGTTGCACTGTTCCAGTCCTTGTTGTGCCAGGTCAGCGAGATGATTTTATCATCGGCACGAACGTGATCAAGTTTCTCATGCGACAATTGAAAACCAGTGATGACTATTGGCGGCTTATTTCCAGTTGCAATCTGTCAGTGTCTTCTGAGTGTGAGCAGTTTTTGGATTTGATGGCCAGTACATCACGGTGGAGAGGTGAAGTACCACCAGACAAAATTGGCACTGTCAAACTCAAACAGTCAGTAACTCTTCTAGCTAGGCAAGAACACCTTGTTTGGGGTAAGCTGCCAAGTGATTGTCCTATGTCACCTGGCAGCACGGTGATAGTGGAACCCACTTCATCTAAGTCTATGCCGCGGAATGTTATGGTCGGTCGCATCGTTACACCTCTGTGGGGTGACAGGTGGGTCCCCATGAAGGTCACCAACCTGTATGACAAGCCTGTCACCTTGAGGAGAAATTGTAAGTTGGCTGATGTTTCGCTCTGTCTGGCTGTGGAAGACTTTGAGGTTTTCCAAAGCTCAAGCCAGGTTGAGAAGACAGTTTTAGAGGGGCATGCCACCCCCACCAGTTCTTCCGACCTTGAACAGAGGCTGCGAGACATTGGTCTCGGCAATCTTGACATAAGCTCCTGCAATATTCATTGTGCAGGAAAAGAAAAACTAGTCCAGCTTCTTGAACGCTACAACGATGTGTTCTCCAAGCATGCTCTGGACTGTGGTCAGGCAAACGGTTTCGTCCATCGCATTCGACTCACAGATGATCGTCCGTTTCGTCTTCCTTACCGCAGAGTACCACCTGCTCACTACCAGAAGTTACGTCAAGTTTTGACAGAAATGGAGGAGCAAGGGATCATATGGAAATCTATGAGTGAGTACGCATCACCATTGGTGATGGTATGGAAAAAAGATGGAAGTCTGAGAATTTGTACTGATTTTCGGTGGTTAAATGCGAGAACAATCAAAGATGCCCACCCGCTGCCACATCAGTCCGACTGCTTAGCAGCCTTGGGAGGGAACATGTACTTCAGCACGATGGACTTAACATCTGGTTTTTACAACATTCCTATGGCTGAAGAGGACAAGAAGTATACTGCATTCACAACACCACTAGGTCTTCACGAATATAACAGAATGCCTCAAGGGTTATGCAATAGCCCTGCGTCGTTCATGCGCATGATGTTGAGCATATTCGGGGACTTGAACTTCAGTAGCTTGCTATGTTACTTAGACGACCTGCTTGTTTTTGCATCGTCCGAAGACGAGGCCTTGCATAGACTGGAGATCGTCTTCAAGCGACTGCGGGACCATAACCTCAAGTTAAGTCCGAAAAAGTGTCACCTGATGCGAGCGTCTGTTAATTTCTTGGGTCATGTCATAAACTGTAATGGAGTGGCAGTAGATCCGGCTAAGGTTGAGGTGATCTCTAAAATGTCAAAGTCTGATCTCATGGAAGATGATGGGTGTACGCCTTCAGTGCGGAGGGTCAAATCTTTTCTGGGTATGGTTTTCTATTACCAGCACTTCCTTCCTAATTGTTCTTCCATTGCCAAACCACTCTTTGCTCTTACGGCTGGGCAAAAGAGGAGAGGAAAGGGTAAAACAAAAGAAAATTCAGGGTCATACAGAAAACTCAAACCCGCTGACTGGACTCAGGAGTGTGACATGGCTGTGGACCGGTTGAAAGAGAACCTGTTGGACTGTGCAGTTCTTGCCCATCCTGACTTCACACGTCCTTTAATCCTGTCGATTGATGCTTCTTTAGACGGACTTGGAGCAGTGCTATCACAGATACCAGCTGGTGAGAGTAAGGCACGGCCTATAGCTTTCGCGAGTAAGACCTTGAGCACCTCTCAGAAGAGGTATCCAGCTCACCGACTTGAGTTTCTTGCGCTGAAGTGGAGTGTGTGTGAGAAATTCAGTCACTGGTTGAAAGGCAACTCTTTCACAGTATGGACGGATAACAATCCTCTCACATACATTATGACAAAGCCCAAACTTGACGCGTGCGAACAACGTTGGGTAGCGAAGTTAGCCCCTTATACGTTTGATTTGAAACACATTGCTGGGAGCAAGAACATCGTGGTTGATGCCCTCAGCCGAGACCCATTCGCCAAAACAGTCGGTTACAGACTCATCACAGAGAGCTATGACAATCTGCTCACCGAGTCTTGTGGTGTTGGTGAGAGTGGGGTTCAAGATGTCTTTCGTTTGAAGGTCCAGTGTCATTGGGCAGAGGGACCGACACCATCTGCTGTTGCCCAGTGCAATCCTCTGCTCCTCTCAAGCCATTCAGTTGTAAAAGCTGTCCTTGATGTTCATGATAAATGGGACACAGCCACGGAATCCAGAGCTATGCAATTGGCCCAATCCATTCAGCAGATCATACCGCCAGGTCAAGATCCATTACCTGCCCTGTCGTTAGAGGATCTCCGTCAATCTCAAGAACTTGATCCCAGCATTTCAAAAGTCTTACCATTCTTAAGCCGCAGGAGAAGGCCTTCGAGGAGAGAGAGAGTTGCTTTGGGTGCTGGAGCCTTGGCACTTATCAAGCAATGGGAGAGGTTTAAGATCGTTGATGGTGTTCTTTATCGGGTCACCAAAGACCCTCTAAGCAAACAGAGAAGACATCAGTTTGTTCTACCTCAAAATCTGGTGGACAAGGCTTTGCAGGGCGTACATGACTTAGCTGGACATCAAGGACAGGCGAGAACAATGTATTTGGCAAGACAGCGTTTCTTTTGGCCACGGATGGAGCATCAGATCAAGGACTATGTAAAGTGCTGTCAGAGATGCATACTGGCTAAGACACCAGAACCTTCTGCCAGAGCTCCGCTTGAGAGTGTTCGGACTTCTGCTCCCATGGAATTGGTATGTTTGGACTTCTGGAGTGCAGAGGATAGTAAACAGCGTTCAGTGGATGTCCTTGTTTTGACTGACCATTTTACAAAGTTGGCCTATGCGTTCCCTTGTTTGAATCAAACCGCCAAGCAGGTTGCTAAGAGGTTGTGGGACAGTGTCTTTTGCGTGTATGGGTTCCCAGCACGCATTCATACAGATCAAGGAACCAACTTTGAGAGTGAGCTAATTTCTGAGTTACTCAAGCTATCAGGAGTTAGCAAGTCACACACTACCCCATACCACCCAATGGGGAACGGAGGAACGGAGAGATTTAACAGAACTCTGGGAAACATGCTCCGTTCACTGCCGTTGAAAGAAAAAGCAAAATGGCCTCAGCAGATACAGACTCTGACGTTTGCATATAATGCAACAGTGCATGAAACAACTGGGTACGCTCCTTTTCATCTCATGTTTGGTCGCACTCCAAGGCTTCCTGTCAACATTATGTTCAAGCAAGTGTTTCATGACCCAGTGGTCGTCGATTACAGCAGTTATGCCAAGACGCTCATGTCCCATCTCAAAGAGGCGGCAAACATTGCCCAGAAACACTCCGTGAAAGAGCAGGACAAGCAGGCCAGGGGTTACAACCAAAAAGTCAAGGGAACCCACTTGAACAGGGGAGACAGAGTACTCCTTGCCAACAAGGGTGAGAGGGGAAAAAGGAAACTTGCGGATAAGTGGGAGCCTACAGTGTACACAATCGTAGACAAAAATCCACAGACACATGTCTACAAGCTGGAGGATGACAACGGAAATACGAAAGTAGTGCATCGTAATCTCATCCTAGATATCAGCTTCTTGCCTGTCGAGTCTGTTGATGAGGATAGGAATCACAGTCAGACCAGTTTCGATGACTCAGAGAGTGAGTGTCGTGCAGTGGATCTCAGCTCTTTGGGGGAGGAGGATTCAGAGGATCGGACGAGTGCATGGGTACTCAGTGGAACAGGGAGCCAGTGTCCGGACAACGATGAGAGAGAGCAGAGTCAGTCATGTCAGGAAGAGGCTGGGGTCAGCAACAGAGACTCACCTGACAGTAGTTGTGAGGCACCAAGCTCTCCCAGTCCTCAGACAGATGCTGATGGTCCCACAGGCAGTGACAGTTTAGTCGTAGCACCGGCAGTTGACGAAGATGACAATCAGACCAGCCAAGCGCAGACTCAACCAGATTCAATAGGCGTCGTCAGGACACGTGCTGGTAGATTTGTTAGAAAGGTTGACCGTCTGATAGAGTCCATGGTTCAGAAGCCATTCAGTGTTAGGCAGTTTGCCAGTTCTATTAGTAAGAGGTCACAGTCTCTCCTTACTCTGTTTTAGGAGGGTTGTTTTGTTTCTTTTCTGTTGTTTATTGAGTGTGAACATTGTAATACTGTAAATGACATGTTCATGTGTTTAGAGGAATACCATGGGACGTAGAGTAGGCCGGGAGGTACGGTGTACAAGGCACCGTTCTATTCGATGGAGGGGTTTGAGGCCTGATCAACCTCAGATTTCTCTGAACCTGTTCGTCAGGTAGCTTATGCAGCTGTATGTAAAGAATATGTTCTTTATGGAAGCCCGTGCCAGTTTTTATGAATGTTGGATGTCCCAATTGCCAATGTCTCAACCTGTCAGGTGCCACGTCAGACTTTTGGTGTCATTTAGGAGGGGTGAATGTAGCATACC
The DNA here is from genome assembly GCA_013358685.1 of Antennarius maculatus. NCBI lineage: Eukaryota > Metazoa > Chordata > Actinopteri > Lophiiformes > Antennariidae > Antennarius > Antennarius maculatus. The sequence goes on along the minus strand of CM023609.1, from coordinate 2,607,542 downwards.
GGAAAATTATTTCATTCCACCAAAAGCCCTCTGTTCATTATTTTTTATTTTTTTTATTAATATCCATTCCTTTGTTTAAACTAGTGTTTTGTATTTATTTTATTTTGAAGTTGTTTGAGAATATTAAGCTTTTCTTTTGGGATCTCTGTTACCTTCAACCCGTGATGTCACTTCCGGGGAGGCGTGCACTTTCCTCAGTCGCGTTCTGGCGATAACGGAGGAAGGTGAGTTAGTGAAGTGCTCCCGTGTTGTAGATGGAATAAAAAGTTGTACGAATGAAGATAGAGTGTTAGAAAGTAGAATTGGGTTTGATATTATTGAGTTTTTGTTATATTAAGTTTCGTTTTTGTCACAAGTGAAGTGTTTGGTTAATGTTTAAAGAATGTGTATTCCGCGGGAAAAATTCAGGGCAACCGCGGCAATTTTTTTCATGACATTTCCTGTGCTGCAGATTGCTGTGCTCTGTCCCGCTTTGTGTGCACAATTTGTGACCGTGTCACTTCATTTTGTGCAGGTATGTTGTTATTTCCTCATTTTCATGTAGTGTTATGAATGTGTTATGAATGTTTGATTGATTGTATTTTGTATTGTGTATTTTCCTTTTATTTATTGTTTTGTTGTTTACCGTGATTATTACAGTATTTGTAATAAGTGTATATCTTCCTTTATATTCACTCAGTCGCGTTCTGGCGATAACGGAGGAAGATTGCTGTGCTCTGTCCCGCTTTGTGTGCACAATTTGTGACCGTGTCACTTCATTTTGTGCAGAATAAATACGCCAGCTCGGCTCAAATCATCACGTCCAGAGTCCTTAATACACAACGCAGAGAGACATTCAATGGACAAGTTGGGCAAGACCGGCTACACTACATGATGTTTATGTTAAAAAACAACCAGTGCTACCAACAACAAGTACAATTATTTGTGTATTTATTTATTTTCTGCAGTATGAGAAATCACTCAGGAAACAAACAGCTGATGGATGTTCAGCTGTATCTGTGTTAGTAATAGATTTTCAGGTTGTGTAACAGTTTCACACTTCACTCCTGTTTCAACAATGCTCCAAAATTGAAGTTGAAATACATCAACCTGAAACCTGTGATGTGTTTGGCTCTGCATAAATTCATACAACGCTTTTACCTCAGTGGTTCTTTTCATCTCCCTTAATGTACCATTTAACGCAGGAGATCCAGTGTTTCCTGAAAACAAAGATTTATTCCAAATGTGTTTATTTTAGACTACTGAGAGATTGGGGATGTTTATCCATGCTGTGTGCATTTTGTTGTTTCGTCTACTCGCCTCAGATCACTTGATCTTTCCTTCCCACACAAGCTGCTCAGCTGATTCAAAGCTGATGTCCAAATCTGGACTTGCGAGCAGCATCAGTTTCAGGCCTTCAGGTGCCATCTGTGTGGACAGACACGGAGTCTGGACTGATTGTCGACAGCAGCGTTACTCCAGCCGTCATGAGTCTCGCTGCAAATGTCAAGTGACAAAAATGCAAACTGTAGGCAGCATAAAGAGGGACGACGCTTTAAAGAATGACTGTGTATAGATGTGAGAAACGCATAGTCGCAGTGTCACCAAGTTCATCCATAATTCAGTGTTTGTGTATTTGTCTTGTGTGTGTGTGTGTGTGTGTGTGTGTGTGTGTGTGTGTGTGTGTGTCTTCCAAAAGAAATGAGCCAAGGACAGGAGACATACGGAGGGAGACAGAGTGCAGTGGTGAGGACAACCTGGACGTGTTTCAAACAGTCACGCAGGACATATTTTATACATTTGACACTCCTGTCGGTTTGTCACACTTCGTGTTTGTGTGTATACTGTTGGTGCAGTTGTGTGTTTGTCCAAAGAGAGACAAATATTAAAGATGATTTCTGTCGCTCACAGACTGATTTTTTTTTTCTTTTTTTCCAGAGTGTGAAAGGAGGCATCATCTGTCTGCTCGGTTGAGCGTATGTTGTCATATTCTTGACTGCCGTGTCAATCATTCTCGGTGTGCTTGCTGACTATCACTGGAGGTCTGAAGTGATGATCTACATATCTGGACCCACTTGCTGTCAGATACAGTACATTAGACAGCAGCGTAACGCTCTGGAACACTATAGAGCATTTTTTTAATTAGCTCTTTCCTTGTATACGATTCCTCTACGCAGAACAAAAGCAGGTGCCCTGGAAGAACAGAAAGGAAAGTCCTTTTTTTCACAACTTCTATTCAAAGAATATCAATTATAATTGCTTCATTTAATCGAGAGTCTGTGTATTCAGACATATAAGCTTTTCACCCACATAAGCTGGAAACTGAATTATGTGTTCGATATGCCAATAATACATATCACTCTTCGTGACAGTTTATGCGGTTTAAGTGGCAGAGAATATGAAAAGCAAATGATAGAGAAACATATGAATAAAACATTGGCATTTGAGAAACATATAGATAGGGTGGATGTGTCTTATGTAAATATGCAAAACAAATATCATTCCAGGGTATATACATAAATGGAATCTCCTCTAAGACTAGCAAGGGAGAGGATATGCTTTGAGAATGGAAATCTCATTAGTCTGGTATCAAATAAAAGCAGTCATCTGGAGGGAATGGCACTGACACTGCAGTGAGGGAGCACAAGACACAGAGGGAGAGTGAAATTTGTCTTTGAAGTCAATGGTATTTACAGATAGAATTCAGAGGTTATTTCAAGCTGTTCTTGTCCTGAAAAGGCAGCGTGTGTTCCCTTACAAACATTGGCCTCGGGTTTATTTTTCTTCACCAAAAATAGAAATTATCCTGAAGAATCAACCAAGCTCTAGTCAATGCAACGTATTTCATTCATCGCACATTCATTTTCCACATGATTTTCACACCAGGTGCCGTATAAAATATCACCTACTAATGGGATGGTGACTTACAATGGCATCGCCTGCGACGCTCATTAAAATATAATGATTAAAGCATTGTTCCAAATGAGCGTTTAGCTAATAGCAACTCTTCTGTCATCAGATCCTTGTTTCCAGCTGCAACATCATTCATCTCAGCACCACAACGGTCCAGTCACTGGGGGATATGATCAAATAACATGCAAATTATTTTTTGACATCCAATTATAATTATGAATTGTATTTGCATGATGTAGATTTCTATTTAATTGTCTCGCAGTCTCATTTGCTACATGTCCCGCTTATGACAAAACCATCTGACAAATCGAGCTTAATGAGGTAAACCATGGCAATTAATCTGTACAAAAACATTTAGACAAGATGAGATCATGCAGATGAGCAGATTAGAAACAATAATTATGTCAGATCAAAGAAGTAATCATTGGAGAAATATCATTAGCTTTTTGGGTCATCTATTTTGAATTCATGTCATGAGGATGAAAAAGGAACTTCATTATTTACACTTATAAGACTAGTCCCTCCTGCACTCCAGTATATAAAAAAAATCCTGTTATTTTGTGTCCTTCAGTTTGAAATGAGGGTTTGAAAGCAGCAGTTTGTATTTTTATGCTTTCATATTCTGTTTTTTCTTCAATCTTTTATTTCACGTGCTGCGTGGTTTCAAATCTGAATCCATTCTATAACTCTAGAATGTAATTTAAGGAGGGACATTAGATTCCCTCTAAAGGAAAGATTATTGTTATTATTATTATCATCATCGTCATCATCATTATTATTATTATTATTATTATTATTATTATTATTATTATTATTATTAAAAACAAACAACAAAAAACATGGCGCTGTTGCTGCGGGACCTTTTTTTGCTCTTGTTTGATTATTGACATTAATAAATTATTCATTCCGCTGTAGTCCTGACACTAATCTAAATGTTGAGTGCATCTATTTTTATTATTAATCAAAAAAATCCCCACACATTGAAATTCTCCATCTATTTTTGAGATCAAGAGTGTATCATAATCACGGACATCGCCACGAGCAGCAGCCACATCATCCACTATGATATAAAAAAACATAAAATGAGGTGTGTTGTCACAGCATATGATAGATTCAGGGGGCAACACTGAATGTTGAACAAGGTGAGGCATGGAGGGGGCCCTTCTTGTCAGGGACCAGCCAGCATCCCCAGGCAATCTCTGTAGTCAGGAGATGGAAAGAGTACCGCTCCAATATCCATCATATGTCACCTGCAAACGGAGCATTGATAGAGAGGAGCTGCTGTCCCCCAACAACATGTGAGTCACTGCAGATTTCAGAGCTGTAGCACAATTTCCTGAGGAATAATGAGTTATTGGTTTGCAGAATAACTTGATCAGTTTTTCTCTTGCACGTAGTAATTACTTGAGCTACACATGAAGGAATTCTATATGTATGTGGAATATTTTGCCCTTTACTACCTAGAAAATGCAATTTGAATGTAACTGTAACATGTAGCATAGAATCATTACACAGTGACAATTCTGACAACCTGTGACAGCAGAGCAGATTCCTGAGTGAAGAGGAAATTTAGACAGAGAGATATTGAAGATTTTTATTTGTCATTATACAGATGATGCAATGTAATTGGTTGGTCCAGAGCCTCTGCGACCTGGGTGCGCCTCCACTAGGGGCCAACATGACCTAATATTTCTTAGAAGCATATTTTTCCTGATAATGGGGGGAAACCGGAGAACACCCATTCAGACACCGAGAGAACATGCAAACTCTTCCCAGAAGGGCCGTGTTGGAAATGCTGGGTTTGAACCCATGACCTTCTTGCTGTGAAGCAGCAGTACTAACCACTATGCCACCAGTGGCATAGCGTAACTTCTTCTTCTTCTTTTCCTTTTTGGCTTTTCCCTTCAGGGGTCGCCACAGCGAATCAACCGCCTCCATCTAACCCTGTCCTTTGCATCCTCTTCTCTCACACCAACTACCTTCATGTCCTCTTTCACTACATCCATAAACCTCCTCTTTGGTCTTCCTCTAGGCCTCCTGCCTGGCAGTTCAAAACTCAGCATCCTTCTACCAATATATTCACTATCTCTCCTCTGGACATGTCCAAACCATCTCAGTCTGGCCTCTCTGACTTTATCTCCAAAACCTCTAACATGTGCTGTCCCTCTGATGTAGGCATAGCGTAACTATGCAACTAAATAACTATGTAAAAAACAAAACACTCTGAAATAAATAAGATAAATAGCAAAAATAAACATGACCCATCAATTTACATACAGTATTTTACCTGCATCTGCCTGCATTGTTTGTTTCTTGTCAAATAAAATCCACCATCTTCAACAATCTAATTAACAGAACTGAACTAATAAATGCTCTCAAGTCTTTCTCTTTACCTACAGTGGACATCACTTTGTTTGCGACGGAGGAAACAGAATAAAGTTGAAGTAAATGAGCAAGAAGGAGATGATGACGATGAAGAATATGTAGTAGAAGATTTTTGATTTTTACAAACACGTCACAATTACGTTTAATCACTTCTAAGTATCACAAATTCAGTTTCACATATCTCAACAGGAAAGTCCTTAAAATAGATAAATCATAGAAAAATATAGAAAAATGAATCAGTGTTGTCACTTATTCAGTGCAACATCCATTCAAGCAAAACATCAGCAAATATGAGTTGAAAATATTTTGACATCATTTTTAACCGTCAAAATCTTTTGTAATTTTTTTTTTAAATGAAGTCTTATCTCAGTCAACATGTAATATTACAGGAAAATACTGAGGCTGCCTCTTTACCTGCTTTTTGTTCATGTTTGTTCATTGAGGTCACGTGATTTACTTGATTAGTTTCAACAGAAATAAAGGTCAAAAGCTGCCTCTTTTTCTGATTTCTTTTCTGTTATCCTCCGCTATAGATATATATTCTGACACTAAAAGTTTTACTGAACAAATTAAAAACATTGTTAAAAGAGGGTTGAGCACTGCAAGTCTCTTACGCTCACTAAAGACATTAAAAAGACAGCTGTGCTTTTCTTGGTTGGTATTACATCCAAGTGTGCAACACTTATAATAAACGGACTTCCAGGCGAGTTTCTTTATGTTCCTGTACATCCAATATACTGTAAAGCACAGAGATGTCTTCTTGATGTTTTGTTGACACAACCGTTCACCGCGCAGATAACCCTGATATTTTTGGAGTTAATCGCATCTTGGATTGCGTTGTTTCTTATGGCTGCCAAGCTATGTTGGGGGCCCCAGCGACGCATGACGCCCACGTGACCACGGAATGCGGAAGCTGCTGCGGCGCAGATTTTAAGGTTTTCTGACCAAACGGATGATGCTACACACATAAAATTTATTTTTTCTTTTATTTTTCATAATGATGAATAACATATATGTCACTTAAAATCAACTTTACTGTCCCTTTAATATGTATCCCACACTAGGTTTGTATAAAACACCCCGGTGTGAGTCCGGTCCATTTATTTTCAGCTTGCTGGTCCAGGTAGTGGGTGTTCTGTCACACAGTCCTTTCTTAGTGATTGTTTTGACAGTTTTTGTAAAGGATTTCATTATTAGCTGTGTGCAGGCAGTTTCTTACAGTTTTTTCGATAAGAGGACCATTCAGCTCTTCAAACTGAAGAAAATAGTGAACCTCGTTGAAACGATCTCTCTGGTCAGGTTGGGTCCCTTAGCTGTGATCCTTGAGGAGGTTTCTTTCCCTCCTAGAGAGTCTCTACCTTCGATGTTCCAGCACCTTTTGAGCGATCAGTATGGACTTGATGCCCAGTAGAGAGTTCTGCTGCCCAGGATGACGATCTGATTTTGATGAAGTAGTTGCTGATACGGCTCCGTTTCACCGCGAAGGGTTGCCGATCCTGTGCAGCTGGCAATATAGGCTGCCCTTTTCCCTACCTTGCATTCCTTGATGGTTTAGATTTTGGAGTAGATTCATACAAAGCACATTTGTTTTTACTATTTTAATCTCCATAGGGAAATTATTTTCCCACTCTTTAAAAAAAAACTGGGGGCGGTGCTGAGAGCATGCGGTCTTTGAACATGTGACAGGCCAGTAGGTGCGACCACTCGCTGCTATAAGTTTGTTGTGTGTTGCGATTCACAGAGATATGAAGGAACCAGTCTAGGATGCCAAAAACACAAAGGTACCACAAAGACTACACACCAAACTGGATACCTGACACAGTCCATGCTGGAGTGCTGAGGCTCAGCAGCAGGTGAGAAGGACAAGGAAAAAGTTGCACTGCTTCAGTATGTGGAATATAATGTAGATGGCAAAAAAAAAAACCCAGATCAAATCATATAATTACCCATCAGAGGACAGTTTCCAGTGTGGGAAGAGAACCAGAGATTAAAGCAGTTGGTGAGAATTGCATCGATCATGGCTATGTACAAAGCAAGACAGTTGGTCTACAGCTGCAGCACAGATATGATGTACTCACGTTCATACATTTATTTTTTATCAAAACAAACTTTTAAATATCAATTTGAATAATTTTTACCCATTTCTCCACAGAAAAAATTAATACTCCACAGGTTAAAAGGGATTTTCATTTCAGCCAAATAATCAAATGTGGTACGGCTAGATTTCCCCTGTGAGTTGGGCAATAAGTGACTCATTTCCTGCATAAAAAAGACACATAAAAATCAACCACTGTACTCACTTAGTTTATACCAAGAATGACAAAAAAAAGGGGGAGGTGGGGGGGGATAAAAGCATGTCAAGCGCGGAAATGATGCTCAAGGTTGAAGTTGTCAATAGAGTCACAGCATTGTTAGGCAGAGGGGGAAGAGGAGCCAGCCAGAAATAGCATGGAGTCCAAACCATTGTCATGAAAGTCATCTCCATTTCCCATGGGTCACAGAGGGAGATAGAGATCTGAGAGGCGGTGCCTTGATAAAGATCACAGATTGACTGCGAAGCCTTCCCCAGGATTTAATTGAAGTCAAACCAAGTCACAACAACTTAGATCTAAAAGATGACCCAAGCAACACTCAAAAATTTCATTCCCTATTTTTAGTACTATGCCCCCATGTCACACTTTTATTTCTTAAATAAATGACATAGAATATGTCCATGAAATTAGTATGAATATCAACCAGGACTCCCCTGCAGCTGCAGTGCCCTGATTGATCTGCTTCACTAGTGATGACTGGAAACTCAGGTGCTTTAATGATAAATGTTTGGTGCTGACCTTTGTTGTTCTGGATGTGTGAGCACATAAAATGTACATAAAGGGACATTTGTGATTTGATATTAAACTTCCTCAGTTTTGGACAAACACTACATTGAAGTTGCTAAAATCTTGCAGCAGAGGCTAAGATTAGATAGAACTCTTATTCCTGCCAAAATAATGCACCAGCTTCTTGTTTTACTGCTTTGATATCATTTCAGAGTCATCATCAATATGACTGACTTGACCTTAAATTGAAAGATCTGAATTGGCCGGTTTCAAATTGCCCATAGTTGTGAGTGTGTGCGTAAGTAATGTCTGTCTACATGTGGCTCCGCGGTATGCTGGAATCGTGTCCGTAGTGTCCCTTCCGTCACGCCCCCAGTCAGCTGGGATAGGTTACAGAACCTCACGACTCGTGACAGCGGAAGAAGCGGGTATAGAAAATGGATGGATGGATGGACCTGGAATCAGACAGCATTATCAGACAAAGACTGGTGCATCTGCCACTCAAGAAAAAACTCAAATACATTCATAGCAGGGATTATGCAGGTTTCACTGACAATCACTGAAGTGACAATTACTGAATAATGATGAATGGTGGTAAATCTAGCACAAGTGCAGGTGAATCATAGGCAATCATACTTGCACAGGAATATCTAAAGCAGTGCTTCACAGGTGTTTCAAAAGCCGACACCTGTTAATCGAGAGTTATTATGAGCTGTGGCCTTGATGGCAGTGACTGTCTGTTGTCAGCACTCTTCGCTGAATATAACTGCAAAATTTAGCAGGGTTTTTAATATACTGATTTAAATGTTCACTTCTCTCTTTTTTTTTTCCATCTGTGTGCATACGATTACAACATAAGATGTGAATATACAATACCAACAGGGTTAATACAACTCTAAAGGAATATACCTAATCATTTGGTAATCTAAATTCTCTACTCCTCACAGCTTTTTGGTAATTTGTCAAGTATCTTATGCATTTAAAATAAAATTTGAAAAATAAATGCAAACTTTAAAAAAAACTCAGCAAAAAAACTTTCTGACTGCAGCATTTATCCAGGACCTCTCCAAAATTCAATGGGATCTTCACAGCCACATGCCCAACTTTCTCAAGTTTTGTAAAAAGTTATTTTTGTATAATCCTGTTAAAGAACAAACCAAATTGATCACTGAATGTCTTTGGTAACAATTGTCTGTTTTATTGGAAAATTGTCCAATAAAACATCCCTTTACATCCTCTATCCCACGATCCTAGCACTTCCCGTCTGGAAATGCTTTCATTTTAAATTTCATGTCCTATGAAAATGCAAACAAAAAACTCATTTTGACATTTTCTCCCCGCAGAGTCGTAGAACACTTTCAATTGTACAGCCACATTCACGTGTGGGAGGATCTTCATACTTTATTTAGTGACATGGTCTTTGAATCAAGAAAGCAAAGGTTATGATGTTAGTAATGTTTTGGTGTTAGTTATGTCTCTTGGCACTACCCTGCTTTGTATTTAAAATGCTTTCTATATTTCAAGGTTCAATGCAAGATTTATAATTATTTATACTATTATTAAATTATTATTATTATTATTGTTGTTATTATTATTATTGTCATTATTATTATAGCAAAACATAAAGTTTTATTTTTATAAATTTGTAAGTAATGGTCAGATAGTGTTACACTGTCTGTGTTGGCATGTTTTTAATCTGAGGTGCTCTATTTGTTTTTCTGGCCTATGTCACTGATGCTGGACAAATCTTCAGTGATGTTAATGGAATTGTTGGTTGGTTCGTCTTTCAATATACACCGTCACCCAGATGACCCAGGGGGGGACCCATCTTGAGGCAAGTTGGCAAATCTAGCTACCGTATACTGCCCCCATGGATCTCCTCTCTTGAGTCATACCTGTCTTGAGGCCAACTCTGTCGCTTCAGTGCACTTGAGGATGGCTGTCATCTTCCTCACACCCCAATGCCTAATAGACTGTAGGCTCTGGACAGGGATCAAGCTGTGAAGCCCCTTCATTCTACCCCTACTGGGAGACACCTTGCTCGCCATCCAGTCCATCGCCAGTCTCTTCCAGGCAGTCTTCCCAAGGGACTGTGAGCTTCACCAGAAACCCTTGTTTGGTGGACTCAAACCAGACATTGACATCTTGTCTTACGGAGGTGGTGACTATGAAGTTGGAGAGTTGCCACTCTAGTTCCACCAACAGCTCCCAGTCCTCCACTTTGGCCAGCAGATGTTCTTGCAGGTAGTCTTGGTTACTCTCCAGCTCTGATGAAGGCGATAGCTTGCTTGGAGGGACTAGCCCACTAGAATCCAGTACTGGCTTCAGTATGACCAAAATAGCCTTCATCATTTGGTCATACCTTCCCTCTCTAGTACCTTTGAGCAAAAACTCAGAATGTTCTCTAGGTGGGCGTGCTGGTGAATCCACTGTGTCCTAAATGTGAAGGTTTGATGGGCCGGGAAAGATATTGCATACGGCCTGCATAACAAATTTGATTTAATTTGGCTCTGTCATCCACAGCTCCACCCATGTCATCCTCCTCTCGATCAAATTCTCCCATTGTGACCAAGCTGCCTGTTGCCTCATTCCTACTGTCCTGCAGGTTTCTTCCTCCTTGACAGCTACTCTCACCTCCTCCTGAAGTAAGAAGCCTTCTTTAATTTGCTGTGGTTAGTTGTAAAGGAGCCCGGTCCAGTCTGACCTCCTGTTACTATTCCAACCAGCCTGTTTTGCCTGTGCTTGTTGAACAGCCTTGCTCAGCCTTCCACTTCTGAGTAATTATCATTTCAATCCCAGCAGCAGTCAGTTATGGATCACTTGAGTCCCTGTAAAGCAACACTTCATTAGGTTTCATTACCTTGAACTCCTGTTCCAAGGACTTGAGCAGCAGTTGCATATAGTTGTGGTGCCCATAGATATGATGCTACTTAGCCTTTTTGGTAGCTCCAGCCATCTTCTGAAGTGGCTGTTGACCTTCCTTTTTAGGTTTCCACGGTCCAGATTGGCACTTTATGAGGAATGACCACTGGATCCTGAGGAGAATATGGCCAAACCTTTAACTTCCCTGGTAATCCAGACCTGTACATTGACTTCAGCCATCTTTCCTGCTCAGGACAGATGGATGGATTGCGGAGATGACTGTGGAGATGACTGGATGGATGCGGAGTCCATCATTGTGCTGTCAAATACAATGCTTTAGTTCTTGACAAGCCTTTCCTCTTTTCACCACACTCACTTCCTGTGTATTTCAATACAGCGTCCAACGAGCTCCTTCTTTGCTTTACCTTGTCTGTCTGATGTGACGGTACATAATGTCACATGTCTATATTCATTGGAGTTGCTACATCACCTTATGTACAGCATCTTTAATTTGCGAATTCCAGTATGCCGGACAGCATCTTTTAAATAATGTTTAGCAGCTGTTATCTTGTATACATACATATCCATCTGTTATTCTAATGTGGTCCGTCTATGCCAAGGCTTGACTCTGTCTTTGATCTCTCCTTCATCCATCAATATTGCCATATGAAGCAATTCCTGGCGGCCTTTTAGGTACTTATCACTGCTGTCATGTATTCAGTCCCTAATCTTAATTATCTACTGTAAGCAGCTGGAGTCAGCTTGGACAGATGCAGCTCAGGATCAAGTGCATCCTTACGATGGGGCGAAGCTCTTGTTGCCTCTGATCTGAGCTGTCGGGGTGGGACAAGGAGTCAGTGATTGATGCATCTCCCAGAGTGGTGGATTGTTCCGCTGAGTTGCCTCATGCACCAATAATGACACATGATGGAAACCCCTGTCACCGAGCCATGATAGGAAATGAAGACGGATAGTGTCTTGGATGGGAAGTGTTTTTATCGAGCAGGAAGTTAAGAACATTTTTGTAGTAATAATCTTGCAAAATAACTGCTTGCAGTGCAACAGTCCGAAGTCCCAGCAACATAAATTTGTAGGAGGTAACAAGTCAAACATGTTTTGATTAATTGTATTATTTTATGCTTGTTTTTCTCAGATACGATCATATTCCTGGTGTTCATGTTTGTGCTCTTGCTGCCGAAAAAATCCAGTATTTTTGTGTAACTTTGAACATTTTTTTTAAATCACTTTAAAAAACCATGACAAGAGTACATAAAGGTTGGTGGTTTGAGGATTGGTAGGCCTGCCTCATGTTTAATATGCCTTTCACAAACATGTTTTTATATGCACAGGATTAACAATGTTTTTCATCATTAACGGATTACTCTCCAATCTGCTTTACAGGCTTTTCACCGTCACAAACATGTCTACCCATTATAAAAGCCCTGGAGCCCGAGGTGCTAATCATCATGCGGGGAAACTCCTGCACAAACCGCATCTCACATCCAAGGGAGAGGACAAGATTCATTCAAACGTTTTATATTTCTATCTGTTTTGTCTTTGTCTTATCCTTGTAGTTGACACATTTGGATGGGAATTTGTCTCGGGCTTAGACAGGCGATTTTGGTGAAATGAAACACCGTGTCGCTACAGCTCACTGACTAAAGCCGTGAGCAGAGAGTATGAACAGTCTGGCCTTGTCGTGGTTAACAGTGCTAGCGTCCTCCTCCTTCCGCTAGTGTAAAGCTTTGGTCTCTTCACTTGAGATCTGCGATTTTAATTTGTCAAAACTGTTTACCAGCAGGCCTCCAAGGCTATTACTGGTGTGTCATGAGGGGGAGAAGATAGGTCATGAAAAGCATACAAATGGCAGATGAAAAAAAAAGATGCTCAGATGGGGAAAAGGGCTGGATGGATGGGGAAGATGGATCTTTAATCCAAAAGGAGGCAGGTGATGATTTATCATTCCATCTTTTCCTGAGAATCAATTATACAAAAATGATAATCAGGGACATTATGAATTTTGTAAGTTGATATGAATAATTCAGATATTTATTGGGCATGGGTAGACATCTCAAACATGTTTGTCCTTAGAACAATGTATAACCTATACAAGCAACTGAGATGATGTCTAATTATCCTCCTCTCTGTCTCACATGCATGCACGGAGGTGCGCACACACACACACACACACACACACACACACACACACACACACACACACACACACTCATTTATCTTCAGGGCGATGATTCACCAACAATAAAACGGCTGACCATCTATCCTCACATGCTTTGAACTAAATCCAGATATAACACATGACTCCAAAAAAAAAATGGAGAGGTGCTGTTATTTGGAGAGTGTACAGTGTGTTAAGGAAGAAGAGAGCAGCAGTGGAAGAGAAGGTGAGGGATAACTGTCAGTGGCCAGAGAAATAATGAGGCCACACAGACACGGCAATGACAAGGACACGTCTGGCTGACTGTCGTCATTTAAGTCCCACAGAGCGGACCACCACACAGTCAACAAGCATTAATGTCACGCTGGCCCATCATGGGGAATTAATTACACACCTGTTAATGACAGACCACTGGAACGCTTTCCTCTAATGTCCATCTGGACGCAATACCTGATCACATGATGTTATAGTTGCTGTTTCTTTCCATAATCAAAACGCACACCATGGTACCTGTGATCACACTAACTACCTCAGCAGATTTCATTTAGTGACATAGTTGCATGAAAGCTACCGTTTTCTGCATGGATGGATGCCCAGATAGAAAACGTAAGTCTTAACACAAACAGTAAACGCTCATCCAAGTAACTACATATTTATAATTTTAGTCAATCTATTTTATTCATTCGTTTATTCATATTTTTTGTAGTATTCAAACTGTAAGAAAATGTAAAGACGCCCTCCAGAATGAACAAGATCAGGAATCACAACTGGTATGGCAATGCAACTTGCATTGAAGTAAATAGACACATATTAGCTACTAAATGCTTTCATCAACAAAAATTTGAACTAAAATTGTCTTTATGTGGTGAAGCCAGGTGCACTTCTAGGATCAGGCTTTTTTGAGATTAAATTTTATTGGAGCCATGGCTGAGTGCGGCAGAGTACAACACACTCTTACAACAATATTCAGCTACATCAACTCAATTTACTCTTTCATCATATGTACAGTGGTACCTCTACTTACGAAATTATTGGTTCTGGGAGAAATTACGTAAGTAGAAAATTTCGTAAGTAGAGATGCGTTTTCCATGCAAATGCCCTAATCCGTTTCAAGCCCCCCAAAATTCAGACATAAATGTTCAAATTCAACATAAATGTTTTATAAAGCATAAAAATGTATCAAAACATGTAACAAATACATGTTACGATTAGATTATTACACAATAAATGAGAGTTGTGCGTAATGTAAAAAACAAAGAATAAAGAATAATAATGACGGTCATTTACCTTTTAACTGCTGTCCTCATTGTTTTTTACCCTCTTTGGTTCATGCGCTCCTGCCTCACCATGAACAACAGAGTGAATTCCAGTCCTCCTTCTGAACTTCTCCAACCACCCACGCCATGACTTAAACTCCTTAAACTTCCTTTAGTTTTAATAACGTGGTGATTGTAGATGCATTACGGCCATATTCTTTGGAGAGATCAACCAAACGCATCCCTTTTTCATGCTTTTCTATGATCTCTTGCTTTGTTTGTACGGACAAAAAAACTCTTTTCTTCATCTTTTCTTTTCCTCTTTTCTCCATCACTTTCTTGGGGTCCATAGTGAATACTCTAAAAGTTAATATATTTACGTAAAACTATCAGAACACGTCATGGGTCGAGAGCCGAATGACGAGGACGCTGCATAGACACCTATCTAACTACACACAGAGGTCCCTCTTAGCCAATGGGATGCCAGGATGCTAGGTAATAGCCAATGACAGAGCAGCTATAAGAATGTTGTGTTCAGGAACCTTTGGGAGCTGCGAGTAGCAGCCCATACCTTTCATAACTCGAAAGTTTTTCGTAACTAGAGGCAATATTTTCTTGCTGAGGCGTTTCGTAAGTAAAACATTTCGTATGTAGCGACATTCGTAAGTAGAGGTACCACTGTATCATTATTTTAAAACTGTACACATTACAGAAAGCTAGTCCCAATCTTTAGGCTGATAAGAGGAACTAGGCAGTCAGAGACTGCAACATTCCGTGACACCCCTGAATTGAAAATTTTACCCTGACTCAGACCCTGACTCAGACCATACAGTAGATCAAAGCTAGTGCTTTGATCCATGGTTTTACTCACACAAGCCTTCTCCCTTGTCTTTCTATCTTATCAGGTTCCTGAGTGTACAAAAGTTGAAATTTGACTTTGACCTAGTTTTCTCAAGGTCAAGGTTATCATCTCATTTTCATCCCCTTTGCCATCTGAGTAATGTGCTTTTTCTTTCATCTTTCTATCTGTAACGGTTGTGAAGATATGTGGTGGACGGACGGATGGACAAACACATGAACACTGACATCCGCTTCGCAGGATGTAATTAAAATTAGATGAGGCAAAGACCACAGACCAATGGGTGGAGATTAATTTATTATATAAAGCTAAACTGGAATCAGACACACAAAACAACACAGTATGGCATACGCATAGACACAGCAGTGTTAAGTACTTAATAAAGTGTGTATTAAGTTGTGAAGTATTGAGCCTATGTCATGTAATGCTATTTGTATTTCAAATTTATATTCTGATTGAATGAATTATTTTGATATCCTCTGTTTCTTACTTGTTATTTTAGTTTGAAGGCTTTTTTCTATAAGATCTGTTCAGATTTATGTCTACTCTCTCTTTTCTTTTTGAAGGTCTAGTGTGTGTGACTAATGTTTGAAAGTATTTATCGAAGACACTGCAGCCAATTCTTGACACCAACATTCACTAATTCCATTAAGCATAAAGCAGCACTTTTTCTAGATGAGTACTCTATCTCTCTAAAACTCTGGAACCATTTTGGTTTGGTTGGTTGGTTGGTTTTTATTGTGAATTAAACTGATCTTGTGGATATTGAGAAGCTTTCAACTTGTCAGGACCTGTGTCTGTCTTCTCTAAATCTGGATAAACATCTTCAGATCCTGTTGTTCTGACTTGGTGAGGATGATTATCGGAGGAACGAGAGGTGGATGGAGCATGGCTTTCGAGGTCGAGAAGAATTTGTGTGCATCTGTGGCACTATTGATCTCATTATTTTAAAACAACAATTTTGCAGCAGTGATGGTGGAAGAGGAGGGAGTGAAAGAGGACAGAGATGTAGTGAAAGAGGACATGAAGGTAGTTGGTGTGAGAGAAGAAGATGCAGACGACAGGGTTAGATGGAATCAACTGATTCACTGTGGTGACCCCTGAAGGGAAAAGCCGAAAGAAAAGAAGAGGAGATTGTGGAAGAGGAGGGAGAGAGTAGAGACTGGTAAGATCTTCAAGATCTTCTGCACCATTTTTGTACCATGTCTACTTTGCTGCTCTGATATCATGACAGAGCATTTTGATTGTATCACCCAGCGATGAGTGTACCTGATCAAACCAAGAAGGACGAGCTGAAAGAGGACACAAATCTAGGAATAATCTCTGAGTAAAAAATATTGAATCAGTTGCATCATTAACCTAGAAAGTGCAGAAAGCTCTGAAAGAGGAGAAAGTGGAGGATACCAGCAGCGAGAAGTGGATGGCAGATAGTTTGCAGTGATTGCAACAAAGGGAGACCATGAGGCAGCAGGCGGATGTTCAGAGAACCTCACATTGAATTGAATGAAAAAGAGGTCTGAGAGATCCATATGGGTAACTGTGAGGAGCAGCTTCGAGCAACAATCAAGAGATCAAGCCTTTTGCCGGCTCTGTGAGTCTTGGAGTGGGAATCTGTGATAGGTCAAATGGTCGAATCAAAGATAGGAAGTTGGGTACGTTCACGTTTCTAAGTGGCTGTTCTAATCCCCCAGGACAAGCAAGGGACACTTGTGCTCAGGGATGGATGACAGCAGAGTGGAAAGCTCTGTAGCAAACTTTCCTTGGTGGACTGTCTAACATCCACATGAATCTAAACCATAGTGGTCACCAGCATATAATGATTCAGAGTTCATTTCCATGTGTTTTCAAGGAACAAATTAGTTCCTCTACTGCATCCTGACGTTTAAAATACTGTGTACTTGTCAGAGTCAGGTGGCAGTTTTAAGAGTCTCAGTGAGAGCAAGGATGCCTAGATAGATAGATGGATGGATGGATGGATGGATGGATGGATGGATAGATAGATGGGGGCGGCAGTGGCTCAGCGGTAGAGCAGATGTCTCGTAGACGGATCGCCCCAGCCATCGGCGGATCAAGTCCCGCTCCCGCCATGATGTCACCAGGAGTGTGAGCTGACAGTGGGAGGTGTCAGCTCACCTCCCAGCCACTGCCGAGGCGCCCTCGAGCAAGGCGCCGTCCCCCCTACAAGCTGCTCAAATTGGGGCGCGTTCTGAAGCCGCTGCCCATCACTCTGCCTCCCTGATGTGTGTAGTTTGAAGTGATTGTACTAACTGCATGCTTACAGGCCCCCTTGTGTGCTGTGTTCAGGGGGCCTGCATACTTGTCAACTAACCGAGTGACTTTGTAATTTCCCCTTGTGGGATCAATAAAGTATACTTCTTCTTCTTCTTCTTCTAGATAGATAGATAGATAGATAGATAGATAGATTAGCCAGCCAGCCTAAGCAGAGGTGGTTAATGTAAGCAGAGACAACGTTAGCTATGTTAAGTTACAATTGAAAGTTCCACAGGCTAACGGAAAATGGATATGGTGTGAGAGATTTTTGCTTGAGTGGCCGGAGATTTGTGAGATTGCCCCGCCTTTGAGAGTGTCGAACCCTTTTGAGTGCGCAGAGGATAGCAGAGATGTGGTGCTGACACATAGTCTCATGAAATAACACAAATGAACCTATTTATTCCACCCTGTTCGGTTAGATTTGCTTCGGTTGATTTGCAAAAGTACACTTCTACAAATCAACCTATTGGTCAAACCCAATATGTATTCACTCAAGGAGGGCTAAAGTGAGGACTGACGCTTCAGCAGAATACCCTTGGAATACATAGTACCCTGATTAATACAGTTGATGTCAAGTGAGTAGACAACTAATTGATTCAGATTTGATTTGATTTGATCAAGGCACACAATGTTTGGGTGTTAATTTCACACATGTTTCACGTTTTAGGATAATTACATAACTGAGTTATATTAAAACATAGAAGAATATTTTGCCATCTACCATGGATTTCTGTTTGAATATATTCTATACATTTTGCAAGAGCTGACCAACCAGAAGCCTCTCGATTTAGGGACTGCTGTTTTGAGGGGGTTTCAGTAAGAGAGTTCAGCAATGACATGCTAGCTTTAATTAGATGGGAGCAGCAGCAGCAAAGATCGCTTGATCCAGTGCTCCAGCAGACAACCCCAGCCTGGTAATCAGGTCACGCAGATTGATATGATAATCCCAGAGGCGCAGCATGAAAGGAAAGGCTAACTCTGCAGTGGAGTGGTGCAAGCCACGAATGTGAAGGGGAGCAATCCCTCTGAAGTCACAATCCTTCTCAGGCCTTAAAAGACAAGTTGAGACCTAAGGAGGGAGAGGAAGAGGAGGATGGAGGGACAGATAGGTGGAGAGAAGAAAAGGACAAAAATGTTTCCAATAGTAGAGATCAAATCTTAGAAGCTGTGGAATGTCACTTAGCAACAGGAAAAGCACAGAAATGAGACAGACCTAACCCGAATTTAAATTGTGACACAAAACTGTGCAGGATTACAGCATCATAAGAGTCAAAGTGGTCTGATCTTTAATCAGACTACTCTGACCAAAAGCAAAACAAGTACAGAATACTGCTTCATGATGGCAGCACTGCTATTTGCAGCAAACAACAATATAACAAAAGTTTAAAATATATTTCAAAAGGCTGTTATAATTAAAGATTTATCATTGGCCTTCATTCATTTTCTCCCTTTTATAGCAATATAAAACATCTTCTCTGTCCACATCCCATTATGATTCAGTGTGTCCTTGATCAAGAGGTGGATGGCTGATGGTTTGCAGACAATTTTGAGATCTATGTTGATAGAAATGCTTTCCCTCCTTGAGAATTTTTTATTGAAAAATTTGTGGACAATGGTGAATGAATTCCTGAGGATTACACAGGACAGTACAGAGGAAACATGATCAGACTCCAGAACACTACAGACCAATGAATTGAATAAAATGCAAAGCAGAGTAGATTAAATTAGATGTGTCTCTTGTGGATGTGAGTCTTTCGACATTCTTTATTCATTTTTTAACGATAGATAGAAACCATAGTGTCATGGTTGTGTTTAGAAACTATAGCATAGACATTGGAGGCTAAATAAAAAACTTAAAGCTATAAGATATGACATATATGAACACCACATTCTACAGAATGCCAACTTATTTATGTGATCTATCGGGGAGATGCTGCGCAGCTATGATCCTGATATATACCTCTTCTTCACACCAGGAAACCATATCAGAAACATCCTGGGCGGCTGCAGTCATGTAGGAGGTCAGACAACAGTCACTCATCACAAATGCACTTTTCCTGACATTTACAACCATGTGCCATTACCAAAAAGGCCTTGACATTCCTACAATGACATTTAGGCTATGAGTGAGATTACTATATCAACATTACACGCTCCAAATGGAGACCAATATTTCCCCTTTCTTTATGGAAATGCTAAGAAAATTGAGTGGACGTGAAATGGGTGGCAGAAATGAAATATGAAAGAACACAAGTATTATTTTTCATTTTTTCTTTTCCAAAGTTAAAAATTGCATGGAGGGATCTTTGAGATATTCCAATTAAATGTGGAGTTCAATTCTGGTTCAAATTCAAGCTATATAAGCAAACATTTTTCTCCATAGGAAGCTAACAGATGAGACTCTGCAGAAACTTGGAACAATCATTTCAAATGATTTCTTAGATTTTTAGTAAGGTCTAATGTGCTCTAATCATTTCAATTTTATATTACAAACATTCCTGTGGCCTCTTCAATAGTTTGAACTGCTTATTTGGTATCTGGTGTGGATGTTTTCCTTAAACAACAGCTGGACCAGTTTTAGTAACAGAGGTTACACTGAATCACATGAAATGTTTGCCAAACTTAATAAATGCCTAAAAACCTTGGCTATAAACCAAAATAATAACATGGAAAAGACTAAATTAGGCACAAATACAAGATTTTGCCTTGACACTGATTTCAGCAACTTGAGAACTGAGTTTTGATCAGTTTCTGGTAGAGTTGTTTTTGTAAGGGATTGTTCGAGTCTGGACCCCAAGGAACAGTTTTATTGCTCAAAAAAAAAACCCAAAAGCAACAGAGCAAAACAATATCATAAATTCACCAACGCTGAAAAGGACAGAAAGCTGAAAGACAACTACGAACAGCAGCGTCGCTGAAACAGGACAGAATTATCTGGCACCCTCTTAGGAGAGGACCAGGTCTTTTGAAAGGAGGCTGATAGGCAGAGTGGTAACTGGTGTGCCTTGTCAGCCACTGGGCGCCAGTCACACCCCCTGCCACAGCCCGACTTGACAGGAGAAAACGAGCTTGACACAAAAACAGACCCGCCAAGAATACAAAAACAGAACCATGACAGTACCCCCACCCTCAGCGGACACTTCCTGGCGGCCCACAAGGCTTGTCAGGGAAACGAACGTAAAAGTCTCCCAGGAGATCATCGTCCAAAATAATGGAGCGAGAGATCCATAAGCGTTCCTCTGGACCACACCCCTCCCAATCCACCAAGTACTGAAACCCATTACCCCGTCTCCATACACCCAACAGTTGCCAGACAGTGAAAGCAGGGTGCTCATCACTGATATGAGAGAGTGGAGGGGGTTTGGCCGGACAGCACAGAGGGCTAGAGGAAACTGACTTGAGAAGCGACACATGAAAAGCCGGGTGGAAATTCAGAGTGGGAGGTAGTTTCAGTCTAACTACACTGCGGTTAATGACCCATTTAATTACATATGGGCCAATGCAGCTGGGAGCCAGTTTCTTGGATTCCACCTGAAGTTGAAGGTCTCGAGAGGACAGCCAAACCTTCTGCCCGGGCTGGTAATCAAGAGCTGGTGTGTGGCAACTGTCTGCCAACCTTTGATTTTGAGCAGCTGTGTGGGTGAGAGCTACCGACAAGCACACTGGAGTTGCCCCTGTACCGATGGTACTGCCACGTCGGTCTCCTGAACTGGGAAAAGTGGGGGCTGAAAACCATTAGAGGCCATGAAGGGGGACATACCGGTGGCGCAACAAACCAGGGAGTTGTGGGCATACTCCACCCAGGGAAGATGGATCAAGTATGCTCACCCAGGAACCAGGGCTCTGAGAGGCCACACAACAAAGAGCCGCCTCCAGGTCCTGATTCGCCCACTCTGTTTGGCCGTTGGTCTGTGGGTGGTAACCGGATGACAAGCTGGCCAACGCTCCAAATGCCACGCAGAAAGCCTCTCAAACCTGGGAGGAGAACTGTGGACCTCTGTCAGAAATAATGTCTTGGGGAATGCCATGTAACATAAAAACATGCTGGATAAGCAGAGTAGCATTCTCTAAAGCAGAAGTTAATTTAGGCAGAAGAATAGGATACACAATCTTGGAAAAGCTGTCAGCAATACTTAATATGGTCGTATTTCCCTCTGATGGAGGCAAGCCAGTGACGAAATCCACCACTATGTATGACCAAGGTCAATGGGGAATAGGCAGAGGGCAAAGTAGGCCAGCAGGAGTACAGTGAGAGGCCTTATTGTGGGCACAGACAGGACAGGTGGAAACATACTCCTTAATGTCCACAACCATTGATGGCCACTAGAGGCGCTGTAGGAGGGCCAGAGTCCGATGAAATCTCGGATGGCATGCAACCTTTGAGTTTTGTCCCCATTGGAGTACAGGAGTTCGGATAGGTGTCTGTACGAATAGCCAATCTGGTGGACACCTCTTGTAGTGAAAGTGTTTTATTCCAGCACAAATTGAAATAAAAACGCAGGAAAAATGGAGAATGGTTTACAGCTAAAACAGGAATTCTTTAATTGACTCTCAGCTCATCAGTACAGATCAATCCGGAAAGAGCCACCAAACTCATCTCCCATGACACTTTTTATACCTCACAGGTCCACATTCGTGTGTACGTGTGTGGATGTGCGTGTCTTTTCTTGGGAAAATAAGAATCATTGGATTTCCAGGCAAACACTCAAAACCTTCTGGCACAACAAGTGTCACTTCGACCTCATCCTGTATTTCAGGCTTTACACAAAATAGTTCTTCACTGCCAAAACTGACCTGTCCCCTGGATTTGTCTAACTATTTTACAAGCATACATTATTTGCTTCTAAACTCTCAGGTGTCCTCTTGCGCCGCCTGAACCAGTCTCTCAATGGCCCACCTGGCCTCTCCCACCACACAGGAAAAGGGCGGGACAGTTTCCTCAAAAGAATCCTCTCCTGAAGGTGCAAAATGATGTAACAGTACATCAGGTTTGATATTCCGAGACCCTGGCCAGTAGGTGAGGGTAAAATTGAAGTAGCCGAGGAACAGGGCAGACTGGGCCTGACGAGAGTTGAATCTGCAAGTGGAACGGAGGTAGGATACATTTTTATGGTCAGTCCATACCACAAATGGGTGTGAAGAGCCCTCCAACCAGTGCCTCTACTCCTGAAGGGCTAAGACCACCACCAGCAGCTCCCGGTTCCCCACATGGTATGACTAAGTACTCAAAGTGACCCAAAGGAGTGTTAAACACAGTCTTCCACTCGTCCTCCTCCCTGATCGCTTGGTGGAGGTGCCAAAAGCCGAATCATTGAGGTGAAGGGGATTCTTGTTCTTAATTGTAATGTCGTTCAGGCCCCTATAATCAATACAGGGCCAAAGAGTCTTGTCCTTCTCCCCATTGGTGACGATGAGGGACGAATGAGTCCTGCAGCAAGTGCGTCAGCAACATAGGCGTCCATGACCTCTCTTTCCGGTCTGAATAGGTTACACAGCTTACTCGAAGGATAAGGGTCACCAGGGAGCAAGTCTATCGCGCAATTATAAGATCTGTGAGGAAGGAGAGATGTGGCGGGATCTTTGCTAAAAACCTCCTGGAGTTCATGGTACTCAAAGGGAACAGAAGTGAGATCCAATGGGGAGGGCAGAATTGATGTGGAAGTGACGGATACAGGAATGGCAGAATGCAAACAATGTGAGTGGCAGAACACACTCCAGTTGGTGATGGCAAAGGAAGACCAGTCTGTGTGGACCGTGGAGCTTTAACCAGGGGAGACCTAACACAAATGGGGCACTTGGGGAAGAAATAATGTACAGGGAAATTACCTCGTGATGGTTAATTTTTTAATTCAATTTTTATTTACATATTTATTTATTTATTTTTACCAGAGAGCAGCAAGGACAAATGAGCTGTACGATGAGTGACGCGTGCAAGAAGCCCCCCATCGAGAGCAAACACATCCTTGGGTTTACTAAGGGGCTCAGAAGTTTGGACTAAAGATAAAATCATACTCGATAAAGCTTTCATCCGAACCACAATTCACTAAACTTGCAGAGGGAAAGCGATTTGTTCCCAGGACTCAGCACCTTTAAGTAGAATGCGATTAGATGAGGGCAACTCAGCAGATATATGGCTCACCAGTGCCCCTCCTGACGCTGATGAGCCTGCTCCTTTGGGCAGTTTGGGACAATGAACTCTCTTAACCCGCAAAGAAAAACCCCCTGTAATGCACTCTCATTCCGTCCGTTCTGCGGAACGAGAGGGCGAAAGTCTATAGAGTACAAGGAAACTAATTCTGAGATTATATTCGGCTATATTCAGAAAATATATGCAATACAGGAAACGTCAAAGTGCTCATTGACCGTTGTGTGGCTGCAGTTCAGACACCCTGCCAAAGAGGGCGTCCACATTGTCAATGAATGGGGCACCGAGTAAAGAAACAGTTTTTGGCACAACTGTCGGAAACGGTTCGAAGCCCCATGGGGCGCCATTCAGACATCACTACCTAGCACTCTCTTAGGAGAGGATCAGGCCTTTTGAGAGGAGGCTGATGAGTAGAGTGGGAACTGGTGTGCCTCGTCAACCACTGGGTGCCAGCAACACCCCCTGCCACAGCCTGACCTGACAGGCTGTGGCAGGTCACGAGCTTAACACAAAAACAGACCTACCGAGAATACAAAAACAGAACCATGACAGTTTTGCTTGGTTGTTTTCTACCAGATTTGAAATGTGTACATAGTGTGACTCATTAAATGAATCAGAAATGGAAATGCTGAATTATTTATTGACTCAGATAAAGGAACCGTTTTAAACAGTTTGCAGCAGACGGCCTTCACAGATAAAATGGTAATAGTAACCACAATCTGGTGGCTCAGTTGTTTTATGGTTGAGAAAATCGATTAGAATGGAGGAAGATTATAGGAAACAAGTCAAACAACGACTGTAAGAACACCGTGTTTATTATACGACAAGCGAATTAAAACATTTTATTGCACCATCTTTGCCAAAACCAAACCTGCATTGATATGTGCAGAAAACGTTTTTATTCAAATAGTATCTGATGATAATCTGCTCCATGCCAAAGAAGATGTTAAATGTTCATAAAACAAAACTGTATTTCATTCTGGGGGCTATTAAACAGTCAGTGGATGTGAGAGACAACCGCGACACAACACAATGTGTAACAAACTGAAAGAAACTATGAATGAGCAGAAGCATGGCCAGAGAGAGAGGTGTTTTCAGATGCATTCACCATGGCATGTAAGCAACAGAGCAACTTTGCTGTGGAGAGGCTGCCTTGACCTTTTCAGTATTCATCACCAGATTGCATCTCCATCCCTGAAAGCAGTCAGTTCTGGGGAATTTCCAGGTCAGTGTAACCACCTCAAAGTAAAGGTCAGTACAGAGCATTGAGGGTCTGTGAGAACTCGTAGAGGGTGCATGACAAAAAGGTTTTATCTACGTGCAAAATGTTACCTCACTTAAGTCCACTTTGGTTAGCTAACAAACCATCAGCATCTCCAACGCTGAGCTCACAGCAGTTATGTCACTGATGTTTCTTGACAAGGGCAGAATGTTTCTAAAAGAGAAAAATAATGTCTAATCCCACTGATATGTCAACACTTTAGTTCTCGACCACACCTTCCACTTCCTCCTCCTTCTCTATAGAAATACGGCATATAAAATAAGGTAGGTTCTGAGTTCATCTGAATCCTCATCTTGATTTAGAGAGGCTTCTTGCAGTGGTTTTAATGTTTTAATGTCTTCATGCCATAACTGAGAGAGTACTGAGAGAACTTAAGATAAATTTTTGTTTCAGATTAAACATTTTAGACAGCTATGATGGACCTCAGGATTTTTGCATTATTTAACCAGCTCCTTTGTATCCCTTATTATTCAGACTCTTTCCTTTTTCTGACTTGGCCCATGCAATCTGCTGTCTCATTCCATGAAACACGATTAAACACACAAGAATGCACAGCAGCACTCTGCGTTCCCCATATTGAGATTGATTTCATTCACGGTATGATCAAGTCATACCTATAATTTATTAATAGATTAAAAATTATGCCTTTTTACTTTGCATCCTAGTGAAAACTCAAATTACGTGTTGTAGACAAGCAAAAGGGAATTGAATACAAAAGTTTACTTGAGTCATGTACAGTATTTTAAAGTCTGAAGTTCATTTAAAGAGGGAATAGTGTGATTTAAAAGCTTTTCAGGGGCTGTGTTTAACTTTAAAATGTTCAAATAGTTATCATTTCATATTTGTATATATAAATATGAAATGATAACGGCAGTGGCTCAACGGTAGAGCAGATGTCTTGAAGACGGATCGCCCAACCATCGGTGCTTCAAATCCCGCTCCCTCCAGGACATCCCTAAGAGTGTGAGCTGACGGTGGGAGACGTCAGCTCACCTCCCAGCCATTGCCGAGGCGCCCTTGAGCAAGGCGCCGTCCCCCCCACAAGCTGCTCGTTTGGGGCGCGACTCCCTGTGCGCGACCCGTCACTCTGCCTCCCCCTACTGTTTGTTTGATGTGTTACTAATTGCATGCCTCCAGGCCCCCAGTGTGTTGTGTTCAGGGGCCTGTATTCAAAAAACTATGTGTGTATGCATGACTAACAAAAGACTGTAACCACATGCAAAAAGAGTGAAGAGTGTGAAGATAATTTCCCCACGTGTGGACAAATAAAGTAGATTTAATCTTTTTTTAATCTTTAAACAAACCATCTGCTATAACCTCAAATGTAAAAAAATGTTTTTAAAAACTAAAGCAAATTGAGGTGGAACACCTCCGTGAGGATACAGTGTTTCTGAATTGCAATAAGGTTTGATAACCTAAATGAAGTAGCTAATCCAGAATGATTTCATTGATTAAATCATAAATAGCTGCCTTTAGTATCAGCGATCAGAGCTCTTCAGAAAAGAGGGCGGAAGAAAACAGGATATTGACCGTTTCTGATTTTATCCTCTGATCTGTTTGCACAGTATTTGGTTACGGATAAAGCATTTTTGAGTACGAACATGATACGAGTAAAACTCGTCAATACTCGTGCCCGTTCACTCATTCATTCATTTTCCTAACTGCTTTATCCACTAAGGAAAATCCTCCTAACTGACTGTCTCACACTCTGTGATTGGCCAGTCCTCCCTACAGAGATACTAGAGACACTCTGCCCCACTCTCGCACACACACACACAGACATTGACTAATCTCTCTGTGTGTGGCTTCATTGTCGCTCACTTTGCTGTCCTTAGGTTTTCTTCAGTTTGCCTCTATTTCAGTCTATTTAAGGTTACTTAGATATTTTAACAGTGACATAACCCGCGCGCACGCGCACACACGCGCACACACGTGCTCTCTCTCTATCACTTTCTCTCTCTCTTGCCTTGAAAATTAAAAAAATTAAAAAGTAAAAGAAAAAAAAAGTTGTGTCGAGTATGACAATCGCTGTTCATGAATACTTTGTAGTTCATAATTTCCTATTGCATGTATTTATTAATACACATCATGTCCTGAGTTCATAAAAAAACATGCTCTGTATATAGTTCTCTTACTTTGTTGATCAAAAAAATTGATTTGAAAATCAATTTTGAGGCTTTTCTGTAAATAGTTTTTAAAATAAACAATAAATATAGAAACTCCTGATCAATCCATATCAATTTCAGACTTAAAATAATGTACTGATTAAGCCCCACCCATTTCTGGTTAAACCACACCCACTTCCAGTTTAAGCCATTACAGATACGGATACAGATAATTTCGACCTTGTTAAGACTAGTTGCCTATATCTGATATTTAGCCTATCCAGATTGATGTTGAATTTTTACCTGTGTAATCTGAACAGTCCCAATCGGATTTTTGAGGGATGGACTGAAACCACATTTGGGAGGTAGTTTTGTGTCGGATAGGGACAGAGGCGCCCTCAATCTGAACAGCTCCCAACACTCCGATCTGATATGGCGGACCGCGACGTCATATTTGCGACACGAGAGCAAGGCACCAGAAGGCAGAATAACACCCACTGCGGAGCGGTAAAACACGGAAGAAGAAATTGACAATGTCTGGTGAGTGTGACATTTCTCCACCTCTACCAAACAGTGATATCACCAATACACTAAGGTAACAAAACTTCGCGTTCGTTGTCGTTGTTGTAGTTGCCGCCGTCACAATTATATGACCTCACACAATACGCGCACTGAACGACAACTCCACCCCGACGTCGTTGCTGCGGCAACCTGTCAGATCGTCCGATAAAGTGACCCAGTCTCAATGGAGCAAGATCGCAATTGGACACTTGCTAAAAACAGTGTGAACAGTCATCCCTAAAAATCAGATATGGAAGGAAAGCTGATATGCCTGCAGTCTGAACGGGGCGTAAGATTGTTGAACAGTTACAGATTCAGATACAGATAACGGTGAACTGCTCAGCCCTAGTGACTACAGTATTTGAGGACTGTCAATGAAAAAATTTCATCTGAATTGTACTATACAATTTGAATGCAAACTTTTAGATGATGAATGAAAAAGTGGTTTGAATAATAGCTCTGCAGTATTTTTAAATTTACATTTTATCTTGATAAAAACTCATGCTGGGGAAGCATCACTGCATCTGTGGACAGTGAAATATATTTGTTGTATCAAGACCATTCCATTAAGCTTTTCGAGCAGTTACAGGTTGTTATTTGTTATTTGTTATGGTTTTTTTTTTAAATATTATTTTAAAAAGGTAATTTCTTTTCTTCTAAGAGCTTCACGGAGCAGAGGAAGAAAGGAAAAGGGAAGTGTTTTCGCTGTGTCTGTTTTCCACCTGATCTCTCAATTTGTTGACCTTAATGAACCAAAAACCAACACTGGTGGGTTAAACTGAAGTAGGCCTAAGGATTCAGTAAAGAGGACAAGATTTCCTGGAGCAAATGTACTGACTACAGCTGGGTGCCATAACATTTCTACTACCAAGAGACCTATTTAAAAGACATCACATTACCCACGAATCTCACTTCCAACAGCAACTGCTGAGGTGAAAACCAGCGAAACAATAGTAATAGTAATCACCAGCAGTAAGCACAATGAGTACGAAGAATAACAGCGTGCCGCCGTCAAAACACATGGGAATAAGGTATGTGGCTGCTGAACACTGAATATTGATACATGCACTACATTTAAAAGTTTATTGGAAACAACTTGCACACCAATGTGCAGTGAGGGCTCAGTAACATGAAAGTTGTGACATCAAAATATGTTCATTACATGACCCTTGTCTAACTGCAGATCTCTTTCAGTTCAACAGTTTCAAAAAAGTTGAAAACATAAATTGTGTTTCAACACAGTTATGGTAAATGGGAGTATATAAACAAAGTTTGAACACAAAAACACAAATGACTAAGCTTTCTTTTCTCTATGCACAATTACCAAATTACCAAATAATAAATTTTTCCTATAGTATTTTAAAGTGAAATTAAAAAAGTATATCAAAATGTGGTGTCAGATTTATAATTGTACGTTTGAACTTTGAATTGAATTAGCTGTTTAAACTATTCTTTTAGAAATGTGTTTTATTGAAACCCAAAAGGTACATGTACAAAAAAAATTTACATTAACAATTTTTTGTCATACTGAGGTGAATATGATGTGAACCAAACCCATTGTATTTGGTTAGTTTCACTCATCTTCTCCACAAGAGACAGAACTCAAGTTGCAATTTACTGTATGGAAAACTACAAAAAAAAAAAGATTAATAGAGCAAGCGGACAATAAAATCCACCAATGACAGGGTAGACAGGCAGTTATAAGAACAAATATGAAAAGAGTAAAAGGGCAATCTGATGAAGGATGGAGTAAAGAGCAACACTTTATATGCAGCAGTAGTCAGGTTAGATAATGAACCACATTTAGCTTGGCTGTGCTTGATTATGTGGCATGACCCCTCAGGTAGGTGGACAATGACCTGATACCATGCCCAGTTAAACACACACTGACAGATGGACAGAGACTAACAAGAGAACAGGTGGAGGGAAAAACTGCCAACAGAAGAGGGAACCGGGTGTAACGGGTGCTTTTCCTGAACCCAAAAGCAGCACTCAATGACAGGTAAGCCTGTAATGACCTTTTTTATCATATACTTGGAAGTCAGCAAAACACAGCACAGGATAGTGCGGAGGAAGCTTGCAGGCTGCAAGTCCCTGGGGCCTCCCAGGAAAGTCAGGAAATCGACACAGCCAAGTCGAACAGGAGAACACAAGGAGGTGAGGAGACAGTGCAGAGAAGCCACCAAACACTCAAGGGAAGAAAGAATCCAGCTAGGAAAGGGCAAAATTGTTCATCCTTGCTAATCTCAATCTCATCATTTGAGCATGCTTTCTACTCCTCAGAAGGCAAACCTTAATCCATGTTGGTGGTGGTGGGTGGTTGTTTAGGGATCAGCAGACTCAAGGACAGGCTTGACCTTGGAGACGTGTAACGTTGGGTCAATGGACTGAGGCGACTTCAGTCTGACTGCCACAGATGTTCTCACCTTCTGTATCTTGAATGGTGCCAGCTTCTTGGATTCCACACAAAGAGGTGAGTCTGGGGTGGATAGCCACACCCTTTGGCTCACTATGTAGGAGTAGGATGAGAGCCATTTCCATCTCTTGGTTCTTCTTCTCGGTTTGGATGGAAAATGGAAACTTGATGACGGATTGAGACTGAAATCATCTGACCTGCAGAACTCTCCAGAAAATGGAGGTAAACTCAGTTCCTCGGTCAAAACGACATCAACTGGGAAGCCGTGCAGAAGGACCAGGTGTAACAGGATAAATTCAGGAGTCACGTTAGCCAAGGGAAGCTTGTGCAGTGTAACCAGGCACTGGGTCCTGGTTATCCCTCCAATGCAGCTTTAACCTTCTCTTCGACATCTCAGGCGAGGGGGACAACCAGGCAGGAGGACAGGAGGATCGTGTTGGAACTGGTCGAGGTTACATCCCTGCCAGATCAGAGCATCACAGTTGTTGTTGCAGAGTCTGGGCAAGGAGAAAGCAAAAAGGTTAAAGCAGATGAGGAAGATGGACCAACAGGCCTAAGGAGAGTTCAACCTCTTGGCGCTAACAAATGGCACCACTCAGGAGCATTTTTCGGTCCCTGTTGCCAATGTCATAGTTTTTCTTGGTTGAGGATAGACGGTGGAGGAAGAAGGCCTTGGGGTGAAGTTTCTGATCTTCAGCAGCTCTCTGTCAGAGAACTGCTCACACTCCTACATCAGAGGCATTCACCTCCCCCATGTGCAGCCACTCCAGGTTGGGTATTTGGAGGATGAGAACTGATGTGAACTGGTCTTTGAAGGACTGAAAAACCATGTCAGCAGTGAGGAACTACAGAAAAGGGACGTTAGAGGATGTGAGAGCAATGAGGGTTGTAGAGACCATGCTGTAGCCTTGAAAAACCCTCTTCTAGAAGTTGGTGAAACAGAGGATCTGTTGGAATTGTTTGCGAGAGTCAGACAGGCTAGGTGATGACAGCAAAAACCTTGGTAGTGGCGATTTGGATGCTCCCTCTCTCAATGACTTACACTTGAAGGAGGCGAAAATCAGTGTTGGAGGAGGAGATCATGACTTCTTGTTGGTGGAGAGACTGCTCAAACCTCCTAAAGTGATCTTGTTGTAACATGAAGAGGATGGAATTATTCTTGGTCAGACTAACCCAAAAGCAGTACTCAATGACAGGCAAGTCTGTAATGACCTTTACTGTCACAGCAGGGTTAGTTCAGAAGAAGCTTGCAGGCTGTAAGTCCCTGGAACCTACCAGTATATTTCGCAAGTGGACTTAGCCAAGTCAAACAGGAGAACACAGGGAGTTAAGGAGTCGCTGCAGAGAAGCCACCAAACAGAGTCAGAGAAAGCTTAAGCAATGTCCTGGTCAGGGACACGACGGGTAGTCAGACACAGGGTCAACACCAGGGAGGCGGTCCAAAACACTGAAGGTAAAACAGAGAAAACGATGAACAATCTGGCAGTGAGTGCATGGTAGAGAGCAGGATAAGTGGAGGCCTCTGCAGCAACAGGTGAGTGGCTTGATGAGGAAGAAGTGGCTGGAAAACAGGTGAGGACTAGGGCCAAGTGGAAGTACTGGGACCAATACTGTACAAGAATGATGTGGGGAAAATGCAGACTGACAGGCATACTGCTAGATTCTAACATTACTGGAGATATATGTAAAAACATAATGAATTAGTTAATAATGAATTAATTTGTGAAACAAAAATCCAAGGTTAGGCAAGAAAAAGCTTTAGCTTTGTCTTTAAAAAATGTATCAGAACAAGATAAATTTTATGCTTGGTGTGTAATTTGTAGGTCATTGAGCTTTTCAGAATATACTAATGTTTCTGCGTTATTGACAAACATTCAGGATTATTTTCTATGCAAACATTTAAGGTTACGCAAGAGAAGTTTAAAAATGAGCACAGATTTGCCATTTTGTTGAAGGAGAAGGTAATTACATGCAGCACGGTGGTGGAGTGAGTAGCGCTGTTGCCTCACAGAAAGAAGGACCTTGGTTTGACTGCAGCTGAGGCTTCTTTCTGTGGAGTTGGCATGTTCCGATTCAGACAAGCGGCTGAAGATGAGACTTCAAGTAGATGAATAAATCAATACAAATAAATGAATTAAATAAATATTGATAATTGCTTGTGACAACCAAATATAATGACGAGAGAGATAGTGGTTAGTAGGCATGGGTGTGTGGCCCATGATCAAATATTAAGACGTCTTATCTATTTAATGAAGCAAAGTGTGTGTGTATTTGTGTATTTCAGGATTTGTAGACTATAAAAGTTCACATCTAGATGGCTGAAGGATGCTGGGTTTGACCAGAGAAGTGATTTGTGTGTCTACAGATTCCACTCTGTGGGACAGTTCAACAGTTTTAGCCATAACATCACGTCTCTGTCTGTCTGCCTGCCTGTCTGTCTGTCTGTCTGTCTCTATCTTTCTCTCTCTCTTTCTCTGTCATAAATTCATGAAGTAAGCGCTGCCTTGGTGCTTGGTGGTTTTTTATTATTTATTCATTCATTTATTCATACATTCATTCATTTGTTTTTCGTTCATTCATTCATTAGGTGGAGGAGGGTGCTGTGGCTTAAATTGTGGTTAAGCTGTGGTTTGGGCCCAAATTCCCCCAAGCATGTTGATGAATCCTTGGGCAGGATTCACCTACCCCTAACCTGCTCCCAGTGGGTTGTGAGAGATGTGTGCTGCTACTCAGAGATGGGTCAAATGCAGACAGTCTGAATTTCCCAGAGGAAACTTTCCAACGAGATAAATATAGCGAATAAAAAAGACAAAGTTTCTTTCCAAACTGTCCTTTAGTTCTAATACCATCTGGTGACCTCTCAAACAAACTCGGTCTTATCTTGTCACTGTGTATTTTGTTTGTCTGTATATGTCCATATATGTGTGTGTGTGATATGTACAGTATACTATATATATTCCTATTAAATATAACAGAGTTTTAGACTAGTCACTTATCACTACCACTCATCTGTGTTTCATGGGGACTATCAATCACTTTTTTTTTTTTTGACAGACTATCACATATTAGCTGTCATACATACTTATCTGTTTTTCAATCACTTGTTTCCTATCATTAAATTCCATGTGTATCCACTATCAAACACAAAAGTGCTTTAAACAGTTTATGGGAGTGTTGGAAAAAGTAATACAGATAGAAGGTGGTTTAATATCAGTATGGGGAGGGTTCATAAACGTTTAAATTACCATAAATAATAAAAACAAATAGTTTGTCGCTATATTGCGGGATTTGGATTTTGCGGGTGGTTCGTGGAACGCATAAACCGCAAGCAATGAGGGATCACTGTATTTACTACCGCGTATAAAGACTAAAGACAAGGGTAACCCTTCAAGTGTATTACTAGATTCACTTCAAAAATGCGTCCCGATGTTAATGCATCTCACTAACAAGAATGTGTCTTGGCTAATCGCGTTTATAGGGATATACGTACAGATCTGCACTGCTGGCATATACTGTATGCAAAAGAAATCAAGATCATATTTTTTGTGCTCAGCATTATCAGCCACTTTTAGGAATAGACTTGATGTATGGACTATTCTATTATTATTTAAACTGTGATTGTCCAAAATTGGTCCATGACACTGCTAGAGGATGGATTCCATCATGATAGCACAGAGGAGGGACTCGGTGGCTTTGCCAGAGACACTTCCTTCAAGCATCTCTGCAGCTGCTCTTGCACTAATGGTCAAGTGTGGCTACTAATACTCTACCGTGAGATATTTAATCACCCAATCAATCTTACCGGCGACAGAGCCTCCTTAGCTGCACTTGTCAAGAACATCTTTGCTGGCAATCTCCAACACATTTGCTTTGTCAATGGATTGGGAAAATATGTGGAGAGGAGGCAAATAGAAGAGCTGAAGGGGAGGAGTGGATATAGGGGAAAGGAGGAGGGGTGGGGGCTTGTGTTTAATCTACTCATTCAGTTCCTGCCGATGCCCATCACTCCTTCTCTCTGTTAGGGATGGCGAATGGAGCATGTGGACAAAGCACTGAGACCAAGGCACTTTTTTTCTCGACTTCCCAGTCCCTATTTCTTTATCTCTCTTGCACTACTATTTATATCTCTAACTCCAGCACTTTTCCTGTCTTTTGCCTTCATCAACCTCTTTATTACTTGGAGCTTTTAGCTAGGTTGGTCGACAGTGGGATGTGGGTTCAATTGTTCTGACTCTTGCCTGTCTTCCCCTCACAATCCACACTTTCTGTCTCCTCTAGGGCAATGACAACCTTAAAACCAAAATATAGTCTCTCTATCACATGGCACCGTAAGTTGTGGAGAGGGGACTTACTATCAATGGGAAACGTGAGCCTGACACAAGTTACAGAAATGCTCTATTCTGGCAAAGATGTATGAGAGAAAGACATATAGCTCCTCAGCCTTCAGTCCCTCCTGTACTTGTTGATGTAAGATGGATGTAAGAGCTCATTACATACAAATAGGTCACTGAGAATGGTAGCAGAAACGCAGTGATGCTATTTGAAACTAATGGGTTATCTTTCTTCAAAAACCTGTCCATAGCCGTGTAGCAAAATTTCTATTTTTAATGTAATGCTTTCCTTGACTTCTGCCAGCTGCACCTGTGCCACCACTGATGAGTCCTTTGAGTGCATGAAGTTTGAAGGTCATACATCCCATCAAATTGTACAAAAGACTGAAAATAGTGATTAAATGTCTCTCTGAAAACTTTCAGACACTGAAGGATAAGCTGTGTAAAGCGTGTTGCTGATTAATGTTCACAACATAATAGATTTTGCAAGAGCTGTCGGTACTTATAACTTGTCACTAACCAGTCATACGCTGAATCATACATTGACATTGTTTTTTGGCATTGCCGTTATTTTTTTTAATCCTTATTATTGTAAAGGATGTGAGCAATGTCATTGTGTTATTTTTGCCCCACACAGAATAAATCCAGATGGCGTCCTGTTTGAGAGAAGCAATTTTAGGAACACGGTTTAAAAGATCAGACCATCAAAACAGAACTGGAAAAGGAAGCACACTCATGAAGTCCACTCAAACCCGAAAAAAAAGCAATCACTCAATCAATTTATCTCATAAATAATACATGTAACAATGGTAATAGTAGTAACAATAGTAATTGTTACGTAAATTTTGATCCCCAATAAAAAAAAAGAAACGTTTCATTCATTTTGATGCCAATTAAAAGTGATTTCCAAATATTTTATGAGTACCACTGCAGACGTAAAATCAAAAAAACTTTATTATTATACCAGTATGTGTACAATAAATAATAAAACCGGTACTAGTCCAGACAGCAACATGCTTTCACAGAGAAAAGCCCATCAGTAACACAATTCTAAGGATTCCGTGGCCATTCATTCACAGTTGAACACAGATCTGCTGATATGTATATTTACACAGTATATACCACATGAATCAGGAGGGTTAAGACAGTTGCTTCCACATGTTTGTATGGAATTTATGCTGAACAGTAGCATAATTGTCATGTGTTACATCAAACTTTTAGATGGAGCATCACTTGGCTCTAACTACATTCTTACCTTCTCTAGAGGTTGGTGATTTGAGTCCATGTCCCACCTTTCTATCTACTGATGTATCCGTGAGCAAACACACTTAACTCGCTCTGTATATGATAATTTGTACAAATTCACTATGTAATAATTTTAGTTGACAATACACAAGTTTCTTTCAAATAACCTTAAACAGGGTTTGTGCTGGATTATCTGTCATTCAGAAGCTTTCAGTTTGTCAGAAACGCTGTGTTCAGTCTCCATTTGGTGCACTTAGTAAAAGTTAGCAGTTAACTTCAGCAACTCAAAAACTCATACATTCATCAGGAAAGTCCATTAGTGACCAAAGTTCAGTCGGGGCAGATGGAATAACACTGATCCATCATACGGAAAATGAGATTTTCTCCATTAAGTTTGTTTCACCAAAAAATTAATGAGTGAATTTTAAAGTTGTGTTGTTGGAACAGAAATCAGTGAGGCCTCTCCTGCTCCTATAGTAAAAGATCAAGATTGATTGTGTTTTTAAAATTTCTTCTCTGTGTTTGAGTCATACCTGAGGAGCAGTGGGCCACTCTCACGGCACCCAGGAACAGTGTTCCCTCTAAGCTGCACGCTTGCGCAATTGTGCACTACTCGCACATTCTCAGCGAGAATGTGTAGCGCATAAAATAAAATTTGATACAAACATATTAAATAATATTCGATGTTAGAGCTAATCTAATTAATTAGACCAATCATATTATTTTCTGTACCATTTTCCATTGTAACTAAGTGAGTGACAGATGTCCTGCCAATAAGGTTGACTTATACTACGCAGCCAATCAGCCAAAGCAGGACCCTCACATATAACATACTGTACATCTCATGAAGAACATGTCGGCCAAATCACTACTAATGAAGATTTATGCTGTCATTGGATTATTTTAATATGCCATGTAACTTGCTGTGATCCAAGGTTTTGAACAAGTGTGATACTGGTGAATCAGTCACAGCAAAATAGAATGTAGGTGTGTTTGTGTGTGTGTGTGTGTGTGTGTGTGTGTGTGTGTGTGTGTGTGTGTGTGTGTGTGTGCATCAACACGTGCCACTTCACCTCATCGCGGATTCTTGGAAGGCAGTCACATGATACGGTACGCGCATTACATTGGCTGACGACATCCCGAAGTGCGCTACGTTCCATGAGACTTCCGTCAGACACAAAAGTGCTTTAAATAGTCTATCAGAGTGTGGGGGAAAAGGAGATACAGATAGAAAGTGGTTTAATATTAGTATGTGGAGGGTTCATAAACATTTAAATCACCATAGTTAATAAGATAAATAGTTTGTCGATATATGGCGGAATTTGTTGTTCCTGGAACGCATTAATCGTGAAGGGCGCACTGTATCATAGACGACAAACTGGCATGCTGACCTCAATCACGCTGTGCAGAAATAAATGCATACTGAATATATTTGTGAAGTACTACTGAACATGTTCACTGCATAACAATACTGTGAGTCTGCTGATGAAATATACCTCGTAAGATGTTTTGGATGCAGGATGTGGTGGAACTTTTATGACACTATGCTCCTCCTGTGGTGTACAAATTGCTCTACAAGGCTAAATATTTGTTGTGAAATGATACCCTTTAGTTATGCTAATAATTTTCATCTTCCCTTTGTGGTTCAGCACAGTATACAGCACAGAAGACACAAACAATACAATGAATAAAATGTAGTGTTTTCTCACGTCTATTTAATTGCATTATTCATAAAGTGCCCATCCTGGTGGTTCATCCTCAGGCTGCCATAACTGGCTTTGTGTTCATTACCATGACAATTACAATAAATGTGAAAGTCAATGTCAAAATCAGAGACAACTTAAAAATCCAAGAGTATGTAATTAGTGAGCTATCTTCACAGCTTTGTCTTGCAGTGCTAGAGATGAAGCAGCTTTATTCATCCTCTTGCCAGCTTAGTGGGTTGACACATTAGCATACATGCCTTATGCTCCCTCTTCTTTTCTGTCCTCATTTTGTCTGTGCAGAGCCTTGGGCTGAGAACACCACTGTGGTACTGTAAGCTTTGTCACCCTCACATGGGGCCCTCGGCCAGCCTCCCCAGCTCTCTCTTCCGTCTTCTCATCGGCACCCGTCGTAATTAAGTGCTTCAACCCTAAAAAAGCTGGTGACTCTTGTAGAAACAACTCCTAGAGGATTTCTAACTAGAGCTGCCAAAGCATCAGAGGGAGTGAAATCAGAAATAACACCGCAAACTTCCAGTAAGTCAAACTTTGTTAATGGTTATATTACAGTATGCAAGAGAGCCAATTAGCTTTAGCCTGCCAAAGACAATGAGAAAATAGAAAATATTTTTTTAATTTAATCTTTAAACGGTTTGCCAGCATATCCGACTCATTAGTCATGGCTTTAAAGATTTTTAGAGGTAGGAAACTTCAGCTTTAGTTGATGTTTTCCTATCTCTAGGTACTTTAATTACCTTGGTTTCCATTCTGCTTTCACTGACACATCCCTAGACAACAGTTTTTTAAAGTAAAAGCATCAATTTTTCTTTCTAGGGTCCAAAAGTATTTTAAACTCTCATTTATACTCTATTTACGCATGAAATTTAACTACTGTAGATACACACATGGGCAGCTGCAAATGTGGGGCAGCTTTGGTGGTAAGAGTGAACACCACCACATTCACACCCTGTGCACAGGCTGGAGAGATCCCCAGCGTCAGAGATTAAAGAGGTGACCCTTATTTCCCACAGGAGCGCTTACGGCCCGTCTCCCCCCACCCTGCCTCTAAATCCCCACTGAATACATGATCATCGCTGAGACGACGACCTAGAGGATTGGATGCAAACATTCCACAGAGCTCCGGAGAGGCGCTGGCTCCTCAGAGCTCCTCTATCAACTTGATGGGAGGTGTTATTTCTTAAGCAGGCAACCAATATCCATGCAATCTGTCAAGGTTGGGCAGAGGGTGGTGGGGGTACGGCAGGAGACAACCTCAGACAGCAGAATGTCCTTGGTGGGTGCATTGTGCATAAATTTGCTCACTAACAAAAACAAATATATACAT
Source organism: Antennarius maculatus (assembly GCA_013358685.1). Taxonomy (NCBI): domain Eukaryota; kingdom Metazoa; phylum Chordata; class Actinopteri; order Lophiiformes; family Antennariidae; genus Antennarius; species Antennarius maculatus. Next base: position 2,568,889 of record CM023609.1, on the reverse strand, counting down.
ATGCCAGTCTGGAAGTTCTCTCTAAAGTCAACAATATAAGGAATTAAAGACGTCTAGTCTGGAATTGGTGTGTCATTTCAGAAAGGAATATTGATCTGGAGTGTGAAAGAATCACAGCACAAGAACGACTCAAAGGCAACCAATCGCTGACAGAGTTGACGCCCGTTCTGTGGAGGTATCCTCCAGGGCAGAACTAAAAAATATGAGAAGCAGCACCTCAGCTGTCTTCTGGGGTTTTCTCAGCTGACACATTTAATTGACGCTACTTTGAATTACTGACATTGAAGGAAGAGTGAATGTAATCACGTCTAATGTATGAACCCCAAAAAGCCAAATCAACACAAGTTGATTGCTTGCTTTAATAATCTGCTCTTACTTCAACCTGTTCGAAGAGTACCACGAGAATAGCACTGCATCTGCTTAGATCCACAAGTAAAAAATGAAGCAGGAGTTAGTGTGACTGATTTGGAGTTTGAAAAAAACATAAACATACATGTATAGAAACACTTCTTAAAAAGATCCTTCAGGAATTAAAAAAAAAAAAAAACAGAAATCAGGATAGGCATAAACAGTCAAAATGACTTCAAACCTCTGGGGTTCCTTTGTGGCTGTTTTTGCCAATAATGATAACATCTAATCATAATGGATGGGATTGATACTTGGTGACTGTAAAATACATGTGTAGCCACACCTGCTCTGGGGGTACACATGATGACGGGGTACACAAGATTGACGGGGGCCTTGGTGGACTGAAAGTCTTGTTTTGCACCAAAGAAAATGTAACCTTAACTTATTAAGGTTATCAGTTATTTTCCATAATCAGAAAAATATCTTTATTTACTGTTTATGTGATAACTAAAGTGTTTTGATGGGTGTGCGATGTTTTTTTTTTGTTTTTTTTTAATGACAACTACAATTTTTATACATCTTTAGTGACTCAAAACCATAGACCTTTGTAAGAGGTAATTTAGACATAAATCCATTTTGACAAATATTCATGCGTTCTTCTATCATGTTGTTCTTGATGGCCATTTTCAGAATTATGTTTCCTGCAGTTTTCAAGAAGTTTTTGATTTGATTTTTGCACAGCATTGTTGGACAATCATTTTTTTTTATGTTTGTATGAAATGGGTTAGCTCTGTGATTCAGCTGAACTGTCGAGCTGAGGTCACCGGTTTGTGACCCGTTGCTGCAACCTGTACGACCCGCCGCACAGGAAGTTCTGCTTCCAGCAAAGACATCTGACTAGAGAGAAATGTGTGCGCATATGAACTTTGGGTTTGTCGTTGTGTTATTTACATATAAACCTCTATAAATTAACAAAATCCCCCAAGGTGGATTGTGTCATCAACTAACACGTAAAAATTTGCCATTCAAGAATACAGTGTATTACAAAATAGTGATCAACTGCTTATATGAAGCTTGAAGCTTGTATTGAAACATCCCGGATGCGGTGTTTTTGTTTGCGTGCATCCTTGCATCGTTGACACATATTTTTTGACAGGGAAGCACGATTGTCAGACATCGGTAGTCATTTTTTAAAGCCAGGTAGTCATTTTTTAAATGACTACCGGGCTTTACATTTAGATAAAACTAATATATAATTTAACTTTTTTTTTTCTTTTTCAGTTTTACAGTTATGATGTTATTACTAAAAACATTTAAACTAACAGTGTGTTTAGGTTTTGTAATTTACAATTGGCAAAACTCAATCCTCAATAAACTCTGTATTTCTGCAACCAACCTTATTTTCCTTTCGGCTTTTCCCTTCAGGGGTCGCCACAGCGAATCAGTGTCCTCCATCTAACCCTGTCGTCTGTATCTTCTCTCACACCAACTACCTTCATGTCCTCTTTCACTACATCCATAAACCTCCTCTTTGGTCTTCCTCTAGGCCTCCTGCCTCTCAGTTCAAAACTCAGCATCCTTCTGCCAATATATTCACTATCTCTCCTCTGGACATGTCCAAACCATCTCAGTCTGGCCTCTCTGACTTTATCTCCAAAACCTCTAACATGTGCTGTCCCTCTGATGTACTCATTCCTGATCCTATCCTTCCTGGTCACTCCCAAAGAGAACCTCAGCATCTTCATCTCTGCTACCTCCAGCTCTGCCTCCTGTCTTTTCCTCAGTGACACTGTCTCTAGACCAAACAACATCGCTGGTCTCCCCACAGTTTTGTACACCTTTCCTTTCATTTTAGCTGAAACTCTTCTATCACACATCACACCTGACACTTTTCTCCACCCATTCCATCCTGCCTGGACACGTTTCTTCACCTCTTTTCCCCACTCTCCATTGCTCTGGACTGTTGACCCTAAGCACTTCAAATCCTCCACCTTCTTGATCTCTTCTCCCTGTAACCTCACTCTTCCACTTTGGTCCCTCTCATTCACACACATGTACTCTGTCTTACTGCGGCTAACCTTCATCCCTCTCCTTTCCAGGACAAACCTCCACCTCTCTAGCTTCTCCTCCACCTGTTCCCTGCTCTCACTGCAGATCACAATGTCATCTGCAAACATCATAGTCCATGGAGATTCCTGTCTAACCTCGTCTGTCAGCCTGTCCATCACCATAGCGAACAAGAAGGGGCTCAGAGCTGATCCCTGATGCAGTCCCACCTCCACCTTGAACTCCTCTGTCACACCTACAGCACACCTCACCACTGTCTTACAGTCCTCATACATGTCCTGCACAGTTCTAACATACTTCTCTGCCACTCCAGACTTCCTCATACAATACCACAGTTCCTCTCTGGGCACCCTGTCATAAGCTTTCTCCAGATCTACAAAAACACAATGCAGCTCCCTCTGGCCTTCTCTGTACTTCTCTATCAACATCCTCAAAGCAAATACTGCATCTGTAGTACTCTTTTTTGGCATGAAACCATACTGCTGCTCACAAATGCTCACTTCTGCCCTTAGTCTAGCTTCCACTACTCTTTTCCATAACTTCATTGTATGGCTCATCAGCTTTATTCCTCTGTAGTTGCCACAACTCTGCACATCTCCCTTGTTCTTAAAAATGGGCACCAGCACACTTCTCCTCCATTCCTCAGGCATCTTCTCACTATCTAAGATCCTGTTGAACAACCCAGTCAGAAACTCTACTGCCACCTCTCCTAGACACTTCCAAACCTATATTGAAATCTAATTCTAAATAATAATAATAATAATAATAATAATAATAATAATAAAAATAACACAATTAATCAAAAAGCAGCAGGGGAAACAGAAGAAAATGTGTATGGATATTTGTTTTCTTGTCTTACTGTATAAATCTTTTGCTTTTAGGTATCAGTTTGACCTCAATGGACACGATCACTTTGAATGTTTTCTACAGTATATAGTTTTGTTTCATTAACCCAACAACACAGATTGTGGCTGCCAACATAAGCAAGCAGAATATAATCTTTAATGCATTCATGTGAAGTACGATGGCATTTCTCCTAATGCATAATTCATAGCACACACCTGTTTTCTCGACAGTTGCCCCCTCTACATTCCCTTTTTGTTTTGTATTCTGCCATGTTCCTTTCCTGTGCTATAATTATTCATTACAAGGGCCTTCAATCCACTGTGACAGAGCTCCATTATGATGAAGTGGGCTTTGTTTGAGCTCACACAGCTGGACAATCTGAATATGGAGTAAATCCACCCATGTCGATGTACTGCTGCTGCAGTGTAGAATGTTCAAGACGAATACGGAATACATGTCATTTTAAGTCACACACATTCATGATATCTTGATCACAAGCAGATCTACTACATGATTATCTTATTTATAAAGGGAAGCAAGGCTGTGAAGAAAAGAATATTTAAGGATGACGATTGACCCTTTGTCACAGGCCTGGTCGACGTAGAAGAAATAAGTTACTGCTTGAAACTTAAATCTCAAATTGACTTTGTTATATTTTTTTATGCTGTAACTGATGACTTTATATCTGCAGAAAACCTTTCACAGCCAAGTGACTGAAGCACTGAACACAGAACGAATAAATTACTTTAACTGTTGTTTATTGTTATCCATTAAGAATTAACTTTATAGAGATTTTAGATTCTAGCTGGGTGCTACAAGACATTTTTTACCATGTTGATGTAGTGTTTCTCCTAAATGAAAATAAACCATCAACTTGATTGACTATGGAATTATTCATCCTGTAGGCAATTACAGCAGCTGACACACCAGAGAGCTGTTTATTAACACCACCATTAAAAGGCTACAACAGACGAATTTTCCAACTTCAAGCAGCTGAATGAGCTGAACAGGCAAAATAACAAAGAGACACCTCTGCAAAAAAAAAATGTGTGCGAAAAACGCACATTTTCTTCACTGCGCATCAGGAATCTTCCACTATTTCCTTAATAGTCATCAAATGAATGGGATGGAAAGTGTATTTGGCTTCACCGACACACCTGATGAGGGAGCGTGAGAGGTAATGAGTGGAAGGGCCATGGTTCAGGATATGAAGGAGGCTGATCCCTGCTCCCCACAGGCAGCCGGGGCCCCTGGACCCCAAAGTGTGGGTCACAGATCAGTGGCAGCAGGATGCCGCTGGAGCTGCATCCCGATGCAGTGCTCTGGTACCTCCATTACAAAATAGCATCAGTGAGACAGAGGAGGAAGGACTGCAATTTTAAAGGCTCAACATAAAGTGTTATTAACAGCCTGTCTGTTCATCAGTATCTTGCATTTCTCTTCTGGGTAGTTTGCTTGGGAGGAAATAGCAGGAGAGGGCTGAAATCATACCAGCTGGGTAAGCATAATGTTACACTAAATGGGTCAAATGAGACAGCGCTCATTACTGGAAGGAACTGAATCCAGTGTGGGTGGTTTGCCCCGAAACCCACTGTGGAGCAACCTGAGAGTGTATTTATGTAAGCCGTTCCCTCTGACCCAGTCACGAAAAGTCTAAATACTTTAGCTAAAAAGGGCCACAGGGCATTTTTTTTTTGGCACTACAACACGGTGAGACAGGTATATCAAACACTTAAGATTTGCATCACATGCAGAGCAATATGTTGTCATCTACCAAATCAGTCAGAGCGTATCTTTATGTTGTTGTTTTTTTTCCTTTCATTTTTCTATCAGTCAATTTATAGAGCAGCCCTTCTTATATACTCCATCTTCAAGATAAACTGTCATCAAGGTTATGCTGCATGTCGCCTCGTGATTGCCAACAAACTGATTTCATCTGGAGTGCGCCCCCTCACTTGCTATTTCTTCACTATTTGTATTTTCATTTTCCATCCCAAGCAGCAAAGTCCTGCCCAGTCCCTTTATGTCCCGTCTCTCTTCCCCCATCACACGTTTTTTTTTCCTGTGGACTTTGACTTCATGAAAGATGAAGATGAGGAATCCTTTAATAATCCCGAGGGGAAATTGTTTAAACGATTAAACGGATAACCAGCTCCATGCATCACGTTCAGTGACACAAAGAAAACATTATCTTCCCTGGATGACAGACGACTTCAATCTCTGGGTTCTTCAAAAAAAAAAAAAAAAAAAAAATCATTAACGGTTCATATGTGTCCCCTTGATTTAAGAAATTAAATAGAAAGTAACTGCATTGAAAATAATGTTAAATAAAGGTACATGGTTAGATAGGGGATAACAGACATTAAACAGCAATGGAGGAACACTGTGAGATATGGCTGGCGTATAAATGGTATAAGGACACTTCAGCAAAAGTTATTGGTTCAATTATTTAACACAAGTCTTTTGGGTTCAGTGTTCCAGTTTATTTGAAGTAATCACACCTTTTATCACTGACACCAACCAGTCTGTCACATCTTAAACAAGATTACTCCAATCGTTAAAGGCCTGGTCACATTTTACTTTTACGTTCTTTACTGAACTAATGATCTGCCTTTTAGAGAACTGAGAAGAACACAGTGGTGTAGCTGAAGAGTTGAATCAGACCCTATGGCATGTCTTGTTTTAAACAAGCCAATACTGCATGCTATGACAGTTATAAAGGTCCACTGCCAGCTTATATTAAGTATGATTTAGCCTACAGTGTATGATGTCCTACAGAATTTATGCTTTTTTGTGAGGTCGCAGTTTTATTTCTGTGTCTCCACCCTATTGTTAATTTAAAAGTCTTTCACCAACTGTTTTATTTAGAACTTTTATTTTAATACAGTGCAACACCTTCATCCACATAGTCACCTTTCTCATCTTGTGGCTCAAAGCAGCCCTCTGAGCTGACTTTTGATATATTACATCACAGCACATCTCAGTTTTTCTCACCTTACCCAGCACACGCTGTGAAAGGCGTGATGATGGGACGTTCAGTCGCACAAGGGCATCTGAGGCACCAGCGCTTTAACATTTGTAAAACAGACACAGTCTGAATCTCTGCTCAAAAAAATATTTTGGATAATACAAGTCACCCCATCTGATTATAAACACACCAATATCATGTGTGCTTCCCCCAAAAGGGAAAACAGCTTTCCCCTAAAGCGATGAACTATTTTTGTGTTTTGACCTTTTGTTAAAACAACAGTAGATTTGGAGCCTAAAAAATGTAAAACTTTTTTTTAAAAAAAGAGTTCCAGAGTGTAATCTTCTTCCTAGGCCGCTCCCATGTAAACAGGGAAAGTGCAATGCCTAAATTTAAAAAAAAAGTCTTTTCACAGGACAGAATAATGTGCACAACAACAACAACAACAACAACGGTACCAAATTATTTATCTCTGCTACTAAAAAATAATCTAGTTCCTGTATTTACTGTATTTTTACTTTACATTTTCCTGCTACATGTTGAACATGTTGTTGAACGAGGCTAAATTCTACTATTTTGTTCCAGCAGTTCTTTATCTTAAATTAAATGGTAAATCAGCCTTTGTGAGTTTTTCAAAAGCAGCAGCCCAAACATAGAGAGTATTTATACTCTATTTGGTACAGAGTATATTTACTATAGAGTAACAGTGACAAAAGTATAGTTTAACACAATGATGAGGTTTATTTATTTAGCAGTTTATTTATTGTAATCACAGACTGGCTGTGCTGGCTATTTTCCTAAATTGTGTAGATTGCTATGATTACGTGATGCCCCAAAACTCCCAAAGGAGGATGGCTGATTGATGAAGAGGGGGATGCTGGTAATCAACAAAACTGTCGACATATGCAGTACATATAGAGTTCTTTCTATAGCTTCACAGCAGGGGAAGAATGAGTCACTGAGTCTTCGGGAGTCCATCACCTACACTAACACTGTTATTATTGCTCGTTTTTCTGCACGATAACCACATAACAGTCTCATCATGTCGCGGCTGCATCAGAACAGGGAACACAGATCTCTGATGTCTATCATTAATTTCTCTCTGAAGGAAAATCCCAGATTTCACTTGCAGACTGAAGGTTTCAAAGCATTTTGAATGCACCCTTTTATCCTCCAACAAAAGCTGCTATCTCAAGTTCACTGTCTTTCTAGTCAACCGCCATCGTGTTGCGGTGCAGCCTTGGCTGCAGCTGTTTCTTCTTGCTTTTTGATGATGTACAGCAGGACTGATTCTTTTCTGATGCCAAATTGGTCCTTGGGATCATTAAGATGTTCAGACTCTTTGTGAAACAATGTGCTCAACAGGCAGGATGATCTCCCCAAAGGCTGCCGCAAGATGTCTTTAATCAGACTTGATCTTCAATTCTATTTCTGCATTTCTTGTGTTTTTCACTTCTTTTCTTCGACTGGTGTGGGTTTGTCCTAGATTTCATTTGATCCCAACAATGTGTCCCTACCAGTGACGAGACAGACATGTATTAATTGCACTCAGTCCCCTCAGTCAGATGCCATGAATCCTTGCTACCTTTTTGTCCATGACATGATTATATTCTGTGCTCATATTTTTTAAATGCTGACAGTTTTTATTATACGCGACAGAGAAAAAAACAAACATGGAAAGACACATAAATACAGCCTGGAACAAAAATCCACAGAAATGTAGGTTAGAGTTTGGCATATACTTTTATGTGTTTCCTATGTCTACATTTTTAGGTTTTATATCAATAGTTCCCAAACTTTTAACAGCATATAACCCCCGAGACACTCTTCATCCTTCACTTATACCCACCTCTTCACCTCATTACGCTCTAATTTTTTTTTTTCATATTTCTGCTGCATAAACAAAATATAAACACGCATATAATAATCCATAACGTATGAATACACAAGACAGAATAACCAATAAATCCTACTTTCTATTAGAATTTAAAACTTTTTTGTGCACAGAGCTTTTTTCTGCAAGGTGTAAACTTTGCAATTTAAACTTAATCACATAATGCCCTTCCTCACCACAGAATAATGAAAGGGATGTGCTTCAATGACCTCACGTAAATCTGCAATGTAGATTTGTAATAGAGACAGACTCAGCTTGAGATCATTTTTCTGCACACAGTCTTTTTCTGTACTTTTCCCAGTCTAGCGGAGAACCCAGTGTCACATGGGGAGTTGTTGCAAAAAGGTACAAACAAAGCCATAAAGAAAACCAGCAGCACTTTTTCACTGAAACGTACAATTTCCATTGTCCAGCTTGTTAGTTTCTCACTGAGAAGTTTTATTCCTCATGAAAAGATGGCATGATGTGGTGACTGCAAGGCAACAACGTAGAAAGCGCATCTATCTCTCGATAATAGATTGATTACAAGGATTAATAATCACAGTGGAAGTATTTTTAGTCTAGTTTTTATTTTGAAAAATCTAAGAAGTGTCAAGAATTGTAAAAAAAAAAAAAAAAAAAAAATTCTCGTAATATGCCAAGGTGAAGACATTTTTTTTATTAAACTAACAATTATTATTAATGACAAGCAACAAATGTGATATTTTGATCCACTAAAGAAACCAACAATAAAATAAATGTTAATTCCCAGTTTGTCTTACACACTGGACCCTATGATCTGCCTCTATGTTGGGCCATTATTCAGCTTTATTTCAGTGAATGAGTTGGGAGCAGTGTCAAGCCAAACAACACCCACATCAACAACAACAACCACCGGCTGATGAATGGCCGCTAAGATGGAGAGCGGGATTGAACGGATTGATCCGCAGCCTGTTATCTCATCCCTGTTTTTACCCTCTGTCAAACACGTACCGAGGGGAGATGGATTCTGCCTGCCGAAGGAGTGGATTAATCGCAGTCGGGGTGGGGGGTCTGGCTGTGCCCCGGACCCATATGAGTGCTGCTCTCCTTTGGGCAGAAAGGAGGTGGCAAAGGTTTTTTATTGACACGGCTCCAGTAGAGGAGCTGCCAAGGCCTCAGGTGGACTGCAGAGAGGATTGAGAAAGAAGATTCTGCACCTTTGTTCACATGCCAACAAACACACACACACACACACACACACACACACTAGACCTAATGAAGGATGGTTAGATAGTTCAGTTTCTCATTCAGCTTTGTTCACACTTCTTGCTCTCTGAACTGAGTGGCCGCTATAATGAGTGTGCATGCATGCGTTAGATGGTGTTCACAATCTCAACACAGAGCATGTAAATTGCCAATTGCACCAAGTTAATGGTACAAACATAAGCCTTTGTTCAATTTCCATTGACTTATCATGTGCTAAATTAATTGTCTGGCTTCCAATTACAATGCGTGTGCATGGATATGAATTCTGTAAACACAGATTACGTTACTCTAATTGAGGGAACAGAAAATATGTCTAAAATTGCTCCAGATATGACATCAGTGCTAATATGAAAACAAATGGGGTGAGCTTGTTTGACTTTGCCAACAATATCTAATTAAACGATACGCATAGCACAGAAGTGGTCTCATTTGATTGGTATTCGCAGTGAAGGTCACAGTCCAGGAGCCGTGCTCGCGAAGGAAAGCGATATGGATTCCGTTTCTAGCCAGGAGGCCCCCCCCGAATGTTGTGAAGTGGGAGAGCGAAGAAGCCTCAGTATGCTACGAGCATCCATCTTTCCCTCCCTCGCTCCGGGTTGCATCTCTCCCATGGAACGTGGTGGATGATTTCTCAATGCAGCAGAAGTGCTAATGCTGGTTTTTGTAAAAGATGCTCAGCAAGACAACAGAATGAGCCCCATCTGAGATAAATGAGTACTCGAATGCAAGCAGACATCAGTGGAATTAACAACCTCATCTCCTTCCATCTCTCACTTCGTGCCTCTCGCTGCTTTGTTTTCTCAAGACTCTGGCAACTAATTAAAGAATGCGTAACATGAAATGTGTGCCTGTTCCCAATCGCTCCGTAGTTCTTCATAACTGAGAGACCAAGACAGAGATGGCACATCCTCCTCTCAACGCTCCACTTACTCTACGATATATTCTATAGCTAATGTTTGCAGTCAACATCGTTGCTGTGTTTTAATCATAGAGGAATCTTCGGATATAAAAGGATCCCTGCTGCCAGTCACAGGTAAAATGATGGAGATAGAAATGAGTATTAAATTGTGTATTGTGATTCTAATGAAGCAGCAATGCAAACTGTTGAAAGGGCGAGGTGCTTTGTGTTTGATTACACAACAGTGTCTGATTCACAGATTCAGAAATAGGCCAGAGGCAGGGACTTCACAAGTACAAGTGGTGCTTAGAGCAAAGTATCTGTGACTTCAGGGTAAACCTCAGGCTGATGGAGTCTCACTGGCTGCAGTGTAGAAACATAAAATGGCACAAATTGTCAAAAATGCTGGCAAACTGAATATAAAGATGTTTTAATAGATTTCTTTGTGATTTGTATTTGCTGATAATATAAGATAAACATTGAACAACACTAATTAACTCAGAAGTAATTTATCATACATGCATTTATCCAAATTTGACTGAATGACATAGAATCAATGAATGTAAATCATCCAAAGTTGTCAAACACAAAACCATCTGTGCCCAGGCTGGAAAACTGATTTTGATTACTGTTTTTAAAAAAAGCTACAATAAATTACAATAAATACAATAAAGCTACAATAAATTTTTCCAGACATGCCCCACATTGTGCTGGCAATGTGTCCAGAATGTACGTCACGCAACCCCGTTGACCCACAGGGAAAAAAAGAAGGTAAAAAATGAAACGGTTACGGTTGTCTCATCTTCAAGACAAGATGGCCGTCTATCCGTCCATCCATCCATCCATCCATCCATCCATCCAAAAAAATGAATGGATTCTAAACATACAGTTGGCAATGTAACATTTTCCTGAAGAGTTTTTTGGAAATCTGTGCTGTTTTTTGTTTTGTTTTTTAATAATTAAAGGCTTTTGAACATTCAGGAAATTGCTTTCTTTCTTTCATTAAATACTTAGTTTCTGCTTCCTCTCCTCGGTCTCTGTTTAGGACTCTTGTCCCAAGGAAGAGAATCCAACCTGCAGCTGAAACGAGTCACCATTCTGTAAACAGAATTTCTGTAAACTAATTTGTCTATTCACCACATGATTCAGGCTACTTTTACACAACTGTTTTGCTAAAAGCAAACAAAAAAATGTTTAAAAAGCAGTAGTGTGCAACAGCTAAAATTTACTGTCTAATGGTACAATTAAAAATGACTATTCCACCAACCCAAAGATTAATTTCTTATTATGTTGGATATGATCCTTAAAATAACTTGAATTCGGGACAATGCAAAACAATAGTGTGATATACGTAAATACGTAATATTTATGATATTATAAGCTGCACACTGCTATTAAATAAGGGAAGTGACAGCACTGCAGTCATTAATATGCAATCCCAGAGTTGAGCTCTGAAATCCGATCAGATCGTGGCCAAAGTCTGGACATCAATCTCACAGATCATAAACCAAGTACATAGATTCACTCACGACTCTTGTTTCTCTGGCTGGTGCCATTATTTCCCTTTAAACATACAACACACTACACTTGCTATCATTTACTATCTCAAGAGTCTCTCGGCAGGTAGTAGATGATAGGTGTACCTGCAGAACTACTGGCTCCGGTTAGACTGAACTTATCATCCAGCTCCTTCGACAGACAGATTGCAGGTTTGTGGGACTAAGATGTTCCACTCAGTCACTGGAGAAGGCAACAATAAAGTCAGGATGCATGTGTGGGTGGAATTGAGATTGGGATTTCAGCGATTTGCAGACGAGGCAGGCTCACAGACAGAGGGGATGGCAGCAACCTGATGGATCGCTTTCTGTGAACCGGCCAGAAGACTTGGAGCACTCTCTCTACTGTCCCCTTTGTCCCATTTGTCTTTGTCACAGAAATACAGATGTGAGTGTGAGAGAATTCGTTTCAAAGAGCAGTTTGATGCGAAGCACAACCATGTGATGATCTCATTGATCTGCTCCTGCCCAGATAATTCTTTAGCAGTTATCGATGTATCTACAAATTGAATTTCATCCACCTCCCCTGCAACAAACGCAGTTGGATTGAGTTGACGTCGCTCTTCAGTCATCTCATCGCTGTGAGATTGAGTTCATCAAAAAAAAAGAAAAATCAGGCTTATTAGGATTAGTGTGACTTACATTCAGTTGATATGATTCTATTGAACAATTCAATATAGATTAAGCTCAGTTACCGTGACAACCTATGCTGGGAAACTTATCTCTTGTGGTGAGCTTACTCACTTGATGAGTTTCCAGAACACTGACCTGATGGAAAACAAATGATTTTACCACCAAGTCTGTTGTATTATTTGACTTTCCAGACATACCAATCAAAACATTAGAATCTCCTTCTTCTCCTTTGGGCTTTTCCCTTTAGGGGTCGCCACAGCGAATCAGTTGCCTCCATCTAATCCTGTCTTCTGCATCCTCTTCTCACATACCAACTACCTTCATGTCCTCTTTCACTACATCCATAAACCTCCTCTTTGGTCTTCCTCTAGGCCTCCTGCCTGGCAGTTCAAAACTCAAAACACAATGCAGCTCCGTCTGGCCTTCTCTGTACTTCTCTATCAACATCCTCAAAGCAAATACTGCATCTGTAGTACTCTTTTTTGGCATGAAACCATACTGCTGCTCACAAACGCTCATTTCTGCCCTTAGTCTAGCTTAGCAGTTCCCAAACCTTTCAGTCCGCGCACCCACTTCTACCTCCTGACGTAGCTGACGCACCTCCAATGCCCAAAACATGAAAAAAAAGAAAGAAAAGGCTTAGTCTTTATAGCCATATAGGTATCAAGTTTAATAATGTAGGCTCCTGTTAACACAGAATAGATTGTGCAATAATGGGCCTAATGATCTCTCACTTTAGAAACTGAAGGAAGATATAATTAAATATATTCACAGGTTTTATGTTCACTTTATTTCAATGTTATGCTTTACTTTATAATGATGTAACCAAACATACTGTGATGGGCGTTCCCCGCTTGTCGTGGACGCCAGCTGTGTAACCTGATCGGTTCTTTGTTTGAAGATGCAGATTAGGCAGAGAGCCAACCAATTAGAAGATGACACCGTGTGGGCTGGCCAACTGACCTGAGATCAGAAGTTCCTATGGATTGTCCAACCGGAGAATGCTACAATGAATAAGAATTGCTGTATAACGGTCCGTCCTTAAGACGGTGTCTTGTTACATTCACTATAAATTCTTTGTTTCTCCGGAATGTGTTGTTCCTGCCCCTTGTCACGGTTCAGACCGCATTAGATTCTATGTTAGGGACGGTGAACCCAGATCTGCTAAAATTATTGTATCAGGGCAAATACGTTCGTTAAATGAGACTACTTGTTTCTTGTTTCTCCTTCCGGTTTTGAACACGCACAACTGCTCTAGGTGGACTTCGCGATAAAAGTCCAAAAAACCTAACAAAACAGTGGGGAGAATAATAGTAACAATATAAAAATGACAATAATAATATCCATCCATCCATCCATTCTCTTCCGCTTATCCGGGGTCGGGTCGCGGGGGCAGCAGCTTAAGCAGGGAAGCCCAGACTTCCCTCTCCCTAGCCACTTCGTCCAGCTCCTCCGGGAGAATCCCAAGACGTTCCCAGGCCAGCCGGGAGACATAGTCTCTCCAGCGTGTCCTGGGTCGTCCCCGGGGCCTGCTCCCGGTAGGACGTGCCCGGAACACCTCACCAGGGAGGCGTCCAGGAGGCATCCTGACCAGATGCCCGAGCCACCTCATCTGGCTCCTCTCGATGCGGAGGAGCAGCGGCTCGACTCTGAGTCCCTCCCGGATGACCGAACTTCTCACCCTATCTCTAAGGGAGAGCCCGGACACCCTGCGGAGGAAACTCATTTCGGCCGCTTCTATCCTGGATCTCGTTCTTTCGGTCACGACCCACAGCTCGTGACCATAGGTGAGGGCAGGAACGTAGATCGACCGGTAAATCGAGAGCTTTGCCTTTCGGCTCAGCTCCTTCTTCACCACGACGGACCGATACAGAGTCCGCATCACTGCAGACGCTGCACCGATCCGCCTGTCGATCTCCCATTCCATCGCACCCTCACTCGTGAACGAGACCCCGAGATACTTGAACTCCTCCACTTGGGGCAGGATCTCATCCCCAACCCGGAAAGGGCACCCCACCCTTTTCCGACTGAGGACCATGGTCTCAGATTTGGAGGTGCCAATTCTCATCCCAACCGCTTCACACTCGGCTGCGAACCGTTCCAGTGAGAGTTGGAGATCACAGCTTGATGAAGCCAACAGCACCACGTCATCTGCAAAAAGCAGAGACGCAATACTGAGGCCACCAAACCGGACACCCTCAACGCCTTGGCTGCGCCTAGAAATTCTGTCCATAAAAGTTATGAACAGAATCGGTGACAAAGGGCAGCCTTGGCGGAGTCCAACCCTCACTGGAAATGAATCCAACTTACTGCCGGCAATGCGGACCAAACTCTGACATCGGTCGTACAGGGACCGAACAGCCCTTATCAAGGGGTTCGGTACCCCATATTCCCGAAGCACCCCCCACAGAACCCCCGAGAAACACGGTCAAACGCCTTCTCCAAGTCCACAAAACACATGTAGACTGGTTGGGCGAACTCCCATGCCCCCTCAAGGACCCTGCAGAGGGTGTAGAGCTGGTCCACTGTTCCACGGCCAGGACGAAAACCACATTGCTCCTCCTGAATCCGAGATTCGACTTCCCGACGGACCCTCCTCTCCAGAACCCCTGAATAGACCTTACCAGGGAGGCTGAGGAGTGTGATCCCCCTGTAGTTGGAACACACCCTCCGGTCCCCCTTCTTAAAAAGGGGGACCACCACCCCAGTCTGCCAATCCAGAGGCACTGTCCCCGACGTCCACGCGATGTTGCAGAGGCGTGTCAACCAAGACAGCCCCACAACATCCAGAGCCTTTAGGAACTCCGGGCGGATCTCATCCACCCCTGGGGCCCTGCCACTGAGGAGCTTTTTAACTACCTCGGTGACCTCAACCCCAGAGATAGGAGAGCCCGCCTCAGAGAACCCAGACTCTGCTTCCTCATGGGAAGGCGTGTCGCCGGAATTGAGGAGGTCTTCGAAGTATTCTCCCCACTGAGTCACAACGTCCCGAGTTGAGGTCAGCAGCGCCCCATCCCCACTATACACAGTGTTGATGCTGCACTGCTTCCCCCTCCTGAGACGTCTGATGGTCGACCAGAATCTCCTCGAAGCCGTCCGGAAGTCGTCCTCCAAGGCCTCACCGAACTCCTCCCACGACCGAGTTTTTGCCTCAGCAACCACCAAAGCTGCATTCCGCTTGGCCAGCCGGTACCTATCAGCTGCCTCAGGAGTTCCACAGGCCAAAAAGGCCCGATAGGACTCCTTCTTCAGCTTGACGGCATCCCTTACCGCCGATGTCCACCAGCGGGTTCTGGGGTTGCCGCCACGACAGGCACCGACCACCTCACGGCCACAGCTGCGGTCGGCCGCTTCGACAATGGAGGCGCGGAACATGGTCCACTCAGACTCAATGTCCCCCGCCTCCCCCGGAAAGTGGGTGAAGTTCTGCCAGAGGTGGGAGTTGAAACTCCTTCTGACAGGGGATTCCGCCAGGCGTTCCCAGCAGACCCTCACAATACGTTTGGGTCTGCCAGGTCGGACCGGCATCTTCCCCCACCATCGGAGCCAACACACCACCAGGTGGTGATCGGTTGACAGCTCCGCCCCTCTCTTCGCCCGAGTGTCCAAGACATGCGGCCGCAAGTCCGATGACACGATCACAAAGTCGATCATCGAACTGCGGCCTAGGGTGTCCTGGTGCCAAGTGCACATATGGACACCCTTATGTCTGAACATGGTGTTCATCATGGACAGTCCGTGACAAGCACAGAAGTCCAATAACTGAACACCATTCGGGTTCTGATCGGGGGGGCCGTTCTTCCCAATCACGCCCTTCCAGGTCTCACTGTCATTGCCCACATGAGCATTGAAGTCCCCCAGTAGAACGATGGAGTCCCCAGTGGGAGCGCTCTCCAGCACCCCCTCCAAGGACTCCAAAAAGGGTGGGTACTCTGAACTGCTGTTTGGTGCATAAGCACAAACAACAGTCAGGACCCGTCCCACCACCCGAAGGCGGAGGGAGGCTACCCTCTCGTCCACCGGGGTGAACCCCAATGTACAGGCGCCAAGCCGGGGGGGTATAAGTATACCCACACCTCCACACCCACACCGGCGTCTCTCACCATGAGCAACTCCAGAGTGGAAGAGAGTCCAATCCCTCTCGAGAGGACTGGTACCAGAGCCCAAGCTGTGTGTGGAGGTGAGCCCGACTATATCTAGTCGGAACTTCTCGACCTCACACACCAGCTCGGGCTCCTTCCCTGCCAGAGAGGTGACATTCCACGTCCCAAGAGCCAGCTTCTGTAGCCGGGGATCGGATCGCCAAGGTCCCCGCCTTCGGCCACCGCCCAGCTCACAGTGCACCCGACCCCTATGGCCCCTCTCACAGGTGGTGAGCCCATGGGAAGGGGGACCCACGTTGTCCTTTCGGGCTGCGCCCGACCGGGCCCCATGGGTGCAGGCCCGGCCACCAGGCGCTCGCCTTCGAGCCCCACCTCCAGGCCTGGCTCCAGAGGGGGGCCCCGGTGGCCCGCGTCCGGGCAAGGGAAAACGTGCTCCACTGTTTTCATTCATCATTAGGGGTCTGTGAGCCGTCCTTTGTCTGGTCCCTCACCTAGGACCTGTTTGTCATGGGTGACCCTGCCAGGGGCACAAAGCCCCAGACAACTTAGCTCCTAGGATCATTGGGACACACAAACCCCTCCACCATGATAAGGTGACGACTCAAGGAGGAGACAATAATAATATTTTAAGTCAAAATGGTCGCCGAGCGAGCCGACTACAGATGAGTGATGAACAATTTCGAGCCCTGCTATGGGCCTATTTAGGCCCATAGCAGGGCTATCTAACCAACTGTAACTGTTACACACTTCAATGAAGTAATGAGTCCATAGAGGTGTGGTTGGATTTTGGTTTTACTGGACAGTTATCTGCAACACAATTTGTGGGCACACACCATGAGACACGTTCTGTCCAGCCATCTCACTCAATACGACTGCCGCGTACTGACTTCATTGACTGACTCTGAGTGACTAACTGGATTCACTAAGAATACATAAACATAAATAACATCACTAATTTAGTTTATAGAACACAATACAGTTTATCAAATAGTATTACTAATCTATTATGATATATCACCATTACAGTGAGTTTTCATACTATATTAATAACATTAGACACACACACACAGTTCTGCTTAGGGCCGACTGCAGTCTACCGCACTGTTAGCATTAGCGGGCTAACCCGCTAGGACGAAGCCGAACATGAATGGCTGCAGTACACTAAAACATCTTGTGGGCACAGATGGCCATCCTTCCCACTTTCATATCATATACCCCTCTCCCGCAGTATACTGTTGTAGTTATCTAGATAAACCCACTTGTATCTCACCTGCAACACAATTTGTGCGCACACACCATGAGACACATTCTGTCCAGCCACATCACTCAATACGACTGCCGCGTACTGACTTCCTCATTGGCTGACTGGCGGTAACCTGCTACTCACTGGGGGTATTGCCCTCTTGTGGCTCAACGGTGCTATAGCGTTGTGTTCTTGGCAGGGAAGACTTAAGAAATACTATTTGACTAAGTATAATGACCCAGAACAAATAACTAGAAAATAAACACACAAAAAAATAGGGGGTGGCTTTGTCTTATCTTACATAACAGTTATTAAATGGTAACAAATATGCTACTCCGCCACAAAGAATCAAAATAACATAGGCCCAAGTTCAACATCATATTTTCTCTTTCCAGTACGAGTCTCATTGTGTTCTTTACCCCCTTCTCCCGATGAAGTGTCCGGGTGAGTTTTCTGTGTTCTGTGCTCCTCATTTTCAGTTTCCCCTGTCTCGTTATCATCACTCTCTTTTTCCTGCTCGACCTCTTCAGCCTGGTAGACTGAACAGCTCTCAGTTGTGGCCAATGTATCCTGTACTATTTCATTTCTCCCAGATTTAATACCGGACAGACTGCCCGTTTTTAACCAGTTATGCATTTCGGCATTATTATTGTTGTTGCTATCACAACAACCTAGCACGTAGCTAGGAGAAAGCCAAGTGCATTTGGGGTATTTTTTTATTATTTAAAATTTTCCCAAAACGTTTTTTAATTGAAAATTACAAATGATTTACGTGAATGAATTGAAATATTTAGACTGTTAATCCTCTATTAAAATGTGTTTAAATTATTTATTTAATTGACATATTTCAAGGTGCTCAGCTGCCTTTACACTCGCGCACCCCCTAGCGGCAGCTCGCGCACCACAGGGGGTGCGCGCACCACACTTTGGGAATCCCTGGTCTAGCTTCCACTACTCTTTCCCATAACTTCATTGTGTGGCTCATCAGCTTTATTCCTCTGTAGTTGCCACAACTCTGCACATCTCCCTTGTTCTTAAAAATGGGCACCAGCACACTTCTCCTACATTCCTCAGGCATCTTCTCACTATCTAAGATCCTGTTGAACAACCCAGTCAGAAACTCGACTGCCACCTGACCTAGACACTTCCAAACCTCTACAGGTATATCATCAGGACCGACTGCCTTTCCACTCTTCATCCTCTTCAGTGCTCTCCTCACTTCATCCTGACTAATCTTTGCTACTTCCTGGTCCACAACAGTCACCTCTTCTAGTTTTTGTTCTCTCTCATTTTCCACATTCATCAACTCTTCAAAGTACTCTTTCCATTTTCCCATCACACTACTGGCACTTGTCAATAGACTTCCATCCCTATCCTTAATCACCCTAACCTGCTGCACGTCCTTCCCATCTCTGTCTCTCTGTCTTGCCAACCGGTACAGATCAGTCTCTCCCTCCTTACTGTCCAACCTAGCATACAAGTCATCATAAGCCCCTTGTTTGTCCTTTGCTACCTCTACTTTCACCTTACTCTGCATCTCCCTGTACTCCTGTCTACTCTCCTCAGTCCTCTCAGTGTCCCACTTCTTCTTAGCTAACCTCTTTCTCTGTATACACTCCTGTACCTCCTCATTCCACTACCAAGTCTCCTTATCTACTTTCCTTCCATGTGACACACCAAGTACTCTCCTACCTGTCTCCCTGATCACATTAGCTGTAGTTGTCCAGTCATCTGGAAGCACTGATCTCCTTCAGAGTACATCGTCTACACAAGATGTAGTCTACCTGTGTGCTCCTACCACCACTCTTATAGGTCACCCTATGTTCCTGCCTCTTCTGGAAGAAAGTATTCACTATAGCCATTTCCATCCTTTTTGCAAAGTCAACTACCATCTGTCCTTCTGCGTTCCTCTCCTGGATACCAAACCTGCCAATCACCTCCTCATCACCTCTGTTTCCTGCACCATCATGTCCATTGAAGTCTGCACCAGTGACAACTCTCTCACTTCTAGGTATGCTCTGCATCACTTCATCAAAGTCCAACCAGAATTTCTCCTTCTCCTCCAGCTCACATCCTACCTGTGGAGCATACCCACTAACAACATTGAACATCACACCTTCTATTTCTAGCTTCACACTCATCACTCTATCCGACACTCTTTTTACCTCCAGGACATTCCTAACAAACTCCTCCTTCAAGATAACTCCTACTCCATTTCTCTTCCCATCTACACCATGATAGAACAACTTGAACCCTGCTCCTAAACTTCTAGCCTTGCTACCTTTCCACCTGGTCTCCTGGACACACAGGATGTCTACCTTCCTCCTCTGCATCATGTCAACCAACTCTCTACCTTTTCCTGTCATAGTTGTAACATTCAACGTCCCTACTCTCAGTCCTATACTCTTGGCGTTCCTCTTCTTTCTCTTCCTCCTCTCCTTCTTCGACCAACAATAGTCCAGTTTCCACCAGCACTCTGTAGGTGAACAGCACCGATGGCGGTCGTTGTTAACCCGGGCCTCGACCGATCCAGTATGGAAGTCATAGGTTTGATTCGCATCTCTGATTTGGCAAACGTTTTACGCCGGATGCCCTTCCTGATGCAACCCTCTGTATTTATCCGGGCTTGGAACCGGCACAATAAGACACTGGCTTGTCCTCTTGTGGCTACACTAAAACATTAGAATCTCTCTAAATTAATAATAATTTCAATGTGGCAACTTGTCAAAAAATGTATGCCCATTTAAATTGGTGTAAAGGATTAAAGGACTCACATTTACCGTTTTGACAAACCTTGTTGCTATAATTATATATATATATACATACATAAATATATATACACACACATATGTATATATATACAGTATTTATATATATATATATATATATATACAGTATTTATATATATATATATACAAAGCATTTATTTATATATATAAGGTTTAAGGAAGAGGCCCTGCCACCTAGAAATTATTTATATACAAATAATACAACAGCTTTATCTTTAGGTTATGTTTGTTGATCAATTACAATAAATTTTCTATTAAATCAGTGACATTTTTTGCCTGTACAGGCTTTGAGGGCGTGTCAGTAAAAACATTTGCTGTTTCATTTCATTGTTTTTAAAGCAACTTTTAAAGTTCTAGGATTTGTGCTGAGTTAAGAGCTTTGACTCCGAGGCCTTTGGGATGGCAGCTCAAATCCCCAGAACACTGCCTGAGTTTACTTCAGGGTTAATGTGAATTCTGGTCACATACCTCATGTCTCCACCTGTTAATTATAGGTCAATTACAAAACCCAAAAATATTACATCATTTTCCACATGAGACACATTAGCGATGTAGAATCATCTTCGTCAGCTTGTGATTTCACGGCTTCCACCAGACATAATGTACTTTGTGTAAAGGAAATGTCTGCCCACCCATCTTATGTGTGCTGCGATGAGTTCCCTCATTAACAGAGAAATAATTACGTTGGTCGTAAGCCAGACACTTCTTTTAATGATGCCCAGTGCATGCATACATGCAAACACAATAACACCGTCTGCTAAATACCCATGTTTTCAGTAAACCGGGAGGAAATCCACCAAAGAAAAGCAACAACAGAAGGAGATTAGCTAGAAAATTAATTCAACACAAACCATAACATATGCCAGCAAATCCATGATTACAAGAAAATACAATTCATGTGTAATTAATTTAGCTTTTTATGTCTCATTATAACTATGTATTTACCGTAAAGCATGGCAAACATCATCCAAGTGGCAGAAAACCTTCTGAAAAAAAAAAAAAAAAAATGATGTGGGGCACATAAAATAGGTGAAAGTAAGAAGTAATGACCTTCTTCGATGTCTTTCCAACTGAAAACTCTCCTCTCCCTGATCTCTGGCACACATCAGCTAAGCTGTCCCTTGCAAGCCTCCTGTCACACAAAATAAATTGCCTTCACTGTGAATGGGTCAAAACAACACAGAGATGTCATTATTTCACTGCAATTGATCATACCTCAGGAAACCCAAGTCAATAGTTTCTATAATTGCAATGTCTCCAGCCCCTCAGAGGTTCTTCCATGAGGGTTCCTTTGCTTCTTTTCATCTTCCAACTGATGACTTTTTTCATGTCTTATACGTAGTTTTGACATTAGAGGGCTGCACATTACAAAACAAAACATTTTAATTCTTTGCAGGGAGTGTTTGTGTGATGCATGTTCATAAAATACAGAGCATTTCTGACTGGCAATGACATATTTAACATGTATGTTTGTTACTGTATGTAAGCAGGCCAGCATTAACTTTCAGACCTCAGAAAGAAAAGAATAATTCTTTAATTTATGCGTAAGTATGGATGGATGGATGAATGGATGGATGAGTATGCCAGTATGATAGTTTGGCTTAAACAAAATCATATGAAATGCAAGACAGGAACTTAACCTGAATTAATGAAGATAGGTTTGCATGTAATCGCTGTTCTTTCATTAAAAATCGACAAAGATAGATCATGGATGACTAAAAAACATTTCAACTTGTTTTCTCATGATTTCAGTTGACATGTTGATTTACTAGCGATTATCTGTCTATGTTATCTGTCTGTTTTCTAATCATAATTACCATTAATGGTGTTACAATATTGATTTATGTGTCATCTCTCTGTTTGAATGTTAGCAGAAGCTTCTTCATAGTGTGATGCCTCAATTCAGGGACAAACTAAGCCGTCAGTTGTCATACCTAGTTTACACATTGTGTAAAAATAATAGTCCCAAAATAGTGTGACCCTCATTTTGTGAGTCCTTGACGCTAACATCATGTCCCTGGAATCTGGAATCAGATTAGTTTTATTACTATTCTGATAAGCTATCACTGATGGTTGTTTTTTAATTTTTTTATTGATATCTCGCAGCAACTTCTAAAAACATTGAAATTATTCAAAACAAATTCAGCTACAGTATTTCTGTACATAAATAATAATAATAATAATAATAATAATAATAATAATAATAATAATAATAATAATAATAATAATAATAATAATTTATATTATCTATAGTATCTCCTAGTTATGAACGTCTTTGAAAATATACACTGTATCTGAGTCTAGAAGCAAAAAAATAATTGGTCCCATCCACAATGGTTAGAGTACCTACAAACTATTCTGTGTCCAGATGATGATATAGATCATTTCCAAAATGTGGATTGTTCCCTGAGCTAAAACATATTCAACATATCAACAACCCAAAACAGAACACTGAAACCAGGGGCGGCGTGCCCGGGGTGCAGCGGCTCTGGACCAACTATCCATCTGGCCTTGAAATGTCGTTGTACCATCCCTGTGTGTGTATAATGACAAATAAAGAAAGTTTGACTTTTGACTTTGATTAAGTAATTATCTTAACAATTAATCAAAAAGAGACAGGTTAATCGCACAAAAAAAAAAAAAAAAGTCCATTTGTCGAACAGTTAAATTAACGTGGCACAAACACTTCAAATGTCATCATAAAAAGTGCAGCGATGAGGATTTTTTACGTTTGTTTGCCGATGTGAGACCCTATCACATGATTCCATCCACCCCACAGCCAACTCACCTTACAGTGCATTTATAAAACAGTCATGCACTGCTACTCCGACTGTATAAGGCAAAGTGAAAAATGGTGCTGTGCAGACAGTGAGCTGAACAAAGGCAAGCAAACTGATGCAAACATGGAGTTTAAAGCGAACAAAGTCTTGCAGTGTGGGGCTCGACCGAGTCTTGTGTCAGGCGTCACCACCATACATGTTAAAATCGTGATGTCTACATGAACGAGCATGTCCGTAATCTGACAACGCTTTGATTCTTGCTTTGATTGGCGGTTGTTCATTTATTTTTAACCTGAATAGAGCCGATTTGTTAGCAGAATATATTCACAAATATCAACCTGGCTATGCAGGACTAGACAGGACGTGAGTGCGCATAGGAACAAGAAATATGGGACCAACACATCATCACTCCCTAATATCCTAATGTAAAACACGCTCATGGTATATGTAATTTATTCGTACACACATACAAACATGGACACACTCACATGCTACAGTGTCAGTACCATCAGTCCCAAATGTAACCATCTGCTCCGCTCTGTTTTTCTTTTATGCATAAAATGCTAACCAACTCTTGGCAACAGCCCCTCACTCACCATCTCATATGCATCACAGCAAATTAATGGGTTACCTGAGAGAGAACATTTTACTGGGTCTAATGGGAAATTAAAAATGGTTAACAACCCTGAATCAGCCCAAGTAATGGAAAATGCTGCTGAGGTCCAGCTGGATGCTGCTAGAAATAACCCAAAAATACCACTGCATAGGAAGACCTGAATGGTGGGTCTATAACATAAAGAGGAATCCAAAGCGTGGAAATCTTTGTATGGTTACCAAACTTTATTGTCAAGCAAAGTAAATGGGAATCTAATAATAATAATAATAATAAAAAAAAAAAAAACAGCTTAAAAAATCCTTGAAACAACAAATCAAATAGGTTATTATTATTAAATATATCAACTAAATCTACAACTTGACATCGATGATTTTAGATGTGATTTATATCCTTATACACATTTAGAATTTGCGTGAAGAACATTGAAAATACTTGGATATATTATGTTGTTATTAAAATGGTAAGATTATGATAATTTGCTTATATGATCCATAGCTGGACGTGTTTTTGTTATACTGTCTAAAGGATCCGATTCTACTTCTAAATAATCCCCTTCTACTTCTAAACCTGTGTTCAACACAAAGCCCCGTAATTAGATAAACATTTTACACATCAGTGAGCTCCATTTTTCACTGGGTAACTCATTATTAACAACATGAGCGCTGTAATTCTTCATACACCACTGCTGTAAAAACCTATTAGGATATAAAATGTGTATTAATCCTCAACTGAAGATAGTCCGCAACAAATGCACTGCTTCCTCCTCTTTGAGACACGTTTGGTAAAAACTACAGCTCCAAGCCTTTTAAGGAAATCTACGAGTCTTATGAAACGTATATTTGTTACATCTTAATAACTTTGTCTCGGGATTGAGTGTTGGGACAAAGAAGTGTTGAGAGAGAGACCAATGTTAAACATTTTTTTCAACAAATCTTGAGTAAAAAAAAAACGAAAATCTAACCTTCACATTAGTTGCGGTGATATGGTGCAGGTGGCTGGTTTACCATGGGATTTAATTTACTGAGTGCATTGTGATATGAAAAGCAGGCCATGCATAATTTAGCAATGATACAACAGAGTTTTGTTGTAGTGCTGTAAATCATTACTAACTCATGAGGACAAGTCCCCTGACGTCGTACACTAAAGGTGAGGTGACACTCCTACAGGATTGGCAGAAAATTCAGGAAGATTTCATCATCATCAAAAAATCTTAAGTGAACTGATTTGGGGGAGGGGACCGCCAGAAAAGGGGGTGATGGCTTTATTGCCTCCTAGTGACCCTGTTACACCTCCTTCTACTTCACCTCTTTTATCAGCCAACTTGGTTTAATCTGAAACACAAGCCTTGGGTCGCAAAAGTCACTCCACATCTTGTCAGGACAATATTTTCGCTGCCTCCTTTTCCCAGCGGCGATGACCTTCCTTCTCTGATCTGTGCCAGCCCACAGCCACAGCCCACATTGACAGGACTGTGAAAGGCAGCCAAGCATATCTTAATCCATTTTTGCTCTGCTTTGCTCCAGCGTGCCTTCTCTGAGGTGCTACAGGAGCTGTGATTGTGGACGCGGAAGGTTTCCTCAGCGAAACAGTCAGTTAGTCCAGATGGAGTTGAAGGCCAAGGGACTTGACACACCTGGTCATTTTCTGTCATGTGATCCTAAACCACTATTTTTTTTTTTTTCCTTCAAACTTAAATTAGTGGAATATTCAGGCTGTGTTTGTGAAAATCTTTCTCGCTGTTTCAATTTGCTCTTCATGTAAACGCTCCGCCGTTCAATTATTTAGTGAGAATAAACGCTGTAGCATGCTCATCACGCATGAGAGAAAGAGAAAGAGAAGACATTCTTTTTTTTTTGTCTCAGATGCTGAACTCTTTTGAAAAGAGTTTCACGCGTCATCATTTCCACACACACACACACACACACACACACACACACACACACACACACACACACACACACATACAACGACAACATTCAGTGTACCTTTGCATGCACAGCTGACAGATAGTAGATTTCTTCATTTATTACATTTTCACTGTCCTTGAATTGATTTCTCTTTTGGAACTGAATGCATAACATGAATGGGAATGAATAGCGAGCGACTGAATTTGAATTAAAAAGCCTAACTAGTCACGATTTTTGCGAAAATCTGCTTCCATAAATAACCATGTGGCCTCGTCAGAGCTCGGTGCGCCATGCCACAGCTGTTTTTTTGCTAAGCACATTTAAACATAACAGACTGTTGCACTTTATATAACTCCTCCCCTGCTGAGCTCAAACAGCAGGATGCAGGGGATGTTTGCACTTGAAAATGACAGCTAAAGGTGTGTGTGTCTGTGTGTGTGTGTGTGTGTGTGTGTGTGTGTGTGTGTGTGTGTGTGTGTGTGTGTGTGTGTGTGTGTGTGTGTGTGTGTGTGTGTGTGTGGAGTGCTGCATGTTGCTGGTGGGCCATTCTGTGTCTTTGGCATTCCCTTCACAGATGGAGAGGAGTGCCCCAGGTAAGTGAAGACCAAGTCAAGGATATGAAAGAGGGATGACCAGACTCCCAGCGGAAGGCAACACAGGAACTTAGGGATTGTGAGATTCGTGCTACAATAGATAATTAGTCAGGAACATCTGTTGGAGGTAGGTCCCTGTGCCTCACGAGCCACAGATCTTAAATCACTCCTTGGTGGGAAGCTGAAGATATTTACTTTGATAAATCTTTTGCATTAATCACCCAGGTCCACATGTGTGCTTCCGTATGGCCACAGCAGGGTGGTACATTAACTTCATTCAGATCCAGTGAGGAGAAAAAACTAATCCAAACATCACAAGAGCTGGAGCTGAATTATATACTGAGTTACTGTAATAATCCAGAGTTTACTCAAAGCTCATCTGTGTTCACTTCTGATTTTAGTGTTAACCAGCCCTAAAAAGAAGGATGGATGATGGATGGATTGATGGATGGGTGGGTGGGTGGACTGATTGATTGATTGATTGATTGATTGATTGATTGATTGATTAATTGATTGATTGATTGATTGATTGATTGTTTGATTGATTGATTGATTAGACGCAATGCGATTTTTTTTCATTGTTATTTTTTTATACTTGTCCTAACTGTCACATTGTCCACCTCTGCTCAACTCTTAGCTCCATCTTGGAACATTTGACAACCCGCTCTACCGCTGAGCCGCTGACGACTTTTTCATGTGCTCTAAATCAGATATGTACCTGATTCCTGAACAGCGGTGTGAACAATCTGATCAGATTTTTCAGAAATGATGGATAAAACATTGATGACTGCAGCAACGTCAACCCAGAGAGAACTAAGTGAGAAATGGAAAGTTTGATTCTTGTTTTTCTGGCATCATCTTAAGAGGCTTTGATGGAAATTTGCATCAAACCTTAAAATACTGTGTGTCTGAGTGTCTGATCATTACTGACCATTAAACTGACGGTCAGTAATGACCATCAGCTAAAAAGAATTTTTAAAGTCATGCGAGAGATTTAGATTACATACAAACGTACTTTCATTTGATGGTGCTGCCAATGAAAATATTTTTTTTTTTTAAAAGAATTTTCATCTTAAAGACAGCAGGTATAAGTATTGATATTTCCTTCCAATCCTTTCACATGCTGATGATGCATTTTTTGTAACTTCATGTTGGCACACAGGACTGACTTTTCAGTATGTAATGTCAATCCTACAATTACTTGTTAAGACTTTTCACCACAGACGATATGGGGTAAAAAAAAAAAACACATTTCAACTGCAAATTGAAGAAGTGAAGGATATTTGCACTCCACAGACAGAATGGAGGATTCCTTTTAGCAGAATGGTGGTCCATTGACCCCCCACCCCCACAACTACCTCTGAAAGAAAACACAAGATACTTTAATTTCACCAAACATCATCTGAAAGCCTCCTCAATCATCAAATATCACACCAAAGGCTGGTCCTTGCTCTGGTGCGGCGTAACCTGACCATTAGTAGAGAAACGGAGGCTATTTATGGCATCAAGAAAAAGGGTAGATTAATAAATAAATAAATAAATGTCCTGTTACCCACCACAAAATGGGGCCAAGGAGAGAAAAAGGCAGTTAGAAATCCATCAGAATGTCATTTTGTGTGTGTCTGCCTCTCCCTCTCTGCCGGTCCAGATAGATATCAGCTCATTACGAGCCTCACTCCCATTAACCTGCTCACAGGTTGCCAGTCAAGGAAGTGGTATTTTTTCCTCCATCCTATCAACCCAACCCCCCGCCTTCCTGCAGACGCCCACTTGTTCTCATCTCCTCCGTCTTCTTTGCCCACATTTGCTCTGTTTGAGTAAATTCCACAAAAGATAATTTCCTTGCAGCGGGGCCTTTTCACTGACCCGATGGTGTTGCGATAACGCCGTGCAGACTCTGAAGCGTGCTGGGCTCTGATGAAGTGTGAGAGTAAATGCACCATCCTGGATTAATGTCTTGTCGACATTTTTCTTGGACGCTGGCACCTACTGGATGGTAAACAGATCCAGAAACATTCACTACGATAAGATGGCACAGCTTCACAGAGAAAGTCCAGTCTGCCATTTTCACACATTCGGTACAGCTTGTGTCGTGTAGTCATCGCTTGTTGCTTCGTATAGAAAAACAAATGGACTAAGGCAAAAATGACTACCTGGGATGAAACGCCTCAACAAAGATGTGTGAATAATTTGCCTAAGCAGCTTGAAGGCTGCGTCACGATTGTGGGCTAATCACTTTCTAGTCCACTCAGACCTGACAAACACAGAGAGGAAGCTCTGCCAGGTACGCCAAGGAAAGGTTTGATATTAGAATTTGAACGCATCTAGGTTTCGCCTTGAGCAATATAATCCCATTATGCCTCAGGTCTCAACAGCTCTCAGAGAGAGAGAGAGAGAGAGAGACGCAGAATTTGCTTCAAAATAAACTGTTTATGGACAGGAGAATAATACAAAACACATCAGAAATAACATTGAACTCAGACTTAAACTAAATTAAACCATCGAACTGAGGGACAAAAATAACCCAGGTATTGAAAAGGGAAAATAACACATGAATTTTTGAAAAGAGCGGGAAGATTTTCCAGGAAGGACTTAATACAGTTATTGTGTCAAACATTTATTTGAATGCAGTGGGTTTTTTTTCATTGCAGTCCATCAGGTTTCATTATGGATTGAGAAGATCTAATTTTGTTGCATATCTGCCAGCTTTTCACAGTAATTCATCCTGTCAAGATAACCTACCAGATGGTGTTTGTGTAACTGAGCTTTGTTTTCAGTGTTCACCGTTCATGGAGTGAAATCTTTATTCTGATCCCATCCCAACCAACAGGTTTTTCTGTCGCTTTATTCTCCCGGAAGAGAAAAATCAACTCCGATTACTACTATTTTTGTTGTTGCTGATGCCATTCAATGAAAGTGAATGTTATTCTTAATAGATTTCAGTATATTCTTAAAGACATACAACAAAAACTTCACATCTGTGAGGCAGAACATTTATTTCATCCTGGCCTTTTCTGGTGAACAATTGAAAAGAAGACTGCCGAAGTCCTCTTTGAACGTGTTAGTGTGCAGATGCTGCTTTCAAAGACATTGTAATGCAACACATGAAAAGATGTTTTCTATGTACTTGAATGCAGCTGGTGGCCCACATATGAGTTATGTGGTCTACCACTTAGTAAAGCCGATGCTAGAAAGCCCCTCCACTTCACAATAACACTTCAGATATTACGGATCTAGCATGAAGATTTTAAAAGATTTTTAAAAACTACTTTTAAATAATTATAATTTATAATAATAATAATTATATAATAATAATAATAATAATAATAATAATAATAATAATAATAATAATAATAATAATAATAATTACAATTTATTTTATTTTTATTTCATCCTGGCCTTCTATTATAGGTAGGAGTTTTCTTGTGAACATTTGAGAAGAAGACTGCAGCATTACAAAGTTCCTTCACTGGAAATAATAATCAGTAGTAATTAAGCAGTAATAATCCCATTGTGGCGTATTAAGACATTTTGTGACACTTTTTAAAATGCTCCAAACAGCCCAGTTTTGTCACAAGCTATAGATAGATATAGATCAGAATGCTGACTCAACACGTGTCAAAAATACATTCCAAATGACTTAACCTTAATTTTTCATAGCACAGAGTCGTGTGCATCAGTCTGAATTCAGTCATAATGTATGAAGTTTTCAGGTTTGGATGTTTGACAAACACATTTTAGGGTTGGTTTTTTTTTGCAGTTATGTCCTGACTCTCACAATGTCAGCACTTTACTTCCATCCATGGTTCTGGAACAGCCGTGGAGACAGACAAGAACGGCCAACAATTAGACTGTTGTCCTGCTGTTTTCACTGTTCTCAGGCTCAAAAGTAGTCGGTCAGAATTCTGCGGTCCTTTTGAAAGAAGCTGCAGACACAGTGTGCAGATGCTGCTTTCAAAGACATTGTAGTGCAACACATGAAAAGATGTTTTCTATGTACTTGAATGCAGCTGGTGGCCCACATATGAGTTATGTGGTCTACCACTTAGTAGAGCCGATGCTAGAAAGCCCCTCCACTTCACAATAACACTTCAGATATTACGGATCTAGCATGAAGATTTTAAAAGATCGATCAGTGCCTCACACGCCATCCAATCACAGGTCCTTGTTTAAATTCACTCTGCTGCTTATTGTCATTTCTAGTTAAAACTAACTGGAATAGGATAAAATCTGACGTGTCAATAGTGATAGCAACCTTTCAGTTGGATTAAAAATGAAAAGATGTAACACATGCATTGGGGGGAGGTGGTCGGCAAATTAGCTGCATCACAAATATTACAGACAACAAAAAACCAAATTATTTAACCGAACTTACATCAAGGATGTGTTTCTACA
The DNA here is from genome assembly GCA_013358685.1 of Antennarius maculatus. Classification (NCBI taxonomy): domain Eukaryota; kingdom Metazoa; phylum Chordata; class Actinopteri; order Lophiiformes; family Antennariidae; genus Antennarius; species Antennarius maculatus. Next base: position 2,538,026 of record CM023609.1, on the reverse strand, counting down.
ACCTACACAGGAATGTTTATGTTCAATGGAACAACACCAATTAATAAGCGGATTTGCATACCCAGATATTGAGGATTATTGATGTAGTCAAGCATCTTCAGGGGAAGTGCATTTCCCCAAATATGGAAAAATGACTTTATTATCCATGACAGTCACACTGGAGCTAATAGTAACGAATGTGCTGCTGTGACCACCGCAGTGATGACAAGTGGTCTCAACAAGCCTCATCAACAGTATGTGGGGTTCACTGTACTGCAGAGAGTGAAACACCGACATACACGTCGAACCGCCGGCCCTCAGATCCACACTGTGGCTTCCAAACACAGAATGTATCTCCATTCAACTTTTGAGAAGGTCTTTTATGGCAGAGCTTCAAAACCCCAGTGGAGCCGCGGTATGAAAAGATCTTTCATTATTAATAGAGTATTAGCCCACATAAAGGTGAATGACTGAAGGATTGCATTTCAACGACACAGGGGCGGCGAAGTGCACAGAGGTTAATTCTCTGATCCAAGGGTAGATTTGTTTCATTGTTTGTAGATAGAAAAGGGGGTTTTCTAGGGGATCAGATTCATGTCGCCTTCCTCTGTTCCTCTGAGCTCTGTAGTGGATTGCCTGGACTGATTAATTGTAATGAATTATGCAAATAGCCTTTATCTCAAATGATTAGCAATGTTTCTGTATTGTTTTATTAATGCACTTTTGAATTACACTGTATAATCACGTAGCTTTTTTTTTTCCTCCACCGCTCGCTGTTTGTAATTCATCGCCAGCTCTTTATTAAACCCATGGTGGTCTCAGGCGAATTGCTTGCAGGAATGAGAAATTAGTCATTACTGTAATTTAATGATTTCTAACCAAACAAGAGCCAACCTGGATCGCTCACCATAGCAGCCCTCTTCCATTCAGCGGTGGTCTCTGGGGTCTGATCTTTTGGAGTGATCCGTCTGCATTTTTGCTTAATTAATTATGTTTGGTTGTAAGGAGCATTCTGCCATGAATGCACTGTTTCAATTACACACAGAAATAGATTTAGGAAACATGAAATTCTCCACAAAACGCCGGTTTGTTTCTCTCTCATTCTAAGTGTGAATCTACGTGCGTCTACTGTCAACCCCCCACCCCCCGCCCCTGTGTTCAGCAACACTTCTAGAATATTATTTCAGGTGTCGGTTCCGACACAGATACTGTGTTGATACTTAACAAAAATATTTGTTGAATTATCACATGAAATGAGGAGACGTTGTGTCATACATCCTGGTAAATATTACACGCAGGTGAAATATAAATACATTTCATCTGAGCAGGCTGCCTGGAGCAAGTTTAGCATCCACCAAGAGCGGAATGATGCTGCCTGTTGATGCAAGTAATAGTCGCCATATTTCAGTCACCCTTGAACTAAGCAGATACATGCGGCTGTCACAAATGATCACTTTGTTGTGCTTCACTTTCTGCTACCTGCTTCCACACTAACCAGCCTGAACATCTCAGTAGTTTAATTTCCCCGTGCACCGACAAATCCCTGTAGGATCTGTAAAAGATGACACCTAACTAGAAATCATTTGCACTAACATGTAGCAATAACAGTCAAAATAAATGATATTTAGTTTTGGAACTCAATCAAGCAGTATTGAGTGTCAAGATGATTAGCAACCTCTCATTGGGCAACAGTATAAATGGCTTTTCTGCATCTAAAGTGAGAGTTATCCTCTGTTTTATTTTTTTCATCTGTTGAATTTTACCTTTCACATTCATCATGTACACTATACTGAATATCTGTGCATGCACCTGTTCAAATAAAATGTAAGAAAATAGTAACGTGACCTGCTCCTTCTTGTCTTCCTTTCTTTTCTTCTTCTTTATGTCCTGGCCCACACAAATACAAATACAAGACTGCAAAAATCCAGAATTCCTGAACAGTGATTTCCATTGACTTAGATTTATTGAGATAATATTGACATTTCTAATCAATAATAGACACCAGGCTTTGAAAATGATAGATACCATTAAAACAGTTTGGCAGAACTCATCTGCATTGACCCTAGGAGGCTCGTAGTCAAACATCATTACATTTTTTTTCTGAGTTTTATTGTTGTGGCGTTGTCTTTTGTCTTTAAAAATAAGACTTGACATCATACGAACTTAAAAAAAAAAAAAAAAAAAAGCCAAACACTTGGAGGGTTCAAATCAAGAGAAGAGAAACAGAAGAGAAATCTGCTGCGTAAGGCTTACAGGAATGAAAATGCTATTGATCTCACTATATCTTTAACATAGATATGCATCAAGAGTTCTGTGGCAAGAAAATAACACAGAAGTTTCACATCACATGGATTTGTTTCAGGGGTGATTTTTTTTTTTTTTTTCTGTTGTAATCCACAGTCTTTTAGTCAATAATTAATATCATGGTTGAGTCTTCTAGTCCATAGGAATAAAACTATTATACAAAGAGAGATTTGGTGGTCAGCAGAGTTCACAGACAGCTACTATTGTTTCTTGAATGAAGAGTCACGATATTATATTGGATATGCAGTCTTCTGTGATGTTTCCCTGTCCTTTCCTTTCCATTAGGTCAGTAATACATCCTTCATTTTTGTCCTTGCTTTCCACCAATCCTCATAACATATGATATCCATATGTCCTTGGTTAAACGAACTTCCGGCTCCAAATGTGATTCCTTTGGAAATCGTTGACTATCGTGTGACCTATAAAAAAAAAAAAGGGGGAAAGAAAGAGAGACAGCAGTCAGAAGTAAATCGTTTCAGTGACATGAATGGATGCTGTGAATAAAATAAAGGATTGGAGTTATTAATGATGACAAATAGTAGTAGTCACACTTTGTAAAGCAATGATGCCTGTCTGACATGCAATATGCCAGAAAACACTGGGATGGGAGTAAAATGATGAAGCAAACTCAAGCTTGTTGCAGTTGAATTATATTTATCTCAACAAAAGCGGAAACGCACATTAAAAAGATAAATGTCTAAATATGTTAATGGTTGGAAAATGTAATTAATTAACTTTAATTTTTAAAGTTTAAAAAAAAAAATTCCAATATATTTTATTTTTATCAACCAAGAATGAGGAAAAAAAAAAAATTCCCAACATTTCATTCATTCATTCTTTCACTTTCCATAATCCCTTCCTCCACTCTTGTGGGTCGGGGGGTGGGGGGGGTGGGGGGTTTGCTGGAGCTAATCCCAGCGGATTCACGAGCATGAAATGGGGAGGTGGTCCCGGACACATTGTCGGTGCATTGTGGAACCACACACACTCACACATATGGACAATTTGAAGCTGGCCAATTCACCTGAAGTGCAATGTGGGAGGAAAACGGCCGACCTGGAGAGAACCCACACAGACACGGGGACAACATGCAAGCTCTGCACAGAACAGGACTCAAACCCACAACTGTCTATCTGTGAGGCGACAGCACTGTGCTGCCCCCAACAACCAGCCCAAAGAACCCAAATGCGATGAGATGGATACGTTAAAATGAACATTTATATTGATGGATGGATAGATGGATGGATGGAAGAGCTGCTGTTGAATATACCTATGCTATGACTCTGGGAATGGTAATCTTGGCTAGTTAGTAAACCGTTATTCCAGATTAGAATGTCTAATAAAAACTAAATTGGTACCTAGATCATCCTTCCTAAAGTCTATAAAACAATCCTCTTAATTTTTCTCCAGTGTTAAGAAAGAATCTGGCATGTTTAGATTTAGGCTATCCTGCTTCAATTCTGACAGGAAAGTATGCAAATGCAATTTATCTCTCTAAACATTGCCTAAAACTGAAGATGACTGTGACTTGAATCGTGCACAGGCTGTAGTTAACTCTATGGTTTCGTCATTTGACCAACCATTCTGTTGGATCAAGGTTTTCCCACAGATCGTAAGAAATACAAATTCAGCTTCATCTCCTGACCTTTCCTCATTTTGTTCAGCTGAATCCAGTCAAGGAATATCGCCATGGAGGACAAATCCACCTGAAGCTCTGACTGTTTTTAGACTTAATAATCACGGTGAAATATTCAACTAAAAAAAAAATTAGCCAAATATGTTCACGCTCATTCACCTTAAGCATGAAAAATAATGTTGTTATATTCTCCTTGTCACAGATAGTAAAACAAGACGCTTCACGTTGCATGGATAATTATTACTGCAGCTCCATCATTCATCTTATTCATATGTGGAAGGATTAAAAAAAAATTCAGTTTGCAAAGAATAAATAGCATTAAGTAAATAGTTACCGGGAGGTGTGTGTCTTCATCGCGCACACACCTTTTGCATATTATGCAATCACGATTCAAGTTTAGCCACCAAGAAGCTTCAGGTAATAAAGCAGCTAAAGCTCTGGAAACAGAGAGTGCGTTCATAAACCCATTATTACATGGTTATTGAACTTGTAAACCTAAATAATTGAATTCAAGGATTTAAATATTAAACCTTATCCTGTAAAAATCCCGAATGGAAAAACTGGGTTTATTTATAACTGACAATAAAATAAATTACTTCTATTTTTATCAAATCAATGAATGGATTTTGCTCGAGGTTACTATTTTGTATAGGGACACAAATGCAATAAAATATAAATCATCTTCAAAAGAAAATGTACACACATGGCCACAATCGACCGACTATATCCAAATATAAGCATGTCGGTTCATTAAGTACATTTGATATTATTGTTTTCTCCTAGCTACTCAAAATATTGAATTACTTTACAAAGTGGCGCAAAGTAATCTGAAAGTGTGTGTTATGGTTAAACTGGAGATTTGATTTGGTCATTGTTGGTGTATTGTTGACGTTTGCTATTCGAATAAATAAATCTCCGTGAGTATGCGCTTGTGTCTCGTCAATATACAGATTGGTTGACGATCACTTAGGAATATATCTACCTCCAATTGTAGCAATCTCATTTAAACAAACTCCTGTTTTGGTGCAGCACTTCCAGCAATAACCAATCTGTCAAAAGTGTGACAGGTGCAAGGTGTGCACATTCCCAGCTGGCCTGTTTGGAATTCAAACATCTGTGGTGACAGGGAGCCTCCAGAAGCCAGACGTAATGCAATGTACATCACGCTCGATGATTTCCATCGAAACAGGGAAATATTATTATTCATGATGGCATACTGCTGGCAAAAGTATTCTCAGACGTTTTCATGAATATTAATCTGAGAGACTGAAAGATGCAGTTTGTACGACTCTCACTTTAAGCATTGCCTAAAAATACTCTGTAAGGTCTCTGTATACTCTGTAAACTTGTTTTTTTTTTTTTTATTGGTTTACCCTTTAAAAGTACAACACAAATAAGTTTATGACTTGCACTGACGTCAGAGGAACTGTCATACGAGCAAATACGGATAGAGAGGGAAGCAACACATGGTCTGGCAGGAGTCTTAACATTACTGCATTAAATTAATTTCTTTAAATTACCAGTAGCAGAGTTCATTTTACCTCAAGAAAGTAGTGCATCCCTGGAATGCGCTTCATAAAAAAATGTGTGCATCCTAACATGATGTTTATGCATCTCAAAAGTAATTATAGAATATACGGTAGAAGCGTACCCAAGGATTAACATTTTCCAATAGTACAATATAAAAAACTAAAATGTTAATTTTACTGATTTTATTAATAACAATGTCATAACTGTTTCAGTAAAAATGTAAAAAAAAAAAAGTAAAATTATTTACTAGTTTTATCAAAATGTTAAAGCCTGGTAGCCATTAAAAAAAAAAACAATTTTAGAAATAAAAAAAGATGTAAGTGGAGAAATGGAAAAATTGTGAATATTTTTCTCGAAAAGAAACGGAAAAGTTAGCATCGATTTTTTTTTTATTATAAGTTTTTAAAAGCTCGAGTCCAAGGGACGCACATCGTATGATGATTGTGGGTTACAGTCAAAATATGTGCGTAAATGATGCATAGACGCACGCGAACGAGAACACTGCAGTAGCAGGATATCTTCGGTTAAACCAACAAGAGGGTTACTGCTCACAATCTTCTGAGAAATACGCCTCTATTTCTTTGTGGAACTGTGATTTTTATGCGGCTTAGAACCACAGCTGTAGATGCAGCACTTACCGTGTGGGGAGCCACAACTTAATTTTCACCTCAATGTGACAATCCCCAGGAATTATGGGTGTGAGAGAGGATGTGGAAAATCTGGTGATGCTACTGTTGCAGCAGCAGACACACATTCATTCAGTCTTTAGTGAAGGCCTCTGATCACAGTAATGTTTTTGCTGCAGTAGAACAATATTAAAAACAATGTATTTACAGGCATAATTTTCTAATATTATAACATTGATAGTTATTATCACTGATATATATATATACTATATATATATATATACACATACAGTATATATATATATATATATATATATATATATATATATATATATATATATATATATATATATATATATATATATATATATATATATATATATATATACACACACATCTACATATATATACACGTATAAAATAAAAGGAAGGAATAAAAAGCTGACTATTAATAATATTCATCATATTTCTTTCAGACTGTTTGACGTTTGTTATTTAATGTATGTTGCTCTGGTGTCAGCCTCCAGCAATGTGTTAATGAGATTTAAAAGTAATTCACTCATCAATTAGCTCTTCTTCTTAAGCTATTCATCAATCTGTCGTGGAATTTTTCAGTCTTTAACTCCAAATAATTTTTTTTTTTTCTGGTTTCAAAAAAACACAACAAAATTTTGAAGGGGATTGAACCCACAAACTGTAATCTCTGCATTAGGCGTTACGGTGTTAGGCTCCTGGGCGGCTGTTGGTTTGGTTGCAGAAGAGACGTCAGACGCTGACGTCACTGACAACATGTGATGGACCACCTGAGACACCAGGTGGTCCTGAAAGAATTGGTGGAACCTGAAAGAATTGCATTCTTTCAGCTTCAGAATGCAATTATTTTTTTCCAAACAAGAGCCGAGGGAGTTAAGTTTCTTCCGTCATTCTTCATCTGTGTTGAGACATGATAACAAGCAACTACTGTACTCTTCTAAATTTAGATCTCAAAAGTGCTTGAAGGTTTGCGTTTGAGATACACTGCACAAGAAAACTACAAATGCACATTTCAACTCAAGTAGGGCTAATGTAGGACTTTATTTTTCACATATTACTCTTTCGTCTTTTATACACAACATATCATATACGTACAGTTATGTATAGGCATATTCATATATTATGTAAATATTATAATACAGTATTGAATATAATATAATATGTGTCTCTGTGTAGCTGAAGCGGTCAGAAAATGAATGAATGAATGAATAATAATAATTTTATATTATTATATAATATAGAAAATACAGATACAGTATATACATACAGTACACACACACACACACACACATATATATATATATATATACAAATATGCTTCAAACATACTGTGTGCATCATGGACATTGTGGTGGAATCTGAATGGTGAATCTGTGATGTAGTAATAGTAGTAATAACACAGTTTAGGCTCGACACATGGAGTCCTCCTGCAGGTTTGCAGCAGCATCACAGTCACAGCTTAGAAACCAGTGAATCTGGGAGTTTGGTTTAAACCACATGCATGGATTGTAATAAATCACTGAGCCTCAACCACCTGCCAGTTAGAAAGGCAAGTTCTTTTGCCTCCTGACCACTGATTGATAGGTTTTCAGAAGCAGGATCTGCCAGGGTTTATAATTCCTGACATTACCAGCAGGACCATAAAACTAGCTGCTCCTGGACATGCAGAGAAAAAGGGGAACACCTGAAGTTGTCACAGAGGAGGCCTGTGGGGTGTCAAGACGTCTGAGTTACTGTCGTGGTTTCATCATGAGGTGAATTGACGCTGTCATTTTTTATAGGTCGTATGTCTTGAACCATGTGATGACCGTTTAGACTCTAAACCTGGACTTAAGTCAGTTTCAAAGTAATATTAATTATTAATAATGGTCACATGGTTAGATTTCATGATAACGTTGCTAAAAAATAATATGAGAAAAAGGAAACATTTACTGAATGAATAACAAACAGAAAGACAACTCAAACTAAGTAAAAATAGGTTATGTTTTAAAGATTTTTCTTACTAACTAAACCGAAAATGTTGCCTGATTTCGGGATAAAGTTTTACTTTTAGTTTAGTTTGAGGTGATGTTCATGTGTTTTTTACCAGATTGTTTATCGTTTTTTTATTCGGTGATGTGTAGCCATAGGAGAATAGAGGGGTTTTCTAGCCTTTCCATTAAAAACAACCTCCTTACTGCCTCTGGAAAAGTTTCTGGCAGCTGTGGGACTGAAACAAAACTCAAGGTACAGCCAAAATGTATTTTTGAGGCAGGTGATATTTTCTAAGGATTTCACATACATATAGTTTATTTGATCCCTTCCTGGACCGGACTGCTGCTGGAGGATTCTATTTTGACCATGAAAAATAAAAATATATAAGTATTAACTGAAAGGAATGGAAGAAATGGAATCGAAACTACTAATTAAAGTTCAGGGAGTAACCTTATTGATCTGTTTAAGCCACATAATGTAATAAACTCAAAAATCCGGTGTTCTCTTTTCAAATTTTTTAGTCATTATTCATAAGAAGGGCTGATTTTTATTCTTATTATGATAATGACCGGACACACATGTTATCTGTCATTCTGCATTAGAACCAAATTATTTATACAGTACATAATCTTTCCTTTCAACATTTTATCAAAGAAATAAAAATATATGCTTAACTGACCAGTGCTTTCCTTGTGATATTAAACACAATAGAACTGACAAGTCATTTCAAAAGAGCTGCTGTCATGCCATCAACACAATGCTTACAAACCTGAGCTTAATCCTCTGCAGCATCCTGCACTTAATCTTCAGAATAATGTTAACTGTCCGGGGCAGCAGCCACAGAGCCCTCAAGCGTACGCAGGCCCTCCTTTGACAGCTCTCTGGGGGGAGGCAGCGTGGCCGTGAGCATGGATCGACCCCCGCTGACTCCCAAATCAAAAAAAAAAAGATTTGAGGTTCTGAAGGGTTCTACTAGCCTCCTGGACCCCTGCTTGTCTGCGCCTCTGTTTCTGCTTCCCCGTGGCTGTGTGAGAGGGCATGAATTATTAACCCGGCTAAAATAAAAGGCTCTGCTTCGTCCAGGCCTCCTGTATTCATGAATAATGGAAGAGGCAGCTCAACTACAGGCGTTTGGTGAGTCAAACACTGGGTACTGATAGATGGCTGTGGGCTATGGAGTCCCCCTCCTCACCTACTATCCACTTCAGGTTTACCACACCCTGAAACCCAAAACACGGCGTCCAGATAACCTCTATTAATCTTTGGAAGTGCTCCAGCTTGAGCCCTCCCGCCTCGTCTCAGCACATCCCACTTAACAATTTGACCTCCCGCAGGGATTTTTGTTCGTTGTTTGTTTGTACATCTCTTGGCTTCGGTTGCTTTTTGTTTTGCTGACACGTTTAAAGTCACGTTTATATCTTCTATGTTTTTTTTTCAAATGCGGGAGCCAACCCCATCCTGCTATCCCTTACTCTTCATACTCATACCAGGAGGATGAAATGGGGCCAAATCAGTTGCTAACTGTTAACAAGTTTGTATCAAAGCTTCTCTGGTCTAATCACACTGTTTATGTTAGAACTAATCATTGATTTTCCATTTTCAACGTTGTGTGATGCTACACGTCTTTGTGGCTCATTTCACACTTCAGTCCATGACTGTAAACTTTCAGTCCTGTGATCGTTTCTACATCCATTAGAAAAATGTGTTCTATTTTTGTTTGACAGGGTATGTCTAATTCATTCATTCATTCATTCATTCATTCATTATAGTTATAATTATTATTATTGCTAAAGCGAACACAGTGGAGCAGTGGGTAGCGCCGTCGCCTCACAGCTAGAGCGTTCCAGGTTGGAGTCTACATTCTGTACTACGTTTGCATGTTCTCCCCGTGTCTGTGTGGGTTCTGTCTGGGTTTTCCCACTTCCCCCCACCTCCAAAAACATACAACTTATGTGAATTGGTTAGTTCCAAATTGTAGGTGTGTGTGTGTGTGTGTGTGTGTGTGTGTGTGTGTGTGTGTGTGTGTGTGTGTGTGTGTGTGTGAGTGGTTGTTTGTCTTGTTTGTCCTGGATTTCTCTGTCTATTTGGCCACTAATTCAGAAACCTAAATAAAAAAAATACCTCAAACTGTATTTAGAGTTCCACAACAGGAGATGTAACTAAATATAGCTGAGCTAAACTCACATTATCCTCGTGTTGTAAGCTGATCATTTCCACAAACACTTCAGCGACTCTCCCTCGAGAATCACATCTTCCTCTCCTGCTGCCTCCTACTCCTTCTGCTTCTTCTGCTCACCCTGAACTGATAAAAGAAACTTTTTCCACTGCTCTCTTTAAATATTTCTTCTCTTGCTTCAAACACTCACCTAACTTCCCACAAATTAAACCCACCTTGGTTGTCTTAACTTTGTTTCCTGTACTGCAGCTCCATCCTTTGAGATCAGGCAGCACCTTACACTCTTCTCCATCCATGCAAGGATGCATCTGGCACCACCACTTCTGTGCAACTATGGATGCTGTAAAGAAAAGGGAAAACAGTGATCAATAGGGTGGTGCATAAAACATCTCAGCTCTGACTTAAGCAACAAACAAGACACTTTGGTTTTCACCGTATGAGACAATGTGTTTTGGCAGCTGACAGAAGAAACCCCTCAGCCCAGTTAATGTCAAGGTGTTGAGTGAGGACTGTCAATGTTTATATATGGTAGGAGTAAAAAAAAAAAAAAAGCATGCAACCAAGGTCAGAAGTTGTTCTGAGGAGGCCTACAGGTGAGACATTTCCCAAAATGAACACGGAACTGTCAAATAGATGGAAGCTGGTGTCAGGTGCCACCACAGTGGAGGGAGGGGGATGAGGATCGATTCACCTGTAACTGAGGCCCGTTTTGACATGATATGAAATGACCTTGGATTCTGTCTTCCTCACTGAGCACAGAGTTTGATGCAAGGCAGGCTCCAGAAGCAGTGATATAATGATTTTAAGAACAAAACGTCGGGTACACAACTGCAGGATCATGAAAACCTTCACTTTCTTTGTCTGTCTCTCATTCCGCAAATAATCAGCGAAATAAGAACCAGGAGCACATGACATGTGTGACAGTTTTTGCCCCTCTTGCGTTTCTCCTCTGAAATCGATAGAAAAATTCATAATGAGAAAACAGGCGTACCGTCCACACATGATGGAGCCGCTCTCGTCGTCCCCGCCACCTGTCCGGGGAAGCAGGAGCATTTGACCGTCTGGGATCGCTCTTCGATCTTGTTCTTGTTGCAGCATCGGTGTGCAGCAATTACCTCACAGGTTCCCGCTTTCACGTGAACTGAAAGGACAAACATTCACTAGTTAGAACGGATCTGACGGCTCTGCAGAGGATTCCACTTGTGTCGAGAGTTTCACCAAGAGCCAATTTAAATGGAATTTTAGAGTTATATGCTAGTAAATATTGCTTGGACAGGTTCTTTTAAGTCGGTAGTAAATATATTATATTATATAAATATATTATATTTCCTTTTATTTTATTTTTTTGACAACTGTCTTCTAGCAAAGCCAAGAATAAAATTCCACTTGTCTTTTTCTTTACTTCCCTTCCTTTCAGGAGCAAAACCATTTGCTTGATGGTTCTGTTTTCAGCCATTTCCTTTGTTTGTTTGGTTTACTGACTTGGTTGCTTGTGGAAAAATCTAAAATCTTTTGCACAGTTTTCTATGAAACTTGGAAACTTCACAGCTTTTCTTAACAGGGCGTCTGATGGGGAAGCGTAACATACATGTGCCAGGTTTGTGTTAGCTGTCCTCCTGCTGTTCTAATCTCACAAATACAGGAAAAGCAGCATCATTGATTTTGCTCTTTTTAATGGCATCAGTTAAAAATTTGTCTCTGCTTCTTAATAATACCAAATAAAGAATGCTAAGTCAGTGACTAAATAATTTCTCAGCGCAGTCTTGTTTTAAATGTCCTAACAAACTAATCTAGGTCATCTCCCAGGTGGAGGAGCCTGGCTTTGAAACCCAGAGTAATCCCACCTGCCCACATATCCTTGAGCAACATATTTAATACGCTGACCCTTCACCTCCACCAGAGGACAAAAAAAAAGAATTTCTCTATTAAACGTGGTTGCATTAGTGCTGATGCTGTTAGAAAACCACTTGAGTAAAGTCACTAAACGTGTGTTCACGTGTGTGTTCACACGTAACAATCGGGATTAGCTGAGTGAGAGCGTAAAAAAAAAAAAAAAAAAAAAAAAAGCATCTTGAAAAGTTTCGACATTCCTTTCAGATAAGCCTTAATTATGCCTGTAAAGATTTTCTATTTAGAACTTGACTTGAAAATAGATTGCAGCGAGTTTCCATCTTCCCATTAGCCGGCAATCCGAAAATCTCATCTACAACATTAAAAACATTTTGCCTCCAATCAATAAGGTGCTATTTACATTCCCACAAAAGGCAAGGCAACAATTGCCGATTGAGTGCTTTTCACGGAGCACAGAATTACCGATGCAAAAACAGGTCAGGCTCCATGCCCTTGATGTGATTATCTTTAAGCCACCAGCACGCCCCCTGGTCAGAGTTAATCTCAAAAGTTGGAATAGCTTGAATAGAATATTCAAACTTTATTTAAGTGATAGATGGGCATGGAAGATAGGCAATCACAAAAGGGTGAAACGAGCAAAGACAATCATTTTAAATCATCCGATTAGAAAGGAAAACAAATAACGTGCTGCTGTCTAGAAAGAGCTTACTAATTTCAACCAGCCAGTAAAAAAAAATAACAGAGACTGCAGCACAATAAGCTCAAAATTCTCCGTCACCGCTACGACGCTACCTCTGATGTATAGCTGTCAAACATGTCAAGGGACATGCTAAACTCAAATGGTCAACCTTGTCCACTGGACACACAGAATGCTTTGCTTCACTAGATGCAGTACTGCTGTATGTCCAGCATCTGTCCTGTCATCCAAAAAGGAGGAAATAAAGCTCCAGTCTGAGTTGTGACCTGGTCTGGCTAGGGACTCTCGACTCATTAAATTGCAGGAAGCGACTGTTTGGGGTTCCCACTGTGGAGGGAGCTGCTGATTAAAACTGGAGCTGCAGACAAAGGTCGCTGACTCCGAGGCTAGACCTGAAACTATCATGCAGTGTGGACAGCATGAGGGGTCACACTCAGGTGTGGTGGTGAGCCCGAGCTGGTAATGATCCATATGAGAAGAAACAACTATCAACAGTCTGACTAGTGTTTTTAGTATATACTGAGTGTGAGATCTGTGAGGCAACTGGCAATGGAAGTCTATTAAAAAAAAAAAAAAGAGGCTTAAAGCTTAAATATTGTTTTAAACACAAGTAAAAAAAAATTTTAAAAAAAGGAAGATGAAACTGATGAACCACAAGGGATCAAATTTTAATTAGTGTGTTTAACAAGCTCCAAATTTTATAATTGGTATGTTGGAACAGAGACACACTAGTTGAGATGTGCATTGGCGCATTAAGGTTATCATTTTCATTTTGTAAAAGAAATATGTCAAATTAAAAAAGACAAAAGGAACAAAACTAACAGATTCTTAAGGAACAGCTGAAAAAGATGTTGAAAGTGTAGGCCAATGCTCTCAAGGCTTTAGCTTTAATATTAGCATTGGTGGCTATGACACCCGAAATAGATGTCTTATGGGTTCTATATTATACTCTTTTTAATTAATTTCGCTTGCCCCGTTGATGTAGTGCACATGTGCCATGTGCACACAGGCGCGCGCCACTGTGCACTTACTCTTTATGTGCCAGCGCCAGTGCTTTTAAATTTTTAGTAACTTTGTTACAATGTATTTATCTCTTATTTTTCTCTTGCTTTTCACTCTCATTTGTCATTATTTAAATGTTAATTTTTTTTACAGTAAACACTGAGCTACTTTCTCAGTCAACCACATGTGACTCCGTGGCAGCTTTGTGTAAACACAAGATCAGCTGATTGAACTAAGACTGACCGGTAAACATCGTGGAGGATTTGCAGAGAAAAACACGCTGTGCTTGCAAATGCGCAAGAAATCAGTGGAGGAAACAATGGATGCCTACGGACAGGAGATAATAAAAGCTGCATCTCCTAACAATCATCTTGGCGAATGAGAAAACACTGGCTAACAATTTGGAGGCTAACAGGATGTAGTTTGATGTGCTTCAGTGAAACATGGTTACAGTCTTAGACAAATACATTTCCATTGAGGACTTCCAGACTGTTTGTAACAACAGGGATGGTACCGGAGCAGTAACACAAAACGTGGAGGTCTTGTCTTGTTCCCGTGAACTACTGTTGGGCACCATCCCTATGCTACTTCTGCTACCCAATGTGTCAGTGAGGAGGACAAATGAAGACTAGGACACTAAAAACCATACATACCTGGGTCCACACATTTGTTGTCTTACCTATTCTCTGTTTATTATGATTTCTTTTTAGCTCTTCATTCTTAAATTCTCCCTATTCTAACGTTCTCTTTGTTTTTTTCTGGAGAACAACTATAAAGAAAAGCAATTCCCTCCTCGAAGATCAATAAAGTATCAATAAAACACTTTACTTATACTCACAAGCAACTGTAAATCTGATAAAAACATGCTATGTGTGTGTCTATATGAGCATGTTTGCTATGATGCTGAGAATACATGAACACGGACAGGAGCACTCAGCCTGTACAAACACAGATCAAAGCGGCAATGAGCCAAATACAAGCTGACTGAGATTATGGTCTTAAGAAACTAAATAATATAAAATCAAGTTGGATGTAATGTGTATGTGTGTGTGTGTGTGTGTGTGTGTGTGTGTGTGTTCTCTGTGATGCTGATGTACGCAGACACACACACACATAGGAGGGCTACACATGCACGGACCACAGCGGAGCTAACTTGTTAGCCAAATGGTAGTTGACTTCAACAGCTTGTGAGGAACTTTCAGTGGGTAGCTCTGAGCCAGGCCGTTGCCACACAATGTTACCTTAACCTGAACACAAACTTCATCTTGGGGATGACCACGCCATCTTATTCAAGGGGAGGCAGGTGTTCTGGCAGACGGGCCCAGGATATGTCAGTCACTCCTGTCAATCACTCATATCGTTACATCACCACGGGCGACAAAGTAACTGGAACATTAGAGTTCGGGCCAGTCAACCCATTTGTTTTCCAGATTCTAGGGGTTGGTAGGGTTAGGGAGGACCACTATATATACTGTATGTAGAGACCTGAAAAAAATGTGTTGTTCACAATAGGACCCCTTTAATGGTAGCTTCCAGTTACAATTACGACCCTGTCCTGAAGGCAGTCCTTCAAACAGCCAAGATACGACCCAGAACCTTCAACATCATGTTTAAGGTTCTGAGGTTGATGAATCAACACAACACCCCCTGTGGAGATGAGAGGCTTGTTGATCTTGGCAAGCCTGCCAAGATAAACTAGTATTTACTACAGAGAACCTAACTGAGTATATTTCCAACAATTAGAGGTGTGTATCATTGCGATCACTTCATGTTCCCCCTCAACATACATGAATGTATATATTTGTGAGCCGAGCTGTTATGAGGTCAGCTTTTGCTCAAGGACACTTGAGACGGTTGGGGATGGGCCACTGATCCTGTGATCTCAATGGTAAAATGTTCTGTCTAACAGCGAGGCAGGTCACCCTGTCCCTCTGTTCACGAGACTTACGCACGCAGCAAAGAGGTTACCTGTTCCCTCCGTGTGCTCTATGTGTTTGTGTGTTTGGGCTACTGCTCACAATGTCTGTGATCAATAGATTTCTATTACAGCACTTAGAACTGTCATCCGTTAAAATCACCAGGCATGCACATCAGCAAGAGATTAGAGCCACAGAAAGGTGAAAGGACAGAGACCACTAATGAGGACTGGCAGATGGCCCAACCCATCAGCCAATCGATACCACTCTAAAGTGAAGCACTCTGTTCTACAATCATACTCATCGATCCCTGATTGATTAATACCAATATGCAAGCAGATGCTGCAAAGCGCAGGATGAAGAATAAAGACAGAAACAAATTGTTTTTGTCGCGTTCTGGAAACATCAACCGTGCAACCAGGTTTCAGGATTCAGGTTCAAATTGTCATTAAAAATAAATCAAGAGTTTAAATGGATTGTCAGTCTATGTTCCAGCGTTACATCAGCTAATAGAAGTACCTAGATTAGCGATTGAATAATTCATTAATTATAATTTATTCTTAGCACCAATCAGAATGCTGCAATGACAGTGAATTGTTGACACATGAATATTTTAGTTTGGTCCGTCATTAAAATGTCATCAAGTTTTATCACATTGACATATGATTTTATATCTTTGTCATTACTTCTTCCCTTGAGCTAAACAGCACTGCATTCCTCATTAAAATGTCATTAAATGTTATTAACCAGGGAATATTTGATTGACATTGTTGTTTGTTACCCACCAACATGAATCAAGTGGGGAGAGGGGTACAGGAATTTGTTCCATTTGGCCATCTGATAAGTTTTACAGTTAGTTTTACCATATGTTATTGAAGGATATTTGTTTGTTTTTTCCCCCATTTCTTAACTTACAAGTTGGCTTATCTATAAGTGAAATTTTTTTATAGATAACTCAAAAATACTTTACTCCTAATATCTATGTCAAGTCTGTCTTTTGCCTACCCCATCAAATGTCTCACAGTTGCATAACTCCATTTAAAACATGTCCCAAAACATAAAACATTCATTGCAGTGTAAAAGCTGAAATAAAACAAAAAGGTGAAGATAATCATTGATGGATGGATAAATTTACACTCACTTCACAACCTGAAGCATTTAGCTCATAGTGGACTTCTAATACCAAAATACACTGTTGAAATATTTGAAACTGTCATTCCTGAAGTTACAGGGCATTTATAAACTAAATCATGATTTGTAAATCTTATGATACAAAAAAGAAGACAAGACAGATTCAATTTTCTTTCAATTAGCTTATTCTACCTGTCAGACACCATGTCACATTCAGACGTGAAACCTGTTCTCTATTTAGGGATCTGTTTACAAGATGACAAGGCAGCAGGCAGCAAAAGGTGAACCAAACCCTTTTTCTTTTTCTTTTTTTTTTTTAACTGAGTAAATTTTAAACACGATTTATTGTTTGATAGCAAAAACAATCAAAATAAGAAGTTTCATTTGTGAATTCAAAAGGGGTCTGTTTAATTTAACTGTATTTTGTGACATTCACCCATAATAAAATAATACCCAAGGGATGTGACTGGGTTGCATTTATAGAACTCATTAAACCTACATGCATTTTGTTTCAAAGTGACATTTTCTCAATTAGAAAGTATACCAGTGGCTGTAGATCCAAGATCAACCTGACATTTTATATCTATTTTTAATGAATTTTGAATTTAACCTCTGTAAAATTCATAATTCAACATACAGGCCACATATACATTAGAAGTAAGATGTAATTTGTCTTATAACTCAAAATAAATCATATCCTTGCTCGGAAAGCCCTTGGGAAATTCTACTTGAGACTAAATCTAATGAGGGAGCACTGTATAATAATTTCTGCACCACTGCTTGCTAACAGTCACGGGTGAAGTGCTCGCCTGTTGTCCTTATCAAAAAAATTAATCATACAGGTTAGACTGAGCCAACAGGTTGATTTCAGCTTCAGCAGCAAACAAACAGTTGATCCAACACGCAGGTAAGGAGACATAAACAAAAACCGTGTTCCACCTGTCAGTATGACTCTCTGTATCAACCTCACTTGGCCAGTCAAGCAAGAGATACAGTAACAGGAGCACAATGGGGGGGGGGGGGACACACCAAAAACTGTGGCATGGGATTCATTGTAACATCTACAAGGAGCACTTACTGATGGCAACATGTTAGAATCACAAAAACATGACACATTTATAAGAACAAATTCATTTGTCATCATGACACTAAAATATTCTGGAAAAAAAAAAACAAACACAAAATGAAATCTCATAAATTCATGGGATTGACATCAATTTTGGACGAAATTACAATATATGTGAGCATTATTATATATGAGCAACGCAAACCACTTTTTTGATTCATATTTCTTAAATAATTTAACATATACTTGATGAAAATCATCCAGTGCTACGGGTCGAAATATTTGTTTCTATATATTACAAAAATTACGTCGAACTTAAACGAGTATTTAAGTAGTAGTGTCACATTATTAACAATGATGAGGCTTAATTAAAGTTCATTCATTCAATAGTTGAAGCAGTGTTAAGTTCTCATATACATGTGTGTATACATACATACATACATAAATACACATATACTGATGCATATGTGTGTGTATGTATGTATGTATGTATGTATAACTAACATGTATATGAGGGTAACTTGCATCAGCTATTTTTTTAAGTATTTGTGTGCTGTGATGCTTCAAAGATGTTCAGTATTTACATGATTGTGCATATATTCCTATTTTGAAAAGAGTTTAGTCAGTGTAATGTCAGCTTGAAATGTTTCCATGTGTGGTCTTTGAGGCACAGCTCTGACTGAATGATGACCAGACGGATCCTGTCGGTGAAGTAGACAACAACTTGATGCTGATGGACATTTCGTGTAGGGTGATTTGTAATATATATGTCAAATGGATCCACGTTTGAACTTACACAGCACACCACAGCCTCTATGATTATATGTTTTGACAGCTTTAGCTCCTCTACCGTGAATTCTCACACACACACTCAAATGGATTAAGTCGTTTGATTCAAGAGAGGAAAATACGAGAAAAATTGACTCCACTAAGCAGTAGGCCTATTATGTGAATGTCAAATAATACTGTTATATACAAGGGACAATGTGAAGGTAATGCAAAGTACTGTAGAACAGGTTGCATCAATTTATTCCATAATATGTAGTGGAAACCATTTAAGAACTTTTGCTCCCAATCTAGAACATAAAGGTGTATCCAATACTGTAATACTAAAAGCAAATGCAAAAGACAGGGAAAATATTGACATGAAAAATTAGCATGGAAAGTTAAATACAGAATAATAATTAAGATCAAATTCAAACAGGTCAAACCAACATTTTCAAAGTACTGCAGTGCAGAAGTGAACTGAGCCTCTTACTGAAGAAATAAGAATGTCGTTAGCCTTCTTTTCTTATTTACAAGCTGGATTCCCTGACATTGCTGAAAATGTGTTCTGCGATTTGGGGCCAAATCTGATAAAACTTGTATCTCTTGATTTTCTTTCTGACTTTTTCAGCAATTGAATGAACAACTATGCAATAATTCAGTTAATTCCCACAAACAGTCAACTTTCCATTCATTAACAATACACACTTTCTACATAACTTCCTTTGTCCCAAAAGTTCCAAGATATAAATTCATACTGTACATTTATATGTCCAGTCAGATAGGAATACCCATAAATGGATAAACCATGTCTGTTCATACCTAACACACATTTACACCACTATACATGCATTTATATGTACAAATTTGATTCCAACCCATGTTGGCGCAAACCTATAGCGCAGTAAATATTTGTATAAAATTTAAAAGTTGTATTTTGTGTTTACTGGAATTGTCTTTTTCCATAATCAAAATTATTTTGAGCATCTGGAACATGTAAGCATTAGAAACAAGCAAAAAGAAGAGAAAGGAGGCAAACCATTTTTTAAAGCATTGTGTATACTTTTTACTAATTTCTTTATGCATATTATTGCTACAGACAGACAGACAGACAGACAGGGAGAGGGGAATGGATGTATGTTAAAAGGCCTCACTACTACTCAGAGATAATGAATGTTTAAGGTTTGCTGATTCTTGAATGTTTAGCTCGTGTGAGATAATAACGGATGGACAGACCGTGCTGACGATTATATCCAACCATCATTTTCATTCTGAGAAATAAAAAGACAAAAAGATTTGAAATCTGTGACCCGTTACAGAACTCAGACAGTAAAATATTCATACCGGTGGTATTTAATGGTTAGCTAAACCACTCAGCTGCAGATTCACTGACATCAGAGTGACTCAAAGACTAAGAAGAAGCTAAGAAGATAATGAAGAAGTGAAGTGCGGGATGATTCCTTTTCAATTAACTGAAACAGAGAGGAGTCGATACGCAGCGACTCACAAATACGATTGTTACTGTTTCTTATATTGGCTGTGCACAATTCAACACATCTTATCAATTACTCAGGATGCAGAGATTGCACAGAACAAAAACAAAAAAAAAAAAAAAAAAAAAAAAAAACACTAAGAAGTACATTAGCCTGACAACTTTAATAAATCCTTTAGCACAGCAAGTTACAGCATATAAAGAGCTGGTCATCAGGTGCAGAGATCAACGTAACAAACTAGACCGACCAGTAACCAATAATATAAGGCTGAACTAAGTGCCCAAAGTGCTCAGCTCAATTAATGTCAAATCAAATGCTACTTGTTGATGGTCTTGTTGACATGAGGAGATGTATCCCCCGACAGGACACAAACTTGTTTATCCACTGAGGCATGAGGCAATAAGTCCGGCTTCAGTGGGAATTTGCCACAGAAGAGCAGAATGCAAACCATACAATCTGTATTTTCTGTTTCAGTCCCACAACTTATGCAGCACAGTGTCAGCCAGCCTTTTTTTTTTAAGTCAGTAAATGCAGGCGCAGATCAAAACACTGAAAACAGAGTCACGTCCTGGCCACAGGCACAGACCGCAGGAGCACAAGCAGCCATAAAAACAGAGCTTGTAGGCCATACGATGGAGACACCCGATGAATTAGTAATGACTCAAATCACACTGTTTGCTCCAGACACCAATATCTGATTTTGGTTTACTGAAATGCTTCCATTCGCTGAACACAGCTAACTGCATCATATTTTACTGGCAAAAAGTGGTCCTGAAGGACCACAGCTGCCAATTTCGCACAGCAAAAACCACTCATTAAAATAAAATGTGGGTATTAAAAATACTTCCAGGTAAAACGATTCAACTTCCCGCATTTAAAAGTCTGTTAATGGGGAAGGTAACCAGGGGCATACTGAGGTAATGGTTTATGAAACATTCATTGCTTTCGCCTAGTGAGTATAGGAATCTCCAGACCGGTTTTTTAATGGGATAATATTCAAAAAAGATTGACTCGTTTCCATGCAGTCTGTAAAGTTACTGAGCTAACAGTCAGAACAATCAACTCTAAAGAAATGTCTGGGGAGAGAGAGACAAGAGTTTGAAAACAGCGATGTCCAGCCAGAAGGCTCAGCTCTCCCTCCAGATGTTGATGGAGAAATCCTTATCAAACTAAATCATCATCAGAAACAGAATCAGTTTTATTGGTCAAGTTTAGGCACACACACACACACACACACACACACAAAAAATGTGAATATGATTTTAGTTTAATTTGCTCACAACTACAATTTTAAGTTAACAAAAAATAAATGAAGACAAAATTAGAAAAAGAAACAGTAGTGCAATGAGGTAGATAACGTTCAATATATAGTTTTAATTGGAGAGTGTGAAAAAATATGCATGGAGTCATTGTTTTATGTTTCAATGTTACCGTCCCTGATTATTTTGGAGTTCATCAGTGTGACACCCTGAGGAAAGAAGCTGTGCCTGTGTTGAGTAGATTTAGCCGAAAAGGTTCTCTAATACCGACCAGAGGAAAAGAGTGATGGGATTTTGGCCAGGATGTGTGACGTCTGCAGAGATGTCTGCTGTCCACATGCCTGACCCTGGACCGGGTCACGTCCTGAATGGAGGGAAGGTCAGTACCGATGATCCTCTCTGCAGACCTGATGGTCCGTTGAAGTCCCAGACCTGTCCTGTTTTAGGACTGATCCACACCAGGTAGTAACATAGTATAATCCTATAATAATCCTATAATAACATAAATTTTGGCTGATGCTGAAAGCTATCTGGTCTTGGAATAAGTAGAATTTACTAGAAAGTGTTCGCAAATCTTGTAAGATTGGTGAATCAGTGAATCAGGGGTGAGTTGTTTAATTTAGAGACATGGGCATCGTGATTTTTCATATTGTACAGTTAATACAATACAACCATTGTACTAATCTCACATTTTATTCAATATAGAAGGATTGTTAAAGATGATAATTTCCCTCCTTCAATATTTATCAGATGGAAAGAATAATATAAATGGAAAATAACCATTGCGAGGACCTCAGACAGAGGTCACTTATGTGTTCCATGGGCCGAGATAAAGACTGAAATGGTTGGATCATTTTCCGTTGGGCACGATCCCCCTGGAATGATCAGCTTGAGGAAATCAGATCACTTTCTGGAGCTTTAAACTGCTTCCCTTTAACTGCGTTTATTTTCTTTTAATTACATTTGTATTGCTTTCTGCTGCCATTGTGAAGCACTTTGTTACAAGATTTTGAATCATGCTCTATAAAAAAAGAAAACCTTTAGTCACTTTGCGTCTCAAGACGTCTTCTTGTGGCTGTACATATATTAACTGATATCCATCATAAAAAGTGAGCATCAAGATAACTGTTATAGCATTGAAAAATCTGAAGTTGGCATGGGGGGCATCCTGGGTCTAAATCCAGGACTGTGGTCTGCATGGAGGTGACACGTTTCCTCTGTTTGTGGATTCCCTCCAAGTAATCTACAAACCTTCTCCAAAGGAGAACAAAAGCAGATATTATAAGTCATTTATTATAGGGACTCCAAAATGAAGCTCAATCAGCAAGACAAGAACAGATTTTTGTGTGTGTGTGTGTGTGTGTGTGTGTGTGCATGTTATCTTTTATCTATCACAAGCACTTCTCTGTTATTCTAGGCTTTAAGACCTGTTTCTCCTCCAATCACAGCCTGTCATGTTGTGTTAGCCAATAATTTGCAAGCTGTCAGACTATGAATATGCTCTTTGTGTCTGCTGTCATTTCAGTGGCACAGGATATGTAACCCACCTGCACCCTTTCACAACCTCTACCAAAATCCTCCATCAGGCCTTCATCCACCCATGAAGTCATCCTAACATCAAGCCTTTCTCACCGCTGGAGTCGAAGTTCTGGGAGGAAATCTTCAAACTGGAAGCACCAAAGACCATATTTCTGTTCACAATAAATGTAATATTACTGTACCAAGTGTCTTGTCCTATTGTTCCTTTTTGGAGTCTCACCTGATTGTAGTGCCTGTAGGTGATGTAGGCTCCTCTCCTGGTGTAAAGCAGCAGTTATAGAAACTGAGTGGAAAATATTTTAATTAAAGGTTTGGATTTTTTACCCTGTGGTCTCAGTTCCTTTAAACCACATGTGTCAAACTTAAGACCCGGGGGCCAAACATGGCCCGCCACATCATTTTTTGTGGCGAGCGTGAGCAGAAAAGGTCTAAAAGTAAATAGATTAAAAAAAAGTGTGATTTGAGCCAAACTACATTCCTCACAATGCAGTAATTAAGCCCATTTTAACATTGACTTTGTCAATGTCCTAACTTGTGTTTGATGTTATTTTTCTTTCTGCTCACCAGGATAGTTTGATCCTTGATTGATGGGATTGTGTGGCTTTTATAACCTGACAAATTAAAAGGATTTATGTTACAGTATAACATATTACAAAAAAACTGTTTGCAACAAGAAAACATTTTTTTTCTTCGTGCAACTGTAATATTTGTAACTTGAATAAGTAATAAATTCAGATTATTTAATATTAAGGAGTAGTTACATGCATTTTACATTACATTGAGTTACATTTAGTTACATTTATAAGTTACATCTGGCTCTTTAAGGACAGTCATTATGCTGTTGTGGCTGTCAATGAAGAAGAGTTTAACACCCCTTCTTTAAACCTTGACCACTACAGTTCGTTAACATAATAGCTTAAGTTGTCTAAACTTAATCACATCGTAAAAATAGTCATGGTACATTGGAAAATGCTCATTGTATGTGTCACTGTTGTTGCTGAGTTTAAAGGCTCCCAATATTAAAAAACAAATTATTTCAGATATAGTGGTTCTCTTAGAATGTGGAAAACAGACGGGTCCTGTATCAACTGTACTGCCCACAAACTTGTGAAATGAATCAGAAATTATAGTTTTAGGATCAGCTCCCATCATGACATCACAATGGGAGTGATTGACAGGAGTGCTAGACATAGCCCAGACCCATCTGCACGAGAAACACCCCCTTTTCTTCTGGCGTGTTCATCCCCAAAGTGAAGTTTGTGTTCAGGCCAAGGTGGCATTACGTGGCAATGTCCTGGCTGAGAGCTAGACACTGAAAGTTCCTCACAAGCTGTTGAATTCAGCCGGCATTTGGCTAACAAGTTTAGTACGTTTTCGTCTGTGTATGAATAGAATGTGTATGTTTGTGTGTATGTGCACGTGTTTGCATCCAGTGTGTCCATCCATTATAGTTCATGTGAATGACAAGACTTCCACCTTGTCTCTTCCCACTCCAGGTGCCATCCCTGTTGGCACAAACAGTCTGGGATGTTCATGTATGACCATGTTTCACTGAAGCACATCAGACTGCATTCCCGATGCCTTCTTGACTCCAGACAGGTCTTGTTAGCTCCTCCATCTTGGTAGCCTACAGTCTCAAATTGTCCATGATGACTGTGGGGAGACACAGCTTTTATTTCCTTCACTCCATACTCATCCGTTGTCTACTCCATTAATTTATTCTCCACAGTCGGTCATGAGACAATGCTGAACGATTTCAGGACCGTCAGCTGATGTGAAGATGGTGTAAACAGCTGACTGAGAATAGAAAAATTAACAACTATATTAAAAAAGAGAGAAAAATAAGATAGAAAAACGTAGTAACAAAGTTTTTTTTTTTTTTTTTTTAAAAAAGAGGACCTTTCAGTGCTGCCTCTGTGCGCTCTGTCCAGGTTCTTTGTCTTCCTCCCGTCACAAATAAAAAAGAAAAGCAATGTCGGTGAAATTTCTGTGTAGCCCTGTGATGAACTGGTGGCCTGTCCAGAATGTACTCAAATCTCATGCACTATCCCAAGTTATTTGGGATAGTTTCCAGCCCCATTCAACCCTACAAAGGTTAGGCAGTTCCAGAAAAAATGAATTTCTTCTGTTCTTGTGTTACTAAGTAATCTTAGGCCCTTCTACAGACATTTGGCGTATATGAAAGCAAAATAGATGTTTTCATCTATAATGTTCAGATGCACAAGTAAAGATGTGGTACATCAACGTGTAAATGTGTCTCTATGGATGTGTAAATGATCTCTGGATTACTGGTCAGATTTTTTTGCCCAGTCTAAAAACGTTACATTAACTTGAAGGTTCGAGGTCCTGATGAAAGATGAGACGGAGGTTTAGGGTCTCACGTAACTTATGCTTTCTTCATCAGGTTCGGTGTTATTTTTATTTTTAAAAATATTAGTTATATTTATTTATTCATTATTTAAATTATTATTATTATTAATTATTTAGTTATTTTTATTTATTTATTTTATTTTCTTAGTTTTGTCGAATGGAACTTGACAATGTTATATTTTTGAAATAATGTACACATGCTATTTGCATTCACCCATAGAGTATAGTATCAAAGTATTCTACAGAGTGGATTTTCTACACCCAACTTCTCCATGAATGTGTTGGGTCTCCACAGAAGCAGACAACAGAGAATCACAAGATCCTCCAGTCCTGTCTCTGGTCTCTCATCTGACATGCACACATGCTGGTAACTGTAAAGCAGATGTCATGTCTGCTCTAAACGGCTGCCGTCTCTGCTCTCCAACTAGATTCCCATGTTTTTCATCTCGAGCAGATTCCGCTGATGCCTTTCGGAGCTGAACGACAGGCACGTTGTCGTGAAACATGGAGGACAAGCTCAACTTAAGAAGGGAATGAGTGTCCCCAGTTAAACTGTACATTTCCGCAACAATGACAGAGCCACAGTCATCTGAAAACCCAGACAGATCCGTCTTCATTAGATTGGAGAGACGACAGACTGCGGTGAAAGTAGAGCAACCAAGCCCGGCCTGAAAAATAAGAATGCTACATTACTCACGGTTGAGCATGAGAGATTATTTTCCTGTAAATCAGACTGTCGTGTAATTCTATTAACAATGCTGATAACTGAGAGGCATACTTAACCAGTCGCTCTAAATCAAACCTCCCCCCTGGAAAACAATATTATGTCATTAACGGTGAGGCAGTCACCAGTGCTGATCCCCTGTTGAATTGCAGGGAGCCTGAGGATGCTATTAAAGGAGCATCTGACCTGTCCACCCCCCTGACAGCTCAATATAAATGTTCCTCTTTTTAATAGACCATCTTGCTGAAAGATATGTCGACAAACCTTTAAAAAAAAAAAAAAAAAAAGTCATTCCAAGAGAACTCCAATGGTTCCACCCATTACATTTTATGCTTCAGTCCATTCACATAAACTTGACGCTCAGCCTCGGTGGCGGTTTTTATGGTCTGATGTGGACACTCGGCATCGCACCTCATTCCTGGGGAGATGTGAGCCGGAAGGCGAAAAAAAAAAAGAAGTCATGGAGCGCAGCCAGAATATAGAGGCAAGAATTTGATAGACTGTGTTTCAGAAGGTTATATTTCACTTAATTCCATCAGTATCCAGCCTTTAGTGAAGAACTAGCAAGCCATAGCGTAGTATTACTTTAAAATAAAAAGGATACCACCCAAGGCTGGATGGCTGACAAGTTTCTCTCTCGATTTGCTTCGCAACACCATCTGACTGCAGATGAGTGCTCATAAATGTCTGTAAGGATTTATACTATCAACCCGGATGGAAAAATATGTTTCAGGGGGACAGTTTTTAATGCAAATGTGTTATATTTATGATAGGAGGCTACAAATCTGTAATAGTGAGAATTAGCGTTTAGAGAGGACATTAAACTTTCCTGGCTTGTTCTCAGACATCTTGTCATAATGCTAGATGCCAATTTAGAGACAGATGTCGAACTGTTGGAAAGCCTTCACTGCTCTTAATGGTGGCAGAGCTACAGCTATAGCTATCGCCCTCAGAGGGGGGAGAACAGGGTGTAAGATGAATTTCAATTGATGTTAACAAACACATTGCATGTCTCCAAGCAAGTATTCTCTTACTGAGAATGTATTTATCTATATGAGGGTTTCCGGCATCGTGGGCCCTCCCCTCAGACATCTGCTCCCCGCCCCCCCCCCACCTGCAACACCTGCTCTAACTTAGGGAACAATTCCCATTAATTTGTTTTGGCATGCTCGCATAATGAAAAGTATGCTGAACTAGCAATTCTTGTTTGCGATGCGGCCCATAAATGTAAAGAAAATTACCAGTGGATTATTACGATGTCGAGTAAAATTTAATTTTTTTTTTTTGTTTTTTTTTTTACATATTTCTGTTTGAGAACGAATTCTGGAGAGGATGTTTAATCGTGATAGGCATCAGAAATAATGACATCCTCACACCGAATATATTGTAATGTTCATGTTTGCGCCATCGGACGACGACTCTGAGAAGAGCTATTGTTGACTCCCTAATAGTTAATATAATATGTGTCACAGCCACTGCTGCTGCTGTTAAATGTGTCGGGCCAGTGGGCTCAACACCAGTATTCACCGGTGCCTCTCCCATCACGACGCATCTATGCCTCACATCTGCCATTAAACGCCGTGTGTCGGTATTATTTCGTTTTGAAGGTGCTCCATTAAGCAAGTAACAGGAATTCCAAGCAGACACTTTAATTTGACTTGATATGGGTGCTGGTATTCACAGTTACGGACTTTCATGTTCAAAGGATTGATTCATAATTAATCAAGCACCATTTCATGATCTCTAACTCAGAGTATGCATATTTTTTTTGTTGTCTCTCTTCATTCTATTAATGATTCTCCGGCCTGAATTTGCTATAAACTCAGCAAGTAGTCAGAATCTTATAAACTTGGAATCCTTGCACATCTCAGGATCTGTTCAGACGTCAGGTTGCAAATGTCAAGTTTAAACAGAAGGGAAAAGTTCAAGTGTGTCTCTGGGGGGAATTAAATCTCCATAGTCACCTCTGTCTGTTGAGCCTTGAGTTGCCGGTTGAACTCCATCTAATGCAGTGAATCCATTAATGGTGAGATTCTAACTACAACTGTTTGGGTCTTAGTTGTGGTCCTTCACCTGCATGGGTCTTCACTTCCGTGTCTCAAATTTCTCATTGTCAGACCCCTGTCTTCTTTTCTGACACTATTAAAACTGCAGCTGTGCACATTATGTGCGTACTGTCAGTGTGCCATTCTGATAAAAAAGATTTTTAGAGCATATTTTCTAACTCCATTGAACCATTAAATTGTAGAATTCATAATACCTACAGCATTTAATTCAATATGAATCAACTCAAAATAGTCTGTGATAGTAGACAAGAGAAAAGCAAATGTGTAATCTATTTTAATCCGACTATTAAAATTAATAGAATATCTTGGTTTCATTTTGGTGGTTACATTGCAAAGAGCGGGCTGAACCATCAGTCAATCCCCAGTAAGAATGAAGATGCACATCCTCTAGTCTGATGCAGTTGTAGCACATTTCTATCATGTCTTCAACATACACAGAAATGCGATGAACTGGACATGTGAATTAAATCAATGAGCTTCCAACATCAGTAGCCCATATTCCACAAAACAGATGAATTCAAGGAAGACTAAAAGTAAAAATTAAGAAGTAAAGAATAGTTTGGAAGCTTCAGTTCAAATAAGGTCTGTGTTACACAAATGTTCCACATAGTTAGGAAACACATACAGAGATGACTTCCAATCAAATCACAGATCGCACACATACATATAAAAAGAAAAAAAAGTATCATTTTTAAGGATTGTTTTGTTGTGATCTGAGTTATTTAAATAATCTGACAAAAATTTAAGATTCATATTTATATGCAGCATTAAAAACTAAAGCATGGAGAGCTATAAGCACACAGCTTTTCTCTGCTTCCTTTACTTTTTTACAATGTTTGGAAGCCAATGGCACCACTCCACTTTGTGACACGTAAATCTGTTGCAACAAGTCAATCTTAACGTTATAAAACAACATCCATCAAGCAGTTAATGATATGCCAAAGTCTGTAGAACAGTGAATCACCATTACCAACAAAATAATCACCTCAGAAAGCATTCACCACATTAACAGCTCAACAGAGCTCAGAAACGCTACGAGAAAGAGCGTGGCCATGGCCAATTGGAAAAAAAAGAACGCTGCTCCTCTTGCTCAGCTTCAACCAAGCATAGACCATTAACAGCAATACAATTGACTAACTTTAAAGGAGGTAGCTCTAATTGCTGGGTGAGGGCAAGCTTTTAGTTTGTAAGACCCAATTACCGCCGTGCTGTTAGCACTTCTCCACTAATTGCATTCATCAGCTTAAATCGTTATCACCAGGCTTTCTTCCATTTTCTATCGAAATCCAGAAATCCTCATTTCTTTGGGTTTCAGAATGGCTGGAGGTAACTCATAATGTGGCGAGGGATAATGGGTTTATGTTTGAGCTGTAATTAGAGGTGGACTGATAGAAGAGTGTATCTGTTTCGGATACAGTTAAGGTCCTGCGTCTGACAAGAAAAGCTCAGAGGAAGGCATCACTCTGAGCTACCGTCCAATCAGTGACCGTCTGGTAGCGCAGAATGTGTGGACTTTGATACAAGAACAGATACCAAGGATGGATAATCTGTAACATTTTCCAACTTGTTTATTATTAATAACACCTTTACTAGCTTTGTAAATGCAACAATGTTAAGTTTTCAACGTTAGGTAATAAGCACTTATGGTATAGCTTATCCATACCACCTGTAGCTCCCATAAAGATTCACTTCTATATTAATAACATTTATATTTTTGAGCCTATTTCTGCTCAGGAAGAATTGTAAAATGCATATCTGTGCAACAATTTTTTATGCAAAAGGGTTAAAATCATGGTAAAATCAATGGTTATTGCAAAAGTAATATTTTTAATGTTATCACCAGAGTTTACTTGTCATTTCAGCTAACAAAAAGTTAATAAATCCTGTCACTTTTAACTCTTTACAAAACATTAATTTTTGAAATTTTGAAATTCAAAAATTTGACCTTGGAATGTTATTGGAGAACATAACACAATTTAATGTCTGTTGTAACATTTATTCAAAATTGTTCAATGTCATATAAATTTATTTGACCAAAAATAGTAACTGTAACTTTTCTCAGCAGATGTAACTTCTATTGGCATGTTTCTGATTTTTTTATCACTGTAAAGTTACACAAACACAATTAAAATCACAATCTTAGGAGTGATTTCCACTAATTGTGGGAATAAAGCTACTGGCATTCTCCCAATACACACAACATCACCTTGCTCCCCTCTGCTGGCTACACAAGCACACACACACACACACACACACACACACACACACACACACACACACACACACACACACACACACACACACACACACACACAATACAACTAAGGCCCCACACAGCCACTCATGCCTCATCTATACAGCTGCCATTCAGATGTGTATAGCGGAGGACATTTGATGGTTTTCTAATCTCAGGAGCTGCCACTGGGAGATGGGGGGTGGGGGTGGGGGGGTGGGGGTGTTGACCCCTGTCATCCCTGCAGAGCATCTCAAACAAGCCACATCTCCATCTCAATCTGCCTCCGCTCCCACTATCTGTGTCCACCGTCGTCTCGTCCACCTGCTCTCCAAATGTCAGGACGATTGCTCTGCAGCTGCATCCCCCCCCCTCACAGCCTCAGGGTAGGGGTGACCTGCTCTGCCGCCACTTGGTATAATGTCATGCTGCCCCCGGGGCAAGGGTTCCACACTGACCCGCTGCAGAGTGGAGCATGATGCCCGTTGGCACACAACAGGAGATGGAAGTGCAGCACAAACTGGAATCTACTCCCCAGAAACAAAACTCTTTCAAATTCTAATTTGTCTTTCTTATCTGACAAATGAACACTGGATTGTTTTACAATCAGGTACAAATAATCAAATATCCTCTGCTGTACATTTCTTTCTTTTTCTGCCTGCACAGAAAGAGGCTGAGGGTAAAACCACGTTGCAGCTAAATCTTTTCTTTGGCTGAGATCTGCTTTATTGGCACTCAAAGTATGACTTTGAGTGCCAGAATAATTTTTAAATATTCTGATGTCGTGAATTACAGGATTGTGTTTAACAGTGTAACAAAGCCAAGAATTTGACTGCAACGCTGCATTTTGAATGGAGATATTCTGTTTTGACACATTTAATACACCCACAATGAGATAAGTTATTCTGTCAAACATCACATTTTTTTTAAACATGTAAAAAAAAAAAAAAAAAAAGAAAATGAAAACAATGAACTCAGGCCTTTTAAAACAGAAAGGTGACTGCTTTGTGGGCAGAGAAACATCTACTTAGGTATGTAAAAGTATTCATTATGGACAGATAGGTTGATTCAGTTTGTATTTCCATCAGTTAGTCAGTGAATAAAAAGAAAGATAGAGCATTGGTATTAAATGGTGAGACAACCATACAATATAACAAAAATGTCTATTTTTTTATTCATCCAGACATTTCACGATTATTAAAAAAAATATCGTCTAAGACACAAAAACTATATCCACCCCAGAGCTATTCAGAGTTGGAATGTCACAAATTATTTGAATTTCTAAAATAATCTCAGGCATTAAACCCTAAAAATGTACTGAGCTGCTGCCTGGTGCTCATCAAAGACCATCATGCATGAAATGCATTCTCCACTGCTCTTTCCTTCCAGGCTGGAACAGGAAATTATTCTCATTTAACAACTAAGCATATTTCTATTTAGAAATCATAATAATGAGTCACATTTTCGACTGGCCCCTGATCAAGAATAAAAAAAGAAATAAACTGGCTTCGACTACTGGCGAAGAGAAATATCTATACTTGCTTCTGCCATTATTTTGAGTTTAGGACCATCAGTTTGCTCCTGATATTAAAAACTCTCAAAAATTGAAAGGAAAAAAAAAAAAGAACATTAACTGTTATGGAATAGAAAAAAAAAAAAAAGCATGAAGCTCAGCTTGAGAATGAATCATAAGACTGCATTAGTTTTTAGAAAGTTTCTACTACAAGCAAATGTGGAATTATTCCACTAAATTCAAATGAGAGTCGGTGAACAGTTTCATCTTATTAATAAGGCAGCCTGGCCCCTTGTGTGTGAATATAGAAGGAGACCTTGAATTAAACACAGCATAAACCTGAGCTCCAAAGTCATTTTGATTATAATTTGTGAAGCTCTTTATAAGTCATGCAGCTTAATGCCTTATATTTGAAAATGTAACAGAGATTTCGATCTGTAAAGGGCGCCGCTCACAGCGTGTGTGGGCTTTTTTTTTTTTTTTTTTTTGTATTGTTTTGTTTTTTCTTTGTAATCTCAAGGCGAAGGACTGCTGCCATGTTGTATCACACAGCATCATGGGAAATGCTTTTCACGCCTATTTTCCTCTATGCCACATTTTAGCATTTGCGCTCACACATAGTGACCGATAAACCACAAAGGAGCTTGATTACTGTTTTTTAAATGAGAGTGAATGAGTTACTGTTAAAGAGGAAAAGAAGTATCCAAGTATAGTAAACAGCTGAGTAATGAGGCCCCCGTTTGACCCGGACACATCATCAGTCTAAATCCTATTGACAGGACCAAAACAAATTGTCTTGGCCGCAAGGTACTTGTTATCACACCCGCTCTCTCGCCTCATGCCCTCTCTTACCCTTCCTCTTTCTCTCCACTCTTTCATGAGGAGCCAATGAATGCAGATGGTGCTCTGGGGGATGCTGTGGTCTTATTACGGGGGCTATGCATGCACACTGTGAGCTCAGTCAGGCCACGGTGAAAGGTTCAATTGCTTTGGCAAAAGCCCCCTACCTCAATAAACAGAGGGGCTAAAGAGGTTTGTTTATTGGGCCCACCTTGATGCGACCTCCGTGGCTCAGGACGGGCGGTGTGATTACCTAAGTGTCAGAGCGGCTCCCGGAGAACGGGGCCGGGCTTCTCTCTCTCTCTCTCTCTCCTAATAAATCACACAGACAAGCACACAAACCACGAGAGCAAGACGAATGCAAAACCAAAAAGACAGTGATGTAAACCTAGAGATTAAATGGATTATCACACGTTTGCTGTCAAACAAAGGGATTGACTCTACTGTCATTCTGCAAACACCAAATGCATTCAGAAAAAATATTAGATTTATCGATTCGGTTCTCACACAAACAGGTAAGTAAACGTTGACAGAATGGTAGTGCAGAGGGCCGACGGGGTGGACAGTATGTGGTGTGGAGTGTGGAGTGGAGTGTGTGGCCATTCAAAACACATGAAACACAAGTCATTCTCCGCTTCATGTTATTCAGATTGGAACTGCTGTGTGAAAGGGTGTGTCCACAAAACAAATTATTTCATAATTAAAAGTGAAATGGATAAAAATGCATCTATAATTGGCAAAAAAATATGACAATAAACTCTGATATTTGGCAGAACTCTCGAGGGTTAATTAAGGCATGAATAGATTTTGCATATATGATAGTTTTAGAGCAAAAGAGAAATACATGACAAATACATGCTCTTCTCATTTAAAAAATTTTTTTTTTTCATTTGATGAAAACCGAAGTGAAATTTATCGGCTCAACAATGACTCAACTTGTTTGAGTCATGCATGTAAAGAAGAATTTTTCTACTGGAGTAGATTTAGTCAAATCTCAGGCTGAGTATTTCATTACCCTGCTGAGACATCCCCCAAAAAAATCATCTGCTTTGTTCAATGGTTCAACCATGAAACCCCAATGAATATGATTGTTTTTAGCAGTGAAACATCAATAGAAGCGATAAAAGTATAACTTTAAAAGTAATGTATCTGTCGTGGCTTTCCATCAGCAGTATCTTTACATAGTTATCTGTATCTACAAGTCTACAACTGTAAATTAGAACATAACAATAGTGTATACTGTGTGAAAATCAGGACACAGCAGTAGAAAACTAATTTGTGTTCTCCTCCTACTTGGGTCAACCAATTTGAACACTGAATATTAACAACACTGAAGTCAGATGAATCTGAAATGGAACTATTAGACAGTTGGGTATTGAGCAACTGGTAAAGTCATC
Organism: Antennarius maculatus; assembly: GCA_013358685.1. Lineage (NCBI taxonomy): Eukaryota > Metazoa > Chordata > Actinopteri > Lophiiformes > Antennariidae > Antennarius > Antennarius maculatus. The sequence goes on along the minus strand of CM023609.1, from coordinate 2,503,906 downwards.
AATAATGCTGGCAGAGATTTAACTCTGCTGTCACAGCTTCCTCCATCAGTCTTGGTTTGCAACCAGACACCTGCTCTGATGCTTTTCTTTCAGATAATGACCACCCTATCCCCATGTGGTCCATCATGTCATGGTCCTGGATTCTGACACCTAATGAAAGTCTTCCACTGGTCTTGTTTTGTTGGTTTAAGCTGATATGGACTTATTTCCCCTCTAGCCACTGTGTGCACTTTATCCTCCGGTGGAATAAGGCTCATTATGTCAATGCATTGTCATAGTTTCTATCAATATGCACTGTGTGAATTGGGAATCTTTTTGGAAAGGCCACATGCAGACAGACATGCACACACATGCTATAATTGGCAGTATATTTTCCTTGTAATGCTTTAGTTGCATGACTGCTACACTGCTGGAATCCCATGTGCATAAAAAGCAACCTTACGCTGCACTTTGCCTCGCTGGTGAGAAGGAAAAAAAAAAAAAAAAGAGAGAATTCAGCTAATTATATCGGTTTCTCTTTAAAAAGCCGGCCTGGTGACCTGTGGTCAGCACATTTGAGTGACCTGAGCAGAAAAGAACTGGTTGTGACTCTGTGTGACTGCTGTGCCAATTTATTCAGGATGAAGTCCAAACTGGAATCTACCTGAAGACAGTATACAGTATACTGATGAATGCACGTATGAAAAGTATCATATGTGCTATGATGCACCCCATTGTTGATCATTTTTGTACTGCATAGTAAAATCTGCAAAAAAAAAAAAAAATTCTTAAAACGACTTACAAAGCTTTCATACAATTAAATTCACTAAATATGTATCCTGATGTTTTTTTTTTCCTGCAATCGCAGTGATGTACCTCTTAAAAATCAGAAGCTCTCATTGTTTTCCAAAATACATTAGACGTCCTTTAAAGTCTTCAAATAACAGGAAAAACAGGAATATATAGGATTAAATAAAATGACGCCAATACATTTCTGTAATCCTCCCCAGTGGACAATTTGCATGTTCTGGGTAAAATAAAAGTGAGTGACCCATGCATCGTGGGACTGTACAGTACCGATGTGGCTTCTGTGTGATGATGCGCTGGTCAGTTCCCACAGTGACAACATACAGACGGCCAGCAGCAGCGCTGTTCTGCACATGCCCTGCAGGTCCCTCTCCCACATTCTGGAGACAAAAAAAAGAAAGAAAGAAAGAAAGAAAGAAAGCAGAACATTAGAGGTGAGCCAATGTTTCCATGACATGAACATGAGATGTACAAGCTGGATCATCTCAACACAACTCGGCAGAGAGACATCACCTATTGGAGTAACTCCTGAAATTGAAAAGCATGGAGCTCTAGAGATTCAACTGGACACCTTCCCTGTGAGAAAGACAAGCCTGATGAAGATCAAATTACAGACTCCAAGGAAATTTAAATAAGTACAATAACGATACTTGAGGAACATTTGAATGCAGTCGTGAAGGTAAAGTAGATATGAGCTGATTATTGGCCATTGTTGGACTTTGACAAGCAATTTCATGCTGCTGATGAAAAGAAGATATTAACAATCAGGAAAATGGATAAAGTTACTGTGGCTGACAAGATACTTCTCTTCTAATGTGATGAAGGGGAAAGAGCTTAAGAGCTGGCTGTACGTTTTTATGGGGATCATTTCTTCAGGAAAAAGTAGTCATTTCATTATACATTTATACATTTAATACCATTTTATACCAACACTCCTTGAAAGAAAGAAATATTGAAACTTAACGGCTTGCATAAAATGCCAAAAAATACCTCTCTTGCTTTGGAGATGCGTGTACTGCTCCTACTGCTGAGACAGAGCAGGTTATTTCACTCCTTGATTCAAAGAGGTCCAGTTAAGCTAAGGTCCAGGACATCTTAATGTCTGTCTTGTGATTCATGGCAAATAAGATACAGTGGCACCTCTGCTTACGAATGTCTCCACATATGTAATTTTCTAATTACGAAACGCCTCAACAGGAAAATATCGCCTCTAGTTACGAAAGAAATTTCGAGTTACGAAAGGTAAAAATACAGTATGGGCTGATACTCACAGCTCCCAAAGGTTCCTGAACGCAACATTCTTATAGCTGCTCTGCCATTGGCTATTACCTAACATTCTGGCATCCCATTGGCTAAGAGGGACCTCTGTGTGTAACTAGATCGGTGTCTATGCAGCGTCCTCGTCATTCGGCCCTCGACCCATGACGTGTTCTGATAGTTTTACGTAAATATATTAACTTTTAGAGTATTCACTATGGACCCCAAGAAAGTGACGGAGAAAAGAGGAAAAGAAAAGGCGAAAAGAGTTTTTTTGTCCGTACAAACAAAGCAAGAGATGATAGAAAAGCATGAAAAAGGGATGAGTTTGGTTGATCTCACCAAAGAATATGGCCGTAATGCATCTACAATCACCACGTTATTAAAACTAAAGGAAGTTTAAGGAGTTTAAGGCATGGCGTGGGTGGTTGGAGAAGTTCAGAAGGAGGACTGGAATTCACTCTGTTGTTCATGGTGAGGCAGGAGCGCATGAACCAAAGAGGGTAAAAAACAATGAGGACAGCAGTTAAAAGGTAAATGACCATCATTTTTATTCTTTACTCTATTCTTTGTTTTTTACATTATGCACAACTCTCATTTATTGTGTAATAATCTAATTGTAACATGTATTTGTTACATGTTTTGATACATTTTTATGCTTTATAAAACATTTATGTCTGAATTTTGGGGGGCTTGGGACGGATTAGGACATTTGCGTGGAAAACGCGTCTCTACTTAAGAAATTTTCTACTTTCGAAATTTCTTCCAGAACCAATTAATTTCATAAGTAGAGGTACCACTGTATTAGTTTCAGCTATCATGCTCTGTGCTTTGGCTCTTCACACTTCTGCTTTTCATAATTGTTTTTTAACCGTGATGATCTGTGTAATTTGTTTGAGCAGAAAGAGAAAGAGCTTGATAGCAAAAAGTGTGAGAGTTAGCAACTCTGTATAAACACACAGCAATTCATAACACCAATTTACATCTGGAGACAGCAAGAACAATCGAAGTCTGTTGACGCTTGCTGTCTCCTTCTATCCCGCTTGCTGTCATCCTGTTACCTGGGAGTTGACTAATGCTGTTTGTGTGGTCTCTCTTAACGTGCTCAGCCCGGTAATCTTCATGTATTTTTATAGGGCTCTTGTCCAGTAATACCCTCCATCTCCATCAGACAGGCCTGTCAAGAGCAGCGCAAGCAACGCAATCTGTGGCTCTTATTACTGCCAATGGAGCGGGTCTCCTCTGTGAGAAAGCAAGCTGCAAATCACTGCTTTGAACTATGTTTCAGTACAGTCACTAAAATTAGTAAAGTGCTTGTTTTCATACAAAAGCGATCAACCCTCCCTATCTGGCAGAGGCTCACACTTGAGGGAGATGTTTTTGCCGTGACAGCCTTTGTACTGGCAGCCAGCGCTGAGTGAGATCTGAGCACAAGGCTCTAATTCTGTACAGTATCAGACAGCTGATGCAATCAGACCGCTACACACGGAGACTGTTGGCAAACATAAACACGCAAGCATCACCAATAGATTTCTACGGGGCCGTTTGAAGCCAGGGGGTTTACATTTACACTCTTTTCCATCTGGTCAGGTGTTAAAGCTAAATGATCCAGCCTCAGAAAAGAACCAAACAGTGGGAGTCTGGGTTTACCGGAGCCGAGGCAAACAAGCAACAACGATTAAAGCTGATCCTGAAAGGCCGAGACAGCTGCCAATCAGGACAATCTCAGCCTATATTTATGCTTTATCTTTATCCAAGCCACTTTATCCAAGCTATTTTGTCTGAAAACTTTTGTCTTAAAACTCACTACAATTTTAATTTTAAGTAATAACATTGCAAGCAAGCAAAGGGATTTAAAGGTGGTAGTTCTGTTTTGATGTTTTATGAGGATGAAAATGCTGAAAAATGTATGAAACCTAAAAGATAAATATAAGTCCTATGAAACAATGAAGGTAGTTTGATCTTACACTTAAAAAAAAACTAAAAAAACAAACACAGTGTATCTAATACAGGACATGTTTAAGATGAGGTTGCATCTTAAAAAAGTCCACAATAGATTACACTACCATTGTTTACGCAACTTACATATAATTAATTAGTCACAGGTAAGGTATGCATGTCTATTTGTTTTTTAAAAAATCATGATTTAGGGGGTTTGGGGCTTTTTTACAGGGCTTGAACTGATTAAAATGATTTTAGTTAATTTAGATTTGGAAAATCTGTGCAAGTTGTTTGACTGACAAGATCAGTCATGGAACATATTAAACTCTTATCTCGAGGTACTACTGTACTATAATAATAATAATAATAATAATAATAATAATAACCACTTTGTTAGAAAGTCTCACAAAAGTACAAGTAATACCATCATTTGCGATTGATTCAACAAATTTTATAATCAATTGACAACTGTACTTTCAATTTCTCTTTTTATCATTACCTTATTTCCTCATCTCCTCCTCAATTAAAAACCTTGGATCAAAATTGCAGCTTTCATTTCCAGTCTTGCTTTTGTTATTTTTTTATTTATTTATTTTTTTTAATCATCGATAGCAGGTTTCACTCCAAACAGGATTTAAATGTACTCTAGCATCTAATACTGCAGTTCCATCTTGTGTTCAGGTGACCGGCTGGAGTTGGTTAACAGGAAAATTATTCCACCTGATGGATCGAGCACTGAGAGCAGCTGCTCATCATAAAATGGCCTGATTGAGGAAAACCTATTTCCTGATAGGTTATGGCTGATTTTTACATGCGGAGGCGTACACACATATTTTTATTGACATGATCCGTTTGGAAATCAAGTTATTTTCATTGGTTTTGTCCTCACAGAGCTCTGCATCCACCTTAATATGTGAAGATTTTGTATCCTCTGATCAACAAAATAATTTTGCCAGTTATCTTTGACTTAGCTACACCCTGTCCAAACGTGAAGGTTTTACAGTCCATTATATGACTGATTTTTATGTAAGAAAACATCCTCTAATCATGAATGAGTTGTTGTTTAAAGAACAACAGGAACCATCAATTATCATATCCATTTTTAAAGAATGTTAGATCGGTCTAACATTTTAAAGTTTTTTACTGATGTCTAATCCTATTTAATTTTAATTTTCATACTGTCGGATTGTGGTTGATATCTATGATTATAGTCTTCTACTTCTTTTCCTTTTGGCTTTTCCCTTCAGGGGTCACCACAGCGAATCTATTGCCTCCATCTAACCCTGTCCTTTGCATCCTCTTCTCTCACACCAACTACCTTCATGTCCTCTTTCACTACATCCATAAACCTCCTCTTTGGTCTTCCTCTAGGCCTCCTGCCTGGCAGTTCAAAACTCAGCATCCTTCTACCAATATATTCACTATCTCTCCTCTGGACATGTCCAAACCATCTCAGTCTGGCCTCTCTGACTTTATCTCCAAAACCTCTAACATGTGCGGTCCCTCTGATGTACTCATTCCTGATCCTATCCTTCCTGGTCACTCCCAGAGAGAACCTCAGCATCTTCATCTCTGCTACCTCCAGCTCTGTCTCCTGTCTTTTCCTCAGTGACACTGTCTCTAGACCGAACAACATCGCTGGTCTCACCACAGTTTTGTACACCTTTCCTTTCATTTTAGCTGAAACTCTTCTATCACACATCACACCTGACACTTTTCTCCACCCGTTCCATCCTGCCTGTACACGCTTCTTCACCTCTTTTCCCCACTCTCCATTGCTCTGGACTGTTGACCCCAAGTACTTAAAATCCTCCACCTTCTTGATCTCTTCTCCCTGTAACCTCACTCTTCCACTTGGGTCCCTCTCATTCACACACATGTACTCTGTCTTACTGCAGCTAACCTTCATCCCTCTCCTTTCCAGGACAAACCTCCACCTCTCTAGCTTCTCCTCCACCTCTTCCCTGCCCTCACTGCAGATCACAATGTCATCTGCAAACATCATAGTCCATGGAGATTCCTGTCTAACCTCGTCTGTCAGCCTGTCCATCACCATAGCGAACAAGAAGGGGCTCAGAGCTGATCCCTGATGCAGTCCCACCTCCACCTTGAACTCCTCTGTCACACCTATAGCACACCTCACCACTGTCTTACAGTCCTCATACATGTCCTGCACCGCTCTAACATACTTCTCTGACACTCCAGACTTCCTCAGACAACACCACAGTTCCTCTCTGGGCACCCTGTCATAAGCTTTCTCCAGATCTACAAAAACACAATGCAGCTCCATCTGTCCTTCTCTGTACTTCTCTATCAACATCCTCAAAGCAAATACTGCATCTGTAGTACTCTTTTTTGGCATGAAACCATACTGCTGCTCACAAATGCTCACTTCTGCCCTTAGTCTAGCTTCCACTACTCTTTCCCATAACTTCATTGTATGGCTCATCAGCTTTATTCCTCTGTAGTTGCCACAACTCTGCACATCTCCCTTGTTCTTAAAAATGGGCACCAGCACACTTCTCCTCCATTCCTCAGGCATCTTCTCACTATCTAAGATCCTGTTGAACAACCCAGTCAGAAACTCTACTGCCACCTGACCTAGACACTTCCAAACCTCTACAGGTATATCATCAGGACCGACTGCCTTTCCACTCTTCATCCTCTTCAGTGCTCTCCTCACTTCTTCCTGGCTAATCTTTGCTACATCCTGGTCCACAACAGTCACCTCTTCTAGTCTTTGTTTTCTCTCATTTTCCACGTTCATCAACTCTTCAAAGTACTCTTTCCATCTTCCCATCACACTGCTGGCACCTGTCAATAGACTTCCATACCTATCCTTAATCACCCTAACCTGCTGCACGTCCTTCCCATCTCTGTCTCTCTGTCTTGCCAACCGGTATAGATCAGTCTCTCCCTCCTTACTGTCCAACCTAGCACACAAGTCATCATAAGCCCCTTATTTGGCCTTTGCTACCTCTACCTTCACCTTACGCTGCATCTCCCTGTACTCCTGTCTACTCTCCTCCGTCCTCTCAGTGTCCCACTTCTTCTTAGCTAACCTCTTTCTTTGTACACACTCCTGTACCTCCTCATTCCATCACCAAGTCTCCTTATCTACTTTCCTTCCAGATGACACACCAAATATTCTCCTACCTGTCTCCCTGATCACATTAGCTGTAGTTGTCCAGACATCTGGAAGCACCTCCTGACCACCCAGAGCCTGTCTTAACTCCTTCCTAAAAGTCATGCAACACTCTTTCTTTTTCTGCCTTTGCCCTCTTCATCTTCCTCACCACCAGAGTCATCATACACGCCACCATCCTATGCTGTTTGTCTGCATTCTTGCCTACCACTACTTTGCAGTCACTGATCTCCTTCAGGTTAACTCGTCTACACAAGATGTAGTCTACCTGTGTGCTCCTACCACCACTCTTATAGGTCACCCTATGTTCCTGCCTCTTCTGGAAGAAAGTATTCACTATAGCCATTTCCATCCTTTTTGCAAAGTCAACTACCATCTGTCCTTCTGCGTTCCTCTCCTGGATACCAAACCTGCCCATCACTTCCTCATCACCTCTGTTACCTGCACCAATATGTCCATTGAAGTCTGCACCGATGACAACTCTCTCACTTCTAGGTATGCTCTGCATCACTTCATCAAAGTCCAACCAGAATTTCTCCTTCTCCTCCAGCTCACATCCTACCTGTGGAGCATACCCACTAACAACATTGAACATCACACCTTCTATTTCTAGCTTCACACTCATCACTCTATCTGACACTCTTTTTACCTCCAGGACATTCCTAACAAACTCTTCCTTCAAGATAACTCCTACTCCATTTCTCTTCCCATCTACACCATGATAGAACAACTTGAACCCTGCTCCTAAACTTCTAGCCTTGCTACCTTTCCACCTGGTCTCCTGGACACACAGTATGTCTACCTTCCTCCTCTGCATCATGTCAACCAACTCTCTACCTTTTCCTGTCATAGTTCCAACATTTAACGTCCCTACTCTTAGTCCTACACTCTTGGCGTTCCTCTTCTTTCTCTTCCTCCTCTCCTTCTTTGACCAACAATAGTCCAGTTTCCACCAGCACTCTGTAGGTGAACAGCACCGATGGCGGTCGTTGTTAACTAGGGCCTCGACCGATCCAGTATGGAAGTCATAGGTTTGATTCGCATCTTTGATTTGGCAAACGTTTTACGCCAGATGCCCTTCCTGATGCAACCCTCTGTATTTATCCGGGCTTGGGACCGGCACAATAAGACACTGGCTTGTGCCCTCTTGTGGCTACATTGATATTTATGATTATAGTAATTATGTTTAAAGGTCTAAACATCAAATGAACAGCAAGGACATTAGGTAAACACAATACTCTGTATATTCGCTAATTTGCTTGGGTAATTTTTGTCATACAAAAATATCAATTTGTACTTTGTTCCCTTATTAAATTTGAAAGATTTTTTTTTATTTAATTGCTTGCAACAAAAATAGATAAATCAAGTAAATAAAACACTGATTACAGCAGTAATCCTCCACATGGATGGACACATCCTCCAAATGTCATCTTTTTGGAATGGTGGCCCAGTCTTTGGTCAGTGCTGCCCATTGTGTCTCTAGAGACTGTTGTGTTGTACTCACTCATAAAAACCCAACAGATTTTCAATGGTATTTAATTGAGGGCTCACCAATGGCCAGACAAGGATATGGACCTCAGTCTCTTCCAGAAATTGGACAGACACACAGGCCGTCAAGAACCATAAAGTTGTCAAGGTAAGGTCGTCAAGCTCATATTCCAACACGCATCAGAGTTCCTGTTGTTCTGGTAAGTACAGGCCAACCAACCGATGCCAACGGTCTGCTGATGCACCGACAGCCAGTCGAGCTGTTTCATACTGCAGGTGCAGCAGGTGGACGAGTCAATCCAGATTCACGTCGCGGTCAAACAGGGTGTGGGTAATCCCTCAATATTCCTCTGGGTGCGTAAGGCTGTCATGGATGGCCGCGTACACTGACTTGAGGAGGATGACGAAGTGTCTTCCATATCTCGTACCCTCACCCACTTGCCCCAGTCGTACCATTTTGTAGACATTTTCCCCACAATGATGTCTTTCTTTTTATAATGATCACTTGGGATTGTTGGGTGTAAAAACACCCAAACTAAGGAAAACAACTGCAAAAACCATGATTTAGTGACATGAGAATCAATATTTACCCAATATTTACACAATTTACACGAAATCCTGGCAACATGCACTGAAAAAAATGTTTTGTCGAATGAGCATAATTTTAATATTGTGAAAGGTTGCACGAAACGATTTTATCTGAAGTTAGATATTTTTTATTATGTTAATTTAGCGGATAATTTTTAAGTAAATTCAATTAAAACTGCATTTTGTAACTCCTCCAAAACTATTTTGAGTAGATTTAACACACGTTTCCTTAGTAAATCCAATTAAATCCATTTTAAATGTACATAAATAAATTATGTATACTTTTTAAATTTTTTTTTAATACTTTTAAATCAATTAAGTTATTTAAATACTATGTCAGCATGCTGACATTAGCCGACTACAACTACAAGTACAGTACCACAAAGCAACAACCTGACTGCACACTATTAATACTGCTAAATGCTATCCATTCATGTAGGGTGGTGGGTCGACACCCATCTTTAACAGAATGGGTTGCTCAGAATGTTCAACTGTTTGATTTCAAAGGTGATTTTTAATATTGTGTTCACATATGGTGTTTCTCATATGCGAGAAACAACATTGTATCTCAAATACGACTGAAAAATTGCAAAACGCACAGCAGAGATTTATATAAAACTCCTGCTCTTTGAACCACTGCTGGTTGTTGTTTGTGATTTTCACTGAGGCGTGAAAACCACAAACAAGGAGGAGGAGTCCTGGTGATGGACAAACAAAATCAACACTTAAATGTGCACGAGCATGCACACGCACACACACACACACACACACACACACACACACACACACACACACACACACACACACACACAAACTTAGACCAAAGCACCTGTTGCCATGTAGCAGTGTGGAGTCAATGAGACTTCTTAGACAAAGATGTGTTTGTACCTGATTAATGACAGAAAAGTTCAACCAAGGTTAATGTTAATGCCACGTGTTTTTGTTCAGCTCTTCAGTAAATACTCCTTTCTTTATTAGATGACAGCTGAAACATTAGTACATCAGGCTAAGACTTTAAATCAACATCCTGATGTTTCTCATATATATGTTCCTGATTTACGGGTCTGAATTGGTATCAGCGACGGCCCGTGAAGCAATTTATTTAGATAAAAAGGATTAGCCATACATTGATTGATATGTCACTAATTGTTTCCTGCTTGTACTTCAAAGTATTATTGCTAAAAATGAGGAGAATGAATGTGAAAACGGAAAAAGGAAAAAGTAGTGGAACTTCTCCTCTTTGTGTCTGCGCTCCATGCAGATGAACTGACCCACCAATCCAGGAAGTTGGTCCTTTGAGAAGGAATCAGTCAACTTGGTTTTAATACATAGGTCAAAATATGTGACTCATTTTTTTTCCCTATATTGTCTTTTGAAGAGTGTCTGGATTTAGAGAGAAGTGAGACGTCACACCTCATATATCTCTGCTTGGAAACAGACACTTGTAACGGGTGTTGTTGCCATGAAAACATTCTTCTTCTCCTCCTGGCGTCTCTTTCTGACTGTATGATGCGTGTACAGCCCTCTGAGGGCATCACACATGGTTCCAGTGTGATCTGGAACGTGTGAGGACTGAACCACAATCCTAATTGGTGTGTGAATGACTCCCTGGAACACCTTCAACGGTGACATCGACCACCGTGTGGGATATGTGTGTGAAACAGCGAATGTATCCTGGTGATAAATTGCTTTGAATTGTTCAGAGCAGAAAGCTTCTACATGACTAGAGTCCATTTTAAATTTATTGAACGCCCCTTTAAAGCTACCTGCCATGACGACAAGCTCCTTTCCAGTCAGTTCAGTCGGGAAGACTAAAACCTGTTATTTTAAATATGATCTCTCATATAGTTTCGTTGTTAAACTGAGGAAAATATTAAAATCTGGGACTCTATGATTTTTATGTGTAGCATTCTATCAAACTGAAATATTGCTATCCTCAGGAGAGTTCTATTGGAATATGAATTAAATTAATCTGTTTTAAGTAATTGATGCACGTCTTGAGTGATCCACAAGGTCAAAAAAGGTTTTTTTTATAGGCAGAAACTGGCAGCTAAAAAAGTATTAATATGAGGCAAAATAATTATTATTTATTTATATCTATTTCCCAATGATTCAATTTTTTTTATGTTTTTGTCTGTGTGATGTCTACACAACAGCTCCAAAATTCTAAAGATTTTTTTGAATATTAAAATAGAAGCACTGAATACATGTATTTTAATCAAGACCTTAATCATTATAACAAGATGTACATTTATGTTTTCAGAAAGTATATGAATGGATTAATATAACCAACATTCAACACAAACTAATATGAAACAATTACATCGTTAAAATTATAGCACTGTAAAAGAGTTTCTTTAAAGCCAATTAAGTCAAATATGTATTTAGCAACAGAAAATGATCTACCATAATATATTTAAATACAAATAGTACAGTTAATCGGCACTGGAAGAAATTATGTTTTTACAAGGAAACATTTTTGGACATTAGGATAATCAAGTGAAACTGCTGCACTTTTAACGTCTTAACTCAATGGTAATTAAAATTATGTTGACAACATTGACTAATATTATGCAGATTAGACGTCTGTGTTGAACTGCCGTTCTGGGGTGTCTCATTTAAAATGAATGCTTACAACAGTCTTGGTGTTCATAACTATTTTTCTGTCATCCTCTCTTACATGTGATGAGAAATTTGACTCAAATGTATTTCATTCATTCTTTTAGCGTGTTTCCTGGTAACAAAGACACAGTGCAATCCAGAAATGTCTTAGAAGCTGAGGTGAATGTTTTACACAAGGATGTGATGACGGGATAAACGGGACGTGTTCTACCTTAATCCAAAGAAGATGGATTAATGGAATGGCCATTTCCATAAAGAGATCGAATTCACCAAAAGTGTGGTTATGTACCCACAAATCCTCTACAATTCCTGCACATACAGAAAAGATTTGCAAATCATAAAACCAACAACAGATGAGCATTATTAGCAACAACAACTTTAACTCAACAAGAACGCTTACATGATATTTTCATACAGGAAAGACAAAAAAAAGTAACTGAAAACCAAGGCCTATTCCTGTATATTCATGTTTATGTAAAGATACATGTAAATGCCCATGTTGATATAAATCTTTCTAGGCCACCCAAGAAGATTTTTCTCTTGAACATATGAACTATACAAATACAAATATAAATGAATTTGTTACCGATCAAATTCCTGATGATTCAGAAAGATTAACTTTGTGGTGCACGTGAAAATAGACAGAGATAACGTATAATAATGACGTAGACTTCAACTGAAAACTGTATTGAATCAGTTTGGTGTTGAATTTGATGCGTCTTCAAACGCTACTGATCTACACCCTGATGAAAAGCGTCATTTGTGCAGCGTTCTTGAACAAGCATCAAAGTGACAAAACATCTTCCGTGATGTCACTTCAAAATATTGTTTGATTGAAAGTTAATTTTTTTTTTTTTTTTTTCAAAATTGTAATGTTTATCATTGTGTAATGTCTATAATACATCCATACAGGCAATATCAGGAGGCAAAAAACCAGTGAGGCACCCTCCGTGATTGATCCCTGATTTTTTTAAACAATCAATTAAAGCTTAAACCGCCATCCAGAGTGCTGAGAGACCAATTAGTCCAAATTATTTAACACTGGTTCCAAAAATGTGGTGAACAAAGTGCCTTCCGTTCAGACTTGGGAATTAACAACTGTGTGCCATGAATATAGTGAACCAGACATAGAGAATGTTTTATAGTTTCACTTTACAGACAGTTTCTGGTTCAATAACTCACCACATTCCTGCTCTATGTGACTCGCAGACTCCCGCCATGTCCAACGCTGACAAATTGGAGTTATGAAAAACAGCGATGAATTTATTTGGGCGGGGGTGAAAGACTGTGACTGAGGTCCAGCGTGTACTTCCCACTGGGCTCGGTGTGGTGTTATTTTGAGAGTGCCATAGCAGGCAGTGCTGAGTATTTAGTTCCAGAAGCCAACATTAGGCTCAGACCTGTTGGAAAATATCCCCCTGGGTGCAGAGGCAGAGGTCACCCCAGTCCTCTGATACACTCGGCTAGTCTCACTCTGGTCCTCTCTATCTCCACGCCGCTGTGGTTCACCAAGGCCTACGAGCTTCCTACTCATCCTGTGTCCTCAAAAATGTTCTCTGCCACCGGACACACGGCCCAGTAGTGCAGGAATCAGATATCTGTCCTCCTGCATCATTCACTACACACAGATGAGGGAACGGAGGATGAGTCAGCCACTGTAGGTTGGGGAGCACTATCAGCTAGTTGTTTTGTTCCATTCAGTCACATTTCATGCATATGAAACGCCAAAAATTACATTTCTGCCCAAACCTCACAATAAAGACTGGATTAAAATGCAAAATGAGAAAATTTTAATGTACACATTTTGTGCTGTTACATTCAAAGATCACCTTATAGTATGTTATTGTGTTCAATATGCAACATAAAAAAAGAATATTGTCCTTGTTAACCTTAAAACTTATCGATCAATAGAAAATGTTTATGTAAAGTAATAAAAATCCAATGTTACATGAACTTGTCACCAATGAGTCGTCCTATGAAGCATCAGCAACAGATATTGCATTTCAAATACTGTACACCCCCACCTATATATTTGATTAACTTCGCTTGAAAAGTCTCACGCTGTCACCAACTCCACCCACTACCTGTCAATCAAGCGCCCAAACCAATCATGGCACCCAACCAATCTCTAAACCAACCAATCACGGCGCATCTGCCGGAAGGAATCACGTGAACAACGTGGCGTAAGATATCTGCTATGTTAGGAGAAGACATAACTATACATGGACTTCCCATGTGTTTTTAAATTGTGTTATAAATACTAATCCTTATGCATATTTACTACATAACTATAAGAGTTGATTTTTTTGTACATTTAAAAGGTGGGTCAAAGAAAGTTAATCAAACATTTACTGGATGAAAACAAAGAGTTGATCATGAAAATAAAACCTGGTGCAAAAATCTGTGCTTTTTTTCTCAAATATACTGCTTCAGTTACATCAACATGTCTGTGGTCCAGAATTTTAGAAACACAGGAAATATACAAAAGACATTTTAAACACTGGTTAAAGTTTTTTTTTTTTTCTTAATTTCCCATATGCGGCCTTTTTCTCAAGACTAATATTGATTCAGTCACAACATGCTGTTTTGGATTCTTCTTGCTGCATGTGTTACCGACTTAACTGAATATTCAAAAGCGTGAAAAGTATTTTGACATAAGCTGAATGTGTGAGCCAGGCCTAAGCTGTAATAAGATCAAAGTAATGCTAAGTGGATCTTCAAGCTTTATTTCCACATTTCTTCCAACAATGTGTCCGCTGATGCAGAAAATTATTCAGCTGCTTTAAAGCAATAAAAGTCACTCTAGAATAAACAGAGTTCACTCAGCTCCAACGACACACTGAGCAGATAAGACCCATTGAGAAAAAATATCTAAATGAGCAAAACGGGCAATAAACCTGCGGAACAACAAACAAACAAACAAACAAACAAACAAACAAACAAACAAACAAACAAACGGTATTTGGGCTTTACAGTGCTGCACAATGCAGGAGGGAGACATGTCACACACCGTCCTGTCATCTCTTACTCCTACATAAAATAACATCTTACCCACACACTCCTGAATGACCCTTGCAAACATCTATAACCACCTCCTGTGCCTGTTTAATGTTGAAAGTACTGCTATGAAATTTTTGGAAAATGCAACGTTTCACATTTAATAGTTATTATTAATTATTATCAGTTTTTTTCTGATTTTCTGCAAGCTAGAGTTCTCTTATTCAACTGACTAACTGACTTATTGATGATCATTTCAGAGACGCTCATTGAAGAAGAAGCTTTCAACAACTTTAATTCACCACTGGTCAAATCAAACTTTTGATAAACCAACACTGGAAACCAACATTTAAGTGACCGACGTGTAAGAGTGACAACTTCATTACACCACACTCACCGCGCCAGCTCTGAAAGGATAACGTGTACAAAAGAAATTAAGACAGCTATTGGTAATATGAATGGAAGAGATCATCAATAAGTGAAAGTCTTAACTGTTCTCCGGTAGGAACAGAAACTTTGCTTAGCCTTGCTCGTATTATTGTGTCCATGACCAGATAGCAACACAGCATAACCTTCGAGGAAGACGAGCCAAGCTTTCCCTTCATTGCACCACTTAGGTAATGAGTCCCTCTGGTGCTGCTGCTGCTGAACTCTGTGCATCATAAGTGTAATGTCAAACACAAAAACCTGTTGTAATTCCCATCATTACCCTCTGTTTTAGGACAGACGTTTGTGTGAGCGTCTCCACACAGTAAAGCTCTGGGACAGTGGAAACCATTGACGGGTCTCCAGAACAACATAGAGCCTCAAAACCTAAAAGTTCACCAATACCTTTGAAAAACTGCAAGTTCGTGCCAAATGCATTATTCACAGTGGAGCAAAGGCAGGGTTCCCGTTCCATTTGCTTCAGCAGAAGTAGCTTTGCATGCATTCATAAATAATAAATGTGCAGCACAACGCGTGGGAAGAGGGAAGAGCAAGCATAAAGAAGGAGCCCAAGTCACACAAGCATGAAAAAAGAACAAGGCCGCTTAATCTGGGCCTCGTAAAACATACCGGCCATGTGAGCGAGTCGCCCATGAAGAGCTGAACACTGGATGACAAAATGCAAACATGAAAAAAAAAACAACAAGGGGCAAAGAAGCCACAAAAGAATAACAAAATTTGCATCTCTGGAGGCATTGGGCACTTCGCCACAGAGCTAAACTGATCTAAACACCGTCTGGCAAGAAGGGGGAAGCAGGGCGGGGAGGGGGTCCGGCTGAGATGGATGTTTCACGTACTATACAAGAGGCTTCAACTGACATGACAGCTAAGTTGAAATACACAGAAACAAGGTTTAGTTCATGTTTCAAAGTAGCTGCCACTTACCCGGCTCTTCTTCCAAGCTGCTGGTGGGGCTCTTATGACCAGTGTCATAAAAATGAACAAACCTTTCAAAAGGGATTAGAGGACAATCCCGACTTCTCAAAGTCAGGGCTGTCAAGGATTTGCACGATATTCAAATTCATTTCTCATAAGAGTAGTTGATAAAAGCGGATAGATTTGGAAGAGCCATAATTGGACGTCTAACCAAGTCTTCTGACATGTTTGGACGATAATAATCAATTTAGAACTTCAGTTTTACTCACTTAAAAGCTCCGATGATGTATACTCCTGACAGTCATGGAAAAGTGAGGTTTATGTGGTGTTACGTGTAAGTCTGGTTTCCATTTTATTTATTTATTTTTTTGCTGTTAACAATACTTCACAGAATGTCTTCATTTCTTCAAAATTTTCCATGTTTGTTTGAGAAACAATAAAAATATGTAACTGAAACCACCTGAAACATACCAAAGCTTTAACCTAAAAACCATCATTATAACGTCACAAAAGGCCGACGCAGGGTCAAGAGTGAAAAAGGTGTGAAATTTCTAAATCAGTGCAAGTTGCCTACCCTGTTCTCACAGACAGAAGCAGATTTGATCATTATTTCACGCTGTATTTTTTTTTTTTTTCATCATCAATTCATTCCAGCCCCTAACTGTGTGCTCTTTACTTCTGTTCAATTCATTATAGGCACCACATCGACCCATGGACTCTGGTTCTGGTAACGTTCAATGATTCTTCACGTTTTCCATGCATGTTTTGCTCCACCTGAAGCCCATTTTCAGTAAATACCAATGCGCTAGTGTTAGACTGTTTCAAACATAAAATGTGAATATTACAGGAGTCTGAAAAAGACTTCATATCAACATGTCCCAAAGTAATCATGGTATATCCATTATTGTTTTGGTGAGCAAGAGTAGTGGATGCTTGTCTGGCTATACGCTATGGAGAAGATGACCAACCTTCAAACTCCCTTTAAAATCAACTCAAAAATAGGACTTCTCATCACGGTAAATATATTTATATGATGTGTTTAGTGGGGCCGCTGTATTCAGTTTATGAGATAAGCGCCAGACAAAGAAGTACTTGTGGATGGACAACTCCATCCATCATGTTTATGTCAGGGAGAGAAAAAATATGGGCGCTTCAACCAAACCATCATAGTGGATGAACAGACATGACGAAAAGAGCACGTGTGAACGATGGTGACATTCACTTCTTCTGTTTGTGAGTTATGGTGTCGATTAAAGGCAAGGGTTTGAGGGAACATTGTGATGTCATAGTTTATCACGACTTCACTTATCCTATTGAAATGTTGTTAATATTAGCCAACAAACTATTTTAGTCATGACCTAGATTTAGTTGCAGTCTGTTGACCATAAAATTTTGACTACCTGCAAATATAGTATCTATGACTCATTTGAGACACACATTTGCATATCCAGAGATCTCATGACACCAGAACACAGCTGAATGTCAGGAATCTGGGAATGAACTATGCATTCATGAAAAAACATTTTTCATTACATTTAAAGTATTAGCTGTTGTACAGGAAGCTCACGTATTTGAATTTTGGATTTAGAGACATTTGAAGTTTTTTTCATTACAAGACAATGAGCAGTATTAACAGACGGATTAACAGTGTGAGGTTTTCGTCAATGGGAGAAAGATCTGCAGTGTGGACTGCCGTGTCTTGGCAGGGCCCCATGTGTTCTGAAGAAAGAATAGGGAGGCAGAAAAGAGGGGCTAAAAGAAACCCGTTTCAAAACGGTGCCAGTTTAATTTTTTGACAGGCCTGCTTAATTCCCTTTTAGAGTCCCCTTCAAAAGATTTTGTTCTGCACTGCTCCTTTGTGCCTTTCCAGCAGGGAGTTTTGTGTTTGTGCTTCCCGGGCAAACTTCAGCCTATTTATGCAAGCTAATTTAAAATGAGGCTGCATTTTTGGCGACTTCCCTCTGCTCAAAGTGGGAGCAGAGCTGACTGCTTATTTGTTTAACCTCTAGCCAATGGAGTGAGGATCTTGTCCCTCTTGTGACTTCTTGACAACGTGCTGTTGAACATAATTACTTCTGAGGAAATCTGTAAATTACATATTATGAAAATGAAATAGTAAAGGAATTATTTAAGACTGAATCAAATCAAACAAAAAAGCAGCTGAAGAGAATCATGAAATGTATTCTTTGGATCTTTAATTAACATTAAACCAACCCTCTTTCATCATCTTTCACTGACTTTACCACGTTTAGTCTTATTAAGAAACCCGCTGAAGAATCACTCCAGCTTTGATTACGACTAATGTCCATTCTACCACAAACAATTAGATAAGAACATATAACTCCTAGGAATGGAAAACAGAACCATTTAGTTGAAACATTCCAGTAATGTAAAGTTAAGTGAACTGAGCACTATTGTGTTTGTTTTATGTATGTGGGACTGAAAATTAGTTAATCATCAAATCAAGTTTCATCGGACTACAATGCCTGAAAACATCCAGCTGTGTGAACTGGAGGACAACATGTCAGGACATTTGTCATTACCACGGTAACAGGGAAATGTTACTAAAATCCCCACCTTAATCAACGTCATCATATTTCTGACATCTCATATTTCTGGGATGTACACAACGGTAACTTTCACCAGGTGTCTGCTGTGTGTCATATTTCAGATTAGCAGCAGTAATTGAGTTTGAGCAGAAAACTGTCCTTCAGAAAAGCTGCAGCTCACATGGCGCCCTTAAGTAATCATGACTTCTCTCCAAGCATGTCAGAATGTTAGCACGCCAATGATGCAGGCAAAAGGGAAGACCCTACGGAGTCATCCATATGGTGTGGTATTTCCAGCATTAGGCTCACATTTTTGTGGGTTATATTGACACGCGGAGGGATAGAGTTCCATCTAGGAGGTCCATTTTAAGTTGATGGATAATGTCTGAAATATGGTGCATTCCCATTACATCTAGCGTGCATTCAGTTCTAATCTGGATCAAAAATATTCCAGTGATCCATAATGGCAATGTCATATTTTAGGGGCATTCTGAAATTCCATGACTGAGATAAATAATAATCCTACAGACTTAAACGGTGATCAAATTGAAGTTGTAACTGTGCCGGTTTTATTGCCAGATTTCTTGCGCTCCAAGATTTCCTGAGCTACATCCTGAAAAAACAAAAAACAATGATGACCTTCCATAGAAGACATCAGTGGTGGACTCAGGGTGCAGCACCTGCTGTAAGAGGCATGGGTAAGACTGTCAGATTACTTCTTGAACATGTCATTGTTGCGTCTAGATTGGATTACTGCAATTCCTTATTATCGGGCTGTCCAAGCTCCTCCATTAGGACTCAACACGTAGCTCAGAATGCAGCTGCCCGCATACTGACTCGAACTGGGAGGAGAGAGCACATCTCTCCTGTCCTGGCATCCTTACATTGGCTCCCAACTAAATCTAAAATAATTTTCAAAATCATCATGATCACATATAAGGCTCTTAACTGTAAGGCTCCAGTTTTACGCTGAAGATCTCATTGAAGTGTATCACCCTCCCAGTGTATCACCCACTCTCTTCAATCCGACGATGCAGGTTTTCTGGTAACCCGTCAGGTCTTTCAGAGTAGAACAAGAGGCAGAAGCTTTAGCTATCCGGCTCCTTTACTCAGGAACGAGTAAAGGGCAGACACCCTTAGCTTATTTTAGGGTAGACTCAAAGCCCTCCTCTTTGATAAAGCCTACTATCAAAGACAACACAGATTCTACTAGATAAGCTTCTATTGGCCTAGACTGCTGAGGGTATTTACTCTGCCTCTCCGTTACAGGGAGTTACTTTAATTACTTCTGTTACTTCGCTTTCATTGCTTTTCCTACTGATACTAAATTACTCTTTTCAATTGCAAGATACTACCGCTGTCTTCATGCTTCTGCTCGACAGGTAGGGAACAAGCATGGAAGACTAGAAATCCAAAGGCCTTGAAATCCCACCCCCCCCTTCAGCAACTACAGCACAATTTGACTGCAAATTCTATCTGGCCTATCTGACTCTTTCTCTCTCTTTTGTCCTTTCTCTGTCTCTATCCCCAGTATATTTCCTTTCCCACCCAACCGGTCAAGGCGGATGCCCGCCCAAAAGAGTCTGGGTCCTGCCTGGAGTTTCTTCCTCAATGAGGGAGTTTCTGTCACTTACGCTTACTCTGGAGGGCTCTGTTGGGTTTCTGTGTCTGTTAAAGCGCTTCGAAACGTCTGAAGATGTGATTAAGTGCTTTATAAATAAAGGTAGAGTGATTGACTGATAATAAAAATGAACTGTTAACTATTTAACCCGATAGAGGCATATATAACCTGACACATGTTGTAGCATGTAGGGC
The DNA here is from genome assembly GCA_013358685.1 of Antennarius maculatus. Lineage (NCBI taxonomy): Eukaryota > Metazoa > Chordata > Actinopteri > Lophiiformes > Antennariidae > Antennarius > Antennarius maculatus. Next base: position 2,483,356 of record CM023609.1, on the reverse strand, counting down.
AGCATATCGTATCGTGTCCACTCTGAAGGGCACTGCATCACATGTTGGCCATTTGAAAAGCCCTTTTAGTGCGGCGCCTTTCATTTTGTCTGGGATAAGGAGACCCCAGATGCTACTTTACCTTGTTTGTCTACAGAAAAGTCACCCAAGATGGCCTGTCAAGCTACAAGGGCTGCCTTGAAAACATTTACAGAATGTTGTGTCGATTGTAAGGGGACCCTAGAGGACACCTCATCTTATGTATTTATCGACAATTCATAGACGCATCCTATATGACAACCCCACCACTAATCCACAACCAGTGAGTCCACCAGAGAAGTCTAACATGAAGCACCACCATCAGTAAGGACTGAACACAGGATCCAACAGGGAGTTATGATTTTAACAGCTTCTGTAGAGGAGGATGAGTCAATGAATAAAAGGTCATGTATGATAACTTAACATAAAGACTCTTTTACGCTATTTATATTTCAAACAACTGTGATATCTATTAAATTTGGTACTTTGAGGGTTTTTTTCTTGCATCCTACCTGTTTTCTTGTATCCCCTTCCCATCCTTAACCCCCCCCCCCCAACACATTCACCACTTTTTTACTTTACTTCACTCTTTTCATTTCGCTGCAGCGTCACTTTAATCACAATCCCTGTCAATTTTCACTCCAAAGTATCTGAATACCGTGCATCCCTCCTGCTCTCCTGTGTGAGGGAAGCTGCTCTCAGCCCATCTTACAGACCCACTCAGGGGAATTGATTAATTCATCACTGCAAGCTGTTTTTAATTACACTGTCAAATGATCTGATAATGGACAAAGTGAAATCTATTACATCATTCTATATATAAGTGAGCTTTTTGCATCCAAGCCAACAATCCCCGGTCTCCTGAGACCTTGGTCATACAGGATTACTGTTATATGAAACTGTATTCAAAGGCACAAGTAACACGTAATTTGCTTCCGCTGATCTGCTTATCACTGCCTTCATCTAATCCTACAAACCAGACAAGATTTTATCCCATTTTTGAAAGAATGCAAAGTTTACGCTGAGTGCCAATCAGACTGATATAAAATTAGAACCAGTATCACCCCTCATCAATCCAACGGCTGGGGACCTACTTCCTTTCTTCCTCTGTGCCACCATACCGTCATCCATGCAGCTGTAATTGTGCTTTGAATTAACCAACTACACGATGGGGAACAGGCATAGCAAACATCAACCCAGGGGTCGGTGAACGCAGCCTGACTTTCCCGTCCACACTTCAGCGCCTGCATCAAATTGTCTACAACTATAACCACAAAGACACTGACTCTATCTGGCTATTCTCTCTTCCTGTCCCTCTCTTTCCCTTACCCTGCCCTTATCTTCATTGCATTGCTTTTCCACCTAACTGGTCAAGATGGATGGCCGCCCAAAAGAGTCTGGGTCCTGCCAGGAGTTTCTTCCTCAACGAGGGAGTTTTTCCCCGCCACGGTCACTAATGCTTGCTCTGGAGGGTTCTATTGGGTTTTTCGGTCTGCTGAAGCGCTTTGAAACGTCTGTTGCCATGATTAAGCGCTTTCTAAATAAAACTTGATTGACTGATTGAATGATAACATGAAATAATAAGGCAATGAGAACAGCTTATCCTGTTGTTGCATTCAAGTGTATTCATAATCAGACATTAGCTGGTGGAGGTGCTCAGACTGTTAAAAGCACCCAACCTTGACATTGCAGTAAAATAATTGGTGGCATAGTTGCCAGCCTGCAAGGCAAATTCAAGGCCTTTAGTTGAAAACGGCTTTCACTGCGTTTGGCCTCAAACGAAAACACAGCACATATTAAGATGGATTCTCTCCGACAGCAGGTAAATGTTATGTGCTGTGCTATCACTTTCACTGAAGCTCTTTGAAGGCTTTTTGTCAGCCTAACACTTTATTCCATAAATGAAAATTTAATCTGCAGATCAAGGGCAGAAGAGCATCAACTATCTGTCTCTCCATAGCACACATCTAGACAATCTTCTTTTTATTTCTCCTTTGGTTTTTGTTTATTTCTCACTTTTTCCTTTTGGAATGAGGAGTCAGATGGGATGAGGGGAAAAAAAAAAAAAAAGACATTTTCAATAAGAAAGATTTACGGCTTCTATCTGACCCAGAAATGTTCGGAATCCTGCAGAGGCTTTGACTCAAACACTCCACTCACAGGACCAAGATGGAAGTTTCACAGATGCATCTTTGTGATCAACAAGATGTCAACAAGCCTCAGAAATATTCAGAAAACTTGCCTGAGTCGCTGACATGAATCATGCTGTGAAGTGGGCACATGTATAGATGAGCCAGACAATGCAGTGTGGTCCCACAGCACTCTGAAATATTGTTTTATGACAACGGAGACTTAGAGGTTCCATTAGAGGAGGGAGATGAGAAGATGCTTCCCTAAAGTCATGCAAGACTTTTCCACTGTAAATGCTTCCACTGTAGTGATGTGCAGTAATGACTGCACAAATCCCATGAGCCAGACTGCAACATTTATGAAACATACCAGCAGAAACCATCACAGGAGTTCACGAAACAGTGTCGTTCTAGAAACAGAGTTTTGGCAGAAAAGATGCCGCTCATGTCTCTGTAAAGCCCCGCCCCTTGACCTGAGACCTGGATGAGCTCCAGCGATGATCCGCCATCCGCCAGTCATTAAAATATTACTTTACACCGCACCATCACTGCGAACATCATCTCTGCTGCAAAGCCAATTCCCACCCTTTTCTTGTTTCAATCCTTTTTAATCACACTTAACACTCTTTTTCACTTATTGTTGCCTATAGTAAATGCCCCCCCACCCCCGAGGAGAGTTCATGCACATATGTTGAAGGAAGAGGAGAAGGAGAAAGGGAAGGGGAGGTAAATTGTGTGCTCATAAAAGAGAGAAAACTCCACTTTGCCTCAGATCTGTCCATGATTGTAATGTTTCTCACCACTATTCTTGCAATATTAGTTCCCGTCCTGCTAGTTATGGCCGCCACAAACACGCATCACTCTAGATGTGCTCCTGTTTTAATGGAACCTGCCAGATTAAACGTAGCTCTGGGCATTAGAAATGGCCTGATATGCCCAATAAATGCATTTCAGCAAAGAAGTAAGGTTCAATCTATCTAGTTTGTTCTGTTTTCAGAGAAGACTTAATAGCTGAGAGTAGGAAAGAGAGAGCAGAGGGGAAGATTAGACGATATTAAATAAATGTTCGTCCTCTAATTGATTTATTTCTTGTTGTGTCTGGCTTTTTATTGACCAGACCACTGCAGAGCAAACACACTTAATCTTGTTTGAATTTATTTTGCAGGGAAAAATAATAGCTGTTGTAAAGTTGCTCTTAACACATATATTGTAGCTTGTGTGAGTTCCTGGCATCTGGGCTAACATTTCTCCAACAGCCTGAAGTCAACAGTGTTCAGTGGTGACGTAGCAACAGCTGGCGTCATTCATTCACCAGTAACCCTCAGGTCAAACTGGTCAAAGGCACGCTCAAGGAAAAAAATCCAATGTACATTTTATTTCTAGGAATTGTTAAGCATGTCAATGACAAAATCGTGTTTGCTGAACCATTCGTCCAAACTCTAATTGTACAGTCACAGCTTCACAAACTTTATACTTGGTTGACAACACAAGCCAGCATTCACCCATCAACCCATTCCTCTCTACAGCTACTGACAGCCTGCAGGAGGACGAAAGACTCAGATGGATCTCCCGGAGGACATAGATTTTATACCCAATGCTGTTCTTGTGTGTAGAGCTCAGAGTTTATTTTAAAATTTAAATTAAAATGAGTATTTATATTCACTCTTGCTTATCAACCCATTTGTGCAGTGTGTCACACGCATACCTATGGCTTGGGTGTGTGTGTGTATACTTTATGTATATATATATATATATATATATATATATATATATATATATATATATATATATATATATATATATATATATATATATATATATATATATATATATATATATATATATATACTGTGTGTATATATATATTTATTTATTTTTTATTTTATTTATTTTATTTTTTTATTTTATTTTATTTTATTTATTTTTGTCCTGTTTGTTCAGTAAACTTTATAATTTCCTGCTGTGCTCCTGGCTGGAAACATACTTCATTTCATGAATGTACAGAGAAGAAGGTAAAATAAAGGGAGAAGCAGAAGCTCTGTTGAAGCAGGGTCATGAACCTGCTGGATCTGATCTGCTCTAACTGAAACTCCAAGCAAACTCCTAGGGTTAGACAGTAACCCTAGGTTACTGTCTAACTACTGTAACCTAGTCTTTTTTGTTATCTGTAATTATTGCAATTTTTGGATCATCATTAAACGTGTGAGGTTAGACTAGGTTACTGGTTACATTTCAAATGTTCAGGATTAGCCCATGAGATGCAGTGGTGGCTGGTGGAAATTAATCTCGGTGGGTCTGTGGCTGACCCAATTTCAGCAAAAAATCCCAGTATGATTCAATGCAAAAGCATTGAAGGTATCAAAAAACACATTACTAAAACACATTACAGTTAAATAATTTACAATTATTTTAAACTACCATTCCAAAATGTACAATACATCAAATCACAGTGACGCCTATGGGTGCTGTACTTGTCTTTAACCCAAAGGGGGCACATATTTTATTGTCGCAGTCCCGATTTTAGCCGTGCCCGAGCAACATTTAGCCAATAACGTAATCCCATGTCTGCTGCTTGATGGGAGGATGCCAATTGGCTGATTTTAATGTTGTTGATATATAGTTTATCTTGAATCAGCTATTGGCTAAACAGCTACATAATCCCACCTGTTGAGAGCGATTTTTCAATCGCCCCAGAATGGAACTTCAGACACATCGACAGACGGTTGATAAGAAAAGCAGATGTTTTACTCAGATTACTGCTTTACTACTGACTGCACAGCAAAATTCATCCCATGGGATAGAAAAGATATTTGATGATTTCTATCCTATTTTACACATTACATTATGCAAAATGCATGAATATTGACTTTGTACTCTTTATTGCTACCATGTGTCAGATGTGTAGGATTTCCATGCTAAGCTATTACATCTTAGATGAGCATTAGCAGCACTCTGACTCTGCCTATTTCTAATGGTTTCACAGTGGACAGATTTTTGCTGTTCATTGAATATGGGAAATTCTATACCATGTCAACCCCGGCTATCGTATCATTATCCAAAAAATAAGGGGTACCTATGATGTAATATATAGCCACACTTGCACTGCATACCATTGTTATTTGACTTGGTACAGTTTTCTACCATTAATTTTCATTGGCTGATAGTACCTAGTATCATATGCAACTGGCTGCTGGACTTCCTGACAGGGAGACCACAGGCAGTTCGGGTCGATAACAACACCTCCAGCACCATCACGCTGAACACGGGAGCCCCCCAAGGATGCGTGAGCCCCCTCCTCTTCACTCTGCTGACCCATGACTGCACACCGACATCCAGCTCCAACCTGTTCATGAAGTTTGCAGACGACACGACTGTGGTGGGTCTCATCAACAACAACGATGAGACAGCCTACAGAAACGAGGTGAGCCTCCTGGCTGTGTGGTGCAAGGACAGCAATCTCCATCTGAATGTGGAGAAGACGAAGGAGATGGTTGTGAACTTCAGGAGAACACGCACCCAACATGCTCCACTAACCATCGATGGTGCTGCAGTGGAAAGGGTCAGCAGCACCAAGTTCCTGGGTGTGCACATCTCCGAGGACCTTTCCTGGGGCCACCCACCTCTCTATCGACCTTTTCAGCCTGCTGCCATCAGGGAGGAGACTGCAGAGTCTGCGGGCCAGAACCAGCAGGCTCAAGGACAGTTTCTGTCACCAGGCGGTCAGGAGGCTCAACTCCCTCCCTGCTCTGCCCCCTGCCACAGCCTTGAACACTACCTCTCTCCCCCCCAACCCCGTCAACTCAGGGACCGCTCACACGTCACTTCCCCTACGGGATTAGAGAGTGTATAGAGATGTTTACCGTCCCTTTGTGGTTCGTCTCATACTTTGTTCTGTACTGCCTGTTGTACTGCCTGTGTTGTACTGCCTGTACAACACAGGCAGTACAACACAGGCAGTACAACACAGGCAGTACAGTCTGAGAGGACTGCAATTTCATCTGTGCTGTATGCCGTGCATATATGGTACATTTGACAATAAAGCTGACTTTGACTTTGACCTCTGAGGGTAGATGGACTGACTTACTAACTGCTGTGGCGTAGTGTTCAGTGCAACACACACCTCTTGTCCTGCTGTCGCAATCATCAGCTGTTTGAGACAGGTACATCCCGACCCTGTCAATATAGAGCTGCAATATCTAAGAAAAGAAGTTACGATCGTTTACAATAAGTTCACTGTTCAAGAGTGATAGCCCCTGATTTCTGCGGTGATGGGTACTCAACAAGGCCTTTGTATAGTATCACATGAATCTTTGGTACGTGCGTGGTTCATTTGGAACCACAAAGTGGGTGACACTAATACAGTAGGAGCAGGTACCAGATACGTTTTTGCTAATGGAAATGAAAACGGGAGAAGAGCTGAGCCAGTGTGAGAAATTAGGCTGCGTATTTCAGTAACACAGCTGAAAGGTTATGTTGTACAGGAACAACAGTTTGATGTTCCATTTTTCCTTTTCCTTTTCCTTTGACTATAATAGCTATTGTTATTATTAGATTGCTACCAGAGACACAGGACAAAAGCCTGAGTTCATCCAATCTGGAGTAGAGGCATGAAAGCTGATGGAAATAGCCCTGATGGAAATTCATGGAAGACTTTTTGTGTGTAACCTGCAGCTTCATTTCAGTTGATGACGATGATGAAGGTTATCATTTCAGCCAGTGAAAACAGAGGCTCTGTCTCAACAATTTCAATCTCAGAGAATTTCACATTATACAACTGACACTGTAAGATTGATAAAGTAGGATGAGTGACAGCATGAGCTAGTAAGTGAAATGTCAATTGACCTGAATTCAACAGGTCAACACAGTGGGTGATGACGACTAACATTACAGTCCTTCTCAGTATGTTTCCCTTAGATACATCAGAACAACACCTTCAGTCAAGACTAAAGGGTCACCTTTAGGAAAAAAATAACTGTCATTTTGATGTTCTACATTTTATACGGTTGGGTTTTTTGGGGGGTTTATCATGAATCTTTGATTGTGATTAAAAAAGGCATGGTGGTTTCATCTGGCCTTCATTACATCCTGCACCCTAAGTTAGACTGTGTAAGATTTTGTAATGTACTCTCACAGGTGTAAGCATATGGGTGACAGCACATTTAAAAAAAACACACACACTGTCTGTCGCCTCAAACAGATGCTAAATTCTCGGTTTTATCCAGGAGCTTCCTTACAATTAGTTGGGTGTTTTATTGCTTTTTAACTAGATAGGCCATACAATCTGTCTTGTCTGAAAAGAAGCCATCGCCATGCAGGGTGTGTCCACAAAAATAACGGTATTAACAGCAACGGCTAATTCAACAGCAGACTTAAAGTCTTTTCTCGCCTCTGTTTCATTGGATGCTCTCTTTTTCCTTCTCCTTCTCTGTTTGGATACCTGGAACAACACTATCACCTTCCAGGCAGTCAATAAGCCTACTCCCTGCGTTAATGATTTGCAGCAGAGGTGTAGAAAAGAAAGACAGAGGTCTTGCTATGAAAACCATCTTCTTTTATTTCCAGACAAGCAAACACATGCAAATGCATTTGTGAGTGAATAATCTGCTGACACCAATGTAAAACGTAAAGGAGGTTTCATCTCATGTAAAAACAATATGTACAAATCCAGGGCAGGTTTGCCCTCTTTGAAGAGCGACACACTCCAGAAACACCTGAATCTATTTTAAATGTTTATTCTAAGCTCATTCTAGATGTGCGTGTTTGCTTTTTGCTGCGATTCAGGTCCTCTTGAATTTGATCAAAGCATCTCCGTCCCTCATTTTCTGTTACATCCATTTTTTACATACAATATTTTTTTTCTCTCAGTTATGTCAATCAGATAAACAACTGCAGGTTGCTGGAGTCCCATCTGAATAATAAAGTCACACTTTATATGGTTATATATGTGTATATATGTATAGGCAAACTGAAATGTGGCCGGTCACAATAGCAGTAATATTAAATATCACAGATTGACAAATCTAGAAAGAAATATGAAAAGCTGTCCCATAACAAATAGCAATACTCTAATGTTTAAATCAAGCTAATAAATATTGACAGTGAACTGAAAATGTTGAATTTTATGTTTTTTATATAAATCACTGTTCTATTTACTCTTCTATGTGTGTGTGTGCGTGTGTGTGTGTAAAGAATAAAGAACTGCAAATTTTCCCAAAAGAACAAGTCCATGAACACAAGGTTCTCAACCTGAATAAATCTCCAGTGTAAGGTTGTCGGGTAGGATTAACAGTTAAAATCTGCCAAATTTGAAATTTTTCCTGAAATTTTATTTTTACATGGAATAAAAAAATAAGATTTTTTTTTTTTTTAACCGACAGCATTAACAGACCAGATAAGACAAATACTCCTCATGATAGTACATTGTACAACATTTCAAGTCAGACTGATTCCTGGCTTGTTTAGCGCTCCTCTCTCTGATGCAGTGACCTCCTATCGCCTTACACTATTGGAGGATTGTCATATTCAGTCACTCTCAGCTCTGTTCAGCTGCATTAGAAAAGATAACAGAAAAATGGCATCGGCACAGACAAGCGTCAGACAGTCACAAAAAAAAAAAAAAAAAAAAACAATAAAGAGATTATTATCTTCTTCATGAACATATTGTCTTGTTTACTTACTATATCCCAAATGCAGCTGTCTAAAAAATGGGTGGGAGAGGGGGGTTTGTATGTGTATTTTTTGTGTAAACGCAAGTTTATCAGCGAATACAAGCCAGGGTTTATTAGGGACTGTAAACTCAAGTTAATCAGCAACTATAAACCTTAGTTTATCAATGACTGTAAACCTGAGTTTATCGGTGACTGTAAGCCTGACTTACTCAGTGTTAAGAAGTTAAGAACAACTGCTAATTGATTTTTATAGCTAAAGGAAAATGGAGGCGTATAAGGTTGCTGGGATGCTCAATAATACAAATAAAAATTCTGAAAAGCAAAGTCTGCTAAACTGTCAAGTGTGGTTAAGGTGCTTCAACTTAGAGAGACAAATAGTGTATGTTCAGCGTTATCAGGTAAAACACTGGTTTACATTGAGGACATCAAGTTAAAACAAAAGAAACAATCAATTTTGTCTTTGTATTTAACAAAGCAAAGGTACTCTATCTAAAATCTTTGAATTTTAAGTATTGGTTTTTGTGTTTTTGATCGTTCACAACATTTATGATTGTTCTTATAGAATATTTAAAATATTTGCATGTATGTATAAATGTCAATACATTAAAACGCACAAGCACACGGGATGGAAATCTGCACTTGTCACAACACAAACATCTGAAATCTAGTCTGTCTGCGTTGCACACCTACATTTTACTGTAATCACTGTAATCAATGAGCTTAATTTTACAAGAAACACAGAAAGGTGAACAAATCTAATCTGGGAGACCCAAAACACAACTGGACCAAACGTCCAGAGAGCCGTGTGAATGGAATTATCGTCTGATCAAGTCGCCATCTTTTGACAGGAAAGTCTGCTGATGCTCAAAATGGTGAATATTGATTTGGCCATTAGTGTCTGCATCCTTCCTTTCTGTGTGACATTCAGCGATGACCAGCCTTTCTCGTCTTGTCAGTTTGTCCGTATCTTATATTGCGTTAAGTGAAGCTGGATCAATTTGTCAACCAGCATGACAGCTCAAAGCAGCAGGTTGGAAGCGGTGATGGATTCAAACCTTGATATGGAACAGTTACGCTGGACTTCTTGCTGCTGCATTTCAGCCCAAATATTTTCAATCACCATAATTTATCCTTTCTTAAACATCAAGTTAAATGTAATGACTGATACTGTGTCATTAATTTCCATTGTTCCTTTACACATGATAAATAAATTATTTACGATACACTATATTATACATTACACTATACATGTACTACATTTTTTGGAACTGAATGGATGGTTTGAAACAATGGTATTTATTGTAGGAATTCTTTGAAAACATATTGTAATGTTTCATATTGTGGTGTTTCATTGATTCTGGGGGAACTGCACAATCCAAATGGCTTTCAGCCCTTTTATTTTTCGGAAGTTGTTGGTGTTGCACATGAGATGAAGCTCGTAAAGTCTGTTGTAATGACATGCCCAAAAAAAAAATAAAATAAACTAAATAAATAAAAAACTATACAGAAGATGTGTACTGCTAATTAATTTCACAGAGATCCAACACAACAAGAGGGCAAAAATACATAAACGTGATTCCATGAGAATATTTCAACAATTACAAAATATTGATGATAAAATAACGTCTATTTTATTAGACGGGACAGGTGAGACATTGTGACAGGAAAGAGAAAGGGGCAAACAGCCAGAAGCAGGAATGAAACTCATGATGCCTGCCAACTAAAATACAATATTTTGCAACCTTTAATTTGTCTGACAGTATTGGTTCCTAAGGACTTATTTATCATAAAAAATAGCACTCCCTTAAGGCAGCTCAAAGTATTTGTTACAGGTTAGCCAATGATTAAGGTCTTGATTTCAAAGTGTCAATGAAGATGATAGTATTGATCCCCTTTTTTGTAGCGCTCAAATGGAAAACTGATCCATGATGATGATGAGGTTAAGTGAAATCCTTGGTTTCTGCAGCCACATTCAGTAGACACAGAAGTTTAATGGCCATTTAATGTTCACCTTACATTTTTGAATTGTGAATTCAACAGTCAGTGAGCTTGTAGCCGTGGTCTAGCAGGTTCAGGACGAAGTACCACCCGAACTCAAACAACAATGTTGATGAGATCATTCACAAGGAGCCAAGACAGAACAGCCGTCAGCTAGTAATGACCTCAAAGATGGTTCAACTCTCAGATAAACCGCAGCACCGAATACTTCTCTAAATAGTTCTCTGGGAGACACTTTTGACACTATTAGACAAAAATTAGCAAATTAGCTTTAACCAAGTATTTTAGTGGTGTACGCCTGACAAAAAGTAATCATCTCTAGTTGCAGGTGCTTTGTACATTCATCTATCCAATTTCTTTTGTGAGTTTGACCAGCATATATTCAGACACTCTTCACCCTGGGCCTGATTCATCTTGATTCCGCCCCAATGTCCGTTTGGACCCAATGAATTAGTCGTGAGGTAAACACCTCTGTGATGCCTCAAGAGGTTGTAGCACTGCCATGAATGGAGTCTCCCAACACTGTTGAACAGGTGTGATATTGTAGTAACGTGGATTTAACTACGCTTCAGCAAGTCTGTTATTTGAATAACATGAGCAGACTACAAACTGTGGAAATGGGTGAAATATCCCAGCTTTGATGCTGTCTGTTGCATCACAGATCACGCTTCGTAATGTTAAGGAGAGCTGGGCACAATGAGATGGTGTTGAAACGCAATAGGATGGTCTAGGTTGAACCCACACAAGGGGTCAATGCCTGTCTGAAAGTGGCAACAGAGAAGCCAGTAACAGTTTTATTGGGCAAAGAAAATTAATAACATTATGTAAGTCACCGACAGCCGGGAATATAGCTCAGCGATAGAGCGTATGCTTCGCCATCTGTAGCCGTATAGCGACACAGTCCAGTGTCAACTGTAGGTCAGTCTCAAGCCTGGGGTAAATGCAGAGGTTTGCGGCAAGAAGGGCATCCGGCGCAAAAAACTTTACCAAGCAAATTTGAGTGTTCATCCAAAATGGAAAAAAGGATGGCGTGCTGTGGCGACCCCTAAAGGGACAAGCTGAAAGGATGTTTATGTAGGACACAGACATTATTTTGACTCAACTGTTACCCCTCACACCTGGAAGTAAATATATGTGGAAAAAAAATACTGACACTACATCACCACCCAAAGATGCTCATTGGTGAAAAATCAAGTAGGTGCTGTTTTGGGTGCTGCTAGTGTGAAGCCTCCTCACTTGTGCGGTCAGTTTACTGGAAGAAGACCCCTGCTTCCTCAGCTCAACAGAAGAGTATCAGTAACATCCTTCCTCATTCTTTTATGTTGTTTTTTTTTTTTTTTTTCATGCTTTCTATTTATTCATCATCACTTTTCACAATCTTGTTTTTCTCCCGGAACAGCAGAGTGTTTCTAATTACCCCAGGGCTATTCATTACAGATGACACCCACCATATTATCCCGCACTGATATTCAGAGTGCAGAAGAGAATGGGGTTTGCCTTCAAACTGCATTCTTCGTTATTGATGAAAAGGGAGATAGAGAGGAAGAAAGCTTTTATCTTTTGAAAAAAATGTGATGTAGGGGCATGAAAATCTGCTTTTATTGTCAAAATATCTTCTGTGCAAAGAATCTGTTCAAGGGAGTTGGTCTTGCATGAGGGAACATGGAGAAAGTTTCATCTGCAGTGGTGGTTCGCCTGGAGGAGGAATTCACAATACAAGTGACGTGAGATAAATAATCATGCTGCGGAGAAGATTAGAGTCAAAGGACACATAACATTTACACCACCGCAGTATTAAGTCTCTGTAGAACATTTTTCAAATGTCTCTGACTTTGTGATAATAGTTGTGGTAATCAGACATCTGACTGCCTTCTGACTGCATATATAAATAAAAACATACATATTCAATCAGCCCCCAGTAGTGAGCAATATTTACTTACTTAAGGGCACAGTTAGTGTAACTTTTGACAATATTGCAATCACTCAATCAGTGGCATGACATAAATCTTTGGTCCTTGGTGGTTCTAAGAGAATTTGTGTATTTCATTTCAGGGGGTACCAATGCTGGACCAAAATAGTGTAGTTTAGTATATTCAAACCCAAAAAAAAAAAGAAAGAACAGATTAATGGTAGATGATAAATTGCAGACAATTAACAGCAGATGAATAATAGCAGATTATTAATAACTGATGATTAACAGCAGGTTTGCTTTCTACATAATTGAAGAAGCATAAAACAACCAGCATGGGTGGAGGTCTTTAAATCAGAAAAAAGTAGATGAAGTGAAGCAGGTGGATTCCTCCTATGTTTATGTACGTCAGTCAGTCAGCATATCACTAGTGCACATACTAAACAGAATTGATCTCACTTTACTCACTTTCTATCTGTAAAGCACTTTGAAATGTCTTCTGATAGGATTCAGCGCTGTATAACTAAAAGTTGATTGATTGACTGATTGATTGATGTTTGAGGCATTCCAACAGAAATTCCCAAATTTCAAAATCCACAAATTCTGGGGTAACCATGCGTTTGCTCAGTCCATTGTCAACACAGTTCAGTGAATAAATGACAGCTGTGGCCTGCTAGTGGTGCCAAGTCAGCAACATTCACTATCACACCATTAATACAAGTTACGACAATGCGTCTAGTATAGCTTAATGTTACAACAGACCAGCATCACCATGAGCCAGTGTCTCATACCCGTCACTGTTCAGTACTAACAGAACATACACAACTTTTCACAACAGCTGCCTCAGTTTCAGCTCTAATGGGGTTACCGACAAATCTGCAACATCTGGTCCACACAGCAGGTTAAGAATTATTATTGTCAGACACTATCTGGCCAGACGCGATGTAGGCAAATCAATCTTGGGCTCAACAATGAGCTTCTCCAACTCATTTCTAAATATTTTTAATAATGTTACTACGTCTACAGTAATGTCTAACAGAAAAAGTAAAGCTGTAAAGTCAAACAACAAAGAATATATCAAGAAAATAAAAGATTTTCACAGATATTTGTCAATCTTTTTCTGGGGATTGACGAAAAGAATGAAAGACCCAAACTAAACAGAAAATGTACCATTTGGTTTATTCACCTACAGTAGGTGTGACTTTAAGAAGCTACCATAATGATCCATTCCTGTTTTATGTTGTTGGGTGAATCTTTTTTCTGTCTCATGCAACAGTAAATATCAGTTTACGACAAGATGTGATTTTTTTGATTAAGGAACGTCACTTCCAACACTCCCATTTTTATAATCATGATGGGATCACTGGTGATTTTTACTCCCTCCACCTGCACCTTCAGTGCAAACCTCACTGAATCTTTCCACTACTGTTCCACAGCTGTTTGTTCTCTTAAAGACACGGGGAAATAGTCTGCATGGAAAAAAAATAGTTTTTCTTGAATTAATAAAAATACCTTTAATATCACAATATGGATAAAAATATACGATATATGATTCTGTAATGACAGCTTGTCTTTCTCGACTGAACTATGTTTGATGTATGTATAGTAAGATTTTGTTTGATTAAAGAAAATATTTATATCAGATATATGTAAAATTCCAATAGATAACTATAATTAAAGAGTTAATTCATATGGGAAAAAAAAAAACAGATATATTTTTTCATTGGAATTTGAACGTGAATCTTATTCTTGATTAATTTTATTATAATGTAGCTCAGTCCAAAGGTTGAACAATGTGCAGTATCCATCAGTTTTTTTCAAGTGAACAAACACATATTTAGGATATTTTCTACTCGGAACTTCTGTGCAGTCCTGGGAAAATGAGATCATTTACTTTTCACTGACAAAGATCTGGATAGTGCCGAGGTGGAGGCAACTTCTCCTGTATTTGCTAGTTCTGAGACAAGCACCAGTGAACAGTAAACACAATTTAGCTCAGACCAGAGGGCCAAGCGTGGTGAGTTTCAGTGACGTGGGGGAGACTGGAGGATTGATACTCAGGTGGGTGACAGGGAGGAGAGGTAGGATGAGAGGTGAGGCAGAAAATGACAAATTAAACTGAAAGGCAAAAAATTTAGTGGTGAAAGTATGCAGGATTTAGGTGAGCAGTCTGGTTTGATTTACTGTATTATAGACACAGTATACAGTAGAGGTAAAATAAGAGGAGAGAAGGGAAAAAGACAAAAGAAGCAAGATGAGTGGGAGAGAAAAAGTATGGCGCAAAGATCTATAGCGATAAAATGAACGGTAGGAGCTCAATTATCCACATTTCACGCTGCTTCCCTCCCCGCCTGTGATCAGACAGCATGAATATATCACCTCTCACAGCAAACTAATTAGTGTTTGTCGAGGGCAATCATTTCAAACAAAGTTTAAAATTGCATCATTATTACGCACAAAATTCCAAGCTGTTAGTGCATTGTAAACATTTGATTAAAATTAAATGAGCTGCGGGGATTACTGTTAAAAAAAAAACACACACACACACACAACAGAAAGAAGAAGAAGAAGAAATAGAATTCATAGTTTTAGGGAGGATTGATCACAAACTTCTCTCACAGTTCCTACGAGAGGTATCGTCATTATGAGCTAATAATAACAATAACTCAGAACACTTGCTTCCCCACTCAGCTCTCTGCTTGTCTTTTCTTCTGTATCTGCAAAAGCCCAAACAAACAAGACACTCACAGATGTGCAGTTATATTGAAAATGGCACTGAAAAGATCTAATGCATCTGATGTGGCTGACTGGGGGGGGGGGGGCAGATCAATATAGCTTTTGGATATTTTAAGAAAATGACTAAGGAGGCATGCAGACAGCCCTGAGCTGCGCCCCAGCCTCAGTGTTATATGTATTTAGAGAGCTATTCCTGAGGGGAAGGCAAAGAGCAGCAAAGCTCTAACAGAGCCACAGAGTCATTATTTTTAGTCCTGTTTGCTGTGGGCTCGTTCGAAACGCCCTCTTTCCTCCCAAGAAATAAAAAAGCAAGAATGTGCGAAGACAAATGGAACCGGCCCCCAAGGAACGCACGCATCAATATAAAAATCAGATGCAGCTATAATTATAATTACTCAGTTTCATTCTTTTACGGCTGCGTAAAGTCGATACGGTGCTACAAGAGGCTCCCAGTTGAAAATCACGTGTGACCGTTAGTGTTTGCATGGAACATATCTGTCTAAAACATTTTCCATATCAGCATTACACTTTGGATTTTCACTCTGGCGGACTTTAACAGGTCATTAGAGGAGGAGAAAGGTCTGCCATGTGGAGCTGTAGGATCTCAGGGCTTAAAAATTCTCATTTATCACATCTTGTCTGCTATTTCCTGCAGGGAAGGTGGGCACATATTTGAGGATTTGTGTGTGAAAGTGCGCACATGCATTAATTGGATGATCCATTTGTGCGCATGTCTCAAAGATGTTTTTGCATACATACACATAACATGTTGCAATCGCTGCAGTCCAAAAATAAGAAGTCATTTCTGTGGTGCCAATAAAGACAAAGGCTGAGCCAGCGATGTCATCTATGATCTATCACACTCCACCACCTGCCTCCCAAAAATTAGGCCATTTAAATGCCTCATCGGCACTGGGGCACCACCATCCAACCAGCACCCGTAAAATATAAGGTCAGGATCACAAGAATACGGTCTAACATTCCAAATTATGCACAGTATAAGAATTTATTTTTAATCACAGTAAAGCAAATGGAGCTTCATGAAGTGTGTGCAGTTGTCACATTATAGAAACTGTAGAGGATAATATCAGGGTTCACTGAGGCTGCACTAACAGAACCAACAGCCCACTGGTTGCAGAGCAAATGAGGTCCAACAAATTCTGACTGACTGTCTGTGTTTGGTGGCTCACTATGTTAACTGGGCTGCGTTGGTGTGGATGGAAAATTAATGCGCTGTGCCTCTGTGTGCCGGCAGGAAATGATGCAACAATGCATTAATGTGAATCGCTGAGCCGCGACAGCCACCGGTTTTTAGATTTATGTTTTGTCTCCAGCCTCTATCAAAAGTTCCATTAATGTTTTCAGTTGATCATATTTGCTTCTTTTACAGGATAAAAAAAAAATAAATCTATTTGGTGTTTTTAAACCTTCAGAAAGAACTAGACTTGTTAGTTTCCCAACAAGTCCAGATTACTACATAAAGAAACCTGGTTTCTGACTCCAGCTTCATACTTACAACACATATGAGAGTAGATTTAACTTTTTTTTTTTTTTAATTGAAAGTAGAAAGAAAAAAAGTAGATTAAACATATGCTTTGAGGTAATCATATAGGACTCTGCAGCTTTTGTAAAACATGCTGTCTACCACTTCTTTTTACAGCATCTATAGTTTTTTCAGCAGCACTCTGGGTGATGCCTTCCAGATGAAATTTCATTTTCCTACTCTCAGTCACTGTGCATAAGAGGCTGAATGTACCAAATGTTCTTTCCTACATCCAAAGACATGATTGTGTTTTTCAAATGAAGCTTCAAATGTCTGTCATTGTATTTTATGGCATCATCCGAATAAATTGTCAAACAAAATGATCAATTTTTATCGTCTTCCACCCTAAGCACATATTTTTGTGATATAAATATGGTTTATTATATTCCTGCTAGACCACCCTATTATAAACATTCATGACTTGTGAGTGAACAAACATTTCGTGACTGATTTTGTTTATAGACAGATAGATAGAAAGATGATGAGCTGACAGATTGATTCGGCTTAAATGCTTATAGCAGCATCAACACATGTTTTTTTTTTTATTTTGCTCTGGGGAACAAATGTTTCTATTAGATAAAACCGTATATTTTTGAACATGATTAGATTTATGGGCTGGCTGCAATACAGTAGCTACACTATTATTTTAGAGAGGTGGTTTATTCAACAATAACAAATAAACTGGAAAGGAGTGTGTAACTGGATATCTAGGTGTTGTGTTGCACACAAACTGTGATGGTTGAGCTATATTATGAATATTTATCTCGTGTGTTGCTTTGATACGATATGAGTCACAAATCCCGTTTCACTAAAGGACAGAAACATTTTGGAGCCTGTGCTGTTCGTCTGTTTTTCACATTTGTGAATTACCGATGTAAGCATTTCTGTCTTTCTTTTATGTCTACGATTCTGCTGATTAATGGTAAAAAAAATAAATAAATGAAAGATGTAGTTGTGGCCCTGCCAAAAGCTGATGTTTGAAATCAATATTTCAGATAAACCTAGTCTAAAATGGTTCGCTCTTGAATGCCAGAAACACAGTTCTTCTTGCCATGCTCTTCTTTTCAAGATGAGGAACCAGATTACTGGGAAATTGAGCTCAGAATGTATGCTTGCAAGACAATATGTGAATTTATGATAACAAAAACTAAATATATTATTGAATGTGGGGAGCTCTCTTCCTTACAAGTATTATTATTTGATTATCTTCATACCAGACAACAAAGGACAGTTTTCTGTTATGAGAACTCGGCATTGCTATCAGCGAGTGCAGAGATAACTTTTTGACCCTGTTTTCTCAACATGGGAGGCTGGCTCTGGCTCAGGAGCTGTGGAGGAGGCTGTGTGGGCTAGTTTAATGAACTCTCTGTTTCACAGTGATGAATAGGTGTGTCTGAGCTTGGTGCCAGCTCCACCCCTTCAGAAGACTCAACTATCAGGGCACTCGTGAGCAGAGCCTTGTGCTTCCCACACACACGCACAAGCATAAATGTTCATGTATATTAGTAATGAGCTCATAGCAAACATTTACATGTGCACTTCAAAAGATATACACAATCAATGCAAGAAATTCAAAACTGAGATTCTTGGCATAAAAAAAAAAAAAAGGCCACATAAACACCCTAGCGACACACAGCGAGGAGAATAATTAGTTAGGACAATCTAACAGCTTAATAAAATCGAAGAAAGAGAGGAGGAAAGTGTGATCATGGGAAGAGAGAGAAGAGGAACGCCAAGAGTATAGGACTAAGAGTAGGGACGTTGAATGTTGGAACTATGACAGGAAAAGGTGGAGAGTTGGTCGACATGATGCAGAGGAGGAAGGTAGACATACTGTGTGTCCAGGAGACCAGGTGGAAAGGTAGCAAGACTAGAAGTTTAGGAGCAGGGTTCAAGTTGTTCTATCATGGTGTAGATGGGAAGAGAAATGGAGTAGGAGTTATCTTGAAGGAGGAGTTTGTTGGAATGTCCTGGAGGTAAAAAGAGTGTCAGATAGAGTGATGAGTCTGAAGCTAGAAATAGAAGGTGTGATGTTCAATGTTGTTAGTGGGTATGCTCCACAGGTAGGATGTGAGCTGGAGGAGAAGGAGAAATTCTGGTTGGACTTTGATGAAGTGATGCAGAGCATACCTAGAAGTGAGAGAGTTGTCATTGGAGCAGACTTTAACGGACATGTTGGTGCAGGGAACAGAGGTGATGAGGAAGTGATGGGCAAGTTTGGTATCCAGGAGAGGAACGCAGAAGGACAGATGGTAATTGACTTTGCAAAAAGGATGGAAATGGCTGTAGTGAATACTTTCTTCCAGAAGAAGCAGGAACATAGGGTGACCTATAAGAGTGGTGGTAGGAGCACACAGGTAGACTACATCTTGTGTAGACGATGTAACCTGAAGGAGATCAGTGACTGCAAAGTAGTGGTAGGCAAGAATGCAGACAAACAGCATAGGATGGTGGTGTGTATGATGACTCTGGTGGTGAGGAAGATGAAGAGGGCAAAGGCAGAAAAAGAAAGAGTGTTGCATGACTATTAGGAAGGAGTTAAGACAGGCTCTGGGTGGTCAGGAGGTGCTTCCAGATGTCTGGACAACTACAGCTAATGTGATCAGGGAGACAGGTAGGAGAGTACTTGGTGTGTCATCTGGAAGGAAAGTAGATCAGGAGACTTGGTGATGGAATGAGGAGGTACAGGAGTGTATACAGAGAAAGAGGTTAGCAAAGAAGAAGTGGGACACTGAGAGGACTGAGGAGAGTAAACAGGAGTACAGGGAGATACAGCATGAGGTGAAGGTAGAGGTAGCAAAGGCCAAATAAGGGGCTTATGATGACTTGTGTGCTAGGTTGGACAGTAAGGAGGGAGAGACTGATCTATACAGGTTGGCAAGACAGAGAGACAGAGATGGGAAGGACGTGCAGCAGGTTAGGGTGATTAAGGATAGGGATGGAAGTCTATTGACAGGTGCCAGTAGTGTGATGGGAAGATGGAAAGAGTACTTTGAAGAGTTGATGAACGTGGAAAATGAGAGAGAACAAAGACTAGAAGAGGTGACTGTTGTGGACCAGGATGTAGCAAAGATTAGTCAGGATGAAGTGAGGAGGGCACTGAAGAGGATTAAGAGTGGAACGGCAGTCGGTCCTGATGATATACCTGTAGAGGTTTGGAAGTGTCTAGGAGAGGTGGCAGTAGAGTTTCTGACTGGGTTGTTCAACAGGATCTTAGATAGTGAGAAGATGCCTGAGGAGTGGAGGAGAAGTGTGCTGGTGCCCATTTTTAAGAACAAGGGAGATGTGCAGAGTTGTGGCAACTACAGAGGAATAAAGCTGATGAGCCACACAATGAAGTTATGGGAAAGAGTAGTGGAAGCTAGACTAAGGGCAGAAGTGAGCATTTGTGAGCAGCAGTATGGTTTCATGCCAAAAAAGAGTACTACAGATGCAGTATTTGCTTTGAGGATGTTGATAGAGAAGTACAGAGAAGGCCAGAGGGAGCTGCATTGTGTTTTTGTAGATCTGGAGAAAGCTTATGACAGGGTGCCCAGAGAGGAACTGTGGTATTGTATGAAGAAGTCTGGAGTGTCAGAGAAGTATGTTAGAGCGGTGCAGGACATGTATGAGGACTGTAAGACAGTGGTGAGGTGTGCTGTAGGTGTGACAGAGGAGTTCAAGGTGGAGGTGGGACTGCATCAGGGATCAGCTCTGAGCCCCTTCTTGTTTGCTATGGTGATGGACAGGCTGACAGAAGAGGTTAGACAGGAATCTCCATGGACTATGATGTTTGCAGATGACATTGTGATCTGCAGTGAGAGCAGGGAAGAGGTGGAGGAGAAGCTAGAGAGGTGGAGGTTTGTCCTGGAAAGGAGAGGGATGAAGGTTAGCCGCAGTAAGACAGAGTACATGTGTGTGAATGAGAGGGACCCAAGTGGAAGAGTGAGGTTACAGGGAGAAGAGATCAAGAAGGTGGAGGATTTGAAGTACTTAGGGTCAATAGTCCAGAGCAATGGAGAGTGTGGAAAAGAGGTGAAGAAGTGTGTACAGGCAGGATGGAACGGGTGGAGAAAAGTGTCAGGTGTGATGTGTGATAGAAGAGTTTCAGCTAAAATGAAAGGAAAGGTGTACAAAACTGTGGTGAGACCAGCGATGTTGTTTGGTCTAGAGACAGTGTCACTGTGGACAAGACAGGAGACAGAGCTGGAGGTAGCAGAGATGAAGATGCTGAGGTTCTCTCTG
The DNA here is from genome assembly GCA_013358685.1 of Antennarius maculatus. Classification (NCBI taxonomy): domain Eukaryota; kingdom Metazoa; phylum Chordata; class Actinopteri; order Lophiiformes; family Antennariidae; genus Antennarius; species Antennarius maculatus. Next base: position 2,462,131 of record CM023609.1, on the reverse strand, counting down.
GGAGTGACCAGGAAGGATAGGATCAGGAATGAGTACATCAGAGGGACAGCACATGTTAGAGGTTTTGGACATAAAGTCAGAGAGGCCAGACTGAGATGGTTTGGACATGTCCAGAGGAGAGATAGTGAATATATTGGTAGAAGGATGCTGAGTTTTGAACTGCCAGGCAGGAGGCCTAGAGGAAGACCAAAGAGGAGGTTTATGGATGTAATGAAAGAGGACATGAAGGTAGTTGGTGTGAGAGAAGAGGATGCAGAAGACAGGGTTAGATGGAGGCAATTGATTCACTGTAGCGACCCCTAAAGGGAAAAGCCGAAAGGAAAAGAAGAAAACGAAGAAGAGCTTAATAAAATAAAGATTTCAAATGGGGCTGAAAGCACTTTTTAAATCAAGCATCTCACTGGGTGATGTGTGACAACGGCTGAATGTCATATAATGTTGGCACAGACAGCATGGGACCACACTTTCAAATAAAACATGTTACATTTGTTAGGGCCTTAATTCACCTGTTGTTGTTCAATAGTTCTTGATGAAATGAATGTGATTTTAGTGTGAACACACACAAACATAACAAATCCATAACCAGAAGCTTAACTATAAAATGCTGTCTTTCTTCTAACAAAGAGTCAGTGTTCAATATAAAACGCGCAATTCTTCTAAACCAGTTTCTCCACTTAAGGATCTCTGGGACAAAAATGCCAGTATGACAGTCAATGCAACCAAAACAAAAAATAACAAAAATAAATCCCAGAATGTTCACAAAACAACCTCAGTGATTATTTTCAGTTGTTTTCAGCTGAGAGCATGGCCAGCATGGGAACAGGGCAATCTGATCCATCCACAGAGTGGATGGATTTGGAGAACAATTGGACTATGATCTTATCGTTGCAGTAATTGATGGTGAGACATGTTACATTTTACCAATTATAAGAGTTTATTAATATTCTACCGAAAATAAAACTTTGTTGGACCTATTACTAATGCATTTGGAAGAACCTACTATTACCTCTGATGGATGCAATATGACATACTTTCTTCACACTGTTTTCCACAAGGCACTTTTGGTATGCTGGGTAACCCCTCACTCAGTGGAAGTGCTGAAAGGCAAACATAATGCTCAGGCATTCCTTTTTAACCGATGCATAGTTTAGCTCAGTTTGCAGCAACAGTGCAGGCTTAGACCATCTGCCCTAGGAAGTAGATGGTAGCAGCTGGCCAGTTTGACTGGTCCTGCTCCGAATGGTGATCTGCCTCCTGACATCAGAAGACCTCAAGAAGATCACCAAAAGACCCACTATCTTGGAATCCTTCATAGTTATGTCCAGTTTAGGTAGCCCAAGTCTCACTTGTGTCCAGCAGCCTCCTAATTGGCTCAAAACCTCCAATACAGAAAGCACCAGCTTGAACAGGGCAGCTCACAAACCCAATACACTGCTTTAGTTTTCCTTTCACTTTTTGAATCTGTAGAGTCGGGCGTGTCGAGGGCTGCTCTGCCCTTGCCAAGGTCGGCTTTGACGTTCTCCACTGACAGAGTATGACTCAAAAAGGGGATGCTGTCGATGGCAGAGCAAAACATGATTGCAGGCTCAAGCCCCTTTACCCAAGCTGTATTTTACAATTTTACTGAAATCAGGCAAGTCAGTAATCATATTAGTGTGCGTATTTATAGCAACACAACACCCAGGGTGTAAAAAACTGTAATTTTACTAAATAATAGGACTTACAATACAGACCTCTGCATCCTTAGCATCTGATGTTTCTGTTGTACATTGCATTGCTTGAGGCTTTCTGACAGTAAAAAAATGGAATGCATTAACCTTTATTTATCCATGGTAGACTTGATCAGCAGGTCATCCCATGTTCAAAGATGCTGCATTGCACAAAAACCCCAATGCCTGGAAGGAAGGAGGAGCAGAAGACACATTGACCACCAGTGTTGATGTCCTTTGTCTTTTCTCTCTCAACAGTCATACAGCAAGAGACAGCTTAAATAACACATCACAGCTCATTAGCAGTGAGACAGAACCGTTTCATTTGCCTCCTCTTCCACTGAAAATTTATGCTTCTCCTCGTGGCAATCTAGATGATGGTCTGTCAGATTCTCACAGTGTGTCGTAGAACATGCTCTTTGGAAAAGACATGCTTTATCCATGGCTAAGACTCTGGTTTCATTCCAGGACTATGAGGGGAAATGCCTTCACAGTCTTTAATATAATGCAAATGTCCAAGTCCATGTCCAGCTCTGTGGTCCCTATGGAGCCTAACGGGCCTCCAGGGCAAGATGAGCAATATCTCAATACAGAATCACTGTCTGTCAAGTCTCACACCATTAATTCTGTGTAGGTTTTCACAAACTGTTAAGTGTCAAGCCGTCATCTCTTTTCCACCCTCCATCTCTCCCTCACATCTCATAGATCTCATTTGCACATTATAAACCACATGGAGAAAAAATTCATTCATTCATTCATCTTCATACCGCCTCATCCGTTGTAGCGAGTCGTGGGGAGCTGGAGCCTATTCCAGCTGACTGGGGAGTGAGGCGGGGGAATCTCCGGGTGCGACGCCAGTGCACCACAATGAGGAAAAGTGCCCTTTTAAATTATCCAGAGTACTATGAGGCTTTACTTGTTTCCACATACTGATATATAGATTACAGCTGCGCATCTTTGGATAAGGAGGAGTATATTACCCCTCCATTTGGCCTCTTTTGCTGATGGCTTACAGCTGATCTCTGCACACCTCATTTGACAGGAAAATAAGAAGCTGAAAAGCTCTGCAAAAAAAGACCTGTGAGCATAATGAGGTTCCAAGCTCCGACGAGGGAGTAAATACGAGAACACGCTCAGCTAATGTGATGTAAATGGAAGGGGGAATCAATTAGGAATTTATTTTAATTGATAAAAGATACTGATGGGGATCATTGTACGGCAGTGAGTTAATTCATTAAAAAAGACTCATAGAGTATTGATCAATGCAAATATTGACTTCGATTTCATTCATTCATTCATTTTCACAAACGCTTCATCCGTTGTCGCGGGGAGCTGGAGCCCATCCCAGCTGGCTTAGGGCGTGAGGATGGGGAATTCACTTTGTATCATTCAGCTGCCAGATGTCTAACTACACTGCTTTTGAAATGTCTTCCCCCAAACTGATTCATGGTCCTGAATATCTTTGATTGAATATTCATAAAATCACTTAAGCCCGCAACGCTCCGTGGTAATGAGCGTGCCTCTGATCTCTCTCTCTCAACACTTCCCTCCACCATCGGGTTCGCGTGCGTTTTGTTTACATGTGCCACGTTAACCCTCGTGCCCGAGCATCGGATTGATCACCATAGTCTGATGACTATGGTGATCAGTAACTCCTTCAGTAGCTCTGAAGGAGTTACTGAAGGAGCTTTTCCTTCAGTAACTTCGTTACTACGTATTTCACTTTTATTTTTTCGCGTTTTTCTGTCTTGTTAATAACTGTTGATGAAGTGTGGAGCTGCTTTCTTCTTCTTCTTCAGTCAGCTGAACATGACTCTGTGACTCATTGTGTAAACACTACATGAGCTAATCCTACTGAGACCACCGTTACACATCACAAATAATTTAAAACACAGTTTGCAAAATGGGACAAAAATCAGTGGAGATGACAACTGATGTCTGACTGTGTGTGTGTGTGTGTGTGTGTGTGTGTGTGTGTGTGTGTGCGTGTGTGGACCTACTGTAACTAGTTACCCAAATGCTAGCTGACTTCAACAGCTTGTGAGGAACTTTCATTGTGTAGCTCTGAGCCAGGTCATTACCACACACCGCTACTGTAGTCTGAACAAACTCCATCTCTGGGATGACCACACCCATATCCACAGAGTTCATTTTACCTCAAGAAAGTAGTGAATCCCTGGGATGCGCTGCAACAAAAATTTGTGCATCCCAGCATGACGTTTATGCATCCCAAAAGTAATAACAGAATATACGGTAAAAGCCGTATGCAAGGATTGAGTTTAGCCAATAGTACAATGTAAAAACTAAACAAACTGTTAATTTTTTTATCTATTTTTATTCAGTTAATTTTTTCTTCTTTCCAGACATGTTATTACAACATATTTCACTTTCATCAGTGCTAAAACATCATCAACAACATCCGAAAAGAAAAAAAAAAAGGGTTAACGGGTAGAAGCCATTGGCTTGTAAGATTCCCATCCCCTAAATCATCAACAAAACATCTCTCTCATTAGAATATGTAATCAACAAACTCAGATATTAAAAGTTTTCAACCAGCTCATGCATTGAATTTTGACAGACGTTCATACCCTTATCCACTTCCAGATATTAGCCTTTTACCCTAGAGTATAACCATGTGTACATTCTTCCTAGGAACACAAGGTTTGTCAACATTATAGATAGTCAAAACTAGACGTTGACCGTGCCAGTGTTCTCCACAAGAATATAATGATCATATTCACCTCTTTCAGCAGTGTTTATACAAGAATTAACCAGTTTGTTGCAGACACTTTAACAGTTTCACAAGGTATTATATTGTCAAAAGATATCAACATGCTCTTTAAAGTCTCAAAGTTAATGTTATCCCATGTTATCACAAATACAAGTTGTTGTTTTTTTGTTTTAGTTTTTTTTTTTTTTTTTTTCTTTCCATTAGTCCATGTTTATGACACTTTATGTTTCTGATACTTTTTTGATTTTTCCAACAGTTCCATGAAGTACCTGACGTGTCCAAAATCGTAAAGCTCCCAATATTGAAGTGACTCTGTTGTGCTGATCTTTGGTGTAGTAAGAATTCTTGTCCATCTTTATTGCTCATATTTCACCAACTCCTCTGCACTCTTGATCACCAATGTTTTCATCCAGTCTGGAGAAAGCCCCTTTGTTCTGATGAAGATCCTGCAGTTGTTGGTCCAGGTGTTGTCGATCAGCCCATTCTTTTTCAGTTGTCGAGCTTTTTTAGCAGTATCAGCATTCTTTTTAGTGAGATTCTCATTAATGTAGACATTTTTTCCTTTCAGTTTGAAGCCTTGTTTCAGAAGAGCTATCTTGTGTTTACGATTGTTGAATTTTATCAGCACTCCAGGTGGTCTCCTACCTCCAGATGGTAGTGGGTGACAAGTCTCAATCTGGTCCGGCCCGATGTTAATCTCCAGGTTCCTCAGTTGAGTAATCACCTGTTGTTCCACCGACTCAAAATCAGTGCTGTGTTCAGTTTCCACTCCTCTGGTCACGGCATGAGCATAATTTCTCGGCTTAAGTTTGATGCCGGTGATGATCACATCATTTATTCGAATGCTTTGTTCGAATTCCTCCATTCTTTGTTGCCCTTGCTTCGCTCCTTTCTGCATTTTTTCCATGTCATCCTCCACTTTTTGCATGCGGTTATTTAACGGTTTCAGCTTTTCTTCCAGCCTCTTATCAAGTTCCCTGTTGAACTTTTCAAAGTCACTCCTTAGCATCACAGTTCTCTGTAGCTCATCCATCCCAGAGGCCAGCCGTTCAAGGTTTACTTTCATATTTTTATTCTCATGTTTATTGTCAGACTCCTCGGATTTCCCTTTTCCTTTCGGCATTTTGAAGGAGTCAGTGAGAGTTAATGAGTGTTTATCCAATACGAGTTCGAGAGAGATAGCAAAGTTAGCAACAACGAGAGACAGAAGAAAAGACGTCTGCTCACACTGAAAGCCGGAAGTCATTTTAATTATATTATTAATAATGTCATATCTGTTTATTGAGTAAAAAGAAAAAAAAGAATAAATTATATATTATTTTTTTTAATCAAAATGTTAAAGCCTGGCAGTTATAACCTCTTTACATTTGTTGTGTCTGTTGACTCGTCTGCAATGATGCTTAATACCGGAGATGCCTGAATTTTTTTCTATTAACTCTTCGTGACTTCGGTCAAACTATCCAAAAGTACGCTTTCTGTGACATACGAGTCATAATGCATGTTTTGTTGTTTAAGGAGATCCACATCAGGTACACCAAAGCCATGCATAAGTTCAATGATAGTTTTAAACTTGTTGAAGGGTATAACTTCAGCAGCCATCCATTTCACAACCTTTAAAATGTTATGAGCATAACATTGACTGAATTGTGCTGTGTGCATACCTCGCAATACATGTGGCTTTTTCCATAGCTATCAACGTGCCTCACCCATGGAAAAAATTGCGTCCATTGGTGTACAAATGCTCGGATTTTACTGGTGTTTGCTTGTCTTCTTCTGCCTCTTCATTCTTACTGTCCACAGAAATATCTGTCTCTGTTCCCTCATAAATTTATGATTGATATTTGTTCAAAAAAGCACTGATTGACATTTGTTTTGTTTTTTTTCGGAGGCATGGTGATAATGTAAGATTATTTCGTCGCTCTCTCACTGCTGCGTGCAAAATGAGCAGACGTCGTGTTGCCGTTACTCTCGATGCAAGTTGATTTTAACGGGGTTGAATCCCGCAGGTGAGTCTCACGCGGGACGTAACGGCGATTTCCGGGTTCGAAATTGAAGTGGAGAAATGGATAAATTGTGAATATTTTCTGTTGAATGGAAGAGCATTTTTTTCCCAATATTATATCGCGGAAAAAGCTAGCATCAATTTTTTTCATCGTCAGCGTTTAAAGCTTGCGTCCCTGGGACGCACGCTGTCCGACGATCGTGCGTCCCCGTCAAAAGTTGTGCGTCAAAGACGCAAGGACGCACACAAACGAGGACACTGTATCCAGGTAGACAATTAAATATGACTCAGGGTATGTCAATTACGCCCAGCTTGTGACATCACATGCGGCGCTTTATGAATCCAATCGTTTTGATTCTGTCCAGCCATGAATTCCAAAAAGATTCCAAATATTTATTGATGCGGGAAGCGTTTGTTTTCTCGATTCTAGGATTTGGTAGGGTTAAGGAGGACCCCTTCCAACCAACCATGAAGCTAAAAAATTCACAATCATTAATTACAGCTGTTTTGCTGAGGTATACTCCTACATGTTCTATTTACAGCCTGCAAACAATACAATTTAATTCTGTATTTCTTTTCTTGCCTTCCTTGGCTAGTTTGTCAGGGAATGTGGGAGACAAAATAATTGCCTCTATATTTCCTGAATTGATTTTTTGCACAGTTCTAATACAGTGGTCAGGCTGGCTGGCACTCAGGGATCCATGACAGGTCCTTGTGCTGAAGGCTTTGTATTTGCAATGAAAAAGGCATTCAAGGTCCGAGACTTTTTTTTTTTTTTTTCATTTCCTTCAGCTCACTAACAGGATCAGGCATTGACAATCAAAACAGAAATCCCTCAAATCAAATCCATTCACACAGAATGCAGTTGAGGCACACACTGCTAGTAGCACAATGATAATAATGAAAATATGAAAATGAAAGCAATTCCTAACCAGAGGCTAGACTTCACATTTCCATTCAACAAATTCTTAATTTATTACATTGTGTTTATTCTCCCATATTTAGATACAATACTACGATTTACTTCTCAAACTACGATTCGCAGTGGAAACAATCATTCGCTGAGTTGTTGGTCGGATCAGGTTTCAGGCTTTCCCCATGTTTTGCACTGCGTTGCTCCTACAGCATATTTCCCTCCTTTTTTTTCCAGGGTTGATCCGTGTCGTCCGTCATCCTGTTCACCTGCTCAGTTCAACCTCTGACTGCATCGACCTCCTCATCTGTTCATCATCACCAGATAGTTTGGTCTGTGTGTGTGACACCTATACTCCTCAACCTGCCTCTTCCTATCAGCGACTACCTGCTCCTCAGCCACCACTGGTGCATCAAGCAGTTTCCTCAACTGGTTCCAGTGAAATTCAAACTACTCCTGCCACATCATTCCTGTTCCACATGTTCCACCTTAAAAGTCAATTTCTTACGGAAACAACATAGAAGTTGTGAGCCAAAAAATGTGTGTGTTCCCTCGCTGCTGAGGAGTCGCAGCCCCCAGCTGATGCGGACCATCATGTACGTAGGTGAATAACACTCACCTGTGTTTAAATTGGCTGCAAATGTAACAAGTGCATCTGAAAAAAAGCTGACATTTCAACCAAGTTTCATCAACACTCTTACGTACAAACTTACACGTTCCAAACAGTTTACACTTCCAAGAATAGCTGAATGTGACAGGACTGCAAGCCAGTTACGACTATTATCTACCATGTTCACATTCACAATTGTTAAAAGAAAACTACAAACACCTCAGATCTAACGCCTTACTGGTTCCTAAACTAAAAATAACAGCATTTGTTATTTTATTTTGAACATTATCTTACTCTGTACACTAAAATTGCAGCCAGCATGTTGGTGGCATCATAACATCACCATAGCAACATTCAGCAGCGGCTAAAATAGATTGACTCATGAATAACAAATACGAAATGTAAATTTCAACCTCTGTATGTTTATATAATGATAATTCTACATTAATAAAAGCTGAATTGACTTCATCAGATTTAATTATGAAGTGCTGCTTAACCACATTAGAAAAAGTGTCAGCTTGACATTTAAATGTTCATCAAACCTGCTGTACATTAACAAAACATGCCACAATAACAGGGTCAGAAGGATGGCAGGGTTTGCTGGGTTGAAGCCTCCTCTGGTGGCAGGGTAGAAGGTTGGTAGGAGTTCCCTTGATGAGACAACCAACCAACCAACCAACCAACCAACCAAATGACCCTAACCCTAACCAAATACCAAGGAAACATGAGAAGGATGGATTCCACCTTTTGGTCAACTGATTGAAATGCAAAAAAAAAGACATTTGAAGAATGTGATTATGAGATGCACACCTTTAGGGACCCTACGAAACATATGTGAAGTTTTACTGAATTCCATTACTAAATCAGGAAGAGGTGTGCATTGTCTGTTTTCCATTATGTTCAGGGTGAAGGAACAGATGGTTGAGTAACCCCATATACCACTTATGACAGTATAGTAAATATTCTCATTCTCATTTTCAATGACTTTCTAGTACTTTTTATGTTTAATTTATTCATCATGTCTTGTGATGCCAAAATTTACGGTTAGCGAGATATGATCCTGAAAAGACGAAAGTCTTCCGATTCACGTTAAAAAGCAAATTCCATTTCTGAATGCCACAAGGAAAAAAAAAAAAAACCTCATATATCTGTGGAGTTTGAAGATAATCCAAATTATTTACATTAGCTCAGAGCAAAAAAATAGTGCAAACCCCAACCCCAAAGCAAAACTAAGACTTGCAGCATTAGCAATCCCCTTCTAGCAAAGAAACACAAGCTTTCTTAAGAACCAGCACAGCGTTTGTCAGCATCTGTAGTTATGTTCACCTGTCTGTCATTTATCAAGTCTTCTCCACTGCAAAATGTCCAAAAAAGTTCTTGGTTCAAGTTCTCTGATCATTCAATCTCATTGCATAGCAGAAGTCCACCCAACCCACTGCACTTCTCAAGATTCTCACGTTTCAAAAGTGAGCTTTGCAAGACAAACTGCAGTTTGGAATATTTGATTTAGATCACTTAGTGCACACAAAGCATTACAGATGGAATAATTCGTTTTCACCATACGTTGACAAAATAATCATAATTTTAATCAGAACCCATAATCATACCATTTTTAACTTTAATTTTGCATCATTGCACATTTTTTGTGATGTTTACTTCAAGCTAAGTAATGCCCAAGAGGGAAGTACACTGTTTAATCCTCTGACGTGCTACCATCTCTACTGGAGTGCCAGCTGAATACCGTGACACCTCTCTGGAGTTGTTTCGTCCTGCAGCTGCAGCAACACAAGCAGGTTTTTTCTCCACTGCAGCTGGAGACTCAACTCAATTCATCTGAGCCATTCTAACATAGTCTATCATGCGGTTTTCACGTGGCTTTGTTTTTTACACTACAAAGGATGCTAATTAAAATTTAGAGCAGTACTTGAGATGGAAATGTTAGTAATTATCCAATAAAGTGCATTCATTCATTTTCTGTAACAAATTACTCTGTGCAGGGTCACAGGGACCTGGAGCCTATCGTAGGTGACTCTGGGCAAGAAGTGGAGTATACGACACTGGCACTCCTCAAGTTCGGTTTGACTTTAGGTAAAAGTGTCTGATACCCACTCTCACATTATCTCTGTTGAGGTTTCAGACAAGCTGCTAGGAGGTGATCGCATTGCAAATTTCAAAGCAGCCTCACACACAGATTCAAGGCTACCTGCCCTGTTTCCAAATGTGAAGATGCAGCCATGAATGTGGTCTACATGTAAGAGGCGGTACATTTTAGTGGAGTAGAAGTGAAAGTCATCAATCGATATGACTGAAACGAGTGAACAAGAGAGCAAAATCTGTTGATGCTGAAAGAAATATGAAGATTATATTGACCAGGCATACTGTAGTCAGTGATAACACCAGGGCAATACTGTATGTACGAAGTAACTGCAGCATATATGTCTGTTTGAATGACCAACCGTGTGTGTGTATGTTAGAGTGGGAGTTTGAACACAAAATGATTGAACACCAGTGTGAAAGTTTCATTCAGATTAGGAACCAGATACCCCAAAACTACTTACAGTAACGAGAGGAAATGCAACACCCCGGCCCGGTGAACTGTCTCAGCAGGAAGAGCGTATGACTATGGTGTGCCACAGGCAAGACTAAAACGTTCAAATCACTGCTTTAAGCATGCTTGTCAGTCTTTGAATGGGTTTACAACATTTCTAAATAACTGTGATTGTGATGGAGTAAATTATTCAATAAAAAGAAAATATTTTCAAAAAAGTTCTCAACCTCTTACTGAAATTGAACCTTAGTGCCACCTGTTGGTGTGGAGGGTGCAGAGTCACTTGATCTTTATTGTCTTGATTGTATAATTTGTTTTTTTTACTGAAGACATTCAGTACTGAGGCATTGGTATACTGATGCACTGATTGAAAGGCATGTTATGTATGTGTGAAACAAAAGGTTTGTTCATGGTGTTCTGTATTTGCAAAGCACATGCTGTTTGTTGGAGAATCGCACCTCGTTTGTAAAACAAGTTTAATTGTTGCGGTAAATTCCCTCAATAACACTTCAATTCTGGTCGCTATTAAAGGAACTAATGGTGACCCTATGAAAGCCGAGTAAGGCAACTGCTTTTGTCAATGCTGTAATGCGGGCGTGAGGCTGTTCCTATTTCCTGGAAAGTGCAGCAATAAAACAGATTTATACGTTCACTGCCGCTTCACAGGGTCACCTGGTGGCCTGCCAAAAACAAGAAATGCAGACGTGTCCTATAAGGCTTGATTATTAATCTACTAAATTTTAAAGAATGGTGAAGATGAGATGATGGAGTTGATTAAGTCCTGTTTTCTGAAAAGCAGACTCTTCCTGTCATATTCCCTTTAAAATAGAAAAAGACAAAAGGCCTTTGCTGGGTGCTTTTTCACCCCTTAATCACTGAACTTGTGTTCCCCCTGCTGAATGTTCAGTATAATTACCCTTTTGAATTTCTCCCTGTGGTGCAGACTGAGAAAACAACAGAGGAGGCAACCACCACCCACATACTGAGATGAATGGTGGAGGGTATAACATTCAACAGCATTTAAGAGATGCAAAATCAAACAAAAGGATCATCCATTTACACGGACCCTGGATGGCACTATTTAGATTAGTGCCATCTAAATAGTCGTCCACTCAAACCGGCCTCATCTCATGAGGTCTATCCTTCAAATGTGACCCATTGTCTAAGACAGTCAATCCTCTTAGTGGGTTACTGGGGTGAAGACACCCTTTTAAACTTTTTTAGCACAACTTTATGGCATTTCTGCCAAAAAACCCTTCATTCCCTCTATGAGAGTGAGGGAGGAGATGACATGCTGGATTAGCAGGGAAAGCAAGCGGGCAGTAATAGTGCATTAGACCTCTGGCGTCAACTGAGGCATCAATTAATGAACAGCCTGGGAACGTGTCCATCCAGACACACTCTGTGCCACCGTGCTGCAGGAGGCCAGGCCAGGGCCACAGATGGCTGGGGGACATGAATAATTGAGAGCCCTGTTTTAAATGTTTAAATGAATACGGGACAGGGAAAGAGGTGTTAAGAGATGTACAAGAGGGAAGAAGGGAATGACAGGCAAAATCCCCCTGTTGTGTTTCGAATTACAAGACGGGGAGTTGTTCCGAATTATCTTGAGAGATGGAGTAATTGCGTAATAATTCCCATACAGGCTCCCACAGTATTGTCAACAGATATCACAACGGCAGAAAGTTGTACCTTTATTTTAACAGTTAAATATAAGTAACTCTTCATAAAATGTAACTAAAAACTACATAAATCGTAAAAAAAAAAAAAAAAGTCATCCTGACTCTTAACCAACTCCAACTCTTAATACATTGAACTTTTTCCACTGTATGAAGCAGAAAAAAACTATTAAATCTTTCTCTGTGTATTTGTAGATTAAAGCTAATGGTTTTATTGATCTTTAATATATTTACTAATGCTTTAAAGATCAGTAATACATTATGGCTAAGGTCAAAAACATTAAGGTAATTTAATTATACTGTAGTATTTTCTTTGGCTGGCTGTGATTATCAGGAGAACCTCTATCACTGTCTAACAGACGTGTGTAACTGCATGGCTTGATTTTTTATTTTTTATTTTTAACTGCAAACGAACTGGTTTAACAGACATGATAATCTAATGACTTCATTAATAACGTATTAACATTAACAACTACAGAATTCAGTGTTGTGGGAATTGGGTGGCCTCTCTGAATCAATTGGATTTTAATTTGAATTAAGGTCAGGTACTCTTCTGAACTTTTCCAAAGGTAGTGGAGCAAACGTGATGGAAAGAAGTTTTATGCATCATTTCTTTTAGGGTTGTTAGATAAATGAGAGCAAACAAGAAGAAAGAAAACAATTGATGAAGGAAAATAAGACACATTTTAAAGTTCCTCAACTAAAATCTAAATTAAAATCTCAACTGACTAATTACTAAATTAACTCCTGACATGGCCTCTCTGAAATGTGAAAATCAATTTAATGCATATAAACCTCTACGTTCATTTAAATTTGTACATTGATTACTTTTCCTTATACACACTAAAAGTTGCTTTCCCTGTCATTCATGTCACTTTTTACCTACAGCCAAGAGAATCAATGCTACATTTTCTCTTTCGTTACCATAAACTCAGGTTTTCCCATTATCTCTACAGTATGATCTTTACATACTATTACAAAACCTGCATGCAGACAAAGAGTGTTGTATCAGAAATGTTCTGTTTTTTACTGGTCTGTCGAGCAGGACTTGGCTGCATGCAGATAAACAGCTGGAAGGCACTACCAGAAATGCAAGAGACAATGATTTATCTTTCAGCAGTTTATTTTTGTTTCTGTACATAGACATTAGTCATTTCTCAACTGTATTCTTTCATCTCAAGATGCTCCAAGGACTGTAAACAACACAGATGAGGAAGTCTTGGCCAGATATTCGATGGTTAAACAGTGCCAGAGGCTAAATAATAACCACACTGTAGTCAGTTGACAGATGGACAAATCGTTTTTGCGCATCTGAAATTCAGTCCAGAGGCACAACTTGAATAAATGCAACACAGCAGAATCCACTGGGTTGCCAATTGATCCCAGTCTATCTATACAAAGTTCACTATTCTGAAGTTCAACTTCTTTCTATAGGGTGCCTGCACAAAGCAAAAAAAATATCCTGTTTTATTGCTCCCAAGAGTTTCACCTATTTCAGTAAAGACTCTAGCCTTATAAACTGCAGCTCATTTTCTTTAAAAAAAAAAAAACTTCCTTTCTTTGAACTACATCACTTTACTTGATCAAGTCTCCGTGACAGCAGCTCTATTTCGCTCAGTAGTAGTTGGGTCTGGCTTTCTGAAATAACCGCCATATACAGTAAGTGCCATATTACCTATTTTAGTTCAATGTTTATTCAATTGTAGAAAGGCACAGTGTGAGATACTACAGCAGCTGATATTTGTACCAGCCAGCTGTCAGCAAGGCACACAGGGTAAACAAAATCCTCCTGATTGGCAGCCGTTCCACTCCACAGAATCCAGCAAAGATTGCTCAAATTGGATGCAAAAACAGTACACTTAGATTTCAATTTTGCCTCACAGATGGGAGCACTGTGCACATTTCTTGTGATGCATTTCCAGTAGCTAAAACTGTGGAGTAAACAATGATAAAACTGATACAGTCCCATTGAGGCTTTCCACATGCTGGTGCTCTGGCCTCATACTGGTTTCTAGGGCAGACAGGACAGACTGACGGCCAAAGGAGGAGATCAGTGGTGGTGTCAGGCTACTTGGATGTGAGTGGCTTCCACTGAGCTGCCAAAGCACAACTGCTTTTCCTCTCTCTTTCATTTTCTGCTTCCCAACCTCTCTCAGACCCAAGTCCAAAGCCCAAGAGAAATTAGACACCCCACACACTAAGGTGTTGCTGTGTGTCTGTGTGCGAATGATAGTGTGAGTGTGTGTCTGAAGGAAAGAGACAGTGAAAGCAAGACATACGAGACCAGCCAGGGAGAAAGTAGAAAATTGTTTTCCATCCCAAAGTTTATAATTGCACTTTATATCTGTAAATTGATGCTGGTCTGAGGCGAGAACATCAATCCAAGTATCAGAAAAATGCTGTAGCAACAGGAAAGGGCTCTGCCTGCTCTGCAGACAGTACATACTGGATACATCGAGAAAGATAGAGAAAAATAATGAATTCATGCTCTCATACAGGCTCTGAGCCAAAGCACGCCATTTTGAAACCGTAAAATTGTTCCGTTGACCTCCAGACACCAAATTGTGTCCCTGAAAATCAACAGCAGGACCAGCGCTGTTAGCTGGCTTCCATGTTTGGATTCCGTATCAACAGGGATACTGAAATACAAGTGAGATTCTTGGCGAGTGTGAGGTGATGCACAGCCCTCCTAAACCCAACCGAACGGATGGATCCAACCATTGATCAAGATGTACAGTGGTACTTCTACTTACGAATGTCTACTTACGAAATTTTCTATTTACGAAACGCCTAAACAGGAAAATATTGCCTCTAGATACGAAAGAAATTTCGAGTTACGAAAGGTAAAAATACAGTATGGGCTGATGCTCGCAGCTCCCACAGGTTCCTGAACGCAACATTCTTAAAGCTGCTCTGCCATTGGCTATTACCTAGCATCCTGACCTCCCATTGGCTAAGAGGGACCTCTGTGTGTAACTGTGTGTGTCAATGCAGCGTCCTCGTCATTCGGCCCTCGACCCGTGAGGTGTTCTAACAGTTTTACGGAAATATATTAACTTTTAGAGTATTCACTATGGACCCCAAGAAAGTGACGGAGAAAAGAGGAAAAGAAAAGATGAAGAAAAGAGTTTTTTTGTCCGTACAAACACAGCAAGAGATGATAGAAAAGCATGAAAAAGGGATGCGTTTGGTTGATCTCTCCAAAGAATATGGCCGTAATGCATCTACAATCACCACGTTATTAAAACTAAAGGAAGTTTAAGGAGTTTAAGGCATGGCGTGGGTGGTTGGAGAAGTTCAGAAGGAGGACTGGAATTCACTCTGTTGTTCATGGTGAGGCAGGAGCGCATGAACCAAAGAGGGTAAAAAACAATGAGGACAGCAGTTAAAAGGTTAATGACCATCATTTTTATTCCTTATTCTTTGTTTATTACGTTATGCACAACTCTCATTTATTGTGTAATAATCTAATTGTAACATGTATTTGTTACGTGTTTTGATGCATTTTTATGCTTTATAAAACATTTATGTCTGAATTTTTGGGGGGGCTTGGAACAGATTAGGACATTTGCGTGAAAAACGTGTCTCTACTTACGAAATTTTCTACTTACGAAATTTCTTCCAGAACCAATTAATTTCGTAAGTAGAGGTACCACTGTATTCACTTTTTTTTTTTTTCTTTTGGAGTTTGATCAGCGATGTCAACCTCATACTGCAAACAGAGATTGATTACATACAAGCTCCAAACAACCACGCACACACACACTCACTCACATGTTTTTGGAGGTGGGAGGAAGACACGGGGAGAACATGCAAACTCTGCACAGAGTGGGACTCGAACCCGAAACCGCCGTGTTGTGCGGCAACAGTGCTACCCACTGTGCCACTCAATCAAAAACCAAATTACTTTTATCTTTAATATAATGATCAATATTAATTATTGTACCAGTAATAACTTTTGTCACAAGTAGAACTTTTTAATAAGTTAATAATGGCTTGGAACTCATTCCAGATCATCTTTATTTGTTCAAATGACCCACATAAATTCCAAGAGCGTTGTTGAAGCCTGTATGTCCACACACAGTCCTCTCCTGCATCAGTTAGTCCTATTAAAATGTGACTGATTAATCACAGTATTTATTTATAGCACAAGCACACTGGCCACATAACTGACTGATTGAGAGGGCATGTTGGAACGGATGAAAGAAAATCTTGAACTGCAGCTACCCTTGAGCTAATTCTATCATAGTGAAGAGATAAGCACCCAGATTTCTGTTTCTCATTCTCATCCCGTACATCCGATCAAGGCTCAGCTGTTGGCTTCTGGACAATGTATTTAATGACATGGAGACATGTCTTTTGAAGATAGGAACATGCTTTGAAAAGACCTCAGCTCTTCAGCTGCTGGGATCTGACAATGGAGGAACCTGGGTCCAAAAATTCAACGTACATCCAGCTGTGAGCATCAGGGGAAAAGAAGGTCCAGCCAAAATCACGTCAGTTAACCTGAGGAGGAAACTGCCAAAATAAATAAACCTGAACATAAACAGCTTCCTATGTAGCCAATTCATTCAATTAGAATGATATATATTGGACACACAGGCTGTGTTTTTCTCAGAGAAATAACATAGGAAATAGGAAGATAATTTTCAAGCCCAGTAATTGTAAACTTCAACTCAAATTGTAATATAATGATTATAGACAAGACAACAACATCAGAGAAGAGTAGAAGATTATAACATATTGCTAATGCACTTCAGGCACTCACAAGAGATGGAGGGGGAAAGGAAAAACCTGCCAACAGAAATTACAGCACTTTAACAAGACGAAGCAAGGGTTGAAAAAAAAAAAAAAACGTGTCCTTAGAATCTGCATTTCTACCTTTTCACCAGGCCAGCATTTAAAAGCCTTGAAGAACTGAGTTCCACACTGCAACATTAAAGCAGGAGTTGATGTGAATTCAGCAAGACTGCTGAATATTTAAAGTGAAAGCTTCCAAAAACTGTCTAAGTCAAGGAAAAAGAAAATGGTGATGGATTGGAGGAGGACAGAGAAGAGAGACGAGCCAGTGGAACAGCCAGATGCCCAAACAGCCTCCATGGATGAGTGACTCTAAGCTCTGCTCAGGCTTCTCCACTCACACCTCATTGTCATCAGCGTCCAGAGTCCTCCAAGAGTCAGCTAGAGATTTTCCCAGGCAGTCACATGACTTCTAATTAGAGCATATTCAGTACAGACAAACCTGGCTTCGAAAATTCTTTCTGTATTTTTCTGTATTTATCAAACCTATGCGAAACACTTAAAGGAAACCATGGAAACCATCATATTATGACTTAAAAACCAGAATACTTTTTTTTTTTTTCTTTTGGGGAATAAGTAGTTCAAGGGCTCACAAGTGGAAACAAAATATAATATAAAATAAAAAATATATATAAAATCTACATGTTGTCACTAATCTTTGCTTTTTAAAAATAAAGAATGACAAATATGTTTAAAGTCTTCTGGTTTGAAAAGTGAAACAAGGCAGGTGCTCCATATTGGATGAAGTCATCCAAACTCATTCACAAATCTGAACACTTGGATATTTAGTCTTGTTATTATGATGTACATTCACAAATTTAGTTAGCTGTAAAATAACTGTATTATCATATTGGCAGCTTTCATTACACAATTTTTTGAGGTCAGCGGGTTTTTATTCCTCCGCCAGCACTCCAGCAAGGATTTATGAAGCCAAATGCAGGCAGATTTGGCTAATGCTCATCGCTGATAATGGAAAGCAATATTTAATTCATGATCATTCATGAAATTCATTAAAATTAGGAAATGACATCACTGCTGGGCGTGGTCAACAGTGACAGCAAAATGAACACATTAATAAGAGATGCAGTTGTACGTATATACAAACATATGTGATGTCATAAACTGGCAGGAAACACTTAGCTTTATTACAAACATTTAGTTGGGAACACACACAATCTCCTCCTCACACACACACTCACACACACCCACAGCTCAATGGCATGAATAAATAAGAGATAGAGCGGTGGAACATCCTAATCTCTGAGGAAAAAGTAGCTTGCCGCATCGCCAGGATCATCTGGGATGAGTGAGAGGGACACTGCTGTCTTCCAGGAAACCAATTTGTTTGCTTATTGTCTTGGTGTTTTGTCTTCGGTTACAGTTCATTGCAGTCATCCCGTCTTGGGTATGCTCCTTTAAATGGCGTCTATAAAACATGGATGTACTCTCCACACCCACCCTCCCTCCCCCCGTACACGACGGAGCTGCACACCAGCGTAACAATGCTGCATTTCGTTCGCTATGGTCGCTCTTTGAATTTGCCTTTTAACACCCGACAGACTCACCCCCAGCTCGAGTAGGCGCTTTGAGAGGTGGAACAAACTGTGCTTTCTAAACACATTAGCCTATGAACGCCGCCAAGCAGCAACTCTCTTGGTGCAGAAATTGTGTGTAATCATGTAGATAGATGGCTGACTATTTCATTGTTCCTTTAAGCCAAATCTACAAGGCTGTGGTGGTGGATACAGACTTTCTGATGTGAAGCAAATACCAGGGTTCTATGGGTAACTCGTGACGCTGTGGCGCTATGCTTTCTGAATTGAGACGCACCGTGGTTACATGTATGTGAATCCTGCATAAACAGATGTGTTTGACATTCTTCCACTGTAGGAAACGTAGAGATGTCAGTGTTTAGCGTGGAGACATTCGGATACTGTCTCCACAGGCAGCCTTAGTAGTACGACTACCACAGGGCTGTGAGTACATACCGTATATACACAGACTGCAAAAACTCAACTGTAGGTTTTGTTTCATGCCTGCAAACAGCAGCTTCTCACATCATGCCCTATTGATCTGACAGTGAGCAGGAAGCTGTGGAGAACACAAATATTGCCTGGGGTGGCTCCTTAAAACTAGACACAAGCCTCTTTTCCACATTGCTCTTTCTCCAGAAATCACCTGGTGGCTCGTTCCTCTCCCAAACCCGTCATGTGCGCTTTGCACTTTTCTGGCTCTCCTATTTGTGGTGAAATGAGTCTAATGCTGTTTTTTTTTTTTAAAAACGCACAACAATAATCGTCATCAAATCTGTCACACCTCTTACATTTTCATACCCTTCGTCTCATACTTTGTGCTGTACTGTCTGATGTACTGTCTGTGTTGTACAGTGGTACCTCTACTTACGAATGTCTCTACATATGAAATTTTCTACATACGTAACGCCTCAACAGGAAAATATTGCCTCTAGTTACGAAAGAAATTTCAAGTTACGAAAGCTAAAAATACAGTTTGGGCTGTAACTCGCAGCTCCCACAGGTTCCTGAACGCAACATTCTCATAGCTGTTCTGCCATTGGCTGTTACCGAGCATCCTGGCATCCCATTGGCTAAGAAGGACCTCCTCTTAGCCAATAATGAAGTCCCACATTGGTAAAAGACGCTGCATAGGTGTCTATGCAGTAACCTCGTCATTCGGCCGTCGACCCATGACGTGTTCTGATTTACGTAAATATATTAACTTTTAGAGTATTCACTATGGACCCCAAGAAAGTGACGGAGAAAAGAGGAAAAGAAAAGATGAAGAAAAGTTTTTTTGTCCGTACAAACAAAGCAAGAGACGATAGAAAAGCATGAAAAAGGGATGCGTTTGGTTGATCTCTCCAAAGAATATGGCCGTAATGCATCTACAATCACCACGTTATTAAAACTAAAGGAAGTTTAAGGAGTTTAAGTCATGGCGTGGGTGGTTGGAGAAGTTCAGAAGGAGGACTGGAATTCACTCTGTTGTTCATGGTGAGGCAGGAGCGCATGAACCAAAGAGGGTAAAAAAACAATGAGGACAGCAGTTAAAAGGTTAATGACCATCAGTTTTATTCTTTATTCTTTGTTTTTTACGTGATGCACAACTCTCATTTATTTTGTAATAATCTAATTGTAACATGTATTTGTTACATGTTTTGATGCATTTTTATGCTTTATAAAACATTTATATCTGAATTTTTGGGGGGCTTGGAACGGATTAGGACATTTGCATGGAAAACGCATCTCTACTTACGAAATTTCTTCCAGAACCAATTAATTTCGTAAGTAGAGGTACCCCTGTACTTCCTGTTGTACTTCCTGTTCTGCCTGTGTTGTCCTGCCTGTGTTGTACTACCTGTTGTACTTCCTGTGGCAGGGGAAACTCCAGGGGCGACGCCAGTGCACCTCCAAAAATGATAGAGCAACAACTTGTGTTCCCACAGCGCCAAATGTAAAGATTGTGATGACAAACGTTTACAGCAGACAAAACTTCACCGTAAGCCTTTAGCTCTACAAGTAATTCTCACTTTTAACAACAGCCGTCTAAGTTTCCTGTGTCGCTGTCAAACACAGAGGAGCTGTGATGAGGATTGCATCTCCAGTAATCCCAAGGGTGGCCTTTGCTCTGCCTGTCAGCAACGCCAGCCAATAACACCACACAATAAAAGCCTCCAGAACTGTGGACCGCAGGCAACTTTGAGGGCTACTGACGGTGATCTATAAAACAATATAATGGCTTGCCTGTCAGTACGTGTGAAGGAGAAGATCTACGCCTCCTCTGAGTCTCTGAGGGGACTTCAATTAATCACAGCAGAATTGTATCACCCTGCAATAGGAGTGTAAGGTTATTACCATCCCCTTATTCCGCAGGATGAAATGCGATGATAGCTCTAATTGAGGGAAGAGGGAGGATGAAAAAAAAAAAAAAAGAGCTGACCGCACATCACTTGTCAAGGGGGATGAAGGGCAGATTAAAGAACAAGGAGGTAGAAGTGTGGGGGGGGGGTATTGTGAGTGTAATCATAAATATATATACAGACTGTGTGGAGATGAGAGGACAAAGAGTCATCAGGGACTCTGTCCATTGTTCGCGACACGATCCACCGACAGAAGAACATTCTATACTTCTTTTAAGTCCCAGGCAAGCTGCTGATAGCCGAGTGTCTTTATTTCTGATTTAAGAGTTGAGTAGAAGAAAATTGATGAAACACATGGAGCAAACTCTGGACTCATCTCGGGGTCCCTGTGAAGAACAGAGATTTGACCCGACTGCAGAATCAGGTGTCTCTGTGGGGAGTTTAGGGATGGATGGATGGATGGATGGATGGATGGATGGATGGATGGATGGATGGATGGATGGATGGATGGATGGATGGATGGATGGATGGATGGATGGATGGATGGATGGATGGATGGATGGATGGATGGATGGAAAACAGACAGACAGACAGACAGACAGACAGACAGACAGACAGATAGATAGATAGATAATTCCTCTGCATGTTAAAGTATCTATACATTTTCACACAGACAGCTTCTCTCTGCATTTCCTCCCTGTAATGATGCCTCCGAGGGGGAAACTTGATTTTTGCCTCATTTGCTGTCAGTGATGGTTTCTCGTTGCCACGGATCTGACAGTCTGCAGATGAACGTTTCCAGCCCACAGCTACCCCCCTGCACGCCACTTTCAGTCATTAGTTTGCAGTAGCTTGATGGTGTCTCACAACTTAATAACTATTCATCACAGTGGAAACGATCAATATCTGAATCTATAAGCTTATATTTATTCATAGTCTGGGCTGCTTGGCTATTTCGAGATCACAGGTGAATATTTTATTCTCAGACATTCAAAGTGAGAAGTTGAAATTCAATCATTTTCATTCAGATGAATGTATTTAGATGAATGAACAGGTTTTCCAGGCTTTGTCCACCTACCTGTCGTCGTGCTGTCAATTAATCCCCAGAAGCGTCCCTTTTCATTTATTCTCCACTATCACCCACAAAAGGCGGGGATGCCATCTCCGTGTCGACGCACCTCCACAACACGTGAAAACACCGGTCTGATGTCAAAACTCTCCCCACGCACGATCCGTGGTTAAAAATGTCGCTGGTTACTTAAGACCCAAAAGTCTATGAAAGTTGCTGGTCCTCGGGTTTCGACTCGCAACTTCCCATCTTCCGGCGCGCCGCGGCAGCTGGACGGCCCGCCGGACCGTCGCGCATAGTTTCTGGCTTCGACGCAGCACGGCGTGACGGTTTACATCCACGCAGCCTGTTCCCGGTCCCACTCGGGTCTTGGTAACGGTTTTTTTTTTTTTTTTTTTAGTTCAGTTTGAGAGATGGATTCGAGGTGTCTGAGAGATCACAGCGCGGCCGGATTGGTACAAGTGTGCGTGGAGAATGGAGGTGTTGTAGCGCCACCCAGCGGTGGAGGAGCGCACGGGACGGGAGACGGACGGATGTCTCCTCCCGCAGCTGATGAGGGGTCGGACGGCTGAGCCCTCCGGAGGGGACAGCATCATGTGTGGGACTGTGTGTTCTTTTGTTCCTTGATGTTATTACTTCTAGGAAATTTCTGGCATCGTACCGATTTGTGGCTTTTAAACTTTACTGATGAATATTTGATGATAATTTAACATGTGTTTATGTTCATTTACCTTTATAGAGATATTTTAAAGAAGGCATAGAGGTCAGTTGATGAGGTGATGTTTTAGACACAGTGCCCAAAGCTATTTTTGATCATGAGTGTGACATTTATAAGATATCTGATCTGATCTTATCTGATCTTATCTTATTTCAAAGGTATTGGGGAAATTCAGTATATTTTATTGTAGGAAAACTGAAATATATACATATACTGTATGTTGATTGCTTCCCTCCCTCCAGTATCTCAAAGAATGAAATGACAAGACCACCTAAGTGTTGAATATACACCATCTCCGTTTTTGAATCGAGAGCTACTAATTAAGAGAATATTAAAGCCAACACATGAGCAAACCAAGGATAAGTGACAGCTCAGGACCTTTCCCTATAGACTATATCATCTGCATGCAACCAGATTAATCTGAATACAGGTCAATAATAATGCCATGACTGACTGGTTTATGAAAATTAAGGTCTGGGAAATCAAGTCCGAAAAAGAAGTAAGCTGTCTTTAAAAAGCTGTGTCTTGCACTCAGCTTGGATACACAAATCTATATCTTGATGCCCTGAATGTAAGGTATACCAAAAAAAGTTACATACAAGATCTAAAACAGACAACCCCCAAACTACTACTACAGCAACCTCTACATGCTAATGCCACAAATCAACAGGTGAACCCTCATAGCATCAGATTCTCCCATTGAATAGAGAATGTAAAGTAAAGTGATATATACCTGTAGAAAATAAATGCAGCCCTTCAATGATCTGGCATCTTATTCAAGGTGTACCCCACCTCTCCCTGTAACCAGATGGGATACGTTCCAGCAGATTCATCTGAATGAACAGATTCATTCAGAGTCACTTATCCACAAGAAGATATCGGATAAGTGGATAAAAAATAAATATATTAAAAATATAATATAATAATATTATAATAATATTATATTATAGTAATTAAAATATATATTTTTAAAAAAGCTCCTTTAAAAAAAAGCTCTTCTCTCCACGTTAATTAGTGAGGGAGACAAAATACATCATTTGCACACGTCTTTATTCATGAAAGTTAAAATGCTTCATCTGTTTGTCTCTGACAATCAGCTTCCAGGGGTGGGTGGAATAATCAATAACTACTCTTTGAAACAGCATGTGGAGATGGCAGGCCAGCATTTAGACCTGGATTTGATTTATTCTGGACACCCTAGACAATGTTATCATCATAAAGTCAAGGC
Source organism: Antennarius maculatus (assembly GCA_013358685.1). Lineage (NCBI taxonomy): Eukaryota > Metazoa > Chordata > Actinopteri > Lophiiformes > Antennariidae > Antennarius > Antennarius maculatus. The sequence goes on along the minus strand of CM023609.1, from coordinate 2,438,247 downwards.
CATCATAGACACACACTTGCGACCAGATTCAAAGGGCAGAACACACACATATCCCAAGAGTCCAATGATAAAAAATGATGTCAGTCCCTTATCATTGACTCTGCTGAGCTGCAAAATTCAAAACACACATGTAACAAGAGCTTGGCTCCACAACATAATTGTGTATGAATAAAAAAAAAAAAACTGTTGTTTGATCTTGTTTAATTGATTTATAATATTATTCTCTAAGGACTTTTTCTTCTTTCTCCCTCTTCGTGCCACACGCACAGTGACGGCGAGGTGACTTCATTCATCTTCAGCTCATTGTATAGACCTATCCTGTCACACTCCTCACTCTGTGAATGGTAACCCTGCTCCGCTCATTAAATCATGCGACAGGATGAGGTCAAGCGTGAGGTGACGTGTCTCAAGCTGTGTGCGAGCAGATAAAGCCAGCAGTGGTGCAGACAGTGAGGGACTTCCACTGTATAGGCGGCAGCTGAGGCGACTCATGGAGTAAATCTCAGTAACTGAGATTTCACATCAAAATCTAATGAAAGACTCCATTTTGTCTCTCGGAGGTCATGCCACTGGGGAAGGAAGAGCAAACACTTGCAGCATGACAAGATTTGACACCTCACAGAGGTCGTCTTATTGTCATTTCATGCTATTGGAAGTGACCCCTTGCATAAAACTCATCATCCCATACTTGTCATCCTGTGATTACTTTCGTTTCACGTGGGGGAGCAAGAGTTGTGGGCATTCCGTGGCCCGATATGATTGCAGTAGTTCAGGTTAAAATAACAGCACCCTGCAGGGAGAAGTGCAGGCCATCTGCCTGAACCCTGACTCGCCTTCACTACAGAAGTGTGTCTGAAGACAGTGGGATGTCTACCAGAAAATTGCTACAGGAAAAATAGGAGGCGTAATGGTCTCAGGAATGGAGCTACCATCAATAATGCAGGGGAAGCAGCTGTAAATGCCCCCTTTAATTCAACAGGTCTGCAGACACCGGGACAGCTATTCTTCCCCGGCTGCAGAAGCTTGATGAGAGGCAGCTACATCAAGCTTTATGGCTTTGTGTACCGTTGCACTGCCAGGTCTTTCCGTTGACCCCAATCTCGATTGCAGAGCCATTAAGCAGTTTTCATCAGGGGCCTCTAGTTAATGGAGTTTCCAACTTCTCCAACTCGCTCCGATACCAGAGGGGGGACGTGGCAGCAGAGGAAGAAATAAGGCCTACACAAAGTCAAATATATGAACTCAACTCAGTCTGAGCAAAGAGAGCAATGATGGCTTCAATGTTCATAGACAGGGCACAGCTGAGACCACCAAAAGTCAATCAAGTCAGTGAAAATGATCTTTATAGTATGTTGTCTCTGGTATTGCGTTCAGCTTCAGTACACGTGAATGAATCCGCTGGGTTAAAATTTAAAAAAAAAAACAATTGTACTTTTTACCTTTTACCCTCTTGTTGCTGTTAGGCAAATTCCTTTGTCTCCTTTATCAGCCCAGTGCTGCCAATCTCTTCATTTCATCAATTTCATCAGACTCAACAGAGTCATCGGCTATCGCCACGACAACCACCAGCATCTAGATTCCAGTGGGGCTCCATCTTGCTGCTGCAAGGGCGGGTGACATTTGACGAGAATCTCTCCCAAGACTTTAAGTCGCAAAATCTTCCAGTCTAAAAATCATATCAACTGTTGCACTAATAAATTATCTTTAGGTAAAGGCAAACCTCTGAGTTTGGGAAATGGTTCCTGTGGCAAAAATGAAAATGTTCTGTAAAAAAATTTAAAAAAATTATATTCCTAATATTTGGTGTATTTCTCAAGTATTAATGTAGACCACTTTGGATGATGTGGCCGAAAACAACCTCTGGCATAAACATTTAGAACTCATGTAATCATAATAAATGAGATTTAATTTTTGCAATGTTATTGCAATGTTCTACTGAAAGTGTTCACAAGGTGCTCCAAACAACATTATTTTGAGGAGGGGTATGGTGTAGACCTATACACTCTCCCTTCTTGAAGAAATTTGTGATGTGATAATATTTGCACACAAAGTTACAGTGGAATATGAACAGTCTCAATCTGATCTGTGCTGCTCACATCTGACAGATCACAACTTAGCGGTTACAGAAATTGTAAAATAATTCAGAGTTCTGGGGAGAAGATCTGAAAACAGCAACAGTATCTGACATTCAGTTACGATGAAGCATCCAAGTTGTTCAAAAAAGCCTGAACCAGGCATTGCTTTGGTGTAGGCGTCACAAGTAATGAAGATAGGAAATCAATGATTCAGTACAGTGCAACAAAGCTCGTGTTATTTTACTGTACCAATCGTTCCCTGTTGAGAATGCTTCAGCCGTACAAACAGAAATAAAAGTTTGTTTAAACCACCCTTAGCAGCAAAGTAAATCATTTATATGTTCTTGTATCACTTTAAATGATGTGGCGTTGTAGACGGTTACCAATATAAAAGCTGATGATCAGTCGAAAGTAAGATAAAAAAGTATATTTTAATATGCAAGCCAGTGAAACGTTTCATCATTCCTATAAAAAAAAAAAAGAGCCTCAGTATCCTCTGAAACTCCATAATGGACCAGTTCCTCCGAAACTTGTGGTGTTTTTGCGCCATCAAGTGGAGAATTTACGCAACACACAAAACACAATCTCATGAAGGAAGGATTGTGTATTGACTTCAATTCACAATCATAAATAACTAGAGGGATCTGAAGATGCACAACATGAATTAAAAGTACAGTAAACAGCAAAGGGTAGTAGCATGATGAGATATAGATTATGAAACAAAGATACTAATAGTCTGTATTTAAATGATGTTATGATTTATCTTTAATAGCTCAACATATTACACATTCACTGAATAGTTATTGCAAAAAATCAGTGGTGTTAAGAAAATAATTAACATAGATACTTCATTATCCCCTCTCCAAGGAACCATCACCTTATCGTGATGGAGAGGTTTGTGTGCCCTAAGGATCCTGGGAGCTATGTTGTCGGGAGTCTTGTACTCCTGGTAGGGTCACCCAAGGCAAACAGGTCTCAGGTGAAGGGCCAGACAAAGAATGGTTCAGAAGATCCCATGAAAAAAGGAAAAGGGAAAAACGTGACCCTGCCCGGAGGAAGCCCGGGGCCCACATCTGGAGCCAGGACTGGACGGAGGGCCCGTCAACCAGCGTCTGGTGGCCGGGTCTGCCATGGGGCCCGGCCGGGCTCAGCCCGAAAAGGCAACGTGGACTCTTCCCACCCCTGTGGACCCACCACCCGCAGGGCAGACCAATGGGGTCGGGTGCGCTGCCATATGGGTGTCAGTGACGACAAGGGGTCACGACGGACCAGACCCGGGCGGCAAAAGCTGGCTTTGGGGACGTGGAATGTCACCTCACTGGCGGGGAAGGAGGCGGAGCTTGTGTTGGAGGTGGAGCGTTACCAGTTGGATCTGGTGGGGCTTACCTCCACGCATAACCTCGGTTCTGGATCCAAACTCCTGGATAGGGGTTGGACCTTGTTTTACTCCGGAGTTGCGTCAGGCGTGAGGCGCAGGGCGGGTGTGGGGATACTCACAAGCCCCCGGCTGAGCGCTGCTGTGTTGGAGTTTACCCCGGTGGATGAGAGGGTCGCTTCCCTACGCCTTAAGGCTGTGGGATGGAAAACTCTGACCGTTATTTGTGCATACGCACCAAATATCAGTTCAGAGTATTCGGCCTTCTTGGGGTCCCTAAATGGGGTCCTTGAAGGGGACTCCATTGTTCTCCTGGGGGACTTCAATACACACGTCGGCAATGATGGAGACACTTGGAGGGGCGTGATTGGGAGGAATGGCCTCCCTGATCTAAACCCGAGTGGTGTTATGTTGTTGGACGGCTGTGCTAGTCACGGAATGTTCATAACTAACACCATGTTCGAACACAAGGATGCTCATAAGTGTACCTGGTACCAGAGCACCCTGGGTCGGAGGTCAATGATTGATCTTGTGATCGTATCATCTGACCTTCGACCATGTGTTTTTGACACTCGGGTGAAGAGAGGGGCAGAGCTGTCAACTGATCACCACCTGGTGGTGAGTTGGGTCCGTTGGCGGAGGAATCCTCTGGATAGACCTGGTAAGCCCAAACGAGTAGTGCGGGTGAACTGGGAATGTCTGGAGGAGGACTTCAACTCCCTCCTCCGAAGGAGCTTCTCGTGCATCCCTGTGGAGGCTGGGGGCATTGAACCTGAATGGTCGATGTTCAAAGCTTCCATTGCTGGAGCTGCAGTTGAGAGCTGTGGTCTCAAGGTCTTGGCTGCCCCAAGTGGCGGTAACCCTCGAACACCGTGGTGGACCCCGGTGGTCAGGGAAGCCGTCCGACTGAAGAAGGAGGCCTTCAGGGGCATGTTGTCCCCGGGGACTCCTGAAGTAGTTGCAGGGTACCGACAGGCCAGAAATACTGCACCATTGGCTGTGATGGAGGCAAAACAGAGGGTGTGGGAGGAGTTCGGAGAAGCCATGGACAAGGACTATCAGACGGCACCAAAGTTGTTCTGGAGGACTAACCGACACCTCAGGAGGGGGAAACGGGGGACCATCCAAGCTGTATAAGGCAAGGATGAGACACTGTTGACCTCGACTGAGGAGGTTGTCAGTTGGTGGAAGGAACACTTTGAGGAACTCCTGAATCCAACTACCCCACCTGATGCTCTAGAAAATGTAATGGATTCTTTGTTCTCACATGTCAAGAACATTTTGAAAAAAAAAAAAAAAGTATTATGTTAAATAAAAAAAGACCAAACATATCTCAGTGCAAATCACTATATTCAACCTCGATTCCTTCATTCATTTTTCTAGTATTCAGCAGCTTGTATGGAATATGGGTCATGGGTTATGTTTTATTATACTATGACCAGCAGTAATTTGCGGTTTCCAATGTCGTAGATCGTCTCAGCAGGGGGAATGAGACACTGAGAGAAGAAGGCTGACTGCAGGGCGATTACCACCCCACCTCAACACTGGAGCCATCCACCTCCACAACATACTGCCTGCAGGGTCAGGAATAGAAAGAATTGGAGGCGAGGTGAAGTGGACTTTGAGGGCTTGGAAAGCTGTGCTGGCAGTGGGGCACCAACAGAAGGGTTCCTTGGAGGAGGTGAGAGCAGTGAGAGGGGTGCTACTGTGCTGTACCCTGAGATGAAGCAGCGTTGAAGTTGGCCTTCACAAAGAGTGACTTCTTCAGAAGGCTTTGCAGGAACACCTGGACATGGTGGACATGGTCCTCCCTGGTAGACAGGAAGCACAGATGAGCTTGGTGGACTGGTGCCCAGCAGCAGATGATAAAACTGTCGTAGGGATGGTGAGGAGGCAAGAAGGTGCCTTTGGCCTTGCTGAAATCCTCTTAGTACTCAGATGGAACCCCGCAGAGGTCTGGAGATGGAATGGTTTTGCTCACCGATTGAGGACCTGAGGCTTCCTTCAGGCAGACATTAAAGGGCTCCAACCAAGGATGGAATCGGTGGACTAGTGTGTGGAGGAACTGTGTCAACAAAGCAAACGGAATCCCAAGATGAGAAGGACTCAGGAGGACTTTGAGGCTGTGAAGCTGGATAGTCTCATGATACTCAACAGACGCATGTAAACGGTTGCTGTTATAGGAGTGACTGCCCAGAAGGTGTCCATTGAAGGAAATGGTAAGGGACAGGAGAGATTGTAAGACCTGCAGGATGTCAAATTGTTGGGCCAACTCCTCATCAATGATGCAGATGTCTGAACCAGAGTCCAGTAGATGGGTTTGACATAAAGGGCACGAGAATGAGGAGAGCTTGGAGGTACGACTCACCAGTATTCCTCCACCTACTGGTGAGTCTGACACTGGGAAAAAGAATGGCCGGTCTGGGTACAGTAAAGGCAGAAGTTACTTTGTCGGCGTTGTTCCCACTCATCGGATGTGAGGCTGCATCCACCTTCCTGCCTCCTCCTTCCGATGCAGATGAGTCTCCACCTCTGTGGTCATGGGAAGATGGCGAAGCGCGTCTCTCCTCACGCCATTGCCTGATGAAGAATGACTAGTATTGGAAGGTGAGGCCTTTCCTGGATCATATTCTGCAATGCTACAGGTCTCAGACTCAACCAGAATGCGAATGTATTGATGAGCAGATGATCCCTTTTACAGCAGCCTGTCCACGTTGACAGTATCTGCCAATGAAGCAAAACCGTTTGGCATAAAGAACTTTGTTTGTGCTAGTGTAGATGGGATTATGCTGGATTTGGATGCGTAACAAGGTGCAGGTGCACTGCTTAAGTAGGTCGAAGAACTAGAGGGTCTTGATTTAGGAAGCTCAGTCGTTAGTTGTCTGGTGAAAAATCGGTCTCAATACCTCAAGTTGACCGGTTCTTCACAACCATCCAAGGTACAGAATGGATGATGAAGAAGGAGCTGTAGGTGATAATATCACTAATAATATCACATGGTAATATCACTAACTCTATTATTAAACGGTTTAACAGCCGAGGACGTATTAATCGGAATAAGATGCCTTGTCTCAATGAATCTGGGAAGTACTGGCCTAAACATAATGAGGTGATGGAATAACTGGGATAATTTCAGAGTCTTGTATAACCTGATCAGGTACTTTATTGAACAGTACATTATCATTGGTGATACAGATAGAATTGAGATTTTTGTGTTTAATGTACATTTTTAAGACCCGGGTCCTTTTACTGCTGAGGGAGGGAGACAGTCCCAGTGTTACTAACTATCCCATCAGTCTGATGGTTTCCTAGTCTAGACTCCACACCCACACTAACAAGACTAGCAGCTTCTCTAATCACCTGCAGTCCTCCAGAGTGCTGTATGGCTAGTGTTAAACACGCTGCAAGGCCCTGTCTATGTTCCTGGACGAAAAAGCTGCGCCTGCCCCAGTAGGATGCAGGCCGTCAGCTCTCAGCAGCTCAGGGCGGCCCCAGGAGGAAGGTCAGTTATCTACGAAGCCTAAACCCTGTTCCCTACAGTAACACACCATCCAGCTGTTCATAGCTGTTAATCTACTATAGGTCTCATCAGTCCTGTTTTGGGTGATTTACTCTGCTTCTACTCTTGTGTATTTAATTATGAGTCTATTCAGATGAGCTACTTGTAGTTTGGGGCAACAGTAGTTCAGTCTGTAAGGACTTGGCTTGGGCCACCTATGGATCATGGACTGGTGTTTGGAGAGGTGCCCGTTCACCTCCTGGGGACGGGCACCTGGAGGAACCCAGAGAGAACCACTTTGACACAGAGAACCAACAAACCCCACATCAAGGACTAAAACTTGGAACCTTCTGAGGCAAGAGGACTAACCACTGCACCACTGTGCCAACCCTTCTTAAATTCAATGTTTTCATTTTCTTTTGTGCCAAACACTTCTACCAAGTTTCATGAAAATCTGAGATGCAGTTTTTGTGTAACACTGGTGACAGGCAGACAAACAAACTGAACTCATCTTTTAAAACAAGGTCCAATAATTTGTGTAAAGACATAGAAGACTGAGACAAATGAAATCTGACTGGATTTGAACAATGTTTTGTTGCCTTACAGCAATGTTTTGGTGATAGCAGAATAAATCAGTGTTGTATTTTAATCAAATATTAACCTCACTGCTTGAGTTGAATGATGGACTGTGACCTCAGATAAAAGCCATTATGCAACATTTAAAGGAGGTGTCTGTGTCACGAATGCCGCTCCTCTTTTAAAACCGCATTATGCGAACCAAGAGACTCTTGTCTTTTTGTGTTCTGATTACCAGTGAAGTAGTGATAGTGATGTGGTGAAATATGGTACCTACTAAAAAAGCAACCGTCCTGGTGTCACGTGACACAGGTACAACAAACAGTAAATAGCAAATCAGTAAATTATTCAAGCGCTGTGTCAGCTTATCATATTTTATTTGATATATCTTCATAGTCCATATTAAAAACACATTTTATGCTTCTTGTATGATATTATTGGTGCTTTATTTGCCATTTTGGAGATTATTCATTGTACCTTTATATGGGTGTATCAATAACTTTGGGTGTATCAACACTATGGGTGTATCAATAACTAAGAAAGTGTGCAATCAATAACTTTTAGTTATAATCTAATGCTGTGCAGGTCTGTTATATCTGAAGCGTATCAGTCAGACTGAGATAAACATATTTTTATAACTCTATTAGTAATTAGTTTATTTTTCTGATGAATGAAATGAATCCGAGGCAAACAATGAAACACCAATGAAAATATCATTCCGTTGAGGTTACAGTTGTCTTGTAACATAACTTCTATGGCCTATATTTTTGTAATAAAGCACACACAAAAAAGATTTTTAAACTATTCAGAAGCATGTAGAGACCAATGAATTTTTTAAGATGTACAGCAGCTAGTATGGTACCACAGGGATGCTGATAAACCCATTTACATGGAGTGCATGGCTCAGTATTGATCTACTGTGCTCAACATTCCAGTAATACACACATATAAATTGTATTTGGCAGTGCATTCACTTTAATTGATAATAGCGGGGAGAAAGTAGTTTCCCCCCCCCCCCCCCCACAATTTCAGCTTTTTTCCTGGAAATTCAACATCCCAGGTGTACTCTTTCTGGTTCAGGTCAGAGACACGGATAAACATGCTCAACAGGCAGAGGAACCCAGAGAAATGGATTAAATGGATGAACGTTCTGGCAAATTATCCTGGTTATTTGAATGATGGTGGTTTTACACTCAGGGGGAATATTGGACCAACCCAAGATGGCCTTGAGGCTTTAAACCAGAATGACACCATTGTGCCATTTAAAACTTTAACAAGTCAAGTGCTCTATTTCCAGGTTAAACATTAGCAAATACAAACATTTTGCTACCAACCACTAACACTAGTTAAGGATAGCTGGCAAAACTGATTTGAAGTTTATTATCACTTGCTTCAGTAACAGATGGATGACTAACAGCGTTTTCTGAAGTACAGTATTTTCTACACTATTATAAGGTGCGCTGGATTATAAAGCGTACCTTTAATGAATTGTTAATTTTATAATTTATTTCATATTCAAGGCACACCAGATTATAAGGCGCACTGCCGGTTTATGAGAAAATTATAGGCCAAAAGTGCCAAAATTGAATACATAAATGAATAAATACATCATTAAATAATTAATTAAATATGTCATTAATTCATTAAAATTGCAATTAAATACATAAATGTGTTATTAAATGTGTCATTAATTAATTAAAATACCAATTCTTTTAAGTGCCAACATTAAATAAATACATCATTAAATAATCAATTAAATATGTCATTAATTAATTAAAATTGGAAATAAATACATAAATGTGTTATTTGGGTGGGGGTGTCATTTTATTCTAAGGATATCCACCACCATCTCTCTCTTTGTGACAACCCAAAAGTTCTACCTTTTGTCATAAAAGCATTATTCAAATATTTATTAATAATCATACAGCTATCATGTAAAAAGTTCCATTCGTCTTTCTTCTTTCCAACATAAAAGCCATTTCAAAAACCTTTTTTTTTTAATTTTTTTTTTTTTTTTTTTTAATGTGTGGTGTTGCCTCTATAATCCCTTTGAATTGATTTTAATCCGTGATCCCAAATGCCTATAAAAGCAGTGTCGTATCTAAACGGGACGACTCCTGCTTTCAGGTGTGTTACTGACTCCATCCACCTGATCGATGAACGTCACGGCGCTGTTGTTGCGTTTGGAGCTCTACGTCGGTGTGATATTTCTGGGCAGGCTTGTCCACGCGTGAAGCCCTGCCTTCTGAGATGAGATAAAAAACCATCCGGATTCCGGGCTGCGCGCAGACAGACGACCGAGCGTTTTTAATTCTGTTTAGTGGGAGGAAAAAAAAAAAAAAACACGTCACGTCTGTCTGGCTGAGAGCGAAGGAGAAAACGAATCTCTTCCTGAAATGATCCTCGCCATCGACTCTGAGGTGTTTGATTTTTTGCCTTCGGCGTTTTCAGCGCAAATCGTTCCATTTTGCGCACGGGTGTTTTTGAGTTGTCCGTGCCAGTGATGATCAGCAAAGTTAAAAACGCCATGTCCACTCTGGTGGGGGGGATGATGCCGCACGGACACCACCACCACCACCACAACCATCACTCAGGTGGGGGCCAGAACTGCGGACCGGATGGTCTGCCGCCGCGTTTCCCCTACGGCCGACCGGATTTTTTGGACCTCACCCCGGAGCTCCTGCAGTATTCCACCGAGCACGCATCGCGCCCGGTGCTGGCGTTAAAGAGAGGCAGCAGGCTTCCGTGGAGGACGGGATACGCAGAGTGAGTGGATCAATGACGAAATGTACACCCCCCCCCCCCCCCCCCCCCTAAAAAAAAAAAAAAAAAAGAAATCATTTATATCACCAAATATAATTTTAATATCATCTTGACGAGCATGGGGGGGGGGCTGTGGTGCAGCAGTTGAAATCCACTGCAGCAGCCCAATGATGGCCAATATGGCCTTTTTATTACGGAACACTATCCATGTTCCTCCCCCCTCAGCCAAAGGAGACCGTCTGAGTCTCAAAAGCTGCAAAGACGCAAAACGTTCCTTCATGACGCGCCTCAGCGACATCTGATTGTCAGTTTCAAGAATTCTGCTTGCAGATGCAAGACAGGAAAAAGCGAGCAGAATATGTCTACTTACTGGTTTTGATTTTGATTTTAGAAAACCATACCACCTCTGTTTGTCTTCTTCTTTCAATGCATGGCTGGTTGTTTGTTTGTTTGTGGGGGTTTTTTTTTTTACATGCATTATGAACCTTTCGTGTGTTTCCAGTTGTTCCTTTCAATCCCAGGTTTTGTCAGTTGTTTTTTTTTTGTTGTTTTTTTTGTGAGGAACTCCACCTGTCCTCTGTTCCACTTCTCTAAACACGTGTAGTTTCTCTGCAGGCAAACATTTAAAAAAAAGCATCATGTCATTCTTACCACGGTTGGAATTTGCTCTGACATTCTTGCTGAGGAATACAGTAATGCTTTGAGTCATTCCATGCTCCCAGAGGGGGGGGGGGGGGGGACAGGGAGTTCTGAAGGCCTGGACTGCTCCGGTCATATCGTACGATAGGCTGGTGGCCTTATCGTAAGGGTCTGTCCACTTGGACCCGGTGCAGGAAGAGAAGGTGACCCCCATCAGAGTCTTTATGGGACAGGATTTGTTGTGACAGAAGATGATGGAGTGGTGTAAAAAAAAAAAAAAAAAAAAAAAAAAATGGAATCGACTGATCTGCAGCGTGGGCATCAGCTGCTGGCGTTCATTTAATAAAAAGAATGTAAACTCTGGCGTCACCACACCTCAGTTTTATGGTATGGGGGCGAAACTCTCCAGCTAACGCTGATTGTCAGCCAATGGCGTGCAGGCTTGGCCAGCTGTGGCTAAAACATGAACATCTTCTCAGAAGGCTTGTCTCTGCTGGTTCCCAGGTTTCATTGGTTTGTTTTATTAATATGTTTTACAAGCAGGGTTTGACATGACAATGAAGGCCACTGCGTCCTTTATTTCTGCAGGTTTATATACGGGGTAGGAGTCTAATTGTTGCTATGATACTGCTGAAGAACATTCCGCCAGCATGAAGATGTGAAGCACTTATAGTAAGCCACTCCAAATAGCGTTTGTCAAATGGCTTTTTAATGCAGTTTAATGTGGAGGCAAGCTTCTAGGGGGCTTGGCAGCGAGATCAAGAGAGGAAAGCTGTGCCAAGATTAAGTTCAGAGGGTTTTTTTTTTTTCCTGAATAAATTGGCTTGTTTTAAGTTAAGCTCTGCTACAAATTAAAAATGCTCATGTGATGTCCTGTGTATTATCGTTAACATCATAAAATGTTAATTATGGTTGTGATAATTAATAAGAAATTAATTAACAGATGGTAGGTAAGAACAAAGCGCTGAAGACAGGAAGTGGATCAGGAGGCTTGGAAAATGGAAAAGCTTCAATACAAGTTTTGCAAGTAGTTTTTTTGAATTGATGTAAGTGAATATCCCTTTTAATATAGTTACTAACTTACTTAACATTGATTGTGCTGTAATTATTTTATTAAAAGCTGCATTAACATTATCTGTTCATTGTAAATAAGAGATGTTGCTCATGGAGAAGCTCTACTGTGATTCTATCATCAGTAATGATGACAGTTGGAGATCTCTGTTCAGTTCTCAGGGCCACATCCTCATTGTTTCTGTTTACTCACTCCTTATATAACATTATTCTCCGCAGTACCAGGCAGCTATTATAAGTAAGAGAAGAGATGAACAGGTCAAGACTAGCTGGTGAGCATGACGCAGCTAACAGCCTCACAAAGCCCACGCCAAGTGACGGAGACCAAACGCGGAGCTCAAAGCGATGACCTTAAAGGTCATCAGGTGGATAAAAATAAGACTCGGTGTGGATGATTGGTTCAGTTTTGTTTTTTGTTGGAATTTTTTTTTTTTTTTTTTTTGAATTTGCAATTACTTGTTTGCCATGATTTTTTTATCTTATTTTTTATCCATTAGGGGAACAATTCTGTGCCAGATCCTAACTTGATGGTGAGCTCAGTTCACGGGTTACAGCGTGTTGCGATTACAGTCGTGTTCCTGCGGCGCCTCTTATTAGTGTAAAGGGAGCTTTGTCTGCTCTCTGCTGAATATTACACTATGTACAACATAAAAATATAAAAATGAATTCATAGCACGGCTAGACCAATTCTTTGATGTTTGCCCGCTTTGCTTTTAATCGAACAGGGAATCGTGTTTTTGACATTCCGCCTGGAATCATCCTCTCAGACGCTCCGATCTTTTCCCCTCACATCTGTCGGTGACGTGAACAAGAGAGTTAAACACACGCCTACAGGCCACGCTGCTGAAACATGTCGGCTGTTTTTATTTTCTCCTCTCAGCTATGCAAAAAACCTCACATACAAACATCAGTTTTCCAGCCAGCAGTATTCTAACGCCTGACTGAGACAACTTGGCAAACATTTTCATCAACTTTCAACCGTCACAATCAAGAGAATTCACTGGAAACCTTGGCTTCCTCTTTTGAGCTCTTATTGCATCAGACCCTGTACAGATTGGAAGAAACGTTTCAGCAACATGACCGTGCGGTTGTCAGTCACAAGTTGTGGAGGCATATGACGGAAACACAGATACGTGAAAGAGTTAAGTCACGTTAAAAAGAGGTTTGAGCTCCAGATTTAGAATCTTATCCACCCCTGTACTCTGTAAAAGCTGTGTTCAATTATAGCTTATTGACCTCATGTGAGTGATTTTGAAACGGAATACTGGAAGTGGTGGAAGTAAAACAAAACACTTCTCAACACACTACAGATCCAACGTTTGCAGATACACTTTCAACTAATCTATCATGAAGTATTCCCCGTTTATGTTGAATTTATCATGAATAAACTTAAATAAATTCTACATATTATATGGAGCAATGTCTTTGCAGATGTTATTGTGGTGTTTTGTTCTGTTTTTTTTCAACAATCTGAACAAATTATAGACCTAAAATTAATAAATTTTTGCATCTGATGATTCAATTTGTGTTGGTCTTTAGAAATCAGTCAGGTGAGTTTGATGTCTCTACAATTTTTAGTCCTAAAATGACACGACGTAGTCTGTCGGCTGCTTTCAGCTGATTGGACCACCTAAATGCTTTTATAATCCAGATTTGGGGGAGCTGCTCTCCGATATCCGAGCTTCTGTCCTGCCCGATTCTCGGATGATTTTAATCAGCAGCGCTGTTTGGAAAGTGAGATGACAAAGGTCTTAATGTAATGAGATTTGTACCCTGGATTTGTCTCCTTTTTGTTTGACTCTCAATTGGTTTCCTTCTCTCTTTTTCATTCTGTTTTTTTCCCTCTCCTGATAGATTACTAATCCTTCCTCTGCAGCCCTGAACCTTAATGAGGAAGTCTGAATTATTGGAATTGTGCAATAAACTAAGCTGTGTTCTCCAGCTAATCTGGCATTTACCTACAAGTGAAACATGTTACGTAACACGTCGGGGTGAAGGCCCAAACTTGAGCCTTGTTCCAAATCACTGTGTTCCAAGCTTAAATAGCAGAATATGTTGTGTTGTTGCCCATTCACATGCATATCATCCTGCGTCAGACGACTGCTGTATTTTTTCTGTTCCAAAGCAGCCGTGAGTTTCCTTTTTGCTTCAGCGCAATGAAAACCCTTCAGCGGACTCTTGAAACACGCTGGAGTTGTGTAATCAGACTTTCATAACTTGTGTTTTCAGCAGCTGTTTTCAATGAAAGCCCTCTGAACGCCCACGGCGCCCTACCTGTGGTTCACGGCAAACAGTGGAGTAGTTATGTTAGGTTTGAGTTCACCAGCATCCACAAGACAATGGTTTGTTTCATTATTATGTCATTTATGATGTTTATCTCTCAATGTTTGCCAGTATGAATTTCACGGCAGCAAACATTTACTCACCTCAAATTCTCTCATTTATTTGTGTGCAAGTTTCTACAAGTTATACCAGAAGGGAACTGAGTGGTATTTTTTTATTTATTTATTTTTTAGGCTCCATCTCTATTCTCATTTCACTATTTCACCTTGTGGTTTTTGCAATCATAATAGCAACTTCCTCCAAAGACCGTGCACCGTGTCTGCAGCTTCTCCTCTCCACGTGATTAGAAGGAGTAGCTTATCAAAAAAAAAAAAAAGAAATGCGTTTCCCTTAGCTCAGTCAATCAAGTGAACGCAGCCTCAGCACACCCGGCAGGAGAGACATCGCTGTGTGAAGCAACGCGTTCATCTGAAACTATTATCCTCTGCAGGCATCAACTCATAATAAAAACATTTAATCTCTCCTGCAGGTTTCCTCGGGGACATGACTGAACCCTGCCCCCTCCCCCCATCTTCTCGCTTTTCAAGTGTCTTCCATCCTTCTGCTCGCTAGTGGGGTTTTCATGCTGATCGTGCAACTCACTTTTCACGTTTCCTCTGCACCCCTTTTCTCCATCAGGGTGATCAATGCGGGGAAGAGCATGCTGAACGAGGACCAGGCCTCTTGTGAAAAGCTGTTTGTGAGGAAGCCCAGCGGTAAACACCGCAACTCCACGCTGATGGAGGACAACGGGGTGAGTGAACGGAGAACGGGGAAGGGAACATGGGATGGATCGTTACAAAATATGCAATGTAAGCATTTTTTTTTTTTTTTTTTTTGGAATGTTTCCAGGTTGACCCTCAATTTTTCATGAAATTGAGCCAAAAAAAAAAAAGAATTTTGGTTACATTTTACAACCTTAATTTGGGTTTTTAATCTTGTCTCTGTAGAGTTGTAACAACCAAACCTGGAAAACCTCAAAATTTTCTCCCCTCAATCATAATTTGTTAATTAATAATACGTTTTGTTTTTGGACCAACTTTAATGAAAATATTTGATTAATCTCTAAATCCTACCCCCATCTTTCTGGGCTGTGAGTGGGGTGTGTCCTTTCCTGTTTGTGCCTTGGTTGCCACGATAATCAAATAGAAATAGAGAATACCTTTTTTTTTTTTATTTTAAAACACTTTGTCCACCTTGCTCAACCGCTCCTGTTCTCTGCAGCCTGGGCGGAGGGTGGGTGGGTGGGTGGGGGGGGCAAAACTCTAATAAATACTGATAATGAAAAATTGTTTGTGCATCCACCCAGTGATTTGGATCGGATCCAAAACTGCGTGTTTTCTTCTTCGGGTCCGTTCTACACCCCTGGTCACCCTGGTGGTTTTGATATCCTGCTGACTAAGCAATCCAATTGAAAACACACCCTCTTTGGTTGAGATAAAAATACACACACTACAGGTTTGCCCTGTTGAACTGGTGTTTCATGGGAACCAAGACTGAGTCCATCAGCGCGGGTGAAAGACTGGTTTGTCGCTGAATATAGAGCCGCACTTGTTGTCAAAACACACTTAGTATTCAGGTGTGTGTCTCAGTTTTAGACGTCACACACACAAACTGGTCCCTCATGTGATGTAAACGAATTACATAATCCCTTGTAGTACCCCTCCCCCACCGGTGAGGGGTAAGGCTGCTCATCTGTTGGTCAGGCCGACTCTGAGGTGGTGCTGGATCGGAGGAATCCGTGTCAGGGTCACAAAACAGTTGGTGTCTGGCTTTTTTTTTTTTTTTTTTTTTTTAGTAACTGTTATATCAGGCTTCAAAAGAATGACCCACAGTTTGAATTATATCTATTGCTGACCATCCCATAATAGCATAATCCAGGTTTGCAGGTCAGTAAGAGCTGAAATGGAAGAAACATATTGCTCTGTATCACTGATATCATCAGCTTTAGTCCCAGAGCCTGTAAACCCTCAAATCCGTGCCATCTGCTCAGAATTGTAATCTGATGGGATCTGAACCATAACCATATGAAATATTGCATTACTATTTTTATATGTTTATTTCAACCACATTTTTTTAGGATGGTACAGGAATCCCTCTCCACTTTTGGGGTGTGTTTGATGGACACGCTGGTTCCGGAGCCGCTATCATGGCCTCCAAGCTTCTTCACCGGCTCATCAGAGATCGGTTGGGAGAAATCTGCCACCTGCTGGAGAACCCCGCTGGTGCGCCGCCCATCTGCCTGGCCAAGAATGGGAGCCCCTACCAGGTGGAAACGAAGAAGGGAGCCGCAGTGGAACCAGAAGACCCAGACGCTGTCAGCGACTCATCGGTCCGCTTTCACATGGAGAAGGTCGTCAGCTTGGAGAGCCTGGTGATGGGAGTCATCGAGACCGCCTTCACACAGATGGTGAGCTGGTGAACAAGAAGGCATTCTTGCTCTTCAATTCTTGGACTTAATTTGCTTAAAAGGTGGATTTAAATTATCTGATTTTACCTTTAGCTTCACCTGCTGATCAGAAATGAAATGTCGTTTGAAATGTCAAAATATCTAACTGCATAGTTTTGCACCGAATCCATCATTTACAGTTCAGAGATGTATATCCTCTAACTGTTCCGCTGGCATCTTATGGTTTTGGCTTTCACTTATCGATGGGTAACATTGACATTTTTGTGAAATTCATTTTTACGAGTAAATTACCTTTTAAGATTTACATCAGCCACCGATTCACTTCAAGTTTTAGCCTAAATTGGAAGGTATTGGTGTTTTACAGTAACTTAAAATACTGGATCGATATTGATTTATTTTTTTCAGTCTTAATCTTTTCTTTTTTGTGTTCATTTTGTTTTATATAATTGTATTACATGTTATATTTTGATATCCTGCAGGATTTAAACTGGACAAATGGGCTGAAGCTTCTGTCTGTCAGCTCAAAGTGATTCTGTTTTCTGATTCAGCCGTGGTCTGTTGGTGATAATAATAATAATGTACAGTCTTGCTAATGTATTCTTCAAAGCAGCCGTGCTGCTTTGTTTGGAATATGAATATGTATGAAGGAAATTAATGAGCCATTCAGAGTGATGAGTCAAAGCTCACTCTTTTCCTCGATGAGATTTGGTTTTTGATTTAATGTCTTTTCTCAGGATGACCTCATTGAGAAGGAGAAAGCGTCCTACGCCATCTCTGGTGGGTGTTGTGCCTTAGCTGCCATTCATCTGATGGGGAAGCTCTATTTAGCCAATGCTGGAGACAGTAGGTGAGCGAAGTGAAGAAACTTTTGAATAGCATGCAAATACTATATATAATATATTTTTATATATTTAAACATATACTATACTTCAGGTTGATTGGCCGGTCCCAAATTGCCCGTAGGAGTGAGTGAGTGTGTGTGTGTGTGTGTGTGTGTGTGTGTGCGTATTTGTACGTCTTTGTATGTGGCTCCGCGGTGCACTGGCGTCGTGCCCGGAGTGTCCCCCGCCTCACGCCCTATGCCAGCTGGGATAGGCTCCAGCTCCCCGTGACCCGCTACGGCGGATACAGCGGCAGTACATGAAAATGAATGAATGAATGAATAATACATATAATATATAATATATCATATATATTATATATATATATATAAATATATACTGTATAAATAATATATACTTTATATATAAATATATAAAATATATTACTATATATAATACTAAATACTTTTGGATCTGTCTCTGTTAACCTCCTCACCCCTGTTTCCCCATCCCTCCTTCTCTCTGCAGGGCTATAATCATACGAAATAACGAAGTTATTCCAATGACGAATGAGTTCACACCTGAGTCAGAAAGGCAGCGGCTCCAGTACCTGGTATTCCTCTATTATTTCTGTATTCAATCACAAATCACAGCAAAGAACTGTTGGTTTTTTTTTTTTTTTGTTTTGTAAGTGTATAAATGTAAAATGATGTTTATTAACCTGACGAGGGGCAGGAAATCCTCTACAGTGATATTTATCAGTTGCCTGTTTAAGCAGCCGCCTGCAGTTCTGACTCACAGAGTGGGTGGATGATGCTTCTAAATCAAGGATTGGTTCTTTATGGCATCATGTACTGCAGGCCTTCTGTCTCACATTCCATTGTTTAGAATAGAAATCTGATTTCTGACAGGCCTGAAACTGACGAATGGTCGCCAATGTAGTGAGATATCATGTGCTCTTTTTCGTGTGTCCCTCCAGGGCTTCCTGAGGCCAGAGCTTCTGGGTAATGAGTTCACTCACATTGAGTTTCCTCGAAGGATCCAGCACAATGAGCTGGGCAAAAAGATGCTCTACAGAGACCACACTATGACTGGCTGGTAAACCTGGGGGGGAGGGGGGGGGGGTCTTTTTTTTTTTATCACATATCACTCCATTAATCTTTCCTCCTGCACACTTGTTGAGAACAGTTGGGGGTTGTTATAAAAATAAAAAGAGGTTTTAGGCAGCAGCTAAGGATGATTTTAGCAAGCATTTAATCTATAATTTATTTTGTGGAGGAATTTATTTATTGTTTATTCAGTTCTTAATTTCCCTTCGGGGATTATAACAGTGTATAAAATAAAAATTAAAAAATTAAAATGTAAAAAAAAGTTGTTTTTAATTCAATCAGTTTTGTTGCCAATATTATTGTTGAACTAGTTTCCAAGAGGCATGTTTCAGTCTTTAATGTGACATCTCTTGGTTTTGTTGTTCTGTAGGGCTTATAAAACAATTGTTGAAGATGACTTAAAATTCCCGCTGATATATGGAGAAGGCAAAAAGGTAAACAATCATCAAAACATCACATTTTACTCAAGATGCAACATTTTGTAGAGATTTTTAGATATGAGCGCTCTAACAAGTTTTTCTTGTTAGTAATAATGTTTGACATGAATCACAAGTCATGTTGTCTTTAAGTTTCAACACAATCATGAAGTTTTATGTGTGTGTGTGTGTGTGTGTGTGTGTGTGTGTGTGTGTGTGTGTGTGTGTGTGTGTGTGTGTGTGTGTGTGTGTGTGTGTGTGTGTGTGTGTGTGTGTGTGTGTGTGTGTGTGTGTGTGTGTGTCCACCTTGTGTGAATGTATGTTGCTCGACACAGGCACGCGTCATGGCAACAATCGGGGTGACTCGTGGACTGGGGGATCATGACCTGAAGGTTTACAACTCCAACATTTATATCAAGCCCTTCCTGTCGTGCGTCCCTGAGGTGAGTCTCAAGCTGCTGCTTTAGCCTGCAAGACAAATCAGAATGGATTTTGTTGTCTGGGCTTCACTTTATTTGATGAGACTTTTTTGCAATAATTAAAGCTACAACAAAGCATTTATAGAGGCTCAGATATGATCCAAAGAAACAGATTATTTAATTCCAACGGGGATTTTTTTTTATTTATTTGAGTAGGAATAGGAAAGGCACGGCACGGCATAGGTTCTCAGTTGATTTGGTGTATTTCTGCAGTCTTTATGGCCTCATGCTGAAGTATATTGTATTCAATAAAAACTTTTGTGGTTCCTTTTTAATGTTTTAGTACTAAATAAAATCTGTTATCAGCCTAAGATCAACATAAAACAAAAAAGATGTTGTGACTGGGAACCCAGTTTTTGCTTCACAAACTCATTTATTCAAGAACAGACAAGTTCAAGTTCAGACAAAAACCTTTTTTTAGCTTTCTGTACAAGTCCTGCTGTCAAAGAAAGCATGAAGAAATGCTGCCAGCCTTTGAGTTTCTTAGTTCTTGTTCTTGTATTTCATTTAGCCTCACAGGATTTTCTCAAACATCATGCTTGTCAGACAGTCAAAATGTGATTAGAAATTTAACTTGATATCACGAGCTGTGCCACTGTGAAAGCCTCGTGCATGCCAGCACACATGTTCAAATCCACATGCACTAAAAACGGACTAGAAACATTGACATCTTTCATTACATATATTAGTCACGAACAGTGACAGGATGATGGATAAAACTCAATCTCTAATGTCTTTTTCTTGCAGGTAAAAGTTTATAATTTTGATGAACATAAACATGGCCCAAACGATGTGCTGATCATGGGCACAGATGGATTGTGGGATGTTACGACAGACCGGGAAGTGGCAGATGCGGTATCAGCCTACTTATCCTGCTGTGATCCTTCTGATCCTATGAGGTATGTGTCACATAATTCTTTACATTAAGCCTTTGTTCACTATGTACTGTGGCTGTAGTAAAATAAATCTTGCTCTAAGTCAGGGACTGTTGTTCTCAGAATGGCCACTAGGTGGAGACAAATATTCAGCATAGTTGTCCAACAAAAATTTGCTGGAAGTCAAATTCTAATTTTGGTTTCAGTCATATTTTCAGCATGGTAACACTTTACATAACTTAGCTCCGCATTTTGTCATACAGTACACCACATTATACAGCATTTGACAACATTGCGTTGCTGTCCACCCCATCTGGTAAGAATTTTCCTTTTAGGTGTAAGGGAAAGTTTATAAAATCAATGACCAATAAAATCGCACTTATGGTGGAAAAAATAATTTATTGTTTTGCTGGTGGGGCCCTAGGAGCCCACTCTTATGTCTGTGATCCAGTTTAATAACTTGTCCGACTGGATTTGACTAATTAATCCTCTAAGTCAATTAGGGCAGAGTTACCTATCAGTGGTGACCTCCTTTATTAGTGGATGTCCACTAATACTAATACAAGATTTTTTTAAAATTTATATATAAATAGAAACTTGTGTGTTTATGTTACTATTGTTTTAATTGATTTTTATTTTTTTTGCACAGGTACACGCTGGCAGCACAGGATCTGCTGATGAGGTCAAGAGGAGTGCTCAAAGAGCGTGGCTGGCGGCTACCCAATGAGAAATTGGGCTCAGGTGATGACATCACTGTGTTTGTCATCCCACTGGGGGGCCAGGAATCAGAGACATGACATGGAGCCGCCTTGTCGACTGTGACTCCATCTAAAGTTTTGGGTGTGTGTGTGTGGGGGGGGGGGGGTTGTCACAGAGAAGACTTGGATCTGAAAAGCACCTTCAACGTCATCCCACTAGACTGCAACCAGTCCCAGCCACTTCACTTGAAACCCGGTCATGTAACAGAACATTTTTAGTGACATCATAGAAGAACTCACACTTTATCTCCCACACCTGCTGTTTATGATGGTGGGGAGTAAGGATTAAATCCTCGAGCTTTTATTTCCCGTTTCAGTGCTGAACCACAACTCCGTCATTTGAATGGATTCTTCATCATCACGTTATTCCTTGAATGTGACTCTTCTTTCGTAAGAAATAAAAAAAATAAAAAAATCCCATCGCACTTTTACATTGATGTATCATAAAGACCGATGTAGAAATGTGTGGAAACCAAAGAGGTCCTGTTACGGACTAAGGATGGAAATCGATCAAAATTTAAAAAAATAAACTTTTGAAAAAAAAAATAGATCCATGTCTGTAGATAAAAGAAGCATGTTGGACATGAAAGTAACATTTCAGCATTGGACCGAACTAAAGAGTTTTCAAGTTGCTCTTTCTTAAAGATGAGAGACAACACCTTTGGCATGGATGCCAATGCTCTGTGGATGCCTGCTGTTTTATCACAACTCTTTGTTGAATGTAATCATAGATATTTATAATTATTTTGGACATTACCGTAAATGGAAAAGCGGGAAACAAGATTATTGTGTGTTTTAACCACACGTCTTCAGTAGTTAGCCCTCAAAGGAGAATGAAATGTTCTCAGTGTTGAGTCAGATGTGATCAGCATCACACACACATGCCTTATGAAGAGATGGAACGGATTTTTTCTTTCTTCTAATGCACTATATTTGAACATGTTTTGCCCTTAAATGTACTGTATCCCTCTTTTGTAGCCTTTTGTTGTCATGTTGTTATTTAGAACGTTTGTATATTTTGAAGAAATTGTAAGGACTATCAGAAGTGTTCATGTTTATGTCCATGCTTGTTAATTTAGAAAGATGGTGTGAGCTGCCGTGCACCAAAAATGAATGATGTTTTCTCCATTTGTTTTCAATTTTGTGTGCTTAGCTTAGATTCAATCCCATGTACAACTGAAAAGGAAATGAACCCCCAGTGACTAATGAGTAATGAGGAAAGCAGTGATTTACAACATTTTACTTTGAAAAGCACATTTTAAACATTTTTTTTTAAATGTAAAAGGGTTGTAGAGCCTTGTTATCACATTATATTAAGAAAAATATTTTATATAGTCATCACATTGATCAACACATGAAGAATGGATTAATGTACATTTTTCTACATGGGACATTGTTTATGTGAAGAGTCTGTTTGACCTCATAGTAACAATAAAAACCTCAAAATGGAAATCTCTAAGTTCTTTTTTTGGGATTTGAGAGTGTGGTGCTGTGTGAAAACTGTTATACATTTAACATAAGAAAATCCACTGCAGGAGTGTTTTAAGAAAAGCAAAGCTCCATTTTCTGGAACAGACATCTGAAACATGTCATCTTTGGTGGTATTTCTTTTTAACCGTGAAGGTGAATTATAACAGAACGATTAATTATTCTTTCTGTATGGCATTGGTATGTTTTATGCAGATTGTCATTCCAGCTTGTAAATAAACAATGAGCTTTTAGATGGTTGGAAAAACAAGAGTTTGAAATCACCTTTGCTGAGCAATTGCATAAAAGTAAGTATAAAAAGTGAAGTGTAAAAGAAAATTAACTTTCAAAATGACTTGTGAACCTAGTTTTCACTTCTGTAAATAAGTTAATCATTCTTTTTGAAATCATATTTCTTATTACTTTCTTAAAGATTTGAGACGCTTTAAGAAACTTTTGAGTGTTTTTAGCCATTCCTGTGTTCACACAGGTCCACACACTTGATGGCCTGCAGGAAGTGACTGAAGCGACATGGGTGAGGTCCACACCCATCCCTCTTTGCACGAGTGTTCTTGTACTACGGATGACGTCATGCTCCACCGGCGAACGGAGGAGGGACCAGGGTGACTCCAGTGGATGCAGCAGTTCGGTCAAGTAGGTAGAAGTAACCATGACAACAGCGGAAATAAAAGCCTTAACCTTCAAAATTAAGTTACTGTATACCTTTCAGGGTGAGTTAATAGAATAAAATGTGTGAAGACACACTTCATACACTTTATTAAATGTGTGAATGTTGTCACATTTAAGCCAGAAAATTTCTTACATTTTAGAAGTGGATTAGGTTTATATTCCCCACAAAGTCTTTGGAATGATAAAATAAGAGATACCAGTGATATCCAGTCCGCGTGACATCAATAATTAGAACATGCACATGCAGTGAACTTGCAGCAAGAGTGAACTTGTCATAATGTTACTGTTGCCTATTTTGATGTTGGATAAACACATAATATAATTTTACATTTTTTCCTACATGTGTGCAGCTTGTACAGCTCTTCCAACTTGAAGCAGACATGCTGCATACATTTTTTTTGTACTCTATTGTTTAACGTCAGTTTCTTGAATGTTGAAGTTCTCATTTTTAATTGTGTAATTTGCAAACACTAAAATTAATTCCCTGTATGTGAAGCTTAATTATTAGTGGTTTTTAGTGATTTTCGATAGTGAGTTTCTCTTTTATTTTGAAAATCACTACCGGAAGTACTTGTCTATTAGCTTGGAGCATTTCCTGCTGATGTCGGTGGGCGGGGCTTGCTGCTCTCTGCCGTTTCTCAGCATCCGTTCTGTAAAATTAGCAAGTACTGCAGCAAGAAGTGAGTGTGTGTGTGAGTGTGTGTGTGTCAGTATCGGGAGCAGGAGGAACGAGCCAGCGGGGATTAACGTTTAGAAACCCTCCCGTCCGCCCGGTGACAGGTAACTACTACTACTGCATGCTGTAGTTTGACGAACATTCTTCTAATGGTAGCTCATTAAATAGCTCGTTAGTGGAGGCTGTCTTCATGCTAACGTCGTTCCGCGTCACGAAGGAGTTTCATCCCCTCGGTTGTAATGATGTCGAACCGGCTGCTAGCTTCCGGTGCGTGTTTGTGTTCAACTGTTGATCGCTTTGTCGTGGCTCGTTTCAGAGCTCCTGCTGCTTCCTGCAGGCTGCTCCGGCTCCCCCGCAGGGGGAAATCTCCTAATGAGCCGTTTCTGTACCAGAGAACAGAATCAAGTCCAAAATAATGACCCTCAGCTGGTGGAGGAGTGTTTAGACTGGAAACAGTCATTTGTGATCTACAAGACCCGCAGTGGATGAAATGTAGAACATTATTATTGAGTTGAAGTTGGATTTAAGTCAGGTTCTAAAGCTGATTCAGGGGTTTAATTGTAGGAAAAATGCTTAAAATTAAAAAAATCTATTCCATTTAAAATAATCTTGCATAATTGAAGAAATTTGTATTTATTTTTTGTGTGATTTGACTGAATTTTTTTTTTTTTTTTTTGTAGTTTGAACCCATCAGTAATGTTTGAAACATTTTTCATTATCGTATTAAACTACATTAGAGTAACTTGGTTAATTTGGCTGTCTATTATTTTTCAGCTCTTCATTTTTGAGACTAGAAAATGTTCATTAATTCATAGCCGATGCTACAAAACGAGTTCTGTTAACAAAGTTCTGTTGAATATTCTGTCTGTTGTTGCTACAGACTGAATCAATCAGTTGATCATTATTATTATTATTATTTTTAGCTTTTTTTAAAGGAATAAATAGTTTTGATTTTCTTTGTAGGTAAATAGAATAGTTTTCAACAGCTGGTCAAACAACACAAGCAGGTTTAACGTGTTTCTGTGAAACTCATACCATTCTCTGACATCACAGACCACATGTTAAGGGATCAATAAAAAAAAGAATCAGAATGATGATTTAATAATCATTCGTTGCTCACTCTTTCATAGAGTGGCGACTATTTGCCCCCAGAGAAAGAGAAAGCTTTCAAACCAGAGTTATGAAATGAATCCTGAGACTCTGGTTTCTGGAAGCCCCGTTTAGGTGCAAAAAGAGAAGCTCCCTCTCTCCCTCTCGGCTTATTTGTTCCTGTGATCACTCGCTGTACTGCAGCAGACATTTATTAATGTGACAACCATTAAAAAAGAAAGACCTCTTCTTATTATTGATGACAGGAGTCCTCAATCCATCTTTTTTACGATAGATCCATCAGAGTTAGAAGCAGTGACACTTGACAGTCGCTCATGTAACCGACTGAAGCTGGAGCTTTATTTATCAGACAATGTTCATCTTCTCATTTATCCACTAAAAAGAAAATACATGTAACATATAATTCCCTTATTTTTAGTAAAATTCAAATAAATCTATTATTATTCTGTAGTTAAACATTGAAATTGTGATGTTATTTTGTAAATGGTCTTTTTTGAAGCCTTAAAGTTTTCAAATATGATTTTGTCTGATGTGCTTCATGGTGCATTCGATCATTTTCAACGGTGTATCAGTAAAGCATGACTCAGTGAGGAGGTGATATGTGTGTGTGTGTGTGTAACATACGGCTGAAGAATGTGGGAGGCTGAGCCGATCTGCTGAGTGTGTGTCTGCTGTTGTGTAACCGAGCTCAGCTTGATGTTCTTGACTCCGGATTCTCTGCGTTTTATCCTCAAACGCGTGATATGAAAGAGCTTTGGAGTAGATTCCTCTCCTCTGAGCCTCCATCTGATCTGACGTCTGATAGGCTTAGTGTGATAAGATGTTCCCACGTCAGGTTCAGGTGGGGTGGACAGACGGTGTCGCAGGCTGTCTGCTGCCTCAGCCTCAGCCGCTTCATGAACTTTGGCCCATTTCTCCAAGAGTCTTAGAGGCAAAGCAAATACTTGCATACTTTCAGGTTCAAGGATGCTTTTTTTTTAACTGTTTGTGGTCTCTCCAGAAAAGGATATAAAAACACACTTTTCTTTCTGGTTTGTGTTGCATAAACTTTTATTTCAATGGCTGCATTAAAAGTTTTCATTTTACACATTCTGGCAGGACTTTTAATGTCTGGTGAATGTTTATCAGATAAAGTTTCTTTAATTTGTAAAGGTTTCGTAACATAACGTATACAAGAGGCGATTTCTAGAGAATTAAAGAAATAGGTTGTCAGGCAGATCCTCTTGGGCAAAAGAAACTTATTTAGACTCGTTTCCTGTTGGCTATTTTGCAGAACCTTGGACCAAAAGGTTAACGCCATACCTAAAACAATAGGCCTTTTATTGGTTGGGTGTTTGTCCATTTTCAGCATTGTTGATGATGTTAGATCATGAGGATTGGAGGGATTGGTTCCTGTGCTAACTCTGCTAACTCTGTGCTCAGCATGTTGCATAACTCCTGTTGGCCCCTAAGTCTCAGGAGACCTCCTTCGAGAGGGGGGTTGTGTTTTCAGTAACCCCGACCTCCGCTCAGATACTTTGAGGAAGTAATGGTGCTTTTCTTTCCTATTTATTTAGATGGTTGCTCATGTTGTGCTTGGATCAAGTTGTATGTGAGCTTACCTCTGTCACTTAACATCGTCTTCCTCATTGCACTTTGTGTTCACAACTAACTACAGGATGGCTTCCACACCATTCCTTCCTAGTAACACGTCTGCAACTTTCATATACAACAACTATATTTATTACCATTATTATTATTACTACTATTATTGATCAATTAATATGTCAGTCTCCGCGGCGAACTGGCGACGTGCCCAGAGTTTCCCCCGCCTCATGCCCTATGCCAGCTAGGATAGGCTCCAGCTCCCCGTGACCCGCTACGGCAGATACAGCGGAAGAAAGTGAATGAATGAATGTTATGTCAGTAAAGCACCCAGAAAAAGTGACCCAGAAACGACCCTTTCCCTAATTATTTGTATTTGACTTTTTTAATTTGTACTCAATGTAACATCTATGATGATGGGAGTCAACTAGTCCTTCCGGATGCCGTTCTATTGGCTGACGGCATCCGGAAGTGCACTACGTTCTGTGAGTCTCAGACTTTTGTGAGACACAAAAGTGCTTTACTGTGTACAGGCCCTGGAACACACACACACACACACACACACACACACACACACACACACACACACACACACACACACACAAGGGGCCTGTAGGCATGCAGTGGGTGGGACATCGAGTGGCGGGCAGCTCCTTCATGGTGCACCGTTAATGAGCAACTTGTAAAGGGGACAGCGCCTTGCTCAAGAGTACTTTGGCAGTGCTCGCTTCGGAGTGTGAGCTGACACCTCCCACTGTCAGCTCGCACTCCAAAATGATTGGGCGGGAGAGGGAATCGAACTGTCGATCTTTGGATCATGGGACAACCCGCTGTACCACTGAGCCACTACCGCCCCCCATCCAACACCAGGTTTTACTTTCATCATCATCTGTTAACTCCTGAAGTGATGTGTCAATATTTTCCCCATCAGCTCTGAATTCGGGCAGCCATGCATGCCTCATGCGTTGCGTTGTCTCTGGCAGCCCTCTCTGCTGAGGCCATTCTTAGCAGGGCTGTCGCCAAAAGCTCCTCCCTGGCCTCAGAATAGGAAGTAGGTTGTTTTGTGTCACAGGGTGAGCCTCTGAGGCCCTGGTGCCGCTGATTTGTGCATGTTTGAACCCATCGTCTTATCCAGGCCATCTCTGGTTCAGCTTGATCTCTGGAAATAAAGAGATACCACGCTCTTTCTCTGGACTCAAATAGTCAACTCAGAGGGAAGGTGGAAACGGTCTCTGCTCTCATTTAATATTCTCTTTTCTGTCACATTTTAGATTAAAATTGTAATACTCTCTAAACCAGTCATCATTTTCTGTCGTCAGTTTAATGGCTTCGCTCATTTCTCGCCCATCACAGTAAATCTAACATGCAGAAATCAGGCGACTGAGCATACTGCCAGTGCTATAGTTACCGGACTTCAACCATTGCTGCACAAACCTTATACAAGGAGGAGTGGACTCTCAAACCTAAGAAAATGTCAACAATTATAACCAGAAGAAGGTCGACTAATAAAACAGTCAACCAAGCAAACACACCCATCAGTTCCAGTAAGGCTACCGGTCATGCCAAAACACCCATGGAAACTGGCAGAAACACGATTTCTCCACTTTTTCAAAGTTCGTACCATGTCTTGTGTAGTTGTCACAGTGTAAAAAAAGTCAGCAGTCAGCTGATTGATTACTAATTAAGTTGACAACAATCAGTGACATGCCAGTTGTATCTGGCTGCCGTTTCAAAAACACGAGTATTTGCTGTTTTCCTCCGTCATGTGTGATTATTGGCTGGAAGAAAGAACAGATTCAAAGACCATTAGCTCCAGGAAACTGGGCGGGAAATTTCACTGCTGGCCACCAGTTGGTTGTTTCTAACCAGGGCTTTGAACAGGTTCGAGGAACGAAAACCAGAAATTCTATGTATTTTGCCAGGAACCAAAACAAAACCAAAAACTTTATATTTGAAGAAGAGAGCGGAGATCATTTGAGTCATATCTGCAGTCAAGGAAGGGGCAGTCTCCCAATCTGGATTATATAATTCCTAAACGGTAAACACTGCAGTCTGTCAATCTTAAATAATGTTTGATTTATACATTAACTCTTCGGCTGCAGCCATTTTCAGAGAAGAGTTCCCCAGACTCTGCTTTGAAACTTTCAAGCTTTGAAACTTTGAAACTCCGTTGCATCATAAGCTGCAACTTCTCCGTCTTCCTCTGATTCTCCATCCTCTGCTCCATAACTGGATCAGTGCTGTTGTACTGTTCTCTGTGGTGAAGTATCTTAGTATATAAAATAATTGCCTTAATTGCCAATTTAAAAGTCTTAAAGCTACCTACCTATTTATATTTACAAGAAACGTTATAACCACGGTTTGGGAACTATATATTTTTTTGTCCCAACTGGTTCAGGTACGTCACTTCTTGGGTAGAACGTAAAACAGGAAACGTTTTGATGCTGTTTCTGTTTGGAACCAACCAATTGGTAAAAGATTCTGGTTCAAAGACCTGTTTCTAACGCAAATTTGTATTCAGTAATCAAAAACCGATTGGGGGTTTGGGGGCACTGTTAGAATTTCAACATGTTAAAAAAAAAAAAAATCCCTGCATTTGCATTTTTCTGACCCATGCTACACCTATCCACAAATTTTGGGATTTTTGGGTGATCAACAAATAAAGAGCAGACACTGGTGAAAAAAAACCCGTCATTTTTAGTTAACATGCAACGTAGCTTTAATAGGAGATTGATAAAGTAAACATTCATTCACTTATGTCTTACAAAACCAATCAAAGCCCAATCGACTAAAACTCCAGTGTTTATTTTTGGTCATTTTTTTTGTGATTCGATGCTCCTCAGCGATGCTTTGGCCTTGTGGCTTTTGGGCAGACTCAACTCAAGTTTTTCCAGCGGTGATAAAGAGATGAATTTCCCCTGATAAGTGTGTGCCCCTCATGCAGAAGACCGCTGTCAAGACTGTCCTCTAAGAGCAGATGAATTGAGGAGCCAAATGACTACATGCCCAACTGCCCCCAGGCAACCCAGCCATCGGCTTCACAAACAGGGCCTGCATCAACCGACCCATCCCTCACGTCTGAGCTCATTGTGTAAATGCAGATTATGATCACAGGAAATGAGGCAAAAAGTGTCCGTCCTTGCCTTTCTTTGACTGTAAAAGTCATGTAAGAAATAACAGCTTCATACCAGAGCAGCATATGGGCTGGCAGGATTTATCTCTCGCTCCTGTATTTTTAGATAACTAGGGTATTGTCTGCTCTCTGTTCGTGAGGAGAGCTGGAGAAGCATCTGCAGAGATAAAAACATGATGGCGTCAGGCCTGTTTTAGGACACCAAGTGGTTCACCAGCTGCCCTGATTTCCTAGATGCTCTGCTTTTTCACATGCGTTTGAGAGGGAAGCGAACTGGGTGGTGCAGGAGCCTGATAGGACATTCCTGACTGTCCCGGCTTGCCTCGGCATCCCACTCCCCCCTTTTCCCCCATCACTCAATTATCATACTCGGGGGGTCTGTTCTTCATGTACCTTCGTAATGTTTCTGACATATCGTGATGGGTCCATTTGGATCCACACAGCATCAGTGTGTTCCTGATTTATCAGAGGGTTGTAGCAAATAATCTGAATCCACAGACAGATGATAAAATGTGGTTATTGTTTGGGTCATTCTTGCAGCATGACAGGCAAAAATCCTCCTTCACGACAAAAAAGTTTCCTTCCCATTTTGGGATGCTGCTGATAAATCATGACACACAACTTTGTTTGTATCTGCCGTAAAAAACCCTCCCCCTCTTTCCTAACAGAGATGGCGGCCATTCGGAAGAAGCTGGTCATCGTCGGAGATGGAGCTTGTGGGAAAACATGTCTTCTCATTGTGTTCAGTAAAGACCAGTTTCCTGAAGTATACGTGCCCACAGTGTTCGAGAACTACATCGCCGATATTGAGGTTGATGGAAAACAGGTTTGTAGCTGACATCCCAATAATGTTGTGTTTAAAGTGTGAGTGTGGGGGAAACATTTAAATGTGTGTCCGATAATGTAATGGGAGTCCTGAAGGCCTTTCCAGAGAATTTATAGAGGACAAGCTATCTGTGTTCTGGTGCCTGTAAGTTAGAGTAGTTTGATACTTGGACTTTAGATGTACCTATAATTTATATTATCGCAATACATGTTAGAAGATGCCCGTAGGAAATTAAGATATTAAACCCACATGTCGAGCAGTTATGACTCTGTAAGAGACAAACAGATTGTTGTAATTTCCTGATCCTTTATCGCATTGAATCCCATTTAAAACAGTGCAATTACAATACTTCTAAAGACTAGTGTATAAAGATGTAAGATGATTATAAACATTTTTTTAAAAAAAGCTTAGTGAGGTAACTTCTCCTTCCATTGTTTCATTGATAGTCTCCTTCCTCTCTTTTTGTCTCTGGGCTTGCTCCGTGTTTCTTTATTCCTTTATCTCATCCCCTGCTTTCACTCCTGTTTTGCCGTCTTACTTTACTCTTTCCTGCCATGTTCAACTTTTTGGATCCCAGTTACTTGGTTTGATTGGGGCTTTTCTCCGTGACTGACTTCACTGAGCTATCTGTAAGTAACTAATGTTAGCAACATGCTTCTCTGTACTTGTGTGTTATGTGAAGGGCTATCTGAGTGCAGGTAGCAGTTAAATGATGGTATCGAATTTCATTGATTTGGGAAGATAATCTGTATAATAACACAGCACTGACAATCTTGTAAGTGGACGGACTAAAGTTTCAACTTTGTGAAAATGGAGACTTTAACCTAGTAATTTTAAAAAGCTGTTGAGACTAGCCTCGCCCTCATATTATAGCAGCAAGACCATTTTAAGGTGATAATTACAGCAGCTTTTGACGATGCTGACAGAAACTCTATGACTAATGGATTTAATGAGCCAGCTTTTTTTTTACTTACGTGACAGAAGCTCCACAAGTTTTAAAATGCAGACAAGTCTTTTAAATTCTCTGGCTGAATAATTTTTAAAAGACAGGTTGTCATTGTGCAGTTTATGACTGTAGATATTGTATTATGTTATGAAAAGCGATCGCAGTTGCATTTTCTAAGTATCCTCACTATTTGATGAAATACAGAAAACCTTTTGTTTATGTCACGCAAGCTACTCTATTATAAGAATCTCCTTTTTGAAGTATTATTTAACCTTTCTATTTATATCATACGGTTAAAGATTTCCAGGATGGCTGGAACTACAGAATTGTTAACTTCTTGAAATCCAATGAAGAGCAGGACGACGCTACTAACATTAGCCTGATCTCTGCTAGCGTCTCAGACTACAGTAAATAAAGTGTGCTGGATACTCAATAGTGAGTCATTTCAACCACATTAAAGTGTTCCTCCCGAGTGTGTGTCACGTCTTTTGAGTGTGAGTTTGATCACGAGGGTCAAGCCTGAGAGGCAGATGGTTTAAGTCAAAGGGTTTTGTTCTCTTGAGCTGACCACCGTTGCGGGATTACCACTCGGCAAAACAGGAAATGACTCTACTTCCCAGTTTCCTCTTCACATGGGGAACAGGGATGCCCCCCCCCCTCTCTCTCTCTCTTCCATCAGGACCCACCTCCTCCCTCATTTCCTGTCCTTGGCTCTCCTAGATTTCTAGAGGCAAGGAGGGATTAATTACTAGGGACAGGAACACGACCTATAAAGCAAAGTATCTCAGATTTACATCAGTCTAGAGGGAGGCATGAAACTAATAGTTAGCCTCTTTAGCTAAGTCCCCTTGTAATATTCAAGAGGATGGTCACCTCATCAGAATTATCCCATTACACAAACGGATGGATTGTGTTCTTTGCTTCTAAACCTCGTCCCTCAGGGATAAAAATCATTTCTTCTCCCTCACCTTTGGTGCAATGGGCTGCCTCAAATATAGCTTGTTTCCCTCCTCTTTCTTTTCCTTGCTAAAGTCTGCAGCTTACAGCAATTCCAGTGGGAACGTATCCGCTTCGGTGCTCATGCGGTCTCAAGAGTACGCAGCCACCACCCACCCACCGCCTCTGCAGGCCTCTATTTTGGGATTGCTGACTGATGATTGCACTCTCTTTGGGCACATGCAGGAATCCTTGCCATTAAGTGGAGTCGCAGTATTTGAAACTTTGAAAGAAGTATATATACTTTTTGTCCTGAACTCAAGAGAGTGAGTTAACGGGTGGAGTTGAGGCTGGCGGCTAACGCCTCCACAGGGACAGAAGGTATCTGGTTTGATTCCTGCTAATCTCCCACTTTCCCTAATTGAATTAATCAGTGGTGTAATGGGATGAGGAAAGTCCCAAAGTTCATTTCCACGACATCAACGGCACAACAGACTCACGAGGCCAATCAGGTCAGAGACGACAAGCACTTAAACGTTCAAATGGAGCGTGGATAAAATATACAAAAATCGAAAATTATGATCGAGGTGAAACATAGGAGTCCGGTTAAATGTCCTGAGGTTAACATTAATATGATTTACTTCCTGGTGTTTAAAGCGTCGGCCTTTGAGAACACCCTCAGCGGATACACAAGCCTTAAGGGTCCACTTTAGCGTTGCAAGTAGAAGAAAAGTATTTTTGTTACTTGTGTAACTTTTCGGTGAGTAAAGTTACATCAACTCTGAGGAATCTCTACCCTTAAGAAGAGTTCAGGTGACAAAAAAGTGCCAACAGAATGATAATGGGGGGGAATGAACCAACAGGAGAGTGTCTCCACATGAACCTCTCACCTTCAAATGCTTGCTTTCTGATTGACCCCAGGTGGAGCTGGCGCTTTGGGATACTGCAGGCCAGGAGGACTACGACAGGTTGAGGCCTCTCTCTTACCCCGACACAGATGTCATCCTCATGTGCTTCTCCATCGACAGCCCAGACAGCTTAGGTACTCGCACACAGAAGACTATTGTCAAGGCAGTTATTTATGTAACCTAAATTTAAACAGGTGAGGCCAAATTATGCGAACCTGTTTGTGATAGCAGCTGCACAGAACACATGACTGGATAAATTGTGTAAAAGTGTCATGTTTACAGGAACTAAACCGTTCACAGCAGCAGGTAGGCTGTTTGTTAAATGCGTTAATGGACTTGATGGTTAGCAGGATTAGTAGAGATTTAAAAACATCTTTGCCTCAAGCGGTCCGCTGCGCAGTCCATCATGAGAATCGTTCTGCGCCATGACTCCATACCTCAATATTCTTCTCTCTGGGGTGGGGGGCGCAGAAAACATCCCAGAGAAATGGACGCCCGAGGTGAAACACTTCTGTCCCAATGTTCCCATCATCCTGGTGGGGAATAAGAAGGACCTGAGGAATGATGAGAACACTCGGAGGGAGCTGGCGAAGATGAAGCAGGTACCAAAAAACCCCTGAAGGTCAATGAGCTGTGAATTGGCTCCATGTGAGGGTCAATCTGAATGAAATATGCGTTTCATTGACAAAACAGCAGCCCAAAGAGCCGCGGTGTGAAAGGTTGAGTCATTGAACACTTATTTATTCCATCTTCCCTTTACTTCTTCTAAATCCCACTCAACGGATCAGTTCACTGCAATGCCACAGACGGGCAAACAAACACTGTTTGGTCGCGGAGTGTTTTCTCCCCACATGGGATCACTGACATGCTTTTTTTTTTTAGTATATAAATATATATTTTATTATTTACGGTAATTTAAACGTTTATGAACCCTCCCCATACTGATATGAAACCACCTTCTATCTGTATTACCTTTTCCCACACTCTTATAGACTGTTTAA
The DNA here is from genome assembly GCA_013358685.1 of Antennarius maculatus. Classification (NCBI taxonomy): domain Eukaryota; kingdom Metazoa; phylum Chordata; class Actinopteri; order Lophiiformes; family Antennariidae; genus Antennarius; species Antennarius maculatus. The sequence goes on along the minus strand of CM023609.1, from coordinate 2,403,782 downwards.
AACACTTTTGTGTTTCACCGAAGTGCGCTGCGTCCCATGAGTCTCAGAACGCAGCTCACACACGGATGCTGTCAGCCAATAGCATGCGCGTACAATGTCACGTGACTACCTACTAAAAATCCGCAATATAGTGAAGCCGTGCATCTTGAAACACGAATAAGTGAGGGATTACGGTATTATAATTTCTATAGAAATATACTGTGTGAAAGATTTTAAAAACAGCCAAAAATTGCATTTAAAACTGTGTTCACATGTATGTGAAGGAAGAACTGCACATCCTTTCATTCAATAAGCTGTCCCACTAAAAAATGTCAATCGAGCCCCAGACCTCTGTTCTGTAATCTGTTTTGGCTTGTTGTGCATACGCAGCATCTGAAAGGTGTCCAGCAATGAGAAATTTGTCACTTTATTGAAGTTGTTTTATTTTGCTGTCTCTGATTTCCTGGAAAAATTTCAGAGGAGTTGGAAGGAAGTCATCTCAAGTGACTAAATGTGACATGGATAAAGGTTTTTCATCATCACTAAAGTTCATGTGAACTTTTCATGGGCAATAATGGTTGTTTAGGAATAAAACGCAACAACTCCCAATATCACAAACTGATGAGCATAAATGAAATATTTTTAAGTTTAATTGTCCTTTAATGTTTGCCTTGATGTTCCCTAACTGTCTGACGTTTATGCAGGATCCAGTGACGGTGGATGAAGGTAAAGATATGTACTACAAGATCGGTGCTTTTGGATACTTGGAGTGCTCCGCCAAGACCAAAGAAGGTGTTCGGGAAGTGTTTGAGTTGGCCACTAGAGCGGCGCTGCAGGTGCGCAAGCGTAAGAAGGGAAAGGGCTGTGCACTGCTGTGAACGGTCGGGACACCGAGCATCGACTGACCCCTACGAAAGCAAAGAAATGTGTAAAGGACTGATTTTTTTTTTTTTTTACCAAATGGCATCTCTACTGTATCTAGCATTTCACAATAACAACCAGGCAGATTCATTGAATGCAAACCAACTCAAATACAGGAGATGGACTCTGTCTGCATTACAGCCATGTTTTAAAATTGATGTTTAAAGTTCTTAGATTTTTTTTTTTTTCTCAAATCTGAATCTAGAAGAATTCCTACTTGTTTTTTTTTCTTCATATCAGTAAGGTATTGAAACAGTGATATTTGTATGGAATATTGGTTCTTCACAAGCTTGAACGTGTGGCCTCCTTCTGGGCTCGTTACTGAGGCTTCATGAATGGGGTTCTTCTCCAGACATTGTGGTAGTCGTGGTATTTGAGCATCATTTGACCATCAGAGCAGCCCGTGCCTTTTTTTTTTTTTTGGAGTTGATCTGTCGACATCTCGTGTTCGTCAGCTAACATTTCAGCTGAGGGGGCCCCTTCATCGTGCTCTAGCTCATTTGACAGTGTTTTCATAGTTTAAAAATATTTAGCAAAGCCTCAACTGAGGCTTTTACTGCTGCTTGTCGAGCACCACCGACAGCTGCTCGCAGCGGTTTGGCGTACCGGCGTGAAACGTTTGCTGTCCTCGCTGAGGAAAAAGAAAAGCGACTGCTTCTGTAATGTGATTACCGGTCGACAAAGGAGTGATTCTCACGGTCTTCATCAGATCCCATGATTCACATGCATCCCTCATAAAGTCACAAGTCTGTGCAGTGGACCAGGATGGGCAGTGAGAACTGACCCATCACAATACAACCGATGTTACTCAACTATGCACAATGACTGGTGGGACCCACGGATGCGATGCATCGGTCCCATCGAGTGAGTCGGCCATGCCATTCTTAGGAATCCCTTTGTCGGACAGGTTGTCCTGTTCCCAGAAATCATGTCTCTCAGCTGTTTGTGTTCAGGTGTGGATGTTTCCAGTCCGACAACATTCTTCACATTTTTGAAAGGAGACGACTTGCGTTCGGAGGGTTTTTGATTTCTTCCGGTGCCTTCTCTGTTCTGGAGTGCCTTCGGTTGTTCCCACCCAGACCAGATGGTCCAGCTGCTCTACGCTGACCTGACAATGACTGACCGGGTCAAGAGTGACCTTTTTTTTTTTTTTTTTTTTGGAGTGTTTTCTAAGGCATGGTTCCAGAAATTGCCACAAAAAATAAAAAATAAAAAAAGGTGACAATTTTCCTAAACTGTCCATCCTGTTGAGGGTGTGCAAAGTTTTCTTGATTAAAGCGGAAAAATTAGGTCACAAATTAGTTTGTATCCAGAATGTTTCACAGCAAATATACAACTTAAATTGTTTTTTAATAATTTTGTGTGTCACTGCCAAAAGTTATTTTAAAGATGTAAATTGGGTTGAATATCAGTTTTTTACTGAGGTTGCTCTCAATACTCTTGAATTTGATTTTATTAGACATTTTTAGCACTCCTCTCACACCAATTGTCTTTTGTTTGTTTCTTTTTTTATCCTGAAAATGTAATGGCTTGATATGCAATGCTTGAAAGGCCCGATGACTCCTCAGACACAGACTGTGTGACATTCTTTTTCCTCCGTTGCTCCTCCATCCTCCGTGTGTCCTTCAGTTATGTGTTGGCGTGTGGCTAGAGGAGGGTGGACGTTTAAATATGAATGTCATAAATGACATCTTTGATGTTGCATGTTAAACTTACAATACCTGTAAAGGCAACAAATCCACCAGCTGGAAACATGAGTCCATTATATTGTAATGAAACTCTGTCCTCCGCTGACCGAGCACACGTCGAACCTGAGCAGAACAGTGGAAAAGCTGCTTCTGATAAAACTAGGTTTTGGTTCTAGGAGAGATTGCATTTATTACACGCGCACACACACACACACACACACACAGTTGTTACCTCAAATCTTTATAGTTGTGTATGCTGTGTTTAGGCTGTGGACTATGTATTAAAGTTAACAGCAGCAAGCACACTAGAGATTCACATCGTCACAGTTGATGCTTTTAATCAGTTTTATCATCGTTGGGATTTGGAGGTCATCAGACGGAGTAATGATGTAATGATGACAGCTTTCAGAGCAGCAGAGGGTCCACTGTTGAACGTATCACTAAGAGCATGTACAATACTGCAGTTTATATGTGTGCAGATGATGATGAGCTATGTCAAAAGTCGTCTTTATGATATAGATGCATGCATGAGGAAACCAAGGGTCTTTACAGCGTGCACACTGTGCACAAGCACTACATGCACACGTCTTTGGGAACAGCTTCTGCTCAGTGTTGTGTAACTTTTATTTCTCTCTTTCTGGAAGCATTTGAAATGACAAAAGGATCCAGATTTCTATGAGCTCACTGTAATAACGCTTTGTAAACAGAAAGTGTTGTAATGACTGTTTGATCTGAGGTGAACATGAACATTGTTAATAAACTATTTTTGAGACGAGACCGACTTGTCGTCGTTCACTGGGTGTCGTAAACATAAAAAGACGTGAGTTTACAGCACATGATGACATCACAGTTGGTGAGAGACCAAATCTAATGTGGACTCGAGTATGAATTACAGAATGGTTCCAAAATTCATGTGTTAATAAATGAGAGGAATAGTTTTCCCATATTTGTATGTGGTGGTTCTTACCACCCACATACAAATATGTTCATAATAAAAAGGTGGGTAAGCCTCTAAATTTTTCAAATCTATTTCAAAGCGAAAGAAAATTGGAAAAGTAATTGAATTCACATAGACGTAACTGATTGTTACAGTTCTCACAGACAACCTTGGATCTTATCGTTTTAATCAAAGAACATTTCTTCTGAACGGCGTCTTAAATGACACATTTTAGTCAGTTTTTCAAGGACAAATGCACAGCCAGTACATATAGTGTCAGTTTCCTTCATCGTTAAATAGGTTCTACTGGTGTAATACCTTTTTTTTTTTTTTCTTTTTTTACATAATCAGTGACTTCACTAATAGAACTCAGCACTGCTATTTTTTATTTTTAACATGCCTCTTTCAGATAATCATTCAGTCTCACAGAATCAGCAGAATGCACGCCGTGCCTGTTGGGTATGTTGTGTTCAATCTGTTGCATTTGTCCGTTGTTCCCAATGTTCACAGCTCTGATGTTCCACATTGCAGTATTGAGTTTTTAAAACCATAAAAATCAGTAATGTGAGTAATGCAGATAATACATACAGTATCCCTAACATCTGCCTGTGCTGGCTTTATCAATCAAAGTGCTATTTGTTCATTTTAATGTAAATATCACACAAGTGGGAAAATAAATATAAAGTAGGAAATAGGCAGTCACAGAATGCAACATTCCGCGATGCTCCTGAATTCAAAATTTTACCTTGACCTACTTTCGTACTGTAGGTCAGGGTCATTTGATAAAAGACCCAAGGCAGTCAGAGAGTACAACATCCGCGAAGGGTAGTTTAGGGTACCCTGAAAGTAGTACCTGACAAGTGCATAGCTTTGACCTTTCAGGGTAGGTCAAAGCTATGCACTAGCTTTGACTATAGATCAAAGCTCTAGCTTTGATCTATGGTCTTACTCACACTGGCCTTCTCCCTTTCTATCTTACCCGGTTCCTGAGTGTACAAAAGTTGAAATTTGACCTTGACCTAGTTTTCTCGAGGTCAAGGTCATCATCTGATTTTCATCCCCTTTGCCGCCCGAGTGATGTGCTTTTTGTTTCATCTTTCTATCTGCAACGGTTGCGAAAATATTTGGTGGACATACGGATAGACAGACGAACACATACACTGACAATTACAATACGCCACCACTTTGAAGCGGGATGTAATTAAGGTTTGCACCAACATTCATTACATCCCGCTTCAAAGCGGTGATTTATTGTAATTTAAATGGAGTTGTTTTAAATGGATCCACTGGACTTTAAGGAGGTTTCTGCCCATACTTTCCTCTCCCCAGACACTTCTTTCAGCTCTTCCAGGGGGATCCTGAGGTGTACCCAGGCCAGTGAGAGATGTAGTCCCACCAGGCGTCCTAGGTCTTCCCTGAGGCCTCTTCCCAGTGGGACATATCACTGCAGCCGCTGCACCGATCCCTCTGTCAATCTCAGGTTCTGTCATCCTTCACTCGTGAACAAGATCCCAGAATACTTGGGATTATGACAGGACTGTAAACCAGTCAGAAGTCATAATAAATGCTATTAACTACAATGTGCACATTCAGAATTGTTAAAAGAAAACTACAAACATGTCAGATCTGAAACTGGTTCATAAACTAAAAATAGCAGCACATCTCATTTCAACCATACGATGTTCTGTGAAGCGTCCTCTTGTGGGATGAGCTTAACACTATAACCCCTAACATGTTGGTGGCCTCATAACACAACTATAACATGATTGATTAATTGTAAATAAGAAAGGCATATCCAACCAGTGGAATAATTTTGTGTATTTTTTCACAGACATACGGGCGCATTGTTAATAAATGTTCATTTGACTTAATTATAGTCGAGTTTTGAAGTGCTGCTATAACTAGGTTACATAAAAATGTCAAGTTTGATATCTGATGTTCTTTAAATCTGCTGTATATTTAAAAAAAAAACTCATTATTGCAGCGTTTGAACGTTGTCAGTGTTTCCTGGGTTGAAGCGCCCTCTGGTGGCAACTTTGAAGGTTGGTAGGGGTTTTTCTTGAACCAACCAACCAAGCGACCAATCGATGAAGGAATTTTTTTTTTTTTTTTTTTTTTGTATTTAGCATTTACCATTCAGCCAGAATGAAAGAAAAAAAAAAAAAAAACAGACACAAAAAAAAAAAACACCAACAAAAAACAAAAATAAAAAACATTAAAGACAGGCTTAAGAGAAACGGCAACTGTGACAACTACAGGAGAGATGTGGTATTTTTCAGCATCTGCTGAATTACATGTTTGCATTATGTTTGTATGTACATTATCATCTGCTCTATCGAAGGGATGACTGAGGATTCCACCAGGCCAAACAGTCCTAATGAGGAAAATGACATTCAAACTTTATCACAAGGAGAGAAGTCCAGCCTGGTTGTGTGGTTGATATCTTAAAGAGTACTCATCAGAAGAGCAAAGACATATTGCAGAACAGACATTAGAGACAAAAATGTACGCTTTGGCACATTCACTGGATACAATCCTGCATCCAGTGGGATGCATACATATTAGCTGAAATATAAATTTTATGATTTATGTCAATGTCAAATGTCTCCAGTCAGCTAACATGTGGACCTTGAGAAAATCTATGGAAATGGATACGCTTGAAGATCATCAGTTGTATTATATAGAGGGAAATTAGTTGCTACATGAAAGTGAAGAACTGTTTACCATTTAAGAACTGTTTTGTTTTTTATTTTGAAGACCGATATCAATCAAGGGACGTTGCTGGTTTGTGGTGGTGAAGCCCTTGAGCTGAACCAGATGTCAATCTAGCTAACAACTACTGACAGTCACTGAAAACTATTTCATTGCTTCATGATTGATCAGAAAACACCAACAAAGGTAGAACGGGATACTTTTCACAGAAATATAACATATATTGTAAGTCACTTGCAAAGCTTGTATCAGCATTCAAACACTTGTTTGCTAAAATTACATCATTACATCAAACAGCAAGACTTTATTGAAAACAACATGATGACAAAATGAGTCATCTTGGTGGGAATGAAGGCAGCAGCAGACCATTGTCATGACTCTCTGAAAGAATCCATGAATCTTCTTCATCATGTAAGACCCTCCTCATCAATGGACTGATGTAGTCCACCATCAGGTCCAAGACCAAGAACAAGAAAACACATGTTCATTCGTAGACCTTTGGGGGAGGGAGGCACTAGATCTGCAATGACATGAAAACACGTCCATCATCTGGTGAGCAATAAAATAGTTAGCAGCACCCCTATTCGTAATGACTAACACAATCAAGTACCTGCCTGTAGCAATGTTTCCTCTGACACGCTGCTCCGAACTACGCCCCAAATTCTGGAGGGCTTTTTTGTCTGAGCCACTGCTCCGGAGCTATGCTGTTGGGGTGTTTATGTTCCTGGTAGGGTCTCCTTTGGCAAACAGGTCCTGGGTGATGGGTCTGTCTCAAAACCCCTGTAAGTACAAAAATATCAAGGACTGTGACGTTGCCTGGTATGGTGCTACCGGGGCCCTACCTTGGAGCCAGACCTGGGATTGGGGTTCCTATGCTAGCGTCTGGTGGCCGGACCTCTGCCCACAGGGCCTGACCAGGCTCAGCCCAAAAGAACAACGCAAACCCAACCTCCGGTGGACTCACCACCCGCTGTGAAAACCTACAGGGGATGGGTGCAGTGTAGGTTGGGTGGCAGTCAACAACATGGGGCTCAACGACCCAATCTCCAGACAAAGAGTCTGGCTTTTGGGACATAAAATGTCAACTTGCTGGAGGGAAAGGACCCAGATCTTGTGAGGGAGGTTGGGAGGTACCAACTACATATAGTCAAGCTCACCTCACCCACAGCTTGGGCTGTGGAACCCAAACCCTTGAGAGGGGCTAGACTCTCCACTTTTCTGGTGTTGCCTAAGGTGAGAGGCGGCGGGCTGATGTGGGCTTGCTTATAGCCCCACAGCTCAGCTGCCATATGTCGGAGTTCACCCTGCTGAACAAAAGGGTCACGTCCCTGTGCTTTTGGGTTGGGGACAGGTGTGTCACTGTTGTTTCAGGCTATGGGACAACTGGTAGTGTGGAATACCCAGCCTTCTTGGAATGTCTGGGAGGGGTACTAAATAGTGCTCCGACTGGAGACTCCATTGTTCTTCTTGGGGACTTCAACGCTCACATGGGCAATGACAGTGAGACAGTGAGTGTTTGGGATGAGGGACGTCTTGGGGGACATGTCAACCAAGACAATCTCTGCACATCAAGTCTCTGGATGTGTAGGAACTGTCTTGGTTGGCACGTCTCTGTAACATTGCATGGTGGTTGGAGATAGTACCTCTGGATAGGCAGACCGGGGTGGTGGTCCCTCTTTTCAAAAAGGGGGACCAGAGAGTGCGTTCCAACTACAGCGGGATGACACTCCTCCGCCTACTGCGAAAAGTCTATTCCAGGGTACTGTAGAGGAGAATCAGACCTATAGTCGAACCGCGGATTCAGGATGAACAATGTAGTTTTTGTCCCAGTCCCAGAACATTGGACCAGCTCTACACTCTCCATCGAGTGCTCGAGGGCTCGTGGGAGTTTGCCCAACCAGTCCACATGTGTTTTGTTGATCTGAACAAAGCATGTGGGTAGTGCTTCAGGAGTATTGGGTCCTTGGCTCTTTGCTGAGGGCTGTCCTTCTCGCCTGAAGAGGCGAGAGCCTCCAGAAATGCCATTACTGATGCCATTGTGGAGGTGCAACAGTATCTGTCAGCACCTCTAGTTGATCGTTGGATCCTTTGGCTTGTTGGGCAGAACAAGGAAGCTCATATCTGAACTTGTATCACCTTGCAAACCAGTACCTGGCAACACCACACCAGTGTCCTCTGTGCCGTGTAAGAGTGTCTTCTCCAAACCTGGGGAAATAGTGTCCAAGAAAAGGAATTGCCTCAAACACTCGACAGCGGAAAAACTATTGTTTTAAAATAAACATACATAAGAACCCCAAGTTCACCCATACACTATGACAACAAAATTTTGCAAAAAATATATAGGAATATAAATATACTCATACAAATAATGATAGAAAACAAGTCAGAATTCAAGTTTTTTTTCCAGTGGCCCTAATCCAGTTATGTAAATCATGCACACAACCACATATGTATATGTTTATCTTTCAGGTACATACATGAACATGTTGTAATCTACATTTGTTACTGCTTTATTGGACACTACAAGAATCAATCATTAATTTTCTATTGTGTATGGCTAAAATAGAGCAAGAAAGTATAAACACATTAAATTGAGTTATATTCAGTTCTAGTCAGAAGATTTATACAATACAGGGAACCTCGAAGTGCTGCTTTCTGGGGTCATCGACCGTTGTGTGGCTGCAGTACAACTAGCTTGCCAGCAGAGGACGCCCACATTCTCAATGAAACAAGCTTCGAGCAATGAACCAATTTTCAACACAACTGTCCAAAAGGGTTTAAAGCCTTATGAAGCCTCATTTGGACACCATTACCTGCCTGCAATCGACAGATGACTAACTTAGCCCACTCTTCCACAATGTGGTCATGAATATGGTCTCAACACAGCATCTCACAGGAAGAGACAACAAAACTGTCCATGAAGGCTGAACAGTACTGTATTTGAAGGCTCCCCCTCTCTGATTGAGGATCTGGGATTGGAGCACTCCAAGGGAAGCATGCCACACCAATCAGGAGCCAGAAATGGAACCTGAGGAGTGGGAGGAGCCAAAGTTGAGAGGAGGTAACCAAACAATAATAAACACACACCCACAAAAACACCATGCAGGGCCGTAACAATGAGTAAATGTTTAATGGGTAATTTGTCAAATAATTCAAGATTTATTTATTTTTGTCTGCAGGTATTCTCCTAGTTTAACCCCATAAAAAGGGGGTCGGCAGTGGCTCAGTGGTAGAGCAGACGCCTTAAGACCAAGCCATGACCAGCTCGATTCCCTATTAGTTAGTGAAGTTTTGGAAGTTCGTGAGTCCTCTGTTTGTTGCAACTTTGTCTACCTTTGAACTGCGCCCTGTTGGCCTCGATCCTAAGTTAACTTTTGTATATTATAGCTAGCCCTCGGTTTGTTGAAATTTTGGTTATTTTTGAACATCGCCCAATGGCCTTCCTTAGTTTGTTAAGAAATACCTTAGAAATAGAAATACTTGTAAATTAAAGCGAGAATTTGAATAAATGTTTCATGTTCCCCCTTCTAAACCCTGGTTTGTTATGTTATTTCCCCCAGTCCTCTAGCTGGGTAACACCAAAATAGTGGAGGTCCTGACAATATAGAATAGGCCACCAGACAAAACAATGCAGGAGGAAGATAGAGGGCATGACATTGTGATGTCTGAAGAGAGACTCATCACATTCAAGTTATTTTATTGATAATCTGGTATTCAGTCAGGAAATATGCCATTTTTATTGTTGAGTCAGGATTGAGGGCCCAGTGACTGGAGTAAGACTATTTTACTTTGTGTGGCTGCCATGTTGGACATGAACATAATCCAAACAGCAATTCGGAATAATATTTTCTAGGAGACAATGTCTGCATCTAAAGCCTAATTTATCAGGATAAAAGATGATAAAACACCCTCTATCGTGACACTATAGTGGTGAAACTGTGACGCAGTATAATCTGCCTCAAAATGAGACGGGTCCGATGTGCCAGTATCACATGTCAAACACACCTTTTCTATTCATGTGATGGTAGGCCAATAAAACATTTCTTTATATAAATGGTCTGCACTGGTAATATGCAGTGGATTCTCTAGTATCTCTATGAAAATGCATCAGTAATTTCATTTTGCCCTGCCGGGGTTTCCCTGCCCTTCATTTTAAAAACTGAAAATGACATTCCCATGACAGAGAGGGCAGCTAAAGATTCAAGGAGATAAACATTTATGACAGCTTACTGTAAACTGAATGCTCTGCAAAGCGAATCAGCCCTCCAGGTCAAAGGACGGATTTATGAGGGATGACCGGTTAGAGACAGAATGTCATAATCCAGCTGGTGCTGTTAGATTATCTGAAGACTAACTTTGACTTCATCAATGAGAAGTTAACTGGATGATGTACTTAATGATGAAGTATTTTTAATTAGATTAAATACTATTTGTCAGATACACATGTAATGCATAATCACAAAATAAATACAAAATATTTTGTACTTATTTTGTACTTTAAGTAGTATAATTTTTACTTAAAATACAAAATATTATGAAGCATTTATCATGCACCATTTATGCTGCTCATTCTGTCATCACCACCATTGCTGTCTATTAATAAAGCTTTGGACTTTCCATTATTTCAGTTCTTCTCATGCTCGTCCCAAACCTACAGCAAGCCTTCAACCAGCTGTCCCGATTCAATCATTTGCTCCTTATGCTTCATCTGGATTCGCCCTCTGTCACTCAATAAATGCTTATCTTATCCTATCTTACCTTAATGACGGTTTTCCACAGCGCAGCATCAGTTCAGCAAAGATAAGAGCTTGTAGTTGTGTCATTTACTGAACACACATGGTTTCTAGTGTCTGTGAAAGCAAATAAATTAATAAGTTAATTAACAGTCATCATTATCTTCGTGCACAAGCATCCAAGCATTCAAATTTTCTCCGTGGTGCCCTGGCGTCGCGCCTGGAGTGTCTCCTGCCTCACGCCCACAATCGGCTGGGATAGGTTCCAACGCCCTGCGACCTGCGACAACGGATGAAGCAGATACAGAAAATGAATGAATGAACAGAATGTCTTGTAGACCTAAACTTAATTTCCTACAATAAATAATGTAGGAATTCAGTATTTTCACTCCAGCATCACACTTCTATAATTTTAAAATAATTTTGCCAATCCTTCTCTACAACATGTTGACAGGCAGTGCTATAATAGTTTTTCTACTTTATTTTACCAGACTACATTAGTAACTAGTTATTTACTACGCAAACTCATGGCATTAACACAAACTACTATTCAACTCATTTACTGTTACTGATTATGAATAATCAACTATATTCTATATAAAGCCTGACAATAGGATCATCTTTACCATCTGTAACATTAATGAACATATTAATACATGAATAATAATAATAATAATAATAATAATAATAATAATAATAATAATAATAATAATAATAATAAAATAATACAAAGAATACATCCTGATGACTATTTTCATTTTTAAATGTTTGATATCGTTTTTGGAATCCTTCTCTTAATAAATACATTTTTGGAATGTATTTATTGCGTCAGGATATTTTTCTTAAACGTGATGCAGCATTTCTTCTCAAACTGCCTTCAGGGAAGTCACGTTGCGTCACGATCGCCGCTCCGTTTCCTCGAGGTAAACAAGCGGCTGTCATCCGTGACGCGTCTGCTGCGCGTGGAAACCAGGAAGCCGGCTCCCGGCTCTCCTCCCACGCGGATGACGAAAGGTCCCCAGCAGGTGAGGAAGAGGAAGGACTCGGAGACGTGTCCAAACATGGGTGGGGTTTGCAGGTAGACGTTTCCCGGAGAGTCGCCACGATCGAGGCTTTTAAGGCAAACCCGCGGAGAGACAGACGCATCGATTATTTATTAGATACTCAGAGATCTGTGCAAGCAGTCAGCAGTCGACGACTGGACTCTAGAAGGAAATGAGGTGAGTTTATCGATAGAGCAGCTTCAGTCAGGACTATCACCATGACAGTTCACTGTAAACGCAGTGATCTGTCAGTTTCTGCTGAAAATGGATTTCTCAAATTCGATTTATACAAGTTACTGAGCTTGGATCTTGATGAAGTGAAATATTGTTTCTCCATAATGAACCAACTTGAAGGTAGATTTTTTTTTTTTTTTTTTTTTGTGGTGGAAAAAGTATAATTATGAGGGTCAGATTATCAGAAGGAGACTGAAGTGCCTCGGTGGGGGGGGGGGGGTTGAAGGCTGTCATTCAAGGTTTTAGGTTAAGGCTTTAAAAATAAAAACATCCAATGAAGTTAATGGCTCCAACTATTAATTGTGTTCCAATACCCCTTAATCTGCATACTCTTTTGTTCTGAATTTGTTTACTGTATTGTCTGTGAAAGGGTGGATGTCTTTAAAATGTTAGAAAATTGTGAAAAAAACTTTGTTTTTTTTTATTTTGTCTCATAAATATTTTATTTATCATATAAACATGATGTAGATAAAAGAAGGTATATTTTTTGTAAAAGTTTAGTGAACAGTATTCTGTAAAAGTCCTCTGAAAACAATTTTCTAACAGTTCCATTGATTGATTCAAAAAAATCATTCCAGCCCTAAAGCCTTCATGGAAAGCTTGGTGTCTGTATAGAACACACATGATTTTTAGAGAAAATGGTAATTTTCTGAAAAATATTCTGATTCAATGAGTGTGCTTTGCTCTTCTTTTTTTTCTCGCAGCTCTCCTGCCATGGATAAAAAGACGATGAATCGAAAGATCAGTGCTGGCCAGTTGATTTTTGTTCCTCATAAGGACACAATCCGCCTGTTGGAGGTGTACGTCAAGCGCAGCCTCAGCCTAAACGACGGGACCCTCGGACTTAAGAAGGAGGAGGACAAGGAGAAATTTGTGACAATTCCAAGAAGGCCAAGAAGACATTCCAGTGATCCTTCTCTTCACTTGATTGAGGAATCAAAAGATGATGAAATTGGTCCATTTTCTGTGGTGGGATCTCATGTAAATCAGCCTGAACCCATTTATGAAGAATCAAAGCCACCACCAAAGAAAACAAAGAAGAAACCTTCATTTTGGAGAAGTTTACTCAACATTTTCTCTCGAAAAGGCAGTGAGGACAAAGATGAAGAGGAAGAAAGTCCACCAGAGATCCATGAGGTCTCCCAAGAAATAGAGTCCCCTGAAACTTTGACCACGTGCCTGCCGACGACCCCGGTAACATCACAAAAAAAAAAATTAGGAAAAGAAAATCTATAAAACGGAGGATGTCCAAAAGGCGGCTGTCTCGATTCGGTAAAGATCTCAACCCTGATGACATCACCAGAGTTGAAAGTAAGTTTGGAGGAACATTGCTGTCTCTGTGAAAAGTGTGTGTGTGTGTGTGTGTGTGTGTGTGTTAAGAAGCAACAAAAATCACGATTGACCTTAAATGTCTACTAGGTGTCCTCAGAATCAGAGGAAACCTGGGTCACCCACGTTATTTGGGTGACCCAGGCTGATTTTCCAGACGCACGTTCCCAAACGATCGGTTCTTGCCTTGCAGACATCCTCAGCGTGGAGCCGACCTACTCCTACTTTGAGAAGATGTCACAGGAACTGGAAAAAATTGTCCAGGAGGTCCAAGAGAAGGAGGAAGAGCTGGCGCTCTCTGATGGTGAGAAAATGTTTCTCTTTCTGTGTGTGTGTGTGTGTGTGTGTGTGTGTGTCCGTGTGTGTTCATGTGGGGACAAAATAAAACCCATCCATTTTCAAGAGAAAAGAGGCAAAAAGCTTTCACCTCTTTTCTCTTGAATGTGGTGGTAGAAAAGTTTCATCCTGATTATAAATCAGTTGTTCAGTGTTTATTCATCTTTCTATGCTTGTTCGTGTTTTTTTTTTGCAGAGGAGATCATCAACAGGATCATCGCTTTGACCAAAGAGGAGGGCGATGCCATCGACATAAAGGTCAATATTATCTCTGTTTTGCTCGTGACATTTGTAAATGAAACTGAAGAATTTCATAATTTGGGAATACTTACAGTGCTTGAGATGCTATTAATTATCAAATAATTATATATGAAGTATTTTTTAACAACCAGGGGCTTCAATAATAACCAAAGTAGTTTTGAGTTTAACAAAATCAGAAAAGACAGAGTTGAAAAGGCAACTTTACGTTTCCTTTTTTTTCTTTTTGTAACTTTCATCTGTCACATGCAGCTATTTCAGGGTTTGTGGTGCATCAAGTCTCTGAGTTGCATAATGTGTTTCCTTTAAAGCCCCAGAGAAAAGGTGTGTGTGCAGAGAGAGAGAGAGAGTGATAAAACCAAAGCAGGAGGAGCATGTCATGTGACGTTTGGCCATGTGGGTGGCTTTAATTATTGATCCGACAAAAACAACCTATACAGTGGCTGCAACAATTAAATTAAATGATTGACTAGTTTATTGACTTGCTGATCGAGTCAAGCTGCTATTTTATATTTTCAGTTCAAGTAATTCCAAGATGATTGCTTGTTAAATATATTACGTCTGGCCATAAAATGTTTATCCATTTGTTCGGAAAAAAAAAAAAAAAAAAAGTTTAGATGAAAAAAAGAATGTGAGGAAATCACATTGTCAAATTATTTCTACAGTTCAACACATTTTGAAAAAACCCTCAATTAATGAGTGAAATGTTATCTCCTTATTTTAACATCTGTGCCCTTGTTACTTATTTAGTCTTTGCCTTCTAATCTCATCTCCAGCTCAAAGAAAACCCAACGCTGAACAACTTCTTCCAGCGGATGTCATACTCCTCCTTCCAGATGTTGGCTGATGCATATCTGGATAAAGAAGCATCACCGGTCCACAATCCCCCCACTGTCCTACCAACAGCCCCGGAGCTGGTCAAGCTGGCTTTTGCCTATGATTTCACAGCTAAGGTAGCCCGGCTGTCCAAACAGAACGTAGGTCACATAACTGGCCTTGGGAACCGTTATCTGCAGGACCGATTTGAATACAAACAGGTAACTATCAGTCATTTTTTTGTGATATTTTAATCACATTTATGCATGATAGTGTAAATATGTGCAGAATATCTGTAAAGACAGAAGAAATAATAAGAAAAAATCAAACATGCACACTATGAGGTTTAGTATAAGAGCTTTTGCTATTTTCCAGGCATGTACGGATCATCCTTTGTCTGACAACGAGGGCTGAAGGGAGCCACGCAGGAACAAAACCAGTGCTTCAACTCAAAACGTTGATTCTTCAACTTGTCTTAGAACCACAGATGGAGTTCAGGAGGAGCTGTAGGTTCTAATTTTGCTTCCTCAGCCAAACAATGGACTCGATCGATGACGCACCGGCAGCAGATTTTGTGTTTTAGACACAGCAATTCATTTTCCATTTTCATTTGGGTTTGAAAGGTTTGTGATAGAACACAAGCTGAAGGTGTGATTCTGCTGTACCAGGATTTCTGCAGGAAAAGTAGTTGAAATGCTTGGATTGAATTGAGGATGTGCCGTTGCTTCTACAAGTGATACAACGCATGTGATATTTTTGTTCTTTTTTTTTTTTAAGTCGGCTTCAATGCTTTCTGTGTTGCCTTGCTAAATATAAAAAGAACAACACAATTCTCTTTCGTATATTTAAGCTAAAATATGTGCAATATATATATATATATATATTTTTTTTTAGTTTTTTACATTCCTAGGATTTTAAATTGAACAAAACATGTACTAGAAGAAAAAAAACGAGATGTGAGCCACATTTACTTCTGTGAATGCTGGCATTCATTTGACATACTCAAATAAAATATATTTAATATATTGATATTGTAATTTTTCTGTGTGTATTCAGTCCGGAAACTTTTACTCCATGAATTTCACTTCTTCTCAACCAGAAGTGGAATGGAATGTGTTATATCATACAGCCGAAGGCTGTGCGTCGGTTCCTTTCAGGTGGGTGTGTCTGGTTGTTGTTGTTGTTGTTTGTGGTGCAGCAGTTTTTCTCCTGATGGTAAATTGGTTCACAAGATAAATTTTAAGGCTTGTTAAAGTAGAAAGTGTACTTACTGTACTTACCTGGAAGACATTTGCCACTTTCACAGAGACTTGTTAAATATTGCTTACACTCTAATGCAAAGAGGTTTGGTAGCAGTGTCCTACTTGACTGTGACCTAGTTGTGGTAAATTTGAGGAAGGAAGAACTCGATTCTGCCACACCTCTGGTCTCACTACATACCACTAGATACGCAAGTGCAACAAAGTGTAGTATTGGACTGCGTGTGTGGAAGACACACCTTGCTGCGCCTCTGATATGTGTTGAAAGCAGTTGCAGGAAATGCAAGCAGCGTGGGTTAATCTGCCAAGCATTAATTATAGGTGTGTCCCAGTGCTTTGAGTTCACTGCGGGTCGTTGGAAGCACAGATACCCAGATGTGATGGATGGAATGTGACTCCGCATCTGCGAGTTTATGATTTAAATTTGCGTCTTCTCTTGTGGAGCAGGATCCCCTGCAGGAAGGAGACTTTTCTCATGAAAAGACAAGTTTGAAACCAACCAGAACTAATATGTTCACAAGAAATTCTCGTGCAATCAGCAGGATAGTGTTTCACATGAACTTGGAGTCTGGGGAAAAAAAATGAGATGGAAGTAAAATAAGTGTGTGTGTCTGTGTGTGTGTGGTCACTGAATTGCAAGCTGCTTCTAAACAGACTGATGAGTATTGGTGACATCACAGTTGGACCAGTCCTGGTCAAATATGAATAATGATGTGGAAACATGAAGCTCTGAGAATCGACTTTACTGCAATGCAGCTGACATCCTGTGTCCAGCGGTCAAACCTTTAAAATACTTGTGTATTCATATAATCTATACTTTCAATGATGAAACGCAAACACGTGGCATTCTAAGGATTTAAATGTACTTTTGCTTTTTCAGCAATATCACACATTGGAATGTTATGTAAATTCTTACATGACATATCTAGAAATTGATGGTTTCTATTTTCCCCATGTTACAGCCATATTCACTTGACCATACTACTACTACTATTACTTGAGAGAACTTGTTGAAACATGCTGAAACAGAATATCTGTAAGAAAAAATACAGTTATAAAAAAATGTTAACACCAAGCAGGGAAAAATAGAATAACAGAAGAAAATAGAGAAAATGAGGAAACTCATTAATGTACAAGCTGTGTCCCGAAGAAATGTTCATTTTCATGCAACTGATGTCTAATTGCTCATGTGAATCATGACACCAGAACTTTCGATACATAACAGGTTTTACTTCCTTGATTTAGTTTGTGACACTACCGGAGCCATCCGGAGCTAAACACACTTTCTTAAGAACTCGTGCCACAGAAAAACAAGATGTATGAGGAAAAAGGAAAGAGGAAAAAACATGCATATTACAGTTTCCTTTAAGGGTGACAAGTGTTGGGAAGTCCACTGACTCAATAGGCCTTGAGCAATCTCAATACCTGCAGATCAATCATTCTGTCGATGACTCGCATCTCATTTAAATACCAAGTCACACGTCATTGAATACGCTGGGGGACTTTTTCCAAACGCTTTTTGCTTGTGACAGCTGACAGGTCTGTAGCCGAGTTACACGCTACACGTACTGTACATGTGGTTTCAGGCCCCCTGGTCTTATCTGCACCAATCATTAGTCCAACCATCTCCCATGGAAAACATCTTTTCTGACCACTGAAATCAATAAAGTCCTTGACCTCTTCTTTAAATGTGTTCTTTCACAACTGTTTTAATGATCTCACAAAAAATAGGTGCTGCAAAACAAGGTGACAACAAAGTTAAAGTGGTTCATTTCAGACCTGTTCAGGATGGTGGCAGCGTGCATCATAGCTTTTCCTTTTAACTCTTTACTGGCTACTCATTAAAATACTTTAAAATTAGACCTTAGAGTTACTGAAGGACCTCCTGTTGTAACATTATTTTTTTTAAAAATGTCATGTAGAAAATCAAATAACCAATAATGGTCACTTACCCCATGGAGGGTTAAGCTGGAGCCATTATGTGGTTTTAGCTGTCTGACCAACAGGACGGTCTGGATTGCCTCAGGTAGATGAATGTCCAGTCAGGACTATTTTTAGCAGGTAATATCAGCTTTCAACATCAACTCATGCAGGTTCCATAATCTCTAAAAGATTTCTCACCTCTTAGGAATAACTACCATAATCGCTTTAAATCAATTAAAAGACAACGGCACATGTGGAAACTTTTACGTTTTTATTGCTTTTCAAACAGAGGATGTTGATTAATCAAAGAGACCGAAGCCCATGTCTTCATCTGACTCTTCTGATTCTTCTTTCTTCTCTTCTTTTTTCTCTTCTGCTGAGAAAAAGAATTAACAGTCACAAATGACAAACAAAGCTAAACCGATCGTGGTTGCTGCTACCTCTCGATATGATTCAGCTGACATGGTATTGTAGTATTTATATTGTTGTAGTGCATATAAAAATGTCATTAAGAACTTCAACCCTGCAGACATTGGAGGCATCCATTTAAGCAAGTTTCCAGAGGAGTTCCTACATACCAGCAGCGGGTGCATCCCCGGCTCCTGTCAGCGCACCAGCAGCAGCAGGTGCTGCCACAGCCCCACCCGCTGGTACGGAGGCCAACTTAGAGAGGCCTGTGGTAAAGGAAAGAAACATTTGATATGGAAATCAAGAATGACTCATCTTCAGTGAATGCTTAATGAGGGATCTTTACCTGAGTTCATGACTTCATTGATGTCTTTTCCATTCAGCTCACTGATGACCTGCCAAGAAATGCAGATTTCAATATAAACAAGCCACCATTTGGAGGAAAACAAATCACAAGAATTTTTGTTATTACATAGGATACCTTGTTCAAGCGTTCGTCATCGGCCTCAATTCCCACGCTGCCCAATATTCCCTTGATGTCCTTTGCAGAAGGGCTGGTGTTTCCACCGAGTACAGCCAGGAGGTAAGCGGCTACGTAACGCATTCTGCATTTAAAAGCAACAACAAGCAACAAGAATGACTCCCCAAAGCTCAGGTATGTGGGTAATATGTATGCCACTTAAATTCCACTAGAAATAACTGAACAGGCTGTATGCATTTAGTGCTTATGCTGAAAGCGTGTGTATCTGGAATTGACACGACAGACAAAAAACGAATGATTCAGCAATGGTATCAGTAACAACAAATTAATTATTGAAGAACTGGCATAGTTTTCTGACAAATGCATAGCCCATTGTGGGAAAAACAATGCTAAAAATTCAAAAGAATTGCAACGTTTCCAATGAATTATTGAGTTCGCAATGGATGGCTGGGCTTGCGCTAGCCGTTCGCCACTTCGCCATAGGCGAAGTAAATTCCAGAGTGGCTACAGGGTTTTTAGCCTGTGTCGCCACAGTGGCGTTCTTATTTTCAGGAAAAAAAGGCTAAAACTTACAACTTTTTTGGACTTGCGACAATCCCCGAGCGATAACATAAGAAAACAATAGCATGTGGCTATTTCCGCATGCCGACGGAAATAGCCAAAGTGACCCGAACGCTCCCGATCATTAAATACGCACTCGGGTCATGACCTCCTCTCGTCCAATAAAAAAAAAAAACAGGATACTTTTTTTACAAGCTAATCCCGCGAATTGGTGTACGACAAGGCGAGGACGATCAATCGAAAGAAAATGAGAATAGAGTGTTTTATAGTTGCTCTTGCGTTAAAATTCTAATTGAACAACAAATGGTGAATGCTGAGAGGGGGTAGGAGTGGTGACAGACCGATCAGAAGGTCAATGAAAGATATTATCAATCATTTTTTGGAGTCTTAGACTTTTGATCCCCATGACCGGCAGGAATAACCAGCGATGCATGTAAATGTGTATTCACCTCGCTTGCTATTTTTCATGCCTTTTTAAATTGAAATGAAAAATCATAAACTAAACTAAACTAACAGCTAACTTCAAACTAAACTCCAAACTAAACATGGAGCTTAGTTTGAAGTTAGCTGATCCAATGTTAATATCAGGTGTCCAAATATTTAAAAGACCTTTTTCCCCACGCAGGTAAATTGGGAATTCAGTAAAGATCACAGTTTATAATTCTGTTGTTACTGCTGTGAGCTGAAGACAATATTTCACCGGCTATACGTCACACCTCTGACATGTGAGCGAATCAAAGCTAGCATGGCGCCCGGAGGTTTCCTTCACGACAGTCGAGTGTGTGTAAAAGTAAATGACGACATAATGTTTTGAAAATGTTTACGAAATTATCGAACTTCCTGAAAATACACTTAGATGTGTGAACGAACTGACACAAACAGCCAAAACTACACGTTTTTACTCACTTTTAAGTCTTAATCGACACGAAACGTCAGACACGCTTTGGCAAACCGGAAGAGAGAAGGAGGTGGTGCCGGAAATACTAACAGACCGGAATGTATCGATCTCATTGGTCCGATTAGGAACGGGGACGTAAACGTCATCATGTTGCTAAACCAATGAACAACTCGAAAAAAATCCCTGACGTCTATTCCTTCTTTGTTCTCGGGTTTCTCGTCACCGTTTTCCTCATAATTTCGTCGTCAAAAAATATCTAGATATTTTCATTTGTTCCTACAGTCCATTTTACATTTTACTGGTTGGAATAGAAATACTGTGTAACATTGCAGTTAACAATGAAACGTGACAGCTATTAAGTTGGAATGCCAACATGCTCAATATGTCTGATGTTTGTCTCATATATATATATATATATATTTAAATACACAGCACAATTACATTCTGTGATTTTTTTTTTTTTGAATGAAATTGGAATAAGTGGTAGAAATTGAAAAAGAGGCATTTGCGACTGTTTCTAATACACAACTAGAAATACATTAAAAATAGGCAGCTCCCAGTATAAAACAGGCAACAAGAATACAAATATAATTTTAGAAATATAATTACTGGTCGATTTTTTTAAAAGTTAACAAGTAAAACACAATGAAATATGTAAATAATTTACAAAAGTGCATTATTTGTGTTGTGATTAAATATTTTTAAGTGCTGACCGTTAAAGTGCTAGCAGCTAATAAATAAATTAATATGTGACAGACATATTCTGATTGAGTAAGATTGTACTGTAGATAGTTATATACATATTCATTCTCTGTAACTGCTTAACCTGGGTAAATTCACTGGGTGGATTTGAGCTCAGAATCCTTTTGCTGTAAGACATCAGTACTGCTCTGTGTCAACACGCTGCTAAAACTAATGTTATGAAATCCTAATTTAACACCCTAAATCATGCTTGAATCTATTATTATGTGGTTCTAAATCTAGAAATTAATATTGTATGAAACTATTATATTTTATGTAACTACAAATCCCAAAACTAAACATGTTACAGTAGAGATAACTTAGCTCTAATATGATACACATGGCAGTGGCATCAGACTGAACGGAACATATAGGCTATAAAATGAATAAAGGAAGGACAGGGATTGGGAGGTAGGTATGCCACAAAACTGACATTGTCACAGTGCGCTGACAGGACAGCAGGCAAATAATGACTTTGTTAATTTCATCCATTATTTATTCTTATCAATTCATCATCAAATATAAAATACAGGCATTGTTAAGATATTACTGTGTCTTTAATGTACATGTAGCTATAAACTGATTCTTGAAAAATGTACTGTCACATGTCCATAAAACAGTAGAAAACACACAAAAACTCACAATATGTTAAATCTATTAACCTACAATTCAAGTAACTCCTCTTTTCCCTCACTGGACGAGAGCCAGTTGAAGAGAAAGATCACTGAGTCAGACACAAAGGATGCAATCTTTTTCACATTTGTCACATACCACATTTTATAGACAAACTCTCCCAGAAACACAAAGATAAAAATGGCCAAGATCCCTAGAAACATGCGGTCAATATAAAACTGAGCCTTTTCTCTGAAGGTCCACTGCTCCCATGGTAGTGCTCGCCTGGCTTCAACGTATTTACTGAAGTGTAACAAGGATTTCTGCTCGTCATCCAGCTCTTCCTCTGGGTCATCAAAGGCTTGGTCATCCTCTTCTCTATCAGTGTTGGCCATTTTACAGTTGTTTGATGCTGTAAATGACATTTTTTTTTTTTGTTGTTGATGGTAAATGTATCAGAATCACATGAAGTGGTGACTGTTCCTCCTGTAAACTTGGTAAATATTTACTGTAACCATTTTATGACTGAGAGATCTTACCTCCAAGAAGATAAATCTACTATGAAGATAATATTAAGTAGAAAATCCCTGTTTTCTGTCTCCGTACTTAAACCATGTTTGTGCTCCCAGTATTGTGTAGGCCGACAGTCACAGACGTGCTCAGTGAGAAGGCTGTAAATGTCAGGCTGGTTCTGCAGCTCCTACCTCATTAAGACGAAGGCTGGGGATTAGGCAGCACTCAGCAGTTTCCAATCCCTCAGCAAGGATTAAGGTGACAGATGGTAGAATACGTCTTGATATGTTTGTACAGGAAGGATAGAAAGACCAGACAGAAGACAATGGCTTAAAATGATGCCATGTTCATGTGAAACTATTCATCCATAAAAGTCTTACATGGTCACAACATACGTACCTGACAGGTGATAAATGTGAGAACAGTAAACCTCCCTCTAGACCTGTAGTATGAATGCAAATCACATATATCAAACAAAAAATGATTAATTTTAAAACCCAGATTAGATCATTGTGTAAGTAGAGGTAGTTTGACATTGACTGAAACCAGTCAAACTGATGACAAAGCAGAACTGACACAGCTTCAGTAAAAGCTTCAGAATTTAAATAAATCACTTTGGCATAATGCTCTATAGGCAATCTACACAAATGGTAAAAAGCATTTTAGCCTTTAGTCACAGCTTTTGGAAAAATGGCTCAGAACAGCTGAATTGGCTGAAGAGGAGCCCACATGCTGTGATAAAAAGTACAGTAATGTCTAGATTGCTTTGATGGTGCCAGAGCCCTCTTTCATTTTCTTTAGTGATTTTGTTCTGAATGTGCCTTCCAGGCAGGGCCTTTTCTTTTCTGTGTATTTAATGGTTTTCTGTGATAACATAAATCAATACAAAGCAGAACTCAGATGGCTACTGACAGAACAGCAGACAATGAAGTGGAGATTTCCCGCGGCTCCACCAGGAGGTCAACGTTTTCATCACCTCTGCTAAGGGGCTTAGGTGATCAATTACGTTTTTAGTGGTCTGTTACCGAGCAACAGATGTTTGTGAAACTTGGTGGGATTTTTAGACATGAAAGACAAAGCTTGAACTGGATTCTAACAAACGGACAGATACACAACTTTATTTTACTCTCTTTGCTTTAGAAGATGAAGCTGTTTGTCACATTTTTTGTTGGTTTTAAGACAAAATTTGGGGAAGTTTAGCCAAGGAGTTAGGCACGTAGCGAGGCACATAGCGGATCTGGAAGAAAATGTTTATTCATTTATTTATGTATTACTTTTTGGACTGTTTTTGACCATCTGACAGATTACCTACAAAATGTGGCCACTGTTCCACTGGGAAACGACTGAATTTTGGAGCAACTTTTGACACATCCAAAAGAAGCAATGGACGAAATGCTCACTGCTCCTCTGGATGATTACATGTGATGATCTCTTTTTCTTGGGTTGGATAAAAAAAAAAAAAAATAGATCAATCATTCCTCTGAGAATCCAAAGGAAGTCACAGGAACGGCACACACATCTTGACTGTCAAACCTTTTTTTAATTCATTTTATTCAGTGGGATATTCCAATCCCTCTAGGATAAGTTGCATTTGATACAAACCCTCATGCTGCTCTCAGGAAGAATTACTTTAGATGTGTTGATCTTTTTTCACTTAGCACCAGAGGTCAACAGTTTACTTCATCTTACCGCTTTGGTTATCGAAGCAAACTTTGTTTGCTAGATGTTTCAAAAATGTTAGCATGCTTACGTGCTGCAGTTAGGAGATGAGCATAATTCACACTTCTATAAAAACATTATTGTCATGAGAATTTAGCTCCAAGTGGTGCCATCTCTACATGTTTGTTTAAATCCTATTTGAGATTGTAGAATTACAAAACAAGAACTGTAGCATCAACAATTTAGAAGAAGAAAAAAAAAAAAAAAATATATATATCAATACTTTTTCTGGTGAAAACAGGCTTTTTAAATGTGAAAAGTTTTAATATAAATTCTTTTGTTGACATGCTTGCAGTATTATAATTCAATATTAATCAATTGAAGAAACTTGATATGGAAATAAAACACTGCATGTTGAGAACATTTTTCTATGATGCAGCCTCGTTGTCTTTAAAACTAAATGAGTTGAAGATGCTGTTTTTGAACTGGTCACTGAGGAACACGTTCCATCAATCACTGTGGTCCTTTGTTGTGAATATTAATAGACTAATATTGCAAATCCACGGTGTACTGGCATCACGCCTGGAGTATCCCCCACCTCACGCCCTTAGTTAGCTGGAATAGACTCCAGCTCCCCCACCACAGCGGATGAAGAGGTAGGCATGAATGAATGAATGAATGAGTGAACATTGCAAATATCACAGAATCTCAGCACTGTCGCAGCCTCCTTATGCCTGTCAATAATGAGAGTGATGCAGTCCTTGTGACGTCTTCACATCCATCAGGGTTGGCGTGCTGGTGGGACATGGCGTAGGCTCTGCAGGTTTGCATGAAATGCAACGGTGAGCAATCTGGATCAAAGTGACGCGGAACCTCTTGATCCTGAATGCATAAACCATCGGGTTGAGTGCTGAGTTCACATGGGACATGAAAATGCCTGTGTAGGTGACAAATTTGGGTATGTAACAACGTGGACAGAAAAAGGTGACACAGTTCACGATATGTATTGGCAACCAGCACAGAGCAAAGAGGAACATCACCAAAGCCAGGGATTTCGCCAGCTTTAACTCTTTCTTATAGTACCTCTCACCATCACTCGTCGCTTCCGCACGTCGGTTAAGCTGGTGCCTGATCACCCTAAAAATCTCCGCATACAGCGCAATCATTATGGAGAGTGGAACGACCACCCATCCAAAGAAATTAAAGTACACCATGTAGTCCATCCTCATGACAGTGGTGAATTCACAGACAATGTCGCTGGAAATGCTGAGGTTTTTCTGAGCGTCGTAGTTATTCCATCCAACCATTGGAACCAATCCAGCGAGGAAGGAGAGGATCCAGCACAGACAGACTGCCATATAAGCCCTCCTCTGGGTCACCAGGGTGCTGTATCTGAGTAGGGTTATTGGGACAGACATGAAAACAGTTTTTATAATCACTTAAATGCACACATGCACAATTATTCAACTATTATCCTCAGCTTTTGTCATCAGGAGGATGTAATTAAACAAAACGTTGAATCGGCAACCACCAAAATCCCTTAACAAATTGTTCCTCTGTCAGCTACTTAAGTGCTCTGGAACAATTTGATTTGCTTAAAAGCAAAGCATGTCTAACATATTGATATACATTAAATCTGGAAATGATATATAGCACCAGGTCAGGCATCAACCTCATCTTGATTGACTGTCTTTGTCTAAAAGCACACATTTTACGCTTTGATGCTAGAAGAACTAAAATGTGAGACAAGACACTGCTGGTTCTTGTGCTGTAATTATTTGTTTATCTAGCAATAGTCTTTACAACATAGGAAACAAAATTATCAGTAAAATTTTCTATTTGGGGAGAATGTTGGTTCCGAGAGCAAATATGTGCGCGTTAAGTGAAGATGGAGCAGTTTTCCTGACAAGCTTATGAATATTCACAGAATATTTCAGAATTTGGATCATATGTTACTTTCAGCAATGCAGTTGACAGAAACAGTCAATCTCATCTGCTTCCTGTCGCTCTCCTTTATGAACATTTAATCATTCTTACCATAAACCATAATCAGTGTAACGTTTATCACTTTTCCCATACATTTCCGTTTCACCTCCCGTCCTACAACAAAATCATCCATACTAACTAACCTCTGCTATCCTCAAACGGTTTATGTGACACCCATGAACCCAAAGGAAAGTGTCTTCAAATGGTTTTAAAACTTTTCTCCTCACCTGGTTGGAATCTTGACTCGCAAGTACCGGTCGATGGCAATGGCCAGCAAGGAAAGGATGGCGTTCTGTGTGATGATGAGCAGCAGGCATGAGAGGAAGAGGCAAGTGTAGAACTGAGTGTTGAATCCCAGACTGATGATGATGGCCAGAGGAATGACCAAAGCCCCCACAGCGATGTCAGCCACAGCCAGAGATACTATGAAGGAGAAGGTGGTGTCGCGGAGGGCCCGGTTCACGCAAACAACCAGCACCACCAGAACATTTCCCAGAACAGATGCGAGGGCTATGGCCAACTCGATGGAGATGTACACTATATCCACATTTTCCCGAGGTTTGATTCCAGGAGAGGAAGACATTTCTACCATTCCGGTCCTGCTTACCTTTTACCCTGAGCTGGTTGTTGAAACTTTTAGCCTCCACTTTGGAGTTGGTGTCAATGAAAACATCTTCCTCTCGCTGAGGTAAGTGCAGTTTCACTGATTGCCACATTTGCACAACGACTGACTCTTGTGCTCCAAAAGGGATGTTAGACGGTTAATCCTCAGCATGATGTCCAGTAGCAGTGTGCCACTGCTCTTCTACATCCTTACAGTCGCTCTTACACAGTCTCTGGAAAAAAAAAATAAAAAGTGTCGTAAAATGAAGGGGAGGGACTTGACTCACTGCAGCACCACTCTCCCTCTCCATCTGTGGTTTTTGAACAAATGTTAATGCAGCAAATACAATGACTGAATCTATACATTAATGACTCAGGATACATTTTGATTAAGATGTTTAAAAAAAATAACAAGCTCTCAACCGAAGATGGTTTTTAATGTTTCATAGCTTATTTTTTATTCATATCATCACTCATGCAATGCTAAATAAATAAAAAGAGGGGGGAAAAAAAGTCAATATTTCTACGCACTGAAGAGACAAGCTCCAATTTCAACTCAGCTCTGGAACTGTCTCGGCAATAATTCATTAACTTCAAATATAATTAATTGTTTTCAAACTATGTGTTTAGAAATGATATTCATTTTTGACATACAAATTATAGCAGTCTGGCTCCATTGGTTCACCATAGTAGTGCCTAGAGTGTACCCTGCCTCATCCCCCCCAAGTCCGCTGGGACAGGCTGCAGCAACCCCATGACCCACAAGGAGGTCACGGGGTCAAGGAGGAGGAGGAGGATACTGAAGATGAATGATGAATGCAAAAATAATAGTCAATCTAGTAGCATTTATTGAACTCAATTTGTTATTTTACACTTGGGTTGATAAAGAGATAAAGAAATTTAGCTGATAAAACAGCAAGGTGGGGATAATATCTGAATTTGTTTCCTGGAAACAGCGGACAAGATATTCAGTGATAACCTAACCAGTTGCAATAACATTTCTAATGAGCAGATATTACAAGATATTTTCTCTCATTACGAAATCAATTTATACACAGAAAATTTTATAATAATAATAATAATAGCATACTTCTTTGGTAGGAGGCAATCAATATTCATAACCAGTAAAGTGAATTAATGTGCTGCTGCAATGTCAGATCTAGCTCTTTGCCTTTAGTCCGTGTTTTTGCAAATCGATTCCTGTTAGATTACATTACTTTTAGCGTGATTGAATTGTCTGCTATTTTACAGATGACTGACAGTAAGTGTGCTCATGTTCCACTTTCATCATATAACATCATTATGGGAGGGACATTTAGAGTTGTGACGGACTGTCCCATCTGCTACCATTAGTTAAATAATAGTTCTGCATGGTATTTTAAACTGTAGCTGTTTTTAATAAAGCATGTCTAACACTTTTATGTTATTGGAAACACCATAATGTTTGAACTTACAGATTGGAAAATAGTTCTAATACTTGTTTGCACAACATGATTTAAGTCGTTGCATTGAAATGCAGACTCTGCAGGTTAAACTGCATATGAGAATTAAGTTCAAAAGTTCGAGTCATTAAAAAAACTTAATGTAATTGTGTGCCAGAGTATGAGAAGATGTTGGCAGCAAATATCACTGAGCAAGCAATCAGTAAGATGGTCTAGGTTTGCTGAAGAAAGCAGATTCACAAGTGTATTCATGAATGATGTATACGACACTAAGTTAAGTTAATACGACATTGGTTAATCCTATTTCTCCATGCGTGTGAGCATGAATGCTCGTCTGACTTCCGTGTGGCGCTGTGTAGCCCGTCTCTCGCCCATAGCCAGCTCCTTACAGTTCCTTGTGCCTGACACATTCTTTTTTTTACTGTATTACTCATTAATTATTACTTGTTTCCCTGGAAATGTATTTCAAATTGGAACAGACACAGAAAATTATTGGATGTTTTGGTCTTATATCATGAAATAATAACCTGTACTCTACATATGTCATTATTAATTATCATATAGCCCTACATATAATTTCATTTTCTGACACTCAACAGGCAACTGGCTCGGAAAGCATCACACAGAAAATTATTGTCCATAAAGACAACTAATGACTTTCATTATAGTCTGGCAGGGATCTGCTTGCAGATGCACTACAGGGATTACATAACAGTAAAACCTCAATGACTGGTTCCAATCAGCAAAACAGGATAAAAAAAATTCTATGCATCCTCATTGA
The DNA here is from genome assembly GCA_013358685.1 of Antennarius maculatus. Classification (NCBI taxonomy): domain Eukaryota; kingdom Metazoa; phylum Chordata; class Actinopteri; order Lophiiformes; family Antennariidae; genus Antennarius; species Antennarius maculatus. The sequence goes on along the minus strand of CM023609.1, from coordinate 2,374,929 downwards.
GCTTTCCAGTTTGGTGCAAAATGTATTTCAAATGCTGCCTCTGTGTGCATCTATATAGAAAAACCTCTGGAGAAGGATCAAGGTGTTAGAATTATTTACTTGAATCAAGTGCAATCAAACATAAAACTGAATGACTATTAAATGAGTATTACATTTAAAATGCATATATGTAGATACAAAAAATGCAGGGTGGAGTTTTTTACCCGACTCAATTTTATGTGTTGTTTCTATAACAACGTGAACTATAGTCAGAGAGTTCTTATTGTGGGCATGTTGTTTCTAAAAGACAACTGCCATTCACTATCACTGATTTAAACTTTTGAATGTGAGAAATGGGACCAATTAAAAGATCAGCTGAAAGTGAAATTTATATTTTGGCTATAAGGAATATGGGACAATGTAAACGACAAAATTAATTGCACCTTTGAAATGTACAAAAGATCCAATATTCTCAGTCTTTACTAACAATCCTTCAAAATGAATACTTCTTCAGAACATGAACGGTTCTTCTGGACTGTTAATGTTCTTCTCTTGCCTACTCGTTGTTCCCAGAGACCTGGCAGGCTTCTTTCAGACAGCTGATGCACATTTAGTCTGATGGAGGAAGCAGTTGAAATCCTCACTATGGCTTCAAGATGTTTGGCTTGTACTTTGACTTATTGAACTCCATGGTGGAGAAAAGATTTTTCACACAAAAAGGCACACGGTCCGATTGAACAATGGGGTAATTCTCTCAATAATTATCAAAGTTTGTCTTCTTCCCCACTCACCTTCCTGAAATAGATTTAAAGAATTGTGCCACAGGTCAATGAGCTCTATTTGAATCACAGGAGGCGCATGTTGCACACAGAAGGAGTCAGCCAAAATTGAAAAAGTGTGTCTTGAAGTCGGCGAATCTGTGATTACAATCCTCCTATATCTTCATAATGGGAGAGAAATGTTTGGGAGAGATTATTGGCAGACTGTTTTTACAGGCGACCCCGCGCTGTGTATTTTCTTCATGGTCGGTAAACGTGTGTTAAGGGTTGACAGTTTAACTGAAAAGCCTTGTTTTTATGTTCATATGCATCAAAAACAGAAGAAAAACTATAAATAAAAATTCATTATTATTTGCTGATTTGCAAATCCGACCCCATTTATAAAAAAACCAAACAAGGCATTTGGATTCAATGGAGACGCTTTCTCGTCTCTGACGGGAAAAGAAGCAGCTTCTACCACCAAATGAGAGTCGGCATGAGAAATAAAAATATGAAATGAAAGAACATTGGGAAATGGTCATTTTCAATATGCCATTTTATGACTTCATTTCATTCATACTCTGACTGCTTTCCTGTGTTTTGACAAATGACCTAGTCTTTTTCTCTATTAGGCCCGTTTCAGTTATTATGTACACTCTCTTTCAGTTTGAAGAACTGAGATAGTCATCAACCACATTGTAGTGATACACCATTAATAACTGTTCTAGAAGCAGTAATTTGAAGTACTTTTTATAGGCAGCCAGACAAGGTACACTAATCCCTCGTGCATTCGTGCATCAACACACACAGCTTCACCTCATCGCAGATTTTTGGTAGGTAGTCAGGTGATACCGTACGCGCATTCTATTGGCTGACAGTCTATAAGAGTGTGGGAAAAGGTAATACAGATATTACTGTAAATAATAAAATAAATAGTTGGTTGCTATATCGTGGACTTTTGTTTTTGCGGGTGGTTCCTGGAACGTATTAACCACGAGTAACAAGGGATTACTGTACATCTAATTGGTGACCTTCATACTTGATTTTTGTCGCACATATCTCAACGAATCAAAGACGAGATGGATGAGAATAGTTTAGGATGAGGGTACTTTCACACAGTCCTTTGATAAAGAGTTAAACACATTTTGATTTACAGATTTAAGTATAACTACTTATAATAAACTGATTTACAGTTTGACTCAATTAGTGATAACAATGGCAATATTGGACAATTTTCCTGTAGATCCAGAAATGTGTTCATTATCCCATGTAGGTGGATTGGATGTTGAATAATGACGTGTAAATGAATAACATTAGGATATTAGACATCCAGAAATGATCTATATGCTGGAGTCCTGACTAACAAACCTACACTAGATGAATTTGATGATACGTCACTTCCAGCAACTACAAGGAATGCAAGTAAGGATAGTGATGATGAGAGGAAAACCACTGGTTACAAGCAATTTAGAAAATGGGGCATGTTTTACATGTACATAACGGTGAACTATACGGCATTGAGTTCTTCTTTCTGCTGCTGTGGGATCTGCAGGTAGTGTGTGCAGTTTTCAAGCCTGAAAATTGACCTGACTGATTTCGGAACTAATACAGGATCTGAAACTGATGGAATGGACCTCTAAACAAAATTGCCAACAATTGAGGAAACGTGAACACATGAATGCGAAACTGGAGTTAATTATAAACCAAGACTTCCTTTAAAAATGATGTTTATAAAATTCATACTAATGTTTTTTATGTAATATGTCGACACCTTCTTAAAATAATCACATAAGTCATTTATTTTTAGATTTTTGACAAAACACAAAAAACTGAACCATTAATTGATGATGCATACTGTAGATTGGAGTGGGATTGATGCAAATCATCAGGATTTAACATTATTGTACTGTACATTTGAAAATTAAGGCCCAGAATGTCTACCTTTTCAGCGAATCTCAATTAATGTAAATGTGAGTGTTGTTTTTTTTAATCTTTATCCTCAATTACTTACTACCATTATTTTTGCTGACATTGCTATGCTTCCACACAACTTGGATTCAATGGGCTACTATTTTTATTCTAGCATATAGAATAAAAATGTTCATATGTTACATGAGCTGAGTCTTCACACCTTGACATATCATTGACATTTGCATCCCCCTATTTACATGAATAAAATGTCATTGTATTTCTAAAAAATACCAGCAACATTTATTTGCTTTATTAGCAATAATCTTTGAATTTTGCTGGGCAACATGAATGAGGAGTATCGCCAATACCACAAATATCAATACAGCATCTGACAATTACTCATGTCAACCATAACCAAAGTAAAAGAAAATGGATGTGACAGATATGTTGGGAAACTAAACGTAGCTGTGTCCCTGCATCGTGTGTGTTTGTGTTTGTGTGTCTGTGTGTGTGTGTGTGTGTGTGTGTGTGTTACGATGTAAGCTGTTTTGTGTGACTGTCATACATGCATTTTCTTCTAAAGTTTACAATGAGATTTTGTCTTTTTTCCTAATAAACTTAGTTTTTTGTTTCTTTTATTTAGACGATAACTTTCAATTCCTCCCTGCTGTTTGCTCGTTGCATAACACAGGTCAGAATTACATTCAAGTAAATATTAAAGGAGACACTGTCTCATTTACAATACAATTTAATTTAATACAATTTATTTATTAAATTAAATGTATTATTCAATTTTATTTAAATTCTATTTCAAATTAATATTTTAATATTAATATAAAATATTAATATAAATGTTAATATTTTAATATCAATATAAATAGTAATATAAATATTAATATTTTAATATCAATATAAAATATTAATATAAATATTAATATTTTAGTATTTTAATTTAATTTTAATTTTCTTTTAAATGTATTATTCAATTATTATTTTAATTTAAATGTATTCAATTAAATGTATTATTATTTAAATGCAAATGTATTTAACTTTAAAATTTAAAATTTAAATATAATTAAAGATGGAGATAAATATTTGCTCTGGGGAAAGACAAAATGAAAGTCGACAAGTAGATCAAAATTAAAAAGAAACCTTAAATAATGAAGATTAATGATAATCATAATAATAACAATAATAATAATAATAATAATAACAATAATGAACAACCTTTAGAAATCAAATTATATTATTTATGTTTAATTTAAAAGTACATTTTGTAAGATAAGCACATCAGACATGCACAGATGAAATTTCTTCAGACACATCCCCTGAGGTAAGCACATCTGCTATCATGAGTGTTATACTTCTAAAGATGTACTGATAATTGTAAATGGGGTGAGATGCTGTGAGATTTGTATTGAGTTTCACAAGCTCTCCCACGTATAGTTCGGAACTAAATATAAATTACAAAATATGTACTTCATCAATATATGCCTGTAACAGTTTAACAAAAATAAAGACTTACTGTGAAACTCATAGATAACCATAGTAAAGTTCTCTGCAGGTTGCCTTCCATTCAGAAATGAATATATTCATAGTGACTGATTGATGTTGGCATGGTTTTGATGTTGGCAAGTGAAGTTACTTTTCAGGCTCCAGGGTGTTTGGTTTCAATACTAGAAACCAGTTTCATTTCCTATCGTCAAAAATAATGGGAAGGTTGTTGTTACAGAATCTTCATTTTTATTTCATACTTATCATCTATTACAACAACATGTAAGTTTGCATGATTCATTTTTTAAAAAAAATGCTTTGATGCTAACCATTACGGGGTTGAAAAAAAAGAAGGAACGCAACGAGGCGAAAGGACTTCCTTTAAAGTTTCACAATACCAAGATGAATGATAAGTAGAAGAGCAAAGCTCATTTGGACTTGCATTCAGACACTCCACTGCACCTTCACACTCATTCAAGGCTATCACCTTTCAGACACTGGAAAGAACAATGGAAGTGGGAGAAGTCATCTACACTCTGCTGGAGGTGCTCATTGCTGTTGGCTGCTGTCTTGGTAATGTGCTGGTTATTTTGGCGCTGTGGACCAGTAGAAGCATTCAGCAGCCCACATTCTGTCTGATCGTCTGCCTGGCTGTGGCTGACTTCATGGTCGGATGCGTTGCCATACCGATGGCCGTGCTAGTGGACGGACGAGTGGAGACTTCGTTCCACGGATGCGTCTTCATCAGCTGTGTGGTCATCTTGTTGACCCTCGTCTCAGTTCTGTCTCTTGCAGCTATTGCAGTGGACAGATACCTGCGGGTGGTTATCCCTCTCAGGTGAGCTCGATCAGACAGTATTGATGCTTCTTATTGAGTATTTTTTGGTACTCGGTAATATCACATAATAATAAAATGCTATTTTTTTGACTTTGGTCAGAACACAAAGATATATTGTAAAATATTGACGATAATGAACATGTTGTTTTCCCTTTAGGTACAAAATGACTGTACAACAGAGACATTCTTGGCTTGCGGTGGCAGCATGTTGGCTGGTTGCAGCACCTCTGAGTTTTGCTCCCATGCTGGGATGGAATAACCATGACCCCCTGTCCAACTCTACTATTGTCTGCCGCTTTATAACAGTGATCCCTATGTCTTACCTGGTTTACTTCAACTTTATTCTGTGCACCTTCATCCCTCTACTGGTGATGACTGTTTTGTACGGCTATATTTTCTTCACTATAAGAGCAAACCTTCGCAAAAAACCAGGCAGCACCTTCCAATCCCAGTCTCAAAGCTACTTAAGGAAAGAGAAAGAGCTGGCAGCATCTCTGTCTCTGGTCTTGGCTCTGTTCGCCCTGTCGTGGCTCCCTCTTCACATAATCAACTGCATTGCTTACTTTGGTGGACCCAACGACGTACCAGTGGCAGCTTTCTACGTCGGCATCCTGCTGTCCCACGCTAACTCAGCTGTAAACCCAGTTGTATATGCATTCAAAATACCAAAGATCAAGGCAGCGTATGTGAAGATCTGGAGAAAATACATTGCATGTAGAGAAGAAAAACAAGCATTGCAGATGAGCCAGACGACAGACAACAACCTCAGCAGTAATGAGGAACAGTGTGGCTGAACATGAGTGAAGGACTTCCTCATACCTAAATACTAAGTTTGGTTGACTATAGAACATTTTATTGACATTTAGTATTTTCAAAAAACTGTGAAAAACAAAAGAAAATCAGAAGCAGCATGAAAAATATATTGAAAACTAAAAACTACCTTGTACTATTGGATAAAAACAAAAAAGCCAAGTGCACTGATAAGATTCAGAATTCTATGTGTTTTTCTGTGTCATGTACATGAACTGTGTCATACTACCTAAACATATTGTTGAGTATTTGTGTGTTTCTTGGTGTGCATTGCGAAATGTCCTGTCCTGCAGCATAAACTTCCACTTTTCTTTAAAGGTTTAGATCCGCTTCAAGTTTCATATCACTGTTTTTATTTTCTGTTTCTGTATCAGTTCAACTTTTTCATCTTCATCATTCATTCCATGGGAATTTACCTGATTTCCCATCACAACAACAACGACTTGCAGACATCTGAAGCATAATTGTCATACCTGCAAGTACACTTCATTTATCCATGTGTCCCGGAAACATAAACACTTGCAAAATGCAATTTAATCCATTACTAGAGATATGGAACACATAGTTTGTAATGTCTTCAGGTGGTCGTCAAATGGTTGGTTTATAATCTGTGTCAACAAGCACAGATTATAGATGGATAGATTAAACTCTCTGTAACTGTAGTTACATTACGGACACTTTATTTTTTCTCTGATTCCTCTTCCTGCATGCAGTGATATTTTTTGCTTTCTTATTTCTGCACCAGTTATTTACATTGTGTGTGTGTGTGTCACATATATATATATATATATATATATATATATATATATATATATATATATATATATATATATATATATACATACATATATGCATGAAAGTGTTTTAAATGCTGATAATGTATAATAGATTTATGGTTTATTTCATGACCAGAAAAGCTGTATTTAACTTGTGTTTGTTTAAAAATAAAGTGTTTGCTTCCTGCTGCCACCAACAGTTCATTGCATGTTTATGAGAAATGCATCTAGGTGACATGACACTGTTATATTTGCCTGAGGTAAACACAGTCTTTAAGAATGGTCTATCTGACTTTTCTGTATTAATAAGCACATTTCTTTAGTGCATTCTTTGAAAGACATTTTGAAAGCTCATCATGGAGTCTTAAAGTTACCAACTTTCACAAGATATTAAAGCTTGGTTGGTAACTTTTTCCTACATTTTCTCCAATTAGTTAAAGAGAGATGGCCACTGCTATGCATCAGATTCAGGAAACTGACCACCATTCACATGTCAGACTGCAGATAACAGATAGAAATATCATAGTTAGATTTTTTTATATCTTTATTTATCTGACAAATTCATGGATCCAATAATCACACCGCTGAGTTACAACCTACGTTATAAGGCTGCTCCCAGTCTGTTAAACTTCATGGCTTGTGTTTCACTCTTAGCTCACAAGTAATCAAGTTATCATAATTCACAAGAGCTCCTCCAAGCTGCTGCAGCTTTCAGTGAGAAAAACCGAAAAATTCATAAACCAAGAAGTGTTCATGATTCACATTCATGAATGATAAGTTTCATATTTAGATTTTCATCAAGATACAGGAGTGTGTGGAAAAAAATCAAGTACATAAACAGAAAATGATTCATATTTGAATGCAGCAATGATCATGCACACCTGTGTTCGTTTCAGTTTGTCATTACTAGGAGAACTTGTAATAAACTGTCAAATTGGGCGCTGGAGAGTGGATTTTTAGTTTGATAATTATATATTTACTCTATTTTTAGATTCAATACCTCCAGCATGCTGATGACTAAAAGCTAAGTTCTTTGTAGACTGGTGAAAACCTCTCTTACAAACCAATTTCAGTAGTAAATGTTTCAACAGTTGCTCATAAACCACCCTATTCTACAGTCAGTACTGATGCACGTCTTATTTCTCCAAACACCACCAGATAGCAGCTCTGTTCAGCCTCAGAATGTAGAATGATTCTGGTCCCAGACTCACTGTGAGTGTCCCAAAGCCTACATCATTTGTAGAGTGATAAGAAGTCTCTGGCCACGAGATGGCATCAGTGTCATCACTCACTCAGTGTGAATGAGTTTCGCTCCAGGCACTCATTGTACCCGTCAAGGAAGGTAATAGACTGTATAGTTATCGCCTGAGTAGGATTTACTCCATCCTACAAACTATACAACCTACTACCTCACCTTGCTAGGCGCAATTTCAGGCACCAATGAACATCCAAAAAAAAAAAAAAAAAATCATTCTCTATACAGTATACCCTTTTAACACTTTCTGTGAGAATAGACCCTTTCCACCATTGCCTCTGGTGAAGTGCTCTTGTGCTCGCATGATGTGTTCACACCAACTTTCCTTTATCCAGGGGATTTCAAATACGCACGCAGGCTTTGGAATCGCAGCAGACCAACCTGTCTCCTTAGGAAAGACAGTAGACTGTATAGTTATCTCAGAGGGAGGCTTCTGAACCCCACAACTATTCAATCTACTACCTCAGCCTTGAGGACAGATGCCTTTGTGGGTAGCCGGGGAAACATGCCACTCAAACTGTGAGACAAAGTAGAGAGAAAGATAGAGTTTTCATATTAGAGTTAAACAAAAGTTGAAAAGAATAAGCTTAGATGTCCTATGTATAAATGATCAGATAATAATAATAACCTGAACCTTCAAAAACACAACATGGTGGAAACTTCAGATATCGTTAATTGATATGGGAACATATACCAAAAAGTGAGTCTGTTTTGATTTTTTGGTGACGTCTTTACAGTTTTAGTTCCAATAAAACAAAAACAAGAAAAAAAAAAAACAGAAAAAAAGAATAACTCATTTTAACTTTCCACATATTTGGACTTTTCTTGTCTCTACTTACTTGAAACTTTGCAGGATAGTACATAAAAAGAGTGAGTTAGTTACCCAGCTGTGGTACAAGCTGCAACGGCATCATCAATTACATATCGTCTATCTATTAGAAGGACTGCCTGTTTTCAGAAATAATCATAAGGAAATGGCAGTAATTTCAGACAATAGATTTTTGTTGATTTACATATTAAAGCCAATCTTCCTGGGGGTAAATTTTTGAATGTTGCTTGAAATGTTTCAATGAAGAAACTGAAGGTTTGACTTCAGAAAATTTCCCCTTTTGCTTTGATTGAATGCCACTTGAAATCTAATGAAAAGGAGTCTATACTGTGCCAGCTGGAGTCTGAGACCAAAGCTGGAAAAAGCTGTCTGGTCGCTGAAAGAGCCCCACATTGACTGAGCTGATTGAGCCCAGACACTGCAAGGGTAGACAGCGGTCAATCCAGACTAACTCTAGGATGGTTTGCATAAATTAGCATGTGAACTATTGTCGCCGAAAAGCCGCCGCGCAATTCATTAACATTCTGAATTCCTCTTTTGGCCTAATTAATGTTGACAGTGATTGAAATGTTTTGGCAGGCTGTGTGGCTGTCATGCCAGGGCACACTCATTGGGCCATTATGAAAGGGAAGGGGCATCAGAGTGTGGAAGGCCTGAACTGAGATGGTGAATTAATTAGACTGTAAATGGAATCAACCTTTTCTCTCTGTTGGTCCGGCCCCGGGGGGAAGAAGTCTAAACCAGTTGGCTTTACCTATTTATGTAAGGAAAGTCGTGAGGACAAAAAAAAAAAAAAAAAAAATATTAATACAGGGTCAAACATTAACTCCTGGGATTATTCACTTGCAGGATTGTCAAAAGTTTATCAAACTAGAGTTACTGTGATTTGTTAAACTGGCAGGTTTACTCCAAAATATGGATAAAACTGATACAACTCAATCGTTGCTTATTCTTGACGTAATTCTGAAGTCAGTAAATATCTCTTCAATAATTTTCTTTTATCCTTCAGTCAACATTTCTAATAGGGTTGAGCCGGGTGCTCGTTTCAGACGAGTATTGAGCACGGATAAAGCATTTTTTTTTTTTACACGATACCAGCAAAACTTGTCAATACTCGTTAATTGACTGTCTTCACGCTCTGTGATTGGCCAGTCACACACAGCGCCCGCCCCTCCCTACAGAGACACATCACACAACCACAGCAGAGCTGTCACTGCCCCAGTCTCACACACACACACACACACACACACACACACACACACACACACACACACACACACACACACACACACACACAGACATTGACTGATCTCTCTGTGCGTGGCTTCATAGCGACTTTTGATCAATCCATATCAATTTCAGATTTAAAATAATCTACCAATTTCGGCCCCACCCATTTCCGGTCAAACCACACCCCACTTCCGGTTTAAGTCCCGCCCATTCAGAGTACAGATACGGATACAGATCGTTTAGATGGTCGAACAGACACAAATACAGATAGAGATAGTGGTGTATTCGCTCATCCCTAATATTTAATATCAACCAATGCACTCCTCAGAATAATCCCTTCTCTAAACAAAAACTTGATTGATTAAAATATTTTTGACCCTTGATCATAAGTCGAACGCAACAGAAGTTATGATTCAGATCCCTCAACCACAGGCCAGTGAGACATGGATATAGATACTTACTGTTTTAATACATATAGGGTGTAAATTTTAGTCATTCTTACCTTGATTGTTTCCAAATCTCCCGATCATGGTTTTGAATTGATATTTTAAATACAAAAACTTTTCTGCACCTTCATTGGAAGTCCGTACGGGTGGGTAGGCTTGTAGCCAACAAGTAGATCAATCGTACGTCTCTTTAATCTCACACCCAAGAAATTATGCTTTTATTTTCAGTCTATTCTCAAGAAGCTTGTGCTAAAAAAAATGGCTCCTCTCTTGCAGAGTATACTGAAAGGAATAATATAACAAATCCATGACCTTCATATAAGACTCAACACAAACACAGTCTACATATCGTTGATTCGTCATTCACTGTTGCTTCATCAGGAGATGCCTAAAGCAGCTCGCCTGTCCGATACAGAGGTAAACATTCAGCTTATTTAAGATCCATGTTGCTGAACAAGAATTTAGACGAAGCCACAAAAAAAACCAAAAAAAAAAACAATTGGGTGAAAAATGCAGTTGTTGGCATTGGTCCATGAAGATCGGCGGAATACGGGGGACGAATTGTGAGGGGGGAAATCTGAGGTTGGTTGTCTGTTGCGGTGCTCTCCAAAATTTGGTGCCAAGGAATAGGCATTGTCTGTGTGCCAAGCAGAATCTCAATGAGACAAAAAATGGGGGTGATGTCGTGGATGCAGCATGGCAGAACCCACCACTGAGGGGAGGGAGGAGAGTATTGGCAGTCAAGCAATGAGCGGATGCCATGTCAGAAAGGGGGTATGATACCACACAATACGGTATGATGACATAGCTCGCCGCCCATGACTCAGTGCACTGTGCTATGTCAGCTATGTGATCCTACATTACTGTATAGACATTGTTCCACAAGCAGACTCTTTCCATATGTTGGACTAGTGGTTCTGTTTTGTATGTTTCAGTTTCAAATCAAATCATCTGTGATATAAACTATTAATAAACTCAGGTAAACAAATCCATACGTCCATCTGGACTCAGCCTGTCGTCAATCTTCACATGCAGCAACAGTCTTGGCATCTGTATTTAGAACACAATGTTCAAATTCAATGTGATTTTAATGAGTTGTGGATCAACTGAGCTATGAACAAGATTTTTGACCTTTGATTTATCACAAAAAATAGAAAATGATTCCTACTTTGCCTGCCTATACACTAATTTTGAATTTGAGTATAATACAGTATTTATAGTGTGAACTCTGGATTTGTGTTGAACACAGGTAAACTGTACACATCCAGGCACACATAAGAAAAGTAACCAATATTAAAAAAAAAAAAAAAAAAAAAAAAAAAAGAATGATTCATTTTACTTAAACTCCATTTTCAATTTTGTTTTGCGGAGGAATCAGATAAAATAGGTTCGTACCATGTCATTCCCAAACACCTATAATTGTGTTTAATAGACTTTATTTTTCTCCTTCTTTCACCGCTAATCATCTCACAATGTCTTTAAGTTCATTTTTAACCAAACTGAGAGCCACTGAACTACTAATTTCAATATTTAGTCTGAACTGGGTGGGAAATGACCCCCTGCTGTTTATCAAGGGGTTTGCTCTGGTTGTAGGCCCTCAGGTGAAACCTCTAGTGGAACAGATTGGCAAGTCTGTATAATTGCTTGTACTTAGACATGAAGCACATTTAGTGCGGGCTGATCTAAATCTCAACAGATGTCAGCCATCATGCCCCTTGTAGTTAACATACTGCACATGTCCCCGCTGCTTTTCCATAACGCTAGCTGAATAAACAATGTACAAATGAAATGATGGATATCTGAACAATAGAACCCTTAACTTGAAACAGTTGTTACGAGGTTCCCAAAATAATGTAATTTTTTTTTTTTTTTTAAGAATATGTCAAAAATGCTTTTAAATGTATTTGATGTATAATATTTCGCTAAAAGGATCTCAGCACTGATATAGTCCACATCTATACATTACATAAATGTACATTTCTAGTTCTTGCATAAAAACCAGATCTGTCATTCATTCAGTGCATCTATCAGTTGTACTGTTCCCATGTTGTAAAGTGTGTCATCTCAGTTGTGAGCAGGTGATGGAGAGGGTAAGGTGTCGGCACTGTAACACCAACCCTCAGCATCTCAGTCATCTGCTACCGTAGCATCCAGAAAGAAAGTGTCATTCTTTTCTAAAGTGTCTTCCCAGGGCTTTGCTTTCGTGGTTTCATTTGTGTTGTCCACTACCACGATGCTATCAGTGCAGCGTTTTAAACATTAAACTAATTACGTGTTTGCAGTTCTAGGCTAATCTGAGGTGCCAGATGGTTCCCTGCAAATGTAGCTGTTTTGCAAAGTGAGATATGTACATAAAAGATCAGAGGTACTAATATGAAATAAGGGTACTCAAGGGAGTAAAAGTAGACATATTAGATACTGACTTCACAGTGTTCCACATAAGTTTTTTATAGATCTGAAAGGTAATCAAGAAACCCTTGTAGGATCTCTACTAAAACCTGTATTATCAGCAGTATAAGTTTTAATGTCCTCTACACTTCATGATCCCCACCATGGAGTCGTTCTCTCAGGAAATGTTAGCAGAATAACGCGGAAAAACTACCCCAGACTTTCCTGAAACATAGTGGAAGGGTTGAGCATATGGCAGCAAAGAATCCATTCAACTTGACGTGGCTGTGGATGAAGGGATCAAATATTTTTTCCCTCTTTTTTTAACTTCATGAGATCATTTTCACGCATACAGTATGTCTTACACATAAACTACTCTGACAAGTAATTCTAGAATTGTGAGAGTGAAACGTGACAAAATTGGAACCGGTGAAGATTGGAGTAGATCCAGTCCATGAGATTAAACCTGGAAGACATTGACATTTTTTATGAGCTAAATGTTCATTATTACTCCACTATTACTCCACTATTACTCCAGTATTGCTTTACCCAATTCACCAGTCAGTGGACTGGGTTAAAGGAACTTTTGCAATTTCTTTATTCTGGTTTATTTCAGTGAAAGTTTAAATGTTTTACTTGTAAGTCTTGACATTCTCAGGAGAGCTGGTTCAGTGAAACCCGCCAGCGTACAATATTACTCCACGGACACTCGTGGAACACTCATGAACCCTCCTGATCTAATTCTCAATAATTATTTTTTTCATGAATTTTGCTCAAAAGTGAAACAGTTTTCAAGTGATAGATTATCACCAAAGAATTGATTCAGTTGGTGTTTCGCAGACGTCAGTTTTGCTAACAAAAACAGGAAGAGCAGAACATGTGTATTCAATATGACCTGATAAGGACAACAACTAAAAAGAGACTTTGATCATTTGATTTTTCACTCCAACCATAGGGAGGAGAGAAATACAAATAGACATACAATGGCTTTTAAAACATCGTGACATCAAGCAGCATAACAAGTTCATCTGAGGATAAGCGTGGGGGGGAAGGGAAGAGGAAATCAGTTAATTTTCTCCCTCCACTGTTTTTTTTTCCTTATCTGTGACGTACGCCATAATCTGTCATTATCACAAACACTGAACAAAAAGCTGACTGGACGATAGGTGAACAAAAACCAAACAGGACCGCACAGCAAGAAACTGTTAGGAAAATGTTTATATAGTTTGAATTAATTCCATTTTAATTCTTCTGATATAGCCCAGCCAAAGTTGTTTAACAAACTTATTTAACATGAATCTTGTTTCATAGCATTTTGTAGTTCCTGTGGTTTAAAAAAAAAAAAAAAACACCACCAAAAGTGTGATACTATAATCTCACATACAAGCCCCTTCATGTGTAGAACAATGCTTCCAACAAAGGGATCTGGTTCGTACTGGTTTGTGAGAAGGTCTAAAAAAAACCAGCAGCATGTAAGTGAGACTTTAACTTAGCATTTTAACTTGTGTGCTGTACAAACTGCATGTTTTTCTTGTTTGTTTTAAAGCTTCTTCCAACAAGTTGATAACTTTTTTTCACATTGTGGTGCTGTGAACAGTGACCACGCTACAGCTGACTGAGATTTCATATTGACTATGCAGTCCTGCAACACAGAAACCATAGTGCTTGATAAAGAGGGCTGCGTGTCTATCATTTCTGAGCACTTCCTGTTTGAAATTTTAAGATAATCACCATCGACGTGGTGAAATATTTTCACTCAGGCCATATGTTGTATTGAAAACAAAAACAGCTTTATCTTCACAATAATAATAATAATAATAATAATAATAAGGGTTTTTATCATTATTTCTTGCAGCATTTGATCCCAGAAATTGCAGTAGTTAATACAAAATCACAAATTTCCGCATCAGAACTGGGTGGAAAGCAGACATTTAGAGTTCAGTGAGGAAGATGATAGTGAAAGAACTGGAAAAAGTGTGATAGAAAATAATGAACATATGTAAGGACTTGAAAGAATGCTGAGGCCTGAGCAAAGGCACACACACACACACACACACACACACACACACACACACACACAAAATGAGAAATACCTGGAGGTGACTTTTCTTTTGTACCCGCAGAGAGCAGACAAACAGAAAAAAAAAAATAGAATAGAAAAAAAATAGATTTGAGATTTGAGACAAGAATGAAATTCCCATTATCCTCTTTTTCGTCTGCAGGACGAGGGGAAAGCTCTGTACCAGCAAGGAACAGGGACTGGGACTTGAGAACAGTTTCTCGACCATGCCCTCCTCTCTCCCTGCCCACTTTTGCCCCGCTGCCAAGAGGGAGAGACTGCAAAGGAGAAAGGCAGGAAAAGGAATCACAAAGTCGCAGAATCGTCCTTACATGCTCCTACTGAAGTTATAAAAGCCACCTGGCATTTGAATAGATTGCAGAGAGTTTAGCTTAGTCAGGTCATAGAGTTGACTTGCCACAAAAAGGGTTGCAGTCACATGAACTGTAGATTATATGTCATCAAATAGACATCTCACATGGCTGTGGGATCAGGGGCTGGAATCAGGGAGAGAAATAGACATGGAAAAAAGGAGCACGGGTTGAATGAGTGTGAACTTACTGTACATGCTGTCTCGTAACAAAGCCATGAGGTTTTGACAGATTGTTCGACAGTTTGTCAAACCGTTCAGTGCCAGATATTCCTGCAGCATTTTAGAACAAATGAGTTCAAGGCTTTCCTCTCACAATCATGCAGTCAAGTCTTTTGTCAGCAGTTGGCAGTATTCCCAGGTAGTACACGCCTCACAGTTCCCATTTTCGATAGTCACTCTAAATGTCTTTAGTTGTTCTGCACCTGCCTGTGTTTAATTGTTTAATGTGCTTTTGCCACAGAATTGATAAAAAAAGAACAACTCCTGATATCCTAATTTCATTTAATTGCGCAAGTGAATGCAAACCTATGTTTACTTAACAACACAGCAGGGCAAACAAATGGTCTGGGATGTTTAGAACAACACATCCCCAAGTAACAAAATGAGTCATGGACCTCTGTAAGCAAAAATGAGGGAGAGGGAGAGCCGGGTCTCTGGGACCAAGGACATCCAAAGATAATATTTCCCACGGACCATCACCAAGAAATGAAAAACTATCAAATAATCCAGGTTACGAGTCCTGATGCAGTGCAGTGTTTTAATTTTCAAGTCTGTCCACACAACAAGTGCCACAGGCAGCAATCAGTATCTTTGGTCAGGCAATATCCAAGCCAGCTTCCTGTGTGACATCACAGATTCTTTGTTTTTTTGTTCCTCTTTCTCTCTCTCATTGCAGTCTCTCCCAGCTGAATTCCGTATGTATTCTTAAAGAATTAGTTAATAAAATTTAAACAAAAAGTAAAACCTGGATCACTCTACAGGTATTTCTGGTCAAAGACAAGAACAGGAGCTTCAAACACCCTTTATAGCTCTGAACTGTTTCTCCCTCTTCCTTTCTCTCTCTCTCTCTACTCACAAACACTGAGCTTGTAAAAGTTTCAGCTACAAGGGCTTGGGCCAATCTCCACTGGCACTGATTCAAAAAAGCACTGCCGGTCTCAGAAAAATGGAAGGGACAAGTCTCCAAGGGGGGAGTGTTGGCTCTTTGCATTCTCTCGCCACCCTCCTTCTCTCTCTCTCTCTCTCTCTCTCTTGACAATGTAAAACCAGCCTCCCGAATGAACAAAGCGGTGCTGATTTTTGTTTCTCGATGAATTTGAAAAGGTGCACCAGGTAGTGGTGAGCTGGGCGGTGATTAAGAATAAGCCGGTTAAAAAGGTGATCATAGCGAATGCACCGCCGTACCTCAGCGACGAGGCCATGGAGCGGGAGCTGTTGCGACGTAGGAGGCAGGTGACAGAGCAAAGGTTAAACAGCCGGTGGCTGCAGTTTCTGTGACTGCTTCCAGTGCTGCGGTCCTGATTTTTGCAATTGCAGCCTTGTGAGGTTCCAACTCCATCCCCCGCTGAATCAACAGCCATCAACTCAGAGGTCACGGGTGACAGCACAGAGGTTAAGCAGTCGCCGGCCACCAACCTGGAGCCACAAAATAACATGCAGGACGTGCATAACAGCACAAAGAATGGACAGATTGATTTGGTGGAGGCTGAGGGGGCCAGAGAGACAGTCGCCAGGATGGTGGAGTCTCAGCTGGAGAAGGAGGAAGTGGATGATATTGTGATAGACAAAAGAAAACACGCAAACACAAGAGTGAATAAAGCGAAGAAAATTGCTAAAGAAACACCTGAGACACCTCCTGATACGAGTAGCTCTGAGAACGAAAATGACAAACCATTATAGAAAAATATGATTTGCAAAAGATTAAAAAAAAATTCCTGCAAGACACAAAAGGTTCGAGGGCCAAAGTAGAACATTTCTTTCCTGACCTCAACATGTTTCTAGATAGCCTTTGTTTTTATTTAAAAATCCAGAAGGAAGTGACCAACCAGTTTTTACCAGCAAGAAGTTTTTTAGATTGAAGAAACTAATGACAAAATTAAAAGCATGATTCTTGAGATCGATTTGTTGGTTTTTGACTTTTTTTTTTTTCTACTTTTTTTTTGTATTTTAAGTCATTGTTTGTTTTGAACTCCTTGTTAACATGTGTGGTTTAAAACTGGGCAAATTGAATGTGAATGGAGCAGGGGACGTGGAGACAAGAGCCTCTGTTTTTAGTTTGATTAATGTTAAAAAGATGTTTTCTTTGTTCAGGAAACACACAGTATTGTTGGAATTCCTACCACGGTTTGTTTTTGAAATATGAATTCCTTTTTGTGTGAATCTCTTTTAGATTTTGTGTCAACATAATTATCTTGTAATTATGTTGACACAAAATATGCTCTGACCACTTTTCCTTTACTTCCGCTCAGGGATTCTCATCTTGACTTCCATGCACCACTGACACTGAGTAGTTAAAGCAAAATGCACAGCTGGATAAAACCTCATTTTAAAGCATCTGGGTGAAAAAGCTTTCCTGAAAGATTTTTTCCACATACAAACCAAAATCATTAAAAAATACTGTGTGTGTGTGTGTGTGTGTGTGTGTGTGTGTGTGTGTGTGTGTGTGTGTGTGTGTGTGTGTGTGTGTGTATATATATATATATATATATATGAGGAACGTGTCTTCTCTCTTTTTTTTCTGCTAAAAATGCATTAAATCTTCAAATAGTAATGTACATTTTGCATAAGGTGCCATCATTATGTCAGTGACCTGTATTTTCTTTTCCACCGAGATTCTAAAAATACATTTTTTGAATATGCCTGGGTATATGAATAATATTATAAAATATAAAAATAATAACATTTAATAATATTTAATATAAAAATAATATTTTTTTTAATAATACCTGGGTCCTGCCCGGAGTTTCTTCCTCAATGATGGAGTTTTTCCCCGCCACTGTCGCTTATGCTTGCTCTGGAGGGCATTGTTGGCTTTCTATCTGTAAAGCACTTTGAAATGTCTTCAGATATGATTTAGCGCTATATAAATAACAGTTGATTGATTGATTGATTGATTGATTGATTGATTGATTGATTGATTGATTGATTGATTGATTGATTGATTGATTGAATATATCTCAAAACTCTGTCAATGGATATTAATATTTTTTCCATTGAGTGGATTTTAGAATCAATAAAGAATTGAAGAGGGCTCTTTTGGGATTTGTGAATTTTTTTTCTATTTCAATGCAAGACAAGGCTTTTATTAACATTTACCTAGCAGGGTAACGTAATTTTGCACCCTGGTCTCTTCTACTTAAGGCCCTTCACTTCAGTTCGGCTCTGTTGCAGTGCAATTCAGTATTCATTTGAGCAGAGAGCCTTGTACGCTAATAAACACGGATAAGCTGACCACAAAACAAGGCAATCAGGGAAAGCATGACCGGTTGCGACGAATCCAGAAGATGGCCGGAACAGAAAACCAGAAATATAGAATGAATGAAAACCAATAAGTGACAGACAAAAGCAAGACGGACACAAATCAGAGAACAGATCACACACATACTGTACGTTTTTTTTTAAATTGTCCACTTTTTATCTGCATCATTTAAATTTGTCTCTATAATAATGTTATTTGTCCAGAATAATGAGTTTCTACTATCAAAAACTGTAAGAGACCTCCTGCCATTGTCTTTTTTCTTTGGTAACTCTCCACCTTCCTCGAACAATCCTTCCTTTGGGGGACAGCCTCATTCAGCTCACATTTTCCTGTTTCGTCTTCATTGTTTGTCCTTCCTGAGATGTGGACTGTCTCTGAGTTGATGATTCACCCAGTTTTACAGTGGCAGCGGGTTCATGTCCTCAACAGGGTGCTGTTTCAGCACTTCACCCAAGGGTGAACTAAAATATCATCACCATACCTCCGACTCAAACACGGGCCTCTGCCATGGAAACTCCGAATACGTGCATTTACATAATTCTTCCTGGCTTAATGTTAGCTTTACTGCTTTGAATGGTCCCTGTTCCACTCTAACTTTGATTCATATGCTTTCATTACATCGGGTCTTGTTGATACAGTTGTTGATACAGTTATTGATGTAGTAAGAACTGGTCTTACAGCCTCTCTGGTATGTTTGTGCTGCTCCTCATTGCTTCAACAATGTTCACCGGGTCGCATACAAGCCAAAAAAAAAGCATAACTGATATGAAAATTTACTGGGGAACATAGCGTATGTGATAGTTTCTGTCTCTTTAAGATCTCTGTGGCTTTTCCTGCTGCTCCCTCGGGGTCGCTGGCCTTCCTCAGGCCGTCTGCCAACTGCCATGTTACTGTCAAGCCTTTGCAGGAATGCCAGCAAAGCCATTAGTTTAGTCCGCTTTCAACAGTCAACAGACTGGACGGGATGAGCAGCGATGTGATGAGCAGTGACAAACAGTCTGGCTTCATGAAACAACTAAATGCTGTACATCTCTTTTTCTTTTTTAACTTCCTACCACGTGTTCATTGGAACATTTTCTAGTTTTCACCTCTTGTGAGTTTGAGTGACCACATTTAAATCAGGGCTGTTTGGAGTTGTAGAAAAAATAACATTGTTGTTGATTTAATTTATGGTATTTAAATACATTTTTCATTCACAATTATTTTTATTTTATTTTTTTAAGCTTGGTATGACTTCTAAATTTCCTGCATCTTACTTTATGTCTCTTGGTAAACAGCAGCATCTGGTGGTCAGATGAAGAAATCACACTTTGAGCAGGTATTGCTTCTTCCTTTTTTAACACATTTCTAATCATTATCTTGCTATTTTCTCTTGCCAGTACACACTTTTCATGCATTAGAGCATGTTTTTTCAAATTTTTTTTTTTTTTATTACCCCACAATCTATGCGTGAAAACCCTGGGAACTGTCCCAGATTGTGAAAAGCTAATTAGAGTAATCCCAGTTTATGGGTTGGGCATCCTGATTGTCCTTTGGTCGATGGGAGGACCAGTCGTTTTGTCAAAAATCCTCTTAGAGGTCATGCCATGTGAACGCCCCCCCCCCCCCTTCAACCTGAAGTCTTGTGGTTTTCTGAATACTATGTGTGTGTGTGTGTGTGTATTGGAGAATTAACTTCCGAACTCTTTGTGATGTCACAAATCACACTTTTAATTTAGAACAGCCAAAATGTCTTCTTTCAGCAATGGAGGTGAAAGCACAATGTCTCACTTTATACATACAGTATATAACTCCGCAAGTATATAACCTTTTTGATTGGAAAGGAATTTCAGCATTTTTCTGAAACAATGGTGATAAAACATGAAATTGCTACACAATAATTGTAATTATTGATGTGGTTTTTTTTGTCTCAGGATACAACGGGATGAAGATTCTGTTTCAAAACCTCAGCTGCAAGTTCAAGTAAACAGTTTATTTGGATTTAAATATCCTATCCACTGAAGGAGGAAACATTGAACAAAGGCTAGATGTATATGACCAGTAGTCTGATAATAGGTGCGTACAAAAGAAAAAATATCGTGCGACAGCTGTGCTGGCTGGAGTATCCAGGATGTACAGTACAAATGGGTCCGGAGACAGTTCTCCCTCCTCCCAAAGCCTTTGTTGGTTTCTCCCGTTGACGTGTTTCTAAAGAGCAGATGGCTTTACACATAAATCCTATTAACAACTTTCTGCTGATGGAGACACAGTGAGTACAGGGCTTTCTCACTCTTTCATTATCTGTGCTGAGAATCGTGTTGGTTTTTTTTTTTTTTCTTTTCCAACCTCTGAAGAGAGGCAGTGGTAGAGCTGCAGTCGGAGGCCGGGTCATGTCTGGAGAGAAGGTAAATGGGTGGGGTTGTATTTTTTATTTATTTTTTTATTAATAACAGCTCTGAAAATTATTACTTCCCAGGATTCATTCTGTTGCCTAGCGATCACACGCGATGATATTTTGAGAGAGGGTCCACATTTATGTGTCAAATAACACTTTTTTGAAGATGCCTATTAGAACACATTGATGGATGATTTGAGAGATTTTTGAGGTGGTTCTCAATATGTTTTTAGCCTTATTCAGTATGCTGCACAGACTGAACAAATGACCGAATGATATTCAGGCAGAGAATAATTTCAGACTCATATACTGTATAAGGTTAATGTTCTGTGGATGAACTTCACGATTAGATGTACTTCACCAGGCTGCTACCGGTTATCAGTAAAGGCCATATTCAAGCGTGACTTCAAACCTACGTGACATCTAGAGGCCGCAGCAGAAGATTCCACCTTTATATTGGTCATGAAGTTCATGAAGCTCATGTTTCTGCAGAAACATGGATGACGAGTTGAAGGCAGGCTGTGATACAAACACCTAACAGACACCCACACTTACTATACTATAACAGTATTTTCTTCCCAGTGTCATTATTTTCTAATAACCAACCTAATTTACCTGAAAAGTTATGTTTTTATTTTGTCACCATACAAAATTTTTCAGAAATAAAGACGTAGATTCTACCCCACCATAAGCATAAATTAGGTCAAAATCTTTGTTACACACAGTGAGTAAATGAGTTTTTCCAAAAAACTCACTTAAATGAATATTGTAAATACAAAGTTGAGTGTAAAGTTGTATGATATTACATTTTACAATTGTATTACAACAATTTATTTTCGTATGACAAATTCGGGTCTTATGTCACTATACTGTGAGTTGTGGACACAAATAGAATCACAAATAGATCGAATCTAATAGGATTATCTTGACTGTCTCCATTGGCCACAACCACACCGACCTCCTTCTCTGGGACTTAAATGCACTGTTCCTTTGAATTTACTCAAAGCTTAGGTCATCAAACTTTCCAGATTTATTCCTCTTATTCATGCTGCTTGTGTTTTTATCTGAAACCTACTAAACAAACATGACCATAAACATGACCATAAAAACGTGAGCGTTTGACAGTGAAATTTTGAGGCAAGTTTTGTAAATGTACATTTAGCAGCGTAAAGTTAATTTTTGGGATGTGAAAAACAGACTGAGCTGATCGTATGTTTGATTTTTTGACATTGTTTTATTTGTCTCTTCCTGAAATGACACCTTTGCCCTCTTTTTGTACACTACATGGTTTTTGTTTCCTACTGTGACTTTAGTTTCATCAGTTACATATAATAATTAAAATGAAAACAAGTTTTGTATGTATTCCAAAGCAGACTTCTCACAAACGCTAAAACATGATGGAATGACTAAAAAAATAATCTCCTTTGTCTCATTATTACCTGCTAAATGCATGGCTTTAGAGTTACCACAGCTCTTTTTCTTTCCCCTTTCTGACCATGGCTATACATCTGATTGTAATGGTGAGTTATTTTTATTGATAAGATCTTTAAATGCTACCTTTTTTCTTTTTCTTTTTTTCAGTTATCCTCAAGTCTAATTTCAGTTGTGTTTTTAAAGGAAATCTGCAGAAGCCAAAAAAGAAGAAAGAGGAGATCACCAGCACAACAGAAGCCAAGCTGAATGGAAAAGATGCCAAGCCCAAAAAAATAAAGAAAAAGAAAAATGAAGATGTATCAGAAGAGGACAGTCCTGCTATCCAAAGTAAGGAACCTTAAAGAAAGAAAAAACATCATTGTTGTGTGTCTACTTATCTTGTCATTTATGTAATCACTATTTCCTTGTAGATGGAAAGAAGGTGAAGAAAAAGAAACTAGAAAAAGACAAAGAAGAACCAGAAAAGGAAAAGCAGAAAGAGCCAAAAAAGAAAGTCAAAAGTGTCCCTAAAAAGAAGAAAGGTCTGTTGTGAACTGGATGGTGACAAAACCTGAACTTCTATTAAATCCATACAAATAAACTCTTGATTCAAATCCTTAGGTTCAGACACGGATGATGATGATGACGATGAGGAAGACACTCCCAAAAAGAAGACAAAGAAAAAAACAACCAAGGACAGCTCTCCATCTGCAAGTTCTGCCAAAGAAAAGAAATCTAAGTCCAAAGGTAGGAAATGAAACAGAAAAGGGCATTAATGGTGTGATTTAGAGAGCAGTCAGAGAAATGCTTATTAGAGGATTGCATAACTTTATGCATTAGAGAGTCACTGAGCAGAAAAACAAGTGGGTTTTTTTGATCATCTATATTGTGAATGTCAAATTATTACAACTTTGAACTAAATTTTAAGAGGAAGTTTTTGAAGGTTTTTGTCTGTAGTCTGAAAGAAAATGTGTCTACTGAAATTTGTTTTTTCCATCAACCCAACAGAAAACACTGATTAGCATGTTGGTAGGCTAGGTTGAACATCATTTTTGGGCCATTGGGTCTCGTGGTTGTTTGGTGAAGATATGTTTTCGCTCTGACTAACCTTACACTATGATACCAGTTGTCAACTCAAAACCTTCAAAAATCTAGCAGCAGGACAAATAAACACATTTGACCAATTCAAAAAGATGTGCACTTTTTTCACTTTAGAATTCTGTTGCACTGATTGATGACATCACCTTTGGCACTGTACTATCAGCAGAAGAAGTGAAGAAACTTTTTATTCAATACTTCAAATGAAATAGGATCGCTAATGTTAATGAACCAACCGACAACGCTTTATCAACGAATTGTTAAATCTCCTAAACTTCATCTTTCATCTTTAAGCTTTTGTTTTTGGATTTCATGCCTCTCACATGCCTCTCTGCTCTCACAACTTTGTTTGGGTTGGCCATAACCAAACTATAGGCCGAAAAAAATAACAACCGCCTGGTGAACATAACTGATCGTAGTAACAAAAAGACAAAAAATAATAATGATAATAAAATAAAGCTAAGAAGAAATATTAGTCAATATTAGATTTAATTTCATCACATGAATAGATAATGATAATGTTGCTCTATGGTCAAAAAATCAACTATTAAGGTGGTATTCATCAATGCTGTATTTACAGTTCGTTTCTGCTGCCCTCTAGTGGCCAAGAGTGACTGTGTTATTGGCGGTTAGTAATACCCGTGAGTCACTGTTGGGTATTATTACTTTTTTCTTTTTTTTTTAGGTAAACTGAAATTATTTGATTACAGTTTTTTTTTATTTTTTTATGAGGGCTGGTCCCTAATAATGATAAAATAATTAATCATCACTACAGTGAAATAATTGAAAACAAAAATATTTCGTTATCTCAACATACTGTAACTCTTACTTTTGGTTGGTATGTGTCTTGCTTTTGAGGTTTTTGCAGAATATCTAGTCGTGACATCCCATAATACTTTTATTGTTTTACCCTTCACTTAAAACAACTGTAACAGGTTCCATCACCCCGTGACCCACGACAGTGGATGAAGCGGGTCTAGAAAGCGATTGAATGAATGAAAAACAGTTAAGGTCATACAAACAAACCTATGGAAACTTGAATGCTTCAGTGTCATACAAATTTGGTCAGAGTATAAGAAAGTCTTGTAATTCAGTCCCAGTGTTAAATCCTTGTTGATTGAATACATTTTGGATTGATTCCTACCTATTTCATTTTTACACAAGTCCACTATTTGGTGTATTGGGATGAAATATGCATTGTTCACCTCTTTATGTATTCGCAGTGAATATATCTGTTGCCTGAAAAGACTAAATTCCTCATGATGCATTCAGACCAGACTCCAGACTGGCATCTAATTCAAGGATGTGTAACATTTTTAAAATTGTATTTCTTTGACTCTTATCAGATGACAAAGATTCTGAAGGAAAAGAAAAGAAATCCAAATCAAAAGAGAAGGACAAGAAGAAGGAACCAGCGTCCTTGTTCCAGATCACTGGACAAAAAGACTTAAAAAGCAAGAAGAAAGGTTGTTAAGAATTTTATTGTCTCAGCAAGAATGAGATACATCCATACACTTTTGTTATTGCTTGAGCTTGATTTAAAAAAAAGAAAGTTTAACAGTAAATCTTTGTACCTGTTCCCTGAATAGCTGCCAAATCAGACAGTGATGATAGTGAAGAAGAAATAAAGCCGGCGAAATCAAAGAAGAAATCCACCGCAGGCTCGGCATCCATGTTTCAAACATCAGGGGACAAAGAAAAAGACAAGAAGACAAAGAAGAAAGGCAAGTTATCGGATTTAACTCTTCTTTAAACCACTGAATACAATATGACATATTTCCATTGCATATTTCAGGAAAGGCGGACAACACAGATGATTCAGAGTCAGAAAAAGATGAAAAATCAAAGAAGAAGAAGGGCAAAGGGAAGAAGAAAAAGGTTTTTCAAATGTTTGCACTTACTGTCTTGTTTCACTGCCATTTAATTCAGTTTCATAGACTGATAATTCATGCTTCAAATCAAAATTTATGAATTTATGTCTAATCACCAGGAAAGATCTCCATCACCTGAAATTGAGTTTGACGACTTGGAGAAGTTTGTGATGCAGCCGGCGCCGCAGGGCGTAACCGTCAAATGTAGAGTGACCCGAGACCAGAGGGGGATGGACAAGAGCCTCTATCCTCTGTACTACATTCACCTCGACAACGAAAAAAAGGTCTATGCTTGCTTTATGTCGCTATTTGATTTTTGATTTTCATGCAGGTTTAGGTTCCATTTGATCATTCTTGTTAAATGTAGCTTTCTTTTCTATACAGACATTCCTGTTGGCCGGCAGGAAACGAAAGAAGAGCACCACTTCTAACTACCTCATTTCCACTGACGCTACAGATTTATCAAGAGGTGGAGAGAACTTTGTTGGGAAACTAAGGTAAATTTCCTTCCTTCATTCATTCCTTTTATTCTTCTACTATTAATTATTTATTCTTTTATTTATTATCTAGATCCAATTTAATGGGGACTAAATTCACAGTTTTCGACAATGCTTTAAATCCAGAAAGAGCACTTCCAGACATGTCTAATGCCCGTCAGGAGTTAGCGGGCATTATCTATGTAAGTCATCTGAGATTGGGTTTCAATGTGTTTTTTTCGAATAATGTCTCGGGATTCATTTGATTATTTTTGAAAATAATTTTACAATTATTTTTGGCACCAGGAAACAAACGTGTTAGGGATGAAAGGACCAAGAAGGATGACAGTCATCATCCCAGGAATGAACAAAGACAATGAGCGAGTTCCTCTCAGACCGAGAAATGTAAGATGAATGGATTTCTAACATTTTGTTCCTCTGTGTAAACAATAGAGGAGAAAAGCTAAAATGGAATTCATACATTTATACAAATGAAGGATTTATGTGCTTACACACATACAAAAAAATCCAGCAGTAAAACTAAAAAGGGGGAGGGCGCCTTGCTCAAGGGCGCCTCGGCAGTGGTCCGGTGGTGAGCTGACACCTCCCACTGTCAGCTCACACTGTGAGGTGGCTGGGCGGGAGCGGGAATCGACCCCGCCGATCTTGGGAACATTGGACGGCCCGCTCTGCCACCTGCTATACCGCTGAGCCACTGCCCCCCCCCCGCCCCAGTTTTTGAATGTCAACTTTCAACTCCAATATAATTTAGTAAGAGAAAATAAACATGCATCTTCAGCTGTCCATAATTAAAAAATACTATGTTTAGAATTGTTATTTTTTTTTATCAGTTTGTTGCTATCGTGTGTGCTGTACATACTGTCATCATGACTTGTGCTGGCAGCCCTGATTTATTGTCTGCTGCTTTTTTATCTTGAGGGCAACACAAAGCCAAGTTGCAAAATGTCACTTCTCCTCTGTTTTTCCTGACTTATGTTTTGCCAACTTTTCACAGGAATGCGACGGCTTGCTGATAAGGTACCAGAATAGAAGGATGGAAAATCTCATCGAGCTTCACAACAAGACGCCCGTCTGGAATGAAGAAAGCGCTTCTCATGTACTTAATTTCAACGGCAGGGTCACCCAGGCCTCCATTAAGAACTTCCAGATTGTCCACAGTAAAGACTGTGAGTATTTTTATCTACACTTTCTACCTACTTTAGGATAAGAATACTCTTCTACATGTAGATGTTTATATTGGTACTGTATTATGCCAATTGGTATTGAGTATTGGGAAATACAGACTTGTCCTGTATCATTTCATAAGGTAATTACTCATAGAACTTCACGACGATGTTGTGAACGAGAAAAATGTTCTTATGTATAATCAAACCCATCACCATTGTTACAGCTAACCATTCAAATCTGGTGGATCTGTTTTTTATTTAGATCTACATCTGAGTGTACACATTTATTGATATGATCCCTATAATGTTTTTTTATTTATACATTAAAGACAAAATTAGCCATTTTTCAATGTTAAAGGAACTGAAAAAAAAAATTCTGGATCTGATATTTAACACAGACCATCAAAAATCAATCAAGTTCATCCTGGTCCAAGACTCATCCTCCTGGAAATGCACTTAGTAGTTTTTCTATTATAGAGTACTGCTGACAAACCAACAAATAAGCAGACGTGGGTGAAAACATGACTTTCTTGGCAGATGCACTAAGAGAGAGGCTGACGGCTGCCAAACCAAAAATGTCTGCTAGAGTTATTAAACAAAATGTCTGTTGAAAGAGCCTCGGTGACCCTTTACCCCTCTGTCACGACACGAGGGACTGAACCAGAATGGAATACGTGATGGTAGGTTGTATTTTTAGTAGTATCGAGACAACTAGTAGCAGGACTACCAATTAATTGGCAGTCCTTTTCCCCAGAGGGACAAAGTTTTCCAAGATCATGTCTCCTCTTGCGCCAGTAGGAGGTTGATATTTGTGACTTTTAGTCATATATTTTGGCGGATATTTAATGGATTATCAGGATTATCAGGAAGCCGGTGGACTGCCTGCTCTGAGTGAGGAATGAGGTCCTTCCACAAGTGAAGGAGTTTAAGTATCTTGGGGTCCTGTTCACGAGTGAGGGAACAATGGAGCGTGAGATTGGACGGAGAATTGGGGCAGCAGGAGCGGTATTACAGTCGCTTAACCCCACTGTTGTCACAAAGAGGGAGCCAAGCCGAGAGGCGAAGCTCTCCATCTACCGTTCAATCTTCGTTCCCACCCTCACCTATGGTCATGAGCGATGGGTCATAACCGAAAGAACGAGATTGCGGTGGAAATTAGCTTTCTCAGGCGGATAGCTGGTGTCTCCCTTAGAGATAGGTTGAGAAACACTGCTATTCGCGAGGGGCTCAGCCTAGAGTCAGCTGAGGTGGTTTGGGCATCTGGTGCAGATGCCTCCTTAGGGAGATGTTCTTGGCAAAAGCTTCTACCTCTCAGATACGGTGGTTGGTTTTGGTGTGGATCTTGATCACCTGTGATTTTGCTGTATTGGGAGTGAGACCAAGTTTTATTGCAGCTTTTGCAAGCCTGTCTGTCTTTTTCCTGCATTTGTATGTGAAAGTAGAGCTATGTCATCCGCAAACTCAAGATCATCCAGCTGTTCCCACAATTTCCACTGAATTCCATTTCTCTTCCCCTCTGTTGTTTCCCTCATGACCCAGTCAACTGACAGGAGGAACAGAAATGGTGGATGGATGAATCGATTATCAAATTAATTTGGCTAAGATATTCAATTTCCTTTTGATTATTGCTAACATTTTTCTGTTTCAGTTGGGAGTTCCAGATTTTTAACCTAATAGGATTCATCAAAGCTGGCGTTTCAGCCAGGTTTCATATGTATAAACTTATGGGTTCTGAACAGTTTACTCTTTCAAAAATAGGTGATTATGATTGTAAACCACTCAAAACACTAAATACAGTACTAATATCTGCAACGTACATATTCAGAATTAAAAGAGTTAAAGAAGTTAAACTTAAAAGAAAACTTAAAATATGTCAGATTTGAGGTCTCGCTGGTTCATCAATAAAAATAGCAACACATTTAAACATACGGTAATCACTTGCTTGTTCGCATTTCAACATGCACAGCTTCACTACATCTCAGATTTTTAATAGGTAGTCACGTGATACCGTACACGCATGGTATTGGCTGACAGCATCTGGAGACTCATGGAACGCAACACACCTCCGTGAAACATGAAAGTGTTTTAAACAGTCTAAAAGAGTGTGGGAAAAGGTGATACAGATATAATATTAGTATGGGGAGGGTTCATAAACGTTTAAATTACCATAAATTATAAATTGCCACTATATCGTGGAATTTTGTTTTTCACGGATGGTCCTGGAACGCAATAACCGTGAGTAATGAGCGATTACTTGTGGAATGACTGTGTCTTTTTTTTTTTTAATAACATAATTATATGAATGCTAAGTTAATAAATGTTCATTTGACTTAATTCTAATCTCGTTTCTTTGAAGCTGCTTCTTAACCACGTTAGAAAAAAAATGGCACTTTAAACTTTGTAAAACCTGCTGTATGTTCACACAACAGGTCTTGGTGGCAGGGTTAGAAGGATGAAGTGCAAAAAAAACAAAACAAAAATTTGTTCACTATGTATAAATCCACTGATCAATGTTTCTAATAGTCCCTTTCTTTTTTTTCAGTGGACTACATTGTGATGCAGTTTGGCCGGATAGCCGACGACATTTTCACGCTGGATTACAAATACCCCATGAGTGCCGTGCAGGCCTTTGCCATCGCTCTCTCCAGTTTCGACGGAAAAATCGCATGTGAATAGCAAAAGGTTGTCGTCTGTTACGTTGAAGTCACGTCAACACTTCATCGGAGCACCTCATGTGTTTGGAACTGGCCAACTATTGTTTCAAAAGTGACACTGCTGGGGTCTTCAAGGGTGTGTGATTCACTCGAGGAAAAAAGAAAAAAAAAAAAACTGGTTTCATATCATCATTCCAGTTTTTTTGTGACATTCCTGGATTCCTGGATCTAATTCCAAACAATTCATTTAACTGTAGAGTTTTGGCTTTTCTGAGGGGTTGATAGTTCATCTTGATAATTGTGTATCATTATAAAACTGATACAAAACTAGACAGCTCAGTGATTACAAACCTTGGCCATGGTCGTTCCCCCACTATGACCATAAAGCACATTTCATCCTCATTATATGACTCTATGGCTATGAAAACATCAAAATTTGTAAAAACTTTAAAATTTTAAAATCACATTTCATTATTAGTTTAATAGTTAATAGTTGATCAGTGAAAATGATCAACTATTAAAACGTAACTTAAAAAGTTTTCAGGACTTTTTAAGTTACGTACAATTTGAAATGATGGATGTAACTTGTATCATCATCTGGGATATTTCCTGGGGTACAGATCAGACCAGGGGATCAGGGGATGTCAACATGTCAGTTCTGTCCAATCATTCCAGACATCGCCCGTAATGTTAGAAGAACAAATCTGATAATTGCCCCTGTCCCTCAATGGTGAAGAATCCTTTTAAAGATTTTGGATCTGAATGATGATCCAGATCAGCTCTTTGGGTCATACTCACTCTTTCCAAAAGCATTTCATCCAAATCCACTCCTAACCTTTGTAGTAATCCTGCTAAAAGACAGTGATAAATTGATGCCAGCATAAACATACCCTCCATGGCTGCAGCAATAACCAACAGCTTTAAAGGAATAAGAAAATATTTTTATTAACAGACATGTTACATAACAGACAGTCCAGATTTTACTGATTTTAGTCAAGCGTACATTCTAGGTAGAGTAACAGAAGTGTAAGATTTTTGAATAGGAATGTCTTTATTTATTAGAATCGTGTATAAACAGGTTGTGTTTGATAAAATATTCAGAGTGCTTATGTGGCCATCTCAGATGAGTGTAATTTGAACTCCTGTAGACTTTTCCACAATATGTGTTTTGGTTTTAAAATTTTGTGAAATGTATTTTTTTTTTTTTTTTACACTGGCTGCCTTTGTTACATTTCTAGACTGACTGTGATAACGGTGTTTAATAAATGTGATTACTTTTTCTTATAGCACCATTTACTGTGTAAATCATCTCACATTTATTTAATAAAACAAATGCTACTTCTGCAGAAAATGAATTGTGCTCATGTGCAGAGAGCATGACCTTAATCACAGTGGAAACACCGTAACCTCATTCATAGTAGAATAATAGCAG
Organism: Antennarius maculatus; assembly: GCA_013358685.1. Taxonomy (NCBI): domain Eukaryota; kingdom Metazoa; phylum Chordata; class Actinopteri; order Lophiiformes; family Antennariidae; genus Antennarius; species Antennarius maculatus. The sequence continues at coordinate 2,343,800 of CM023609.1, read as the reverse complement.
AATGATATACAAATAAAACGTACTTAAAGATGTTAAAGAAAGGAAATGTAGATGAATTATGAAACACACAGGACAGTGGAAAGACAAGAAGAGAGAAGAATGGGATTGGATAACAAAATTATAACAAGAAAAGTGACAAAAACTACAGCAATCACAACAACAACAACAACAACAACAACAACAACAACAACCACAACCACAACAACAACAGCATAACACGGCATCAACACTATAATTAACAAAGAGAGTTTAACCTTATTAATGTGTGTGTGCATATATATGTGTGTGTGAATGATTGTCATTGAATGTGGCTTTAAGCGGGGTGGGGTGGGAGGGGTGGGGGTCATCAGCAGTTTATTGATTATGTAATGCCTGAGCAGTGGATATGTGCAATTTCCTCTGGGATAAATAAAGTATATATCTATCTATGTCTAATCAAGCTCGACTATAACTTCCATAACGTTAATAGTTACTACTTTTACAGTGAGTAGTTAATTTCCAGTCCCTCTTTACGACCCTAAAATTAATGTTTAATCTGCGTTATTAACAAAATCTGTAAAATGACAAGAAGATCACAGCTATTCAAAAAAGGATTCCTTCTTGTTGCTTTTGACTGACGCCCAAAATCGCCTCCGGAGTTCACCTGACACATTGAGGAACTTCTGTCAGGATGAAAAACCTGTTTGAGCCGAGGGCCTTGAGAGTAAGTGGCGTGTATTCTGCCTGAACCTGCTCAGGCAGTTGTCCAAACTCGTAGATTAAATGAAGCCTGAAGCTGACAGCCTTTCAGGACGTATGCTGTAAAGTGAGTTCTTCTTCTGCTATTGTCTTTGTCTGTGAGGCGAGCAGCCAACCAGACAGCTTTCGCCATTTTTAAATGTAAACACCATTAGTGGATGTACAAGTCAACCAGTTTCATATGTTATGTTTCAAGAGTATCTCTTCTACAGAGTGGAGCGTAAATACAACCACTGCAACCATGTTGTTGACCAACAGAAGGAGCTGTTGCTGAATGTGAAATTGTGAAATGTTATCACTGAGAGTTTAAAAATGAATTGGGAATCAATATCCAATTTTGACATTTTTAGTGGAGAAAATGTTCATGTGGAGTGTATTAAGTATTAGTAGAGAAGTCTCACTATGTTTGAATGACTTTCTTCTCCTCCTCCTTCTACTTCTTGTTATTCTTCTTCTACTTCTTCTTAATGACAAAAGACCTAAATAACTTTTGGAACATCTGGTGTCACAAAAATGTCCTATGCACTTTAGTTGATGATCAACTCACTTTTGCAAATTTCTTGATATAATGCACTGATTTTTAAATTGTATTTCTTTTTATTTATTGGTTTTTAGGATTTTTGAAACACCTTAGCACTTTCATCTAATGTAAAATTGTAAAATGTTTGAGTGTGAGCAAAGTGTTTTTGCAAAATATTCTACTTCTTCTTCTTCCACTACTTCTTCAAAAACTCAAAAAGATCTGGAGTTACTAACTTAAATCCATTTGTTCTGATATGCTCTTTCAAACAGTGAACTTAAAATGTGAGTTTATAGTCATATCATGAAGGACACAGAAATACAACAGTTAAACTAAAGGTCAAAGAAATATTTTGTTTAGTATATTTAAATAAACACAATTATAAAAACTTAAAGGTCTGAACTTTAATGAAGATTTGTCTTAGACTTAACGAAACAACACCTTCAAACAACATTGTCCTTAATTTTAAAATTCAATTTTTCACCTAAAAAGTAAATAGCATATAAGCCCCAAACAACCCCTTGGAATACAGATTTGTGGCTACTTTTGTTTTGTTTTAGCATTTATTATGAAAGATTTTTATTAAAAAAAAAAAAAAATGTTTCTCTAAAACTGAAGAATGATTGTTTTTCCATATATTTTCTCCATGTAGAGACTAATTTTTACGCACAGAGTAATGCTGGTGAGTGCAGTGAAATCCCACCGTGAAGTGGGGGGCGCGCATCACAGACCGGTTCGAGGCTGGAAGCAGCGCACGAGTGACGTGCTGGGGTGGGCGGAGCCTGCAGAGTAGTCAACGCCCCCCAAGCCTGTTGATTGACGCGCACCAGTGGCTCCTCCTTGCAAGTCTTTTCCTCCCCCTTCTTTTTCCAGTGTAGTGCGTTGATTTCATACCAAACTCATACTTAACATTCCACTTATACTGTCAAACCTATGAGAAATATTACGGAAAACAACAAGGCGCCAAATTAAAACAAACTAACTAAAGGGAACAGCTGCTGTCACTGAGCAGAAGAAGGTAACTGCCACAATTAAAAAGGTAGGTTCTCCTCTAATGTTCCCTCTTTATGTTTGAGAACTTTTCAGGGACGTTTTTTCATGCCGCTTGTCTCGATGAAGTTTTCAGATCATTGTCATTTTTCACATTTTTCCGTGGAGCTCCGCGCGTTGGGAGGGAATATCACATAGAACATTGGTAGATTGATATGCTTTTGTACTTTGCCAGTGTTCACAGATATCTGACAGGCGTTGTACAACACAGTTTCCACCGGTGGGCACACAGTAATAGACCAAAAGCGTCACTTTTGACAGCAGAAGCGGGACAATATGTTTGTGTTGTGTCTCGAACAGTTCCTACCTGGATCCAACGCGTCCATCCCTGTTTGTCAAGACCGATCGAGCAGTTGTGATTACAGAGAGAGAGAGAGAAACGGATTAGAGTTGGAATACACAGTCTGTTTTGGACCTCTGCATCCGAAAGGTAAGACAAATTGTTGAGTTGTCTGAGTAGCGCTCCTGATGGGTCCCTCGTAGACATCAGTGAGTTAAAAAAAAAAAAAAAAAAAAAAAAAAAAAAAACCCAGGGCGCGCCCGCGCGAGCGCTTTTATATATATATGTGTGTGTGTATATAATATATATATATATATAAGAAAATAAAAAAATAATCTCATTACATATGCGTGTGTATATAATATATATATATGTATATATATATATATATATATAAAAGAAAATAAAAAATATATAAAATAATCTTATTACATCTGTGTATGTGTGTGTGTATATACATATATATATATATGTAAGAAAAAAAAATCTCATTACATATGTGTGTGTATATAATATATATGTATATACACACGCACATATATATATATAAAAACACACACACACACACACATATATATATATATGCCAATCATTTTAATAAGCCTTCAATAAGCAACAAAGGATGTTTGTGAGGTAACATGAAGTGTTATGACACAATGCAATAACCATTGCTCTCCAATTTTAACTTGATATTTTAATTAATGACAATTAATCTGTCTGTCTGCTTGTTTTTAAAATAGACCAAGTATCTCTTTCCGTCATTTTTCTTTCTTCCATGCCAGCAAGCATGCCTGTGATGATTCTCTGCAAAGTCTGACTAAGTACATAATTCAAAAAGGATTTGAGATGCATGGTTATGGTGAAGCAAGCTAATTGTTAACTATATGCAGACCACCTCTGGCTACACCTGTTCCATGTCTGACATGACACTTCTGTTACACTTTGTCTTTTTGGTTTTAACAGAGAAAAATTTCATAGCTTTAATCAGAAAATGTGTAAACAACGTGTTGGCACCTCCTTCGTGCTAAATTTGTACAGACATATGAGCTGCACAGTTAAATCACTGGCAGTCAACAGGTTTGACTAAACAACAGAATGCAGTCTGTCGGGTTGGTCACAGTTAGCAGAATAACCTGTTGACGTTTCTGTTTAGCTGCTGTCTTAGCTGCCTGCTACTTCTCCTTACCGCAATATTCACAGTCACAGTTTTAACATTTCCAGATCAATCTCACAACTATTTTGTGGTATCATCACCGGGTTTGTGCCAGGAGAAAGCTCCCCGCCTGCTCTACAGTTTTCACATTTGTTTCTCATTCATATATGTGTGAATTCAAACCCGGCAGGCTCTTAGCGAGCACTTTGAAGTCAGGCGGCGTGCGTTGGTGGGACGATCTTCTGATGCAACACTGATTTAGAGGATGATCAGATAGCAAGTTTTCTTTTCCTGTTGGTCCTGTTAGGTCAGGGTGTAGCAACTAAATCCGCAGTTTAAGCCCTTTTTAAGAACCACTCTCTGCTAACATGTGGAAGTGATGTTCTAAAGTGAAATGACCAAATAATGTATCCTCGCTAAAACCCAATGCACCAATATGCCTAATAATAGATTTTGACGCTGATGGGTGAATCTGGAAAAGATTAGGAATTCTGCTGCTCTTACAGATTTTTCCCTCATTGTTTTATACAGCATGAACGCATCAGCCCACCCCCCCGGTACAGTGTGGTCTCTTTCTCCTTGAACTTTCTTTATGTTTTTCAGCTCGTGAGCATTTTACGGCGCGCGCTGAAAAAGAGACAGTTTTACAACTTAGCCCATGCTGTGGAGGTCAATTAGATAGCACAGGATAATATCCTCTTTAAATGTCTGTTTTCTCTTTTTTACTCCACATCTGTGTTCCTTCAGGCTCGTTCATCAGAGGGAAGAGTTAATGAGCATGTGTTCCGTTCATGAGGACTGAAAAGTCTCTAATCAGCTGATGTTTTTATTTAAAAAAAAAAACAACATCATTTCAGAACTTGTGCGGCGTTGCGTCGCATCCTTTGTGGAGTGTTTACTTGGACACAGGTCTGTTGACCGTTTTGTCAGCAGAGGCTTCGCCCCTTTGTGTTAAACCCACAGAAGGCTGGCTAATGAGCTTTTGCCCATTTGTGCAGACATTGCTCAACTTTTTAGCACCATCCCCAGAAGTGCTTGTCCAAATGGTGGACACTTGCCCCTCTGTTAGCCCAGATTTGAACAAATACCACTTCTGTCTGGGTGGTGAGCACACAGAGCATTGCAGAGAAAAAAAAAAAGCCTGGAGCTCTCAGCCGAAGGACATTATTGACAATCTGGAATACAATGCAACAGCCGTGCACAACTAGCTTCAGTTTGAGTTTGAGATGATAAGAGTGCATTGTGATTGGAGATACATGTTACGCTGTATATACAAAGGAATAAACACAACTTGTGTTGCAGCTTTTTGCACCAAGAAAAAACGTCACCAAATCTGACTTTAAACATTTACCAATCCTCAGTAATGCAATGCATCAACATTGTATTCGCGTTAATGCACTGCACATGTTTACATATCCTGCAAACCATGAGGTTTTAACAGATAAGCTTCCTGGCCTCCTATTCGGACAGCTCAGGGGAGGAGCCAGGGAGTGGCCTAGAACAGTGTAGTCTTTGTGTCAGCTGTCCCCAACTTACTAAACGTTTTAGTTGTTCTCCCTCCTATGACCAAGTGTTAGAGTGATGTTCCACGCAATAACGCTCTCTAGAAGGGAGAATCACATTAAAAAATGTCCGTGGGAGGATGTGTGCCAGCGTTTGCAGCTCCTCCAGCCTCCATTCCCAGATAAGAGTAGGCCCACTCTCACTCTGGGCCCTTCTGCTGTTTCAGAGACGTATGTGTGTGTGTGTGTGTGTGTGTGTGTGTGTGTGTGTGTGTGTGTGTGTCGCGCTGGATCTCCAGTGACCCAAGGGCACTCATGTGAAACGCCTTTAATCCCAGTGCTCACAGTGTTGTGCGTTGGGGTGGGGGGGGGGGATGATCTTCTACTCCGGCTGCTCCTAATATAAAACAACACATGGGTCCAAGTGAGTCTGAGGACGAGCAGGCGATGAACACGCATGTACGCCGTTTAAATGTGCAACACGTTACGTCTCTGGGTGTATTTTTTATTTATTTATTTATTTCCTTGTAAGAAAACCCAGATCAAAGACGAGCTCGCTTTTAATGCCATGTTCCACAATTCATATGGTTAGATGAGTTATTGGCTTGTGCATTCTGTTTGCATGTCTTAAAGGTTTCACAGATTATGGCTTCAAACCACTCCCCTCACCACAAAATGACCAATTCAGGCTAGGATGACTTTTCCGCTACGTTCCCCTGGAAAATTTCCGATTAAAATGCTGATTCAGGCTGTTAGAAAAAAAAGAAACTGCTCCCTGGCGCACTCGTCCGTTTTGTGTCAATCTTTCCCTGCTGAACTGGATCTGGACTTGAATATCTGAAAATGTTACGGTTAAGGATAAACCACATAGCCTGCAGCGTTCATTGTCAAAATAGAACAATGAATAAATGAGGGTTTTTTTTTTTTTTTTTTTTTTCATGCGCTGGCTCAACTTGTGATACTCATTTATCCGCCTGAGTTTCTCAGTGACTCGCTGAGGGAACCGGTAACCTCTATACCGCAGAGAGTTAGCCTGATCCCACACTGAGATTCAATTACGAAAATTAATCAAAGAAAACAACAAACAATTTTTGCAGTCTTGCATGCAAAACACCACTGCAAGGCTTACTGTATTTCTTTTGTGCGTGCAGCTGGTATCAAACAGCAAATGTCTGACCCAACATGGGGTGCGTGTGGCGTGTGTGTGTGTGTGTGTGTGTGTGTGTGTGTGTGTGTGTGTGTGTGTGTGTGTGTGTGTGTGCGTGCGTGCGTGCGTGCGTGTGTGTGTGTGTGTGTGTGTGTGTGTGTGTGTGTGCGTGTGTTGTCACGACGTCTGCCTGTTGCCGTGTGAGCTGCTGGCTGTTCAGCTCTCCTCTCACTCCGAGCTCTGATTGTTTCCTGTGCGCCGTGCCAGATAGGAAGTAGGAGGAAGTTATTGGAGGAGCTGGAGAGAATTTATTAGGGGCCAAACACAGATGCAGGAGGGGAGGGAAGGAGGGTGGTGTCTCAGTCTCTCTCTTTTTTTTAATTTTATTTTTTTCCTTTTTAAGATTTGGAGATTTTTTTTTGGGGGGGGGGGGGGGTCATCCTTGAATCTGAGGAAGTCAGAGGTGTCAGGTGTTAGGTGTCATCAATTTTTATTGTATTAAAGTAAATGCAAATAATTGTAAATGTTAATGCATCTTTGTGTTTCTGCATGTCAGGAGGAATAAGGAAGCGATTCTGCTTCTTGTCAGAGAGCAGCCATCCTGCCCTGGAACCTAAAATGTTTTCTTTATCTGTAATCTGACCTCAGAGAGCAGCTGCTCCTTCTGCCACCAAGTCCTGTTGTTTCTCCTGTCAAGTGTGTGTGTGTGTGTGTGTGTGTGTGTGTGGGCGGGGGGTCATCTCTGTGACATCTGTGAGCACCTCAAACCTCCATAAAACGTGCAGACTTCAGACAGTAGATTTTGTTTCTGTGTATTTAAGTTACGTTCGGTGTGGATGTGTTTAACGCTCAGTTTAGCAGTGTGTGTGTGTGTGGGGGGGGCTTTCTGCTGCCAGAAGGGTTCGGTTCTTTGCCAACGAGTGTCCCAACTCTCACAGCAACATTACAAAGGCTGCATTTTTTAGACATGAACAAATCTGGTTAACCAACAGATTGAAGTGTAGTCGGTACGTTATGCCAGAGGATGATGATGGAGAGACAAACACTACAGACTTGATGGCTCTGCAGTGAAAGAGACAGATTTGGAGAAACGTCTGTAAGCAATCTGTTTTTGGACGAGAGACAGAACAACTGAGTTTACTGACAGGATAGGAGGGCTGCTTATTACGTCACGTCGGGGAGGGGGGGAGTCATTTAGAAATAATATAAGTTACCGGTAATGCAAGGTTTAGTATTTTAGCACACTTTTCATTTATTTTTCAAAAGCTGTAATGATTGTTTTTATTGTCATGTCAAAGGACTCATGCAGCGCTCAGCACTTTTATTTTAGCATCATTCAGCTCCTGGTGTTCAATCTGAGTGTTTCTGGAAGCAGTCCTAATCAACCAATGACATGCTACCTGTCCAGAACCAATCAGAAGACAGATGAATTTGGGGAAATAGCTGGTGGGGAGCATTAAGCAGCTGAAGAAAAAGGAGCTGAAAAGAGAGGCAGTAACAAAGTTACGTGAATTTGATGCATATAAAACATGATTTCACACAAACTAGGATGGATTAACAAACAGGACAAACATCATTTATGGTTATTATTTTGCATTGTCCCACATTTAAATGGGAACTCCAAACATTAATTACATTTTAAACAAATACAAAAATTAACATGGGAGTAATAATAATAATAATAATAATAATTCTATTACTGTTGCTATTACTGTTACTCGTACTAGTACTCCGCCTCTGACTACTGCTAGAATTACTACTAATGATAATGTCGTATTACAATTACATTTTTTATTTGAAAAGCAATTAATATTTTTAAGTCTGTTAAATTAAATGAAGGCATTGGGAACTTGAAATAAAGTTAACTGAACATGGTCATTCATCAGATTTCTGTTAATTTTGAATATGTCTATCAGTTCTAGTAAATTTTAAATATGACTCCATGAGGTTCTCTATTGTTGACCTGCGGTTGGCCATCTCTGTGCCACGTTTCAGGATGTTAAACCCCGCGTGAGAAAATGTTTTTGTTTGTTGTGTTACATTTGTTTCATACAGCCTTTTTTAATCAGTAACATAAAAAAATATTTTATAAGCTCTAGCTCAAGCACAGGCTGTCTTGACCTCATTAAAATGAATTTCTCTTTCAGTGTTGTTTTTGCCTTCGAGGAGGAGCCAGTTTCTGTTGAAAATCAGTTTCCTTGAAAAAAAAAAAAAAAAAAAGGCAATTTAATTTAGGAAACAGCTTTTAAATGAAATAATGTGACTGTGAAATTAACAGCAGGAGCATAAAGGCTAGCTGTATTCTGCCCAACTGTGATTTTTTTTTTTTTGTTTTGTTTCAACAGCACAGCTTTAGTTCAGTGGCTCAAATGGCTCTCATGGTGGGATGTTTAGTCTCTGGATGTATTTCTATGATCCATCCTGTTTGGTCTTAAATGTGGGTTGGTTGGACGAGAGAGATGTTGCCATCAGGTCATAAAAATCGGAGACAGTGAGTCAAAGTCTTGACTTTGAATTGCACTGTCTGAGTGGAAACCCATCTGGTTGATCCATCGGAGAGAATCGAGATGATCTCATGTTGAGCGGGAGATACAACTGGGGAAAAAAAAGGAGACATTATTCCAAAAAAAAAATGTAGCTCTGCTGTGCTTTTTCTGAGCAAAGAAACATTTTAAATGTCATGCCGTTCCTGTTGGCGTGACTGAAACACGCCGCCTCTGTTTTGTTTTGCTGCCTGTAGGTGTATGTAAGGGATTTCCTACGCTCTGCGGCACACTTAAACAAACGCCTGTGATGGAATCCCTTTTCTACAGACAACTTCCCTCCATGTGACCAAAAAGCTTGAGAGTGACTCAGTAGAATTACAGGAATTCATTGGGACATTTCACTGCACACAATCCTGTCTAGAAAAGAAAAAAAGAAAAAAAAAAAGGATTGTAATGCCAATAAACACAAGCTGGTTCGTGGATGTAGTCAGAGCGCAGATAAGCTGAGAGCGCTCTGCTATACGTGATCAGTCTGGTCTGGGCTGGGGAAAATGGATTCTGGTGCATGAATGACCCCACGTTTGAATGAACTTTAGCAGCAAACCGCTTAGCAGCATCATTTCTGTTGCATTATGAAATTAGGTAATGTCTTAGTGGAGGTCTTCCCTATCATTTTTACGTGAAAAAGCGAAAAAGTTCCCATCACTCAGTCACGATCCTTACCGAACACCTCCCATCTGTTAACCACCTCCAGGAGAGCTAAAAAGACAGACTTTCAGCTGGAGATGAGATCCTATTTTGTTTATCCGTCCATCTGGACATCATTAGTTTGGGCCTATAAAACATCAGAAAACAGTGACAGCCCAACACCTAAAGACATTACATTTGTTTTCACATAAAAAAAAGGGGAGAAAAGCTGTAAATGTTACCGGGTTTAAATGAAGATGGGATTTTTAAAAAAAATTTTTTTTATTTTTGCATTAGAATTTACTTCATCTGTATGTGGTTACAACTCCACGTACAAGTTTTTAATTGTCTCCTGTGAATTGTTAGAATAGCGATTGAGGGAGCTGAACGCTGAATGTCTTTACTTGACTTTACTTTTACAATCATCCGTTGTCTGTTGAATTAACCGCACAAAAGTGTTCCTGTAATTCTTTTCTTACCACTTACTTCTATCATGAAATTATGACTGTTGTCCTGATGTTGGGTCCTGTGACTTCAATAGAAGCTGAATTGAAAAATGACTCCGCTGACAATGCCCTGCTTCTAGTCTGAGCTCTGGCGTCACAAAGCGGGAGCGTGTGTTTCGCTGCTGATGTTGCATTCCAGCTGGAACAATCCCACTGTTTTCCAGACCCCAAAGTGGATGCCTAAATTGGACAACACCCCCTCCTCAAATGTCCCCCCCCCCACTTCTTCCCCCACATACACACCCCCTCTCCTCGCCAAACCGACCAACCAACCACCCGACCCACCACCCACTCCTCCCATACACGCATCCTCTAGTCTCCTGTCCTTATTTGGGTAGAGACGTTCTGAGTGCTGGCTAGAGGGGGGGTGGGGGGTGGGGTGGGAAAGGGTGGGGGGGGTAAGAGGAGGGAGGCAGGGCGTTGGGTTGACACAAGGGAGGCAGGAGGAGAAACACTCGCAGCCCTTTCTTAATAAGGACATGTCTGGAATTCAAGCCCCTCGCTTGTTGAAGAGCCTCTTTTCTCGCAGCACCCTCACTTCAGCAGCTGAACTGAGGGTCGGATCGTCTTTATGCTGAAGTTAAAACTGCTGAGGAGGTTTGCTGTGTTGTCTCAGCTATCATCAGGCCGAGACAATAGAGTGGCCACCAGTTAGTCTGGTGGTAACTGGGCCACCAGTCGGAGATCGCCCAGCTTGCTGGGAAATGTGTTGCAGTGCAGCACCTGTGCATCCATTAACGAAACATTCTGGGCTGCTTTAAGGACACTTTCTCATCAGATCACACACTAAACATCTGCTGAACTTTAAAGCTGAGACAGAAATGCATTAATGGTTAGACTGGGTAATGGCTCTTTGCTTCGCTTTTAAATCAGTACCAACATGCAGCCTTTGCTGGCAGCAAGACAATGAAATAAAGTCAAATGAATTCATGTCATGCCTGGGAGCTACAGCCGTCAAGTTAACTATTTAAACTGTATCACATCTATTTATTCCCCATTTATGGTTATGTTTAATGACTACATACATTAATGATGATTAGCAAAATGAAGCCTTTCGCAATATTCTTTTTTTTTTTTAAAGGTGATATGTTTAAACTTGAGTTGCAGTTACAATTACAATTTTTAGATTTCAAATACAGTGATCCCTCGTTACTCGCGGTTAATGCGTTCCAGAACCACCCACTTAAAACAAAATTCCGCCATATTGCTACAAACTATTTTATTATTTACGGTACTGTAATTTAAACATTTATGAACCCTCCCCATACTGATTTTAAACCACCTTATATCTGTATTTCCTTTCCCCCACACTCATAAAGACTGTTTAAAGCATTTTGGTATTAAAAAAAAACTTGCAGGATAAACCGTGAGTCGGAACGCAGCGCACATACGGATGCTGTCAGCCAATAGCATGCGTGTACGGTATCACGTGACCATCTACTAAAAATACGCAATGTGACGAAGCCATGCATCTTGAAGTGCAAATAAGTGAGGGAATACTTTTGATAATTGAATAATTATTTTAATAATTTTTCAAGCTAAAATCAATAATGTAATTTTTGTCTTTGTCCTGCATTTTAAAAATGTACTGTTGACTAAAACAAGAAAAGTGAAGACAATTTTTAAACAGTTTATTAACATTTATGGAATTTACATAGACATGATAATTAACTATGTATAGACTCTATAAAGTGAATGATAATGAAATAGTTAATAGAAGCTTGAATTTCAGATTTTGTCTCCAAAGTAAGGTTCAAACGTAAAGATAATCAACATCATTTAACAAAAAAGGAGAAAAATTTTGCTTTTTGTCTTGAAACCTGACCTGGAAGTGATTATAGACGAGAGGATAACCAACAAATTGACAAGTTGTTTGATTATATTAGTGTTTCCCTCACTGGTGTGTATTAGTATCATACATCCAGTCACACATGGGCAGGACAGAATATGACTGAACTAACCCTGACTGTGGCTACTGGAAGTGGTCCAGTCATGTGATGTGTGAGGACTGAGATGGATCACTTGAGCTGCCGATGAGCACTCCATTTCAGTGTTGAGTTTTAACACCGTGACCCTGCTGCAGACCAATATCCTCTCAGCTAAAATTAGCAGCTTGACCTGTGGATATTTGTCAAAGTCCCATTTGTGCACAGTGAATTTCATGGCGTGAATTGCACATTGTTGAATATCGTTGCAGGAACTATATGACTGGTGTACTGGCCTTTGGTCTTTTGTAATCCCTGTTAAATGATGATTATAAAGGAAAAGAAGCATCACTAATCCTTCACCTCTTGTGGTTCTCAGATGATTTGGTTTAACTGCAGTGATTATAAAGTGTGAATGTTTTCAAATCCTGACAGATAAACAGAGAAGCTGAGGCTAAGGGAGATTTCAGAGTCGCCTTTCACGTAATGTTACAAATGAGACTCGGTCAGAGTTTATCGATAAATATGAATTCCTTCATATTTAATAAAACTACATTCTTTTTTGCAATTGTTCCACATGTGTGAGTAACACTTTAGCTGGTATACTTAGAGTGTTCTGTCTTCATGACAAAGATACCAGTCGGGGTTCGTCCCTGTTGACAGATGAAGTGTTTAATCCTATAAGACAACCTGTGGATACACTTTACCTCACTGGAAGAGATTACAACAAATTAAAGTTTGTGGGTTAAATAAGGAAATTTGTGACATAAATATTTAAAAACTTGATATTCAAAATGTATTTGTACAAAAGTTATTAAGAACACCAAATTCAAATGAAATATTACTGTATATGTAAATTTGCATTTTACATCCACATGACTAAGGCCACTCAGTTGTGCAGTCTACTCACTTAACACATTATGGGCATGATGGCATAGATATTAATGTTGCACCAGAGGAAAATAAAATTTGAAAAGAGATCTAAAAAATGTTTCATTTACTTCTCCTAGACAACTATGAGATCTGTAGGTTTCCAAACTGAGACTAAAGCTTATTTCTACTGTGTCTCAGTTTGTTTTTTTTCCTCGGGTGCACAAAGATGCAGTAAATCTCAATTTAGTCTCCTTTTAAGTTTCGGAAGAGATCTCAACAAGATCTAATTTAATTCTCTGATCTAATTGTGTCTTGTGTCACCTATTTCTGCCAGAGGAGAAACACATGAGAAACATTTTAGACACAGAAATTAAAATGAGACTGAGATGAGAATCTCAAATTTGTCTGCTGAGCAATAGAAGAGCAGGCTTTGAGCAGTAAAATTTTCCTCTCTGAATTGACTTGGGGGTGGGATTCACATGGATTGGAAACTTTCCCACAAGAGGGCAGTTTTTTGAGATTTTCATTGCTCGAAGCAAACATGAGTTGTGTGAGGTTCACTCTCTCATTTTCTATCATTTCTTCCACCATATCTTTCCCAATGCCCATTTCTTCACTTTGTAGAAGAAATGGTTTGGCTCTGGAGTTTTTTAGAAAATTGTCAAATATTTTGTTTTCCTTTCCAACAAGTGGTTGGGAAGAGCAACAAAAGTGGTGCCATGCTCAAACAGGCAAATTGATTGATCGGAAGTCTAATAAACTTGTGGCGTTGTGGTCAATTATATACACAAACTTGTTTAACAGTCACAGTACTAACTATCTAACCAACAATAGCTTATTGCATAGCAGCATTACATAAGATTCACAATTCAACCACCAACGTTGTAGTTCTGATCATGAACACATGGTAATATTAGGTTGCACCTTCCTGATAATGAAGAAGTACGGTTAAACACTACAACCACAATTTGTTTTGAGGGAATGAATATTTGACAATATTTAGCAAAAAAAAAAAAAAAAAAAATTTTTGTTCTTTTACAGACCTGACAGGTTAACCTTCTGTACATTGGTAGGGAAACACTCGTAAATGTACCATATTCATGACCTGGTAAGCTGGACGTATGTTTGGCAAGATGACACTAAAGAGTCCATCAACTATATGAGTGAGGAGATTACTCCAGCTAATCCACCAGGTGCAAGACCAGCATGTATAGGTATAACAGTAGGAGTCCTAACATGAACCCTGTGTGTCATGATGGAGCCTTTCTCATGTCCAACTGAACTGGTAGAAACTCCTGCGTTCTGGACTAGTGGATCAATTTGATTTGCTACACATGACTCAGAAGGTGACGATGCTGCTCATGTAGGCTTAGCACATTTTCCCTGAAAATACAATCAGAATGTTTCAGGGACAAGAATAGTCAAGCAGTCTGTCCTGAGGGGAGTGTTGTTCCTCCCCAGGGAAAAAAAAAAACCCCAGAGAGCACTGAGTTGACTCCTTGGAGGTAACAGATCTATGTCCAATATATCAACGAAGCATCAGACACCTGTCACCACATTCTGGTGACTCTCCTTGGGCCTCCTCTGGAAAAATAGTCCACTCCTTTAGTCTCTACTTGAACTGATATCAGGGACAAAAGGTCTGGAGAGGACCACCCCCCTATGCCAAAGCATCAACTTCCAAAGGTGAAGCATAGGACCACTTATCTGTTGGTATATGCCACTGCTACTATGCCGTCTGTTCTCAACAGTTAATGGTGGCCCCAAAGGTGCAGCAACAATTTTTTTAGGGCAGTGTGATATATCTTCAACTCTAGAACACCGATATGCCGGGATGCCTACTTGTTTCCCCAGTGGAACGTTGCTTCCAGCTCACTTGGTGCTGGACACTGTCAGCTACTTTATATTATCAGCGTGACCACTCACAATTGAAAACATGGTTATGACCAGAAATGTTCACTGCAAATGTACAAAATGCTATAGCAAAACTATTCCTATGTGTTTTTGCACTGGATTATGGCATCGACATAACCTCTAGTTTCCCTAAAGCATGGCCATCACCAGAGATTTATTTCGTGCGTAACTGGTCACAACTGTATACAAGGTGTTTTTTCACCCTGGTCGGAACCTAGAATTGAGACAACAGCACCCCGACAGGAGTGATACCCCACCTACGTATTTATGCATGTGGTAGAGAATATAATTCTATCAGGCAGTTAGACTGACAGTTCTTCTTGATTTTGATTTGTCTGTGTCTATCTCATCCAACAAATGTCTTGATTTCCCTGACTGAACATCTCAAAATTAGAGTTGTAATGCATACCAGATGGCTGATGTGTATCCACTGGGTCAGTTGGAGACCAGTTCCATGCATAATATGTAACACGGTATAGACATGGATGTAGTGTCAGTACAGTTAAGTTCACAGAGGTACCTGTGGCTTTGAGACACACAACAGTTTCATTTTCATAATTTGCATTGTATTTTTTCAGTCAATGCTATAAGTACAAATACTATTGCGAGTCTGACTTAATTTCGGTATTAATATGAATGATATTGGTTGAAATGTCTGACATTTTAAAAAAGAGGTCCAGTATGGCTCATAACAGATCATATGTCAGGGTTTTTTCTAAAGACTCTATCCCACTGCCTGTCAATTCATAATCAGGTTTTGGCTCTTGCTCTATTTATCCTTTATGCCTAATTTTTGTCAACATCTGCAGAATTATTAAAGTTGAAACATAATCATTCTGGGGAGGATCACGGTCACCTCATAGACATTCAATTCAGAAACAATACAATGCTGAAAAGGCAGCTTGAGAACTACTTAAGGTCTTGCCTGTAGTCAGCCATAAGTCAGCCATAAGACAACCACATCGGGACCCAGTTCCCAGACCACAAGAATTCTTTGAGGCTAGCTCTGATTAGTGAGGTCTTTAAACTTCGTTTTATGGAATATCTTGAAACGATTTTGCCATTTTAGACAAATAAAATGTAGGAAATTAGTAATAATTACAGTTAACATTGTTTATTCATACACATTTAATGACTACATTACGAAAATGTGAGTGACAGCCAAAGTCCTCTTAAAAACTATTTGTCAACTTCATTTTATCTAGCATTTCAAGTCAAAGCGATGATATTATTCATATTCTTATTCAAATTATTTATGGACCTCACCTACCTACCTACCTTACGTACCTAAGCTGCTGTAGTTATCACCAGCAAAATGGAGCGTTAAAAGTAAAAGCACTCTCTCTCGAGTAGAATGGTACCTGTTGGTGTTACGACTTTAATATGATGCTTTGGAGTTACTATTGCTACTGTTTTAATGTGACTCAATCCATTTTTATGTGACTGTTTTTTGTCTTCAATTCGACGAAGTGTCGATCAACAAACCATTTTGCTTCAATTTTAAATTGGTGTATCAAAGTGGGGCTGCAAATTCCTAAGATGTTTTTCGTTGCCGCACCGCCCATGCCTGCTTGCTTCTTGCTAATCACAGTTCAGTGTTTTAAGATGTCGGCAAAGCAGCAGTTGATGTGTTCTGAGACCTTTGTTCAAAGAGTTGTGAAACTTGTTCATCCAGTGGAACTGCCAAAAGGGTTTTACGTCGACAGTGTGATAAATCTAATGAAACTATTACTTCTGGATCTTTTGACAGGAGGCTTTTTTCATAGTTTTTGCAATTTTTCTTTAACTGCTTTATCTGCATTTCCTGTGCTTCGATTGTATATTATTGTAAGAATGCAGATTGCAATTGGAAATGTGGACACTAGCCCAAATTTAGTTTTCCAAAATTGCATTTTTGTGATATTATTTTCCCATCACCAAAATAATGTGTTAAAATAATCCTATGAATACGTGACAAAAAAAAAAAATCCCTGTGATTCATAAGACATGTTAGAATAAATAAGTAATTTCCTGGCCCTATATTTATCATGATTTGTTTCTCAAACAGAAGGAAATATTATGTTTATTTGAGACGTCACTAAGATGCTGATATGACGTTTCAGACTGATACATCCTATCACAACAGTGACAATGTTCATAATTCAGAAACATTCCAAAAATCTGAATTTTCTTGCTGATTACTGAAAGGTTCTAAAATAGTGATATTGTGTCTGACTTGCTCTCTGGATGATGAACGCTATGCTGTGTTGCAAATTCTTGCGCTTCATGTGTAATTATGATGAACATAATCAACATCTACTTTGTCCATTGAATAAATATCCAGAAAAAAAAGCATCTCATCAACTTGCATCTTTATTCCAGATCTCTTACAGATCCCTTGATATTGGGGCTCGGGGTCGGGCCCAGGGGGAGCCGCCATCATTGCTTCCAACGAGTGGAGCGCCAATGGTAGCCCAGAAGATGGGCTGGATGGGGACAACGAGGACAGGGCCCTGGACGGGGACGCCGAAGGCGTGTGGAGCCCAGATATTGAGCTGAGCTTTCAGGAGGCCCTTGCCATCTACCCTCCCTGTGGCAGGAGGAAAATCATCCTGTCAGATGAGGGAAAGATGTACGGTGAGTACACAGAATGTCCTCCAGAACCACATAAGAACTAAAATTATATGGAAATTAGCTCTGTGATGAATGAACAAAAATGAGAAAAAAAATCAATTCCATGGCTAAAAGACGACAAACATCTATCGTACTGCCTTCAAGAGAAATGAAAGCCATTCATTTCTAGCTCTTGCGCTCATGTCACAGCTTTAACACAGAGATAAATGACGCTCTCTTGAACAAGTCTGTACCTGTTGTGCTGTGACCTCGGGTCAGGTTCTTCCAGTCACACCAGCACTCTTTGAGCTGGTTATTGCGGTCTCGAGCTCATATCCCCTTGATTTACACCTGTCTTTTTTTTTTTTTTTTCAAGTCTGTAAAACCTATTTATATTTCCGCTGGTTTCATTGCCTCTTCTCTTCTCCACTACACTTTCAGTCGCAAAACCAGCTCTTTGTTTCTAAATTGCTGAACACCACGCAAATTTTTTGTTTTCCTACTCACACCGGCGTGAGGTTTGAGTCTGGTTTCTCTTGAATGGTTTCGTTTGATGCTGGATGGCTCAGTGAAATTAACAATAATTAGCACAGCATGAATTAAGGCTCAGGATCAAAAACATCACCTTGGCATGTGAGAGATTTTATACATGCATATGGTTTCAGAATCATTCAGATGTTTGCTGCGGTGTGTTCATTAAATTGCAGGTGTTGAACCCACGATGTCCTGAAAAGCCTCAGATGTTTGTTTTTGTGGGGTTTTTTTTTTGCCAAGTTCCTGTGTATAGAGTTGCTGACATCCAGGTGTAGGAAATTTAATCCATTTGTCTTTCAGTTTGTTGGTCCCAATTTCCCTTTCCTGTTGTTTTATTGAGTTTTTCAAGTTGGAAATTCTGCTGAACTGAAATAAACGGTGATTGACACAAATTATTCAGCCCTCTTTCCTGATCTGTTTGTCATTGCCCTCAAGAAACCTGTTTCTGACACTGCGAGTCTGCCCTTTTTGTTGATTGACATCTTTACCTCCAAAACCTATAATTGATTGTGCTGAGCAGTCATAAAAACCGCTGGTGTTTGCTCCTGGGACCTCAGACAGAGTGTGCGCTTTGGTAACATAAATATTTGTT
The DNA here is from genome assembly GCA_013358685.1 of Antennarius maculatus. Classification (NCBI taxonomy): domain Eukaryota; kingdom Metazoa; phylum Chordata; class Actinopteri; order Lophiiformes; family Antennariidae; genus Antennarius; species Antennarius maculatus. Next base: position 2,325,301 of record CM023609.1, on the reverse strand, counting down.
TTTATGAAGTTCATTTTTCTGCCTTACACATTGGATGGGATTCTTTTGGAATGAATCATGGGCATATTTTTGATATCCAAGGAGAAGAACATATTTGAGATAACTCAACCGACTGCAGCTCCTGTTTTTACTCTGATCCTGTTATGAAGGAGTATTATAGTAATAAGGAAACAAGTAGAATATTGATGGATTGCTTCACATAAAATTAGTCATGCATTCTTTTTTTTGGGGGGGGGGATTTTGTAACATTTAAGTTAAAAATTTTGTTAGTGCTATTTTTGAACAAGCAAGCCAACCCAACAAAACAATATTTTTCACATTATCTTGGTCTTTAATATCACATGGCAGCAATTTATCCACATTTTTCTTTTATAATATGGTGTAAATTATTACAAATAGAATTGGAATTAATTTACAGATGACTTGGTTGTAAATAATTAATATTTGGAGCCTCAGATCAGAAAAGGTGGAGGCTGAACCAAATGTTAAAGTATTTTTTTTAGTTTCTTATAGTTAATTCAATTTAATTTAAATTAATCAGGTATTTTAGCTCAACTTGAAAGACACCAGCGTAAAAATGTGCCCTCACGCATTCACGTATTAAAAGGTCGCGACTTCACCTCATTGTGTATTTTTGGTAGGCAGTCACGTGATACCGTACACGCATTCTATTGGCTGACGACATCCGGAAGTACGCTACGTTCTGTGAGTCTCAGACTTACGTTAGCCACAAAAGTGTTTTAAACAGTCTATCAGAGTGTAAAGGTAATACAGATAGAAGGTGGTTCAATATCGGTATGGGGAGGGTTCATAAATGTTTAAATTAACATAAATAATAAGATAAATAGTTGGTCGCTCTATCGTGGAATTCATTAATCGCGTGTGGTTCCTGGAACGCATTGACAGCAAAGAACGAGGGCGCACTGTATTAGTGAAACTGCTCTCGGTGATAACTTTCCCATAATATTGCAGATAGTTTAGCATCATGCTTTAATTTGTGTTCACAAGTGGAGCACCAACCACTGCAGGCATGTTTAACTTTAACTCAACCTTGTCCCTCCTGTGACCCCTGAGACATTTACTCATCTACCCCACCCCGATTGATGTTACTTCTGTTATCCCCTGACCCCACTGGACCTCTGCCCCTACCTACCTCCTAAAGTATTCTATGCAAAGGGCTGACCTATAATGTACATTTGTATGTGTGCACAACTGTGTGAATAAAAAAGCTTCAGTACAGCAGGCCCTGGTATAAACATTAGAGATTCTGTCTATTTCATTTGAGCTTCGACATTTTTTCACTCAAGCCAAAACAATTAATCCATTTTATTTTGCGTTGTGGTTTTTAACAATCTTTGTCAGAAAAACACCATATTGTAAGAAAAAAACAGAAACTGTCTTTTATTTTTTTCCGCATTTGCAACCGACGTACAATAATTTGTGATTATTGAAACTCCCAAGAGAATATGAAAGTACTGAAGAAATGCAGAATACATTTATCTGACTTACGTGGAACTGGACTGCAGTCGTGAGGCCTGGCGTAACTAAGCAGGCACTCCTGAGTCTTCTCTCCATTTATCTGGCTGTGTCTGAACTTGTTTATTGCCAACTACCTCTTGAAATTTAAAACAAGGCAGTCAGAGACTGCAACATCCCGCGACACCCCTGAATTCAAAATTTTACCCTGACCTACACATTTTTGTGCCTCTGGCTTCCTGAAAATCCTGCTTTTGGTTTTGTGATTATATCTCATCAGGTTTCAGAGATGTGTACCTAAAAAGGTATAAAAGTTGAAATTTGACCTTGACCTAGCTTTCTCAAGGTCAAGGTTGTGATCTAATTTTCATCCCATTGCCTCCCTGAATACAACGCCTTTTGTTTCGTCTTTCTATCCTGAGATATGTGCAAAAAAAAAAGGACAAAATTTGTAATTTGACCTTGACCTAGTTTTCTCAAGGTCACGGTCATCATCTCATTTTCATCCCCTTTGCTGCCTGAGTAATGTGCTTTTTCTTTCATCTTTCTATCCGCAACTGGTTGTGAAGATATTTGGTGGACGGACGGACGGACGAACACACTAAACACTGACGCCACTTTGCGGGATTAAATAATCCCAGTGATCTTTGGAACTGGATTTAAATCACAGAATTACATTCTGCTTGTTTGCAGTGAGTTAATTTGTTGTAATTTTTTTTATTGATGAGTAAAGACATCCAATAATTATAGAAGTTTTTCTTTTTGTGATGGGGTGTGTGAAAATATTTTATGACAAAAATATTGAAGGGGTAGTTGTGGTTCAACTACGATTAATGAAACCAGTTGTGGTGGAAAAATAGTCGCGGTTCAAATTTAGCAATTGCGCAGATTACAGAAAGGTTAATTTACAGAAAGGAACTAGAAGGTGACAAGAAAACACTTAAACCACTGGTTGCTTAGAGAGAATTGTCAAAGTGTCATAAATGTGTGAAAGGCATGCAGTAGTCTACATTACACAAAGCCATGCCCACAACAGCTATTAGAGCGATGGCAACTGCATGACAGAGACTCCATCCTCCAGTGGAAAACAACCTTCGGCTGAATGTGAGCAAAGCTGCTCATACGTAGTGGAAACCTGGCTTATGACTACTAATTAAATGTAAATACGTGTAATTTACTAAACTAAGTGTTAAAGACATCTGTGTGACCCCCCAGGGAAGCAGTCATGATGTGAATGCCAGTAGCATGTAAGAAGTGACAAGTGTAGGTATTTCCTTTATGTGGTAATTGATAGGTAATGGATTACCCGTGGCCTCCAGTGGCTCAGCTGAAAGGTCTGATGGTTGTTTTAAATGAGAAGCCAAAAGAAACAATTATCCAATTATTACATTATAATTTATTATTATAATACTAGTTTATGTTATATGACTGTACAGAAAAGACCACAGAGTGAGGGATTAACATGAAATCACAAAAATATACCTGTGTCCTGAAGCAGTTACCTGTCCTCTTGAATTCTCTGATATCTATCCTCTTGGTTTACTGCTACCAAAGCAATTTTTACATATTTATTTATATTTATTTTAAAAAGTACAACATTAGCAAGGTCACATAAGGACATGAGTGAATGATGTAAATTCAAATTTTAAAAAAAAGTTCATATTATAAGTTGAATCAGACAACTTTGCACTTTTGCGTGTTAATACTAGCAAGTTGCACATACAGTGAATGAGCAATACTGCCAAGCTGCATATTTTATGACAAAGGTCAAATAGTAAAAACGAAACAGAAAAATGTACAGGGTGGAGTGTTTAATAGGAAAACTTGTAGTGTTTATCTGTAGCCTGTAGGCTCGTTATGTAGTTATTAATCAGATTTAGAGATGTGAATTTCTATGTCTTGCTCTGAGAAGCAGAATATGATAGTATTGTGACTTTTAATGTAATCTAAAAATCCCTGGAAAAGAGCAAACAGCAGATGAAGGGAGCACCATACCAGAGGAAGCAGTACTGTTGAAATACATCCCAACAGCATGATCAGCAGCTTGGTCTGTGTCTAAAATAAGAACTTTTTCAAGCAGTCTTTCTACACATGCCGGAATTTATACATTAACATGTTACTTAAATGTGTCTGTGTGGATTCTGTGTGGGTCACCCAGGTTGAGTTAAATCAAGAGCCGCAGAAACAAATCAACTGGACTGGCTTTAGGTTAGCTGAAGACATTTCACGCCTTCATGCACCACCCTAAGCTAATGTTATGTGCACTTTGGGTTAAGCTGTAATTAGAAGGAATGATAAATGCCCTCATAAAATGTTAATGAAATGAATGAGAACAGAGAAATACTGTATTCAAGTTTTTCCAATTGAAAGTATTCCAGTGAATATTCAACCATTAATATTAATTTCACTTTGATATGACCAAAAAAAAAATAAAAAAATACAGTGATTGTGCATTGCTGTATTAGAAATAATCCAAGACAAGTTAAGGGAACATTTAGTGATAAAGTAAATGAATCTACTTTGCTTTCAGTGTCAGTTTTTCTCTCTGGCTGTATTCGCTCTCAACATCTGCACAAAAGCCTGGTCGTATGTCAGACCTGAATGGAGTACACGTGCTTCATGTATGACTGTCCTCTGATCAAAGTTATGTTGTGGTGGAAGATGCAGAGGTGTAACCATGCATCATTTTCCAATTGTAATAGTGGGATAATTTTTGGTCCCATGTAACAGGATGGTGTCTCGTCTCAGCCTTCATACGTTTAACACCAGAACGTCAACAAAGAGGCAGGCTGTGCACAAACTTGCCCCCTTAGCAACAAACTGTCAGGACCCCTTTTAGAGACCTGCTTTTTTTCTACACCACTAAACACCTTCTCAATTTACAGTAAGTCATCTGAGGCTCTGCTGGCAAGAGCCAAGCCATGCCCCAGAAGAAGCCTTCTCAAGGTGATTATCTCAGACTTCTAAAAACTGCGCTGACGTGAGGTTGGGGGAATGTTAACGATTTTGCTCTATGTAATACTGTCTACCTTGCAGTCTCAGACTTCGAGTGACCTCCAAAAGGAGATAAGTCATAATTCCCATTGGGAAAGCCACTTTTCCTGCCAATTCTTTTTTTTTTTTTTTTTTTTTTTCATTTGCTTGGAAAGTCACTTCTAATTTCCATTACCTGCTTTATAGATGTGTATTGTTCTGCAAATCTGTCTAGACTTCCCAGTGGCTGAAGGGGTGACGGAGAGTTCAAAGGAACCCACCACTTTGATTTAATACTGACTCCAGTTTCAGAATGCAGAAAAACACAGCAAGAAGTGTCATGAGATTATCTAACTGTAACAGGACTTTCATAAAACATGAATGTCTCAGAAATTCTTTTTTTATTTATTTATTTTTTTATTTGTTAAGCAATGTAAGCGATGCAACCCATAGCCATTCAGCTTAGCTTCAAACAGCAAGCCTTGTTCTGTCAGAAGTTTAAAAAAATACATTTTAAAGCACCTCTTACAACCATTAATGAGCAGGTTACACCTTATGTTTATTGAATTTTTGTAAATGTGAAAGTGTAATTACGGTAATCCTGTGGTGAACCAAGATGTTGTATGTACAATTCAAAATCAACAAGATATTTTATTTTAAGGCGCTTCATAGTGGTGTGGCATGGTGGTGCAATGAGCAGCGCTGTTGCCTCACAGCAAAACACTTTCAGGGTTGATTCCTTTCTGTGCGAAGTTTGTCTGTTCTCCCACGTGTGTGTGTGTGTGTGTGTGTGTGTGTGTGTGTGTGTGTGTGTGTGTGTGTGTGTGTGTGTGGTTTCTCTACGGGTTCTCAGGTTTTCTCCCACCTCCAAAAACATTCAGCTTAACCTGTACAGTATTTTCCGCACTATAACGGGCACTGGACTATAAGGCGCACCTTCCTATTCAAAAGTTTTTTCACTAATAAATCCCGCTGGATTATGAGGCGCACTGTTGGTTTTTGAGAAAATGAAAGGCTTTTATGTGCGCCTTATAGTGCGGAAAATACTGTACTTGAATTGGCCACACCAAAATTTGTCCGTAGGGGGTGAGTGTCAGTGTGTACGGTTGTTTGTCTTTCATGTTACACCTCGATGAGCTGGCGTCTAATCTGAGGTGTACCCCCCACCTTTTCACTCTAGCTGGCTGGGATAGGCTCCAGCAGACATGTGACCTTCAAGATGAATAAGCAGCGCCTGGATGAAATGATTGGGATTGGATGGATGGACGGACGGACGGATGAATCTGTAAAGTAGCTGATAGACAGTTGGATAGAGTATGTTTACCAGAGAGATTGGACAAGCGGTACCCACACTGTTCATTTCAGCTCTGCGACAGACAGATTTATTTTTTTTTTGCATATTTCCCAAAATACTTTTTATTTTTCTATTTCATTCTGAAAGTATGTGAAATTCACTTGTGGGGTGATGATCTACAGTTTCATTTGACGTGCAGATGCAAAAAAAAAAAAAATCAGAGTAGTTGCTGCTCAGAGACATTTGTTCTTTGTTAAATAGTTGGCACATTTAAAAAAAAAAAAAGTGTGTATGTGTGTGTGTGCGTGTGTGTGCGTGTGTCAAGAAATGTTGCCTGTCTTGTTTTGCTTTGGTGCTGTACTGACATGTTGTTCCCCTGCGTTTTCTAGGCCTAGACAGGTATGTCAAACCCCTGACACGCACCTCCGTCTCTCAGCCCTGCAGCCGTCACTTCTGCAAAGCATTTTGGGGTAAAAAAAAAAAAAAACAAAAAAAAAAAAAAGAAGATTTCAGCGCCAGGGGGAGGCTCACGTCTGTTTTTGAACTTTCAAGGGGGCCCTTTAGGAATTAGCTGCAGGTTCAATGCTTGTGCAAAGTTGTGAGAAATCAATGCGTAAGGGTATAAGAGGGGCCTGGGCTCTGTAATGATGACTGAGCAGGCCTTCCCTGTCAGCCCCCCCATCACTGAGATGTTAGGAATGTTTTCAGTCATGGGTGAGCAGTATGTTAGCAATTCAGGATTACCTCAATGTTATGAGAAGGGAGGAGGGGAGAGAGTATGGATGGAGTAAGGCTGCATGAGGGAAAGAGAGGGAAAGAGAGAGAGATGGAGGTGGGGGTAGGGATGGGGAGTGAAGAGAGATTCCTTTTTACTCACTATCTTCGCAATGAAGTGGAAAATTCCAGCGCTTATGTAGTAAAAGTAAAAGATAGGCGTGCCCTGTCGGCGAAGAGGTTAAGAATGGAAGCCTGCAGCGATCTGAGTGGGTGTTGAGCAACCGACAGTCATGAGCAGCTCAAAGATGGGGGGGGGGGGGAGTTTGAAACGTAGCAAGTGGGGAAGGGGGGGGGGGGGGGAATTAGTGGCAGACTGTGAGGCTGGTGTACGATTGTGTGTAAAGAGAGTGGCAGTGTGTGTTGGCCTGCACCTGTCATGTTCCCCCTGCTGTGTGGCCCAGCCTCGTGCACACCTTGTCAAATTGGAGCAGATCTCGGTTGCCATTGACAACAACCAGACCAATTACTCCTAACTTGTGCATAAAAGGGCCCTTTTTTTTTTTTTTAAACAGTCCAACTACTTTGCATCGTTTTACCTTTGCGAACGACACTCTTCTAACAGGCTTCCTGTCAACTCGTACTCTTGATTTCAGACATCATTAAAATGTGAAATATTATTATTTTTTTGTAGTAGTTGATAGAATCAATATCAGAACAGCACTGTGATTCAGTGAGTCACTTTTCTGTAACAAAACAAAAATGTCATTATGAAAATATATCAGACAATTGCATTTCAAAATCATTGTTAACTTGAGGTTTGTTAATTAAAAAAAAAAAAAAAAAAAAAAAGTCCTTGTTTATTTTACCCCATCAAATTGATGTATCTTTCGAGAAATTGCGGATTTAACAGAAGCAGTATTTTATTCATTCATTCATTCATTCATTCATTCATTCATTCATTCATTCATTCATCCATCCATTCATTCATTCATTCATTCATCATTTTGGCGAAGGCAAGCGATCAGTAATCGTCTCCTCCCAGCAGTAACTTAAAGGATCATAAAATAAGGTTCAAAAAAGATGAATTCAAAGTTGAATGAAAGATTGCTTTGATTCTTAAGTCTTATAAAGTTACAAAAATATAAATGTTTTGATGAAGTTAATGTGCGAAAGAGACTTATTTTATGCAAAAACTCCACTTCTGAACATTCGCGGTGTGACCTCTGACACCTAGTTTGTGTTTTATCTCAAGTGTATGAAACTTCTCTATATGATATTGGTGAAATCCAGTGCAGAAATCTGAGGTGGGGGTTATTGTGATTCCCCCCCCCCACTCCCCTTCTGCTCCTCCTGTGAAGAGATTGAGAGTGACAGTTGTGCGGGGGGTCGAACTGGCATTGTTCTCTCCCCTGCCCTCGGCTGCCGGGATGGTCAGCAGCAGGTGCTGCCGTCATTTGAGTGCGGGGGTCACACAGTGGTGTTGTTTTGGGAAAAAGGGCTTCATGGCTGCCAGGTGGCAGTTGTTGGCACAGACAGTTCTGGCTTTGTGTTTCCTGCAAGAGTTACAGCTTCAGCTGCCCTTCTAACCGATGACCCCGTCGACTAAACTTAATGGCCCCTCACGCAGGCTTTAACCCACGCTGGACGCGTATATGAGCGTGTGTTTGTTTGCCAGCGCTCTGGCTGTGTTCATCGGCCCGGGCCAATCAGACTGGATAGCACAGATGTGACAGGCTCAGAGGAATGCTAGGAATGCGGAGGCGCTGCAGCGGGCGTGTCCATCCTTGGCCCAGGGCACAGTGGGGGGGGGGGGGGGGGCAGCTCAGTATCGGCAGACTCTTCAGCTCTGCTCTGTTGGCCGACAGCCGGGCTGACTGGTTGGAGAGTATGGTAAGTACTGCAAACCCACTGGAGATGGCCTGCAGTACTTTTATGGTAATTGCTCAAATCGGGGCCTTCTGGAGGCCGACTGCGAAGAAGTGTACAAAAAAACCCCCAAAAAACAAAAACCCCTGCACTTCTTCTCTTGTCATTATGTGCCCTGCATATTCTTTGTTGAAGTGTCTTTAAGACGGCACAGTCCGACCAGTTTTTGTTGTTGTGAGTTCAAGTCTACAAGTTGAGACAAGCGTAAGGCATTGTTCATATCGATATAGTTCAATCATTTCTTTTGGCCCGTTTTCATGACAGAAACCCAGCAAATGTGACTTTGCAAAGAAAAGACGTGAAAACAGTTTTCTTTTTTTCCCCCCTTTCAGACAACATTTGAATTCTTGATGCATCAGAAAGTGGTGTTTGTTATATCTAACGTAAAGAGGATGATGGAGGCCCAAAATAGCAGACTGTTCCCCTGTACAGCCTTGTTTGTGCAGAATGTGGAGGGTAGGTGCGATGTCACGAAAAACAAAATTCTGTTTTCTTAGCAATCCGTAATTAGGCTTCAGGACCACGTGGTCCGATGATAAGCTGCCAGGAAAACAGCTAATGAGAAAACCTGCAGGTAAAAGAAGAAAATCAAGTTTTAATATCTGACTTATTCTAAATAAGAAGTTCATTTTTATACAGTACAGGAAAAAGAGGTGTTATTGTGACCTCTGACCTGTGACAAAAGTGTGTTTTCCATGGGTCTGAGGAGCTCTGGGAAAGGTCACGCTGATGTTAACAAGATACGAAATACAAGATGTTAATGCAAAGTATGACAAGAGTGCCACCTTTTGCCCAATTCAGGGTATTAATTCAAATGTCAGGAAACATCGTTTGTAATTTTGTTTGTCTATTTTTATTTGGTTTTAACCTTGTTTTGTGTTGTTTCTTTCTTTATTTTTTTTGCAGGTCGCAATGAATTGATAGCACGGTACATCAAGCTGAGGACGGGAAAAACCCGCACAAGAAAACAGGTAAACAAGAGGAAAGGCAGAATTATCACAACAGTGTACGACATCACAACTGCAGTTTGTCACGAGTTTGGTTTCATTTTTTTGTTTTCTTAAATGTCAATAAATCGCATTAAAAGATCAAAATTAGGATTAATTATTTTTTATGCTGGTTAGTCTTTTTAAAATGATAAAATATATTATTCGTTTTATAAAAATGGAGAAATAAAGCACAAGTGCATCGATCTATTAGACGCAACATTTCTTTGCTGAATCTAGACCAGTCCATATTATTTTTGGATATATGCTGCAGAGAAGCTTATTTTAATCATTTTTCCATGGGGGAAAAAAAAAGGATTTTTGTAGAAAAAATGAAATATTAAAAAAGTAATAAGGTAGTTTCCTAAAATGATATTACTACTTACTCCACCAGGGTAAATAGTGCCTTTGTGAGGGACTATATTTAACAGCTGTAAATTTAAAAAGATGATCAGCAGGTTTATGTGGTGTTTACTCAAACTAACCTGCAATGTTCATATTTATTATAATGACAAAACATATCAAAATGATCTCTCAGTGTGCAATAGAATTATATCACACTCAGACCAGTGTGTTTGTGTGTGTGTGTGTGTGTGTGTGTGTGTGTGTGTGTGTGTGTGTGTGTGTGTATGCCACCTCGGAACATGCTTGTGTGTGTGTGTGTGTGTGTGTGTGTGTGTGTGTACACAACTTGAGTTTGTGTTGTTTTTTTATGCTCAAAAACTGTTTCACACCCCTTTAGGTGTCTAGTCACATACAGGTGTTAGCACGGAAGAAAGTTCGTGAATACCAGGCGGGTATAAAGGTAGGTGCCGCTGGCCTGCCTCCCGGCAACACTGACGGGGCTTCCCTTTCCTCTTTGGTTACGGCTTCTCTCTTTCTTCCCTTGTCTTTTCTCTCCCTGTCTCCTTTTCCTCTTCCCTCCTCTTGGCTATTCTTGTGTGCAGGTTTCTAGCCACTTGCAGGTTCTCGCCCGGAGAAAATCTCGCGAGATCCAGTCAAAGCTAAAGGTATGCGCTTCACCGCGGGCTCGGCGGGGGCTGCTGAAGGCTTGGCTTTTGCACTAACCTGCAAATTTGTGCTGGTTAATAATCAAATATGGCTTTGATGCAAGGTTTAGCTCCCTGCTAGGTAGGGTTTTTGCAAGCTTGGCAAGATAAATGAGTTATTCTCAAGGAGTCACCTCCACAGTCCATGCATGTAGCGCACAAACTGCTTTTTAACTCCCTGCCTATCAGAGCTGCATGAACTGGTTTCACCGCTCCACTATGACAGTATGGTAGCTGTTTTTTTTTTTTAATCCCCATTCTCTAAAGTAATACAGCATATGCTTTTATGACTTGTACAGTAATTTATTCGCCAGACTGTGACGCTCTGCAGCACTTTACTCCTCTGAGACTTTCCTTTCTTTAAAAATCTCCCTACTGTGTTACTTTGAGTTCCTTTTCAAAATGTGTATGTTGTAAAACTACAGTCAAAAACAATCTTGACTGTTCTCATTATGAATCCTTTTTCAGTCCATCTTCTCATGCTTTCTGTGGTTGTTGCATATTTGCATATACATAACACAATGATGGGTAATACTTTAGTCATTCTAACAAAAAAATGAACCTCTTTAATGCAGACTGATCTTGAAATGGACACCGGTCTTGACAAGTGACATAATTGTCTTCCAAATTAATCTATAAAAGATAAATTTGCCTTCATTTCAGGAACGTTGTGTAGTTCATAATTACCCTTACATATGTAAATGTAATATCCATTGACTTTGGTGACTGTATAATAAACAGCAGGAAAAAATCTACTTATCCATCCAGTGATAGACGGATTGGAGTGTTAACTGTGTTCTCCCTCTCTCTCCTGTTCTCCTGTTTATCTGGAAGTTTCTGTACAAACTAGCTTTACACAGTTTTCATAGGACCAACATTTTTAAGGGTTAAAATATCTACAGTCATGACTCACTGTCTGTCTTTGTCTTACACATCAAGTTAACTGTGTAATTTACTCACATGTAGAAGCTTAAAGGCATAAACTGAAATACACTATGTGTGTACTTTGCTGTAATAAACTAATCTGGTTTTCATTCCTTTAATGTTTTATACAAACAACAATCCATATTTTGTCTGTCTCACAGAACATGATCTAATTACGATGGGACGGTTTTCTTTCACTATCATTACGATCTATTTGGAGCGTAATGTAGTTGAGACATTTGGATATTTTATGCTCCCTGTTGGACAGTTTCACATTTTCACTGTTGGATAACAGCGCTGGAAACAGTTTTCAATGCTGTGCTTCCTTTAACCGACACACTATCATTAAAAACTAAACTCATGACTGGGGTGGATCTATTGGTAAAAATTCATTTAATTTGAATTGATCAACTGAACATGATGCAAATTATTTGGGTGTAGACCCAGCTGTATAGCTGACCTTCTACAATGAAGGATCGTTGCAGTAAACCTCAAAACATATGATTTAACACATAATAATAATAATAATAATAATAATTGTAGAAGGCTTTTCAAAATTCTTGCAGTTGCTTTAAAGGTAAAAAGAAAAATTAAGATTTAAAAACAGGACTAAAATCACAAATTAAATTTGAATTCACCAGCTCAACTTGTTACAAGTCTGGTATAACAAATGATATCATGATCAGAAATTATTAATTTACTGTTTCATGTTTTGATTGTTCTGTAGTAAAATTATCCAACGCAAAGGCTTTTTTCAAAAAATTATCTAATTTAAATAATTTCTACATAAATTCTGCACACAGTAAAGTACAAAAGATGGCGATAAGCGTTCTTCTTAATGTCCAAGAAGCTTCAGATAAACATGATTTATTACACATCACGTCAAAAGCATAGAAAGATGCAAACTTAGATCACACACAAATACTAATGCACCCAAAAATCTTACTTGATCATCATTCAGAAATTCCAAGTACTAATGGTGTCTCTCTTTTTTGATTCAGGCGATGAATTTGGTAAGTGAATCAGATTTATGCTTCCCTGCCCCTCTCTGTTTGGCAGCACCAGTGCACTGTCCCCTTGCTAAGGCCCTCTGCTGGCATGGCGTCCCATCCCATATTGCTCTTCTGTAATGAAGCGATGCTCAGGAAATAGCCATGCTTTGAATACAGTATCCTGTCTAATACACCGTAATCCCCCCTAGTCTCTCCCAGAACCCAAAAGCTTGCTTGCTATGTGTAAGGTGCCACTCTTTGATTTGCGTTCCTGCTTCTGAGGCATCTTTCCTCTAATAGCAAAGTTGTAGTTTAATTAGCTTTAAGGCATAATATGCAGTAAATATCAGTTAAAAAGAAAATCAGTTGAATGGATGCGAACACTAACGGCAAAGTAAGTTGCATGTTGAATGAAGAGAGGAAATAGGGTTATATGAATAATAAACACCAACACGCGTTCTGACACCACCGTACAATCCTGCAGGAAAGGGATCGCATTGCTCGATTTTCAATGTGGTTCAGGCTCCATGTGGATGTTGTGTTTGTGTTGTTAATCCCTGGCTAGTAACTCGCACTGATGACTATATGAAAACCCTGCACTGTTACACACCCCTGCCCAAAGGTCAAATATGTTCCAAACGCATTAAAATAATAAGAAAGTAAGAAAACATAGCTGGATGGCAGAGTCTCAGCAAGGCTCCACTATTCCAATGGGTCACAAATGATGATTTAATTCATTGTGAGTCTATGCAGTGATATCTTTTTTTTTTTTTTTTTTGATCATTGCATATTATGCCTTTAAGTGTGTTCTTTTCAAACACAATGATAGAACCGAAGGATGCCTTTTAAAGTTTGTTCGGTACAAATGAAAGCTTTGATATGTTCGTAGCTTAAAACTCTCCACATGAATCTGTGTTTACCTCTTTCTGCCTGTTTCAATGCAGCATTGATATCAACTTCATAGGAAACCTGTGCAACTTTGGTGAAAATCTGCATTTTGCAAACAATGCAATCTCTTTATTCTATTTTTCCTGTGGTGATTGCGTTAAAACACTCACATTGTGTCGTCAAGCTTAAAAATACCACCGTGGAGCAGCACTGTGCCATCTTCTCTGTATTTCCTTTTTGCTTAAGACTGTCTGTCAAACTGCTTTTCCAAAAATATGTTGGCTCTATTATGTTTTGTGAATAATAATTAGATTTTTTTTTTTTTTTTTAAATTTTCGATGCATGTCCAGTGAATATAATTTTAAGATGCTCTTTAAAATGATTACATCTAGTTTTAGATTGTTGTTATCTGCTTCAAACTATTGGAGTAGCTTACAAGTAGTATATCCTATGCAACAATTTAATGCCAAATGAGGTTGTGACGCCACCTTGTGGTTGATTATTGTCATTGCTGTCTTCATTCACAGGATCAGGCATCTAAAGACAAAGCTTTACAGAACATGGCAGCGCTATCCTCTGCACAGATCGTCTCCCCTAGCATGATCAAGAATCATCTTCCACCACTGCCTCCTGCCCCCTACCAACCAACCAGAGTGAGCTTTGTTTGCTCTACAGTTACATCACACTTACATTTTTTTTATTTCATTGTATATTACAACCACGAAAATTAATTTTCAACCAATGGAAATGTCTTAATACTGTATCGTCAATTAATCATGTTTTCTAAATCTCCAGTTCTGGCCTCCTATCCCAGGGCAGCCTGGACCTTCTCAGGAGTAAGTGAACAGCTTTACTGACCCCACAGGATGGGGTTTCTTTAGTGAGACTGGTGCTAGAATTGATTCATAAATGAGCGACGCAAGGGGGTTAGGTGTTAAACCAGGTGGGTATTGTAGGACATGTTTAACAGATCACATTTTTGCACACCAGGCTGGTCGTAGACGTCAACCCGGGAAGGGCTCCTGGGTTCGGTCGCACCAGCCATGCGTAAGTTCGCCCTAGCCAAAGTCCAACTGTGAACACAAAGTAGTACTAACTCTTCCTCTGCACTGTATTCTACTGTATGTTTCCTGCACTGATGTATTCCACCACCAGGCAAATGAACTGCTTCAAATTGAATTTGGGAAGAAAAGACTTGTGTACACAGAAGTACTACAAAAAAAAAACAAAACAAAACTGAAAATATCCATCAGTTTTTATGTATTTGACGGTAAAAGTAATTGTTGAATAATTTAAGAAGCAATGAAGCAGGTGGACTTACGCCTAGCTGGTGCAACAAAACATTAACACACCGACTAACAAATTTTCCCAATTACAGTATTCACCAGAAATACACTTATAGTAACCTCCATGTGCCACAGACATGGGTTTCACAGAGGTCACTGCCTCACTGCACTTTTCATTTTCTTTCAGCATCAAACCTTTTGCACAACCACCGTACCCAAGCTTATCAGGTCCTGTACCGCAGTCCATAACGAGTAAGTGTGACAGAGCAAATGAATGAGGAGTTTAAGAAGAACAAAACCAGAGATGGCTGCTGTATTAATGTGTTCAGGCTACGAGCCCCTGGCCCCTCCTCCTGCACCAACGGCTACAGCCGTGCCAGTGTGGCAGGACCGGACCATCGCCTCATCCAAGCTGCGGCTGTTGGAGTACTCGGCCTTCATGGAAGTCCAGAGAGACCCAGACAATGTGAGCGAACATTAATGATACGGATTCCCATGATCAGATATGGGTTGATCGCTAAAACAAGAGGAGTGGCAGTAACTATTCTGTACAATAAAACATTTGTTTCTTGCTTTAAAACCATTTAAATATGTTTAACAGCAGTATTCTTGTTAAAAGAACAGGTTTTGTGTAGGTTTTTTGTTTTTTTTTGTGTGGTTGTCAGTGTGGATCTGCTACGTTTAGACAGGACTACTGTATGTACAGACCTGACGTCTCTGAATACCGAATCCTCTCTTCTCTCCTTAATTTAAGAAGCAAATGGGTCATTCGCTAAAGTTTGCTACTGATGTTAACCGTTTCCTCTGTCGCGTCCTGTGTCTCTGTTCACAGTATAGCAAACATCTGTTTGTCCACATTGGACAGACCAACCCCTCCTACAGCGACCCGCTCCTCGAGGCCGTGGACATCAGACAGATCTATGACAAGTTCCCCGAGAAGAAGGGTGGCCTCAAGGAGCTTTACGAGAAAGGCCCTCAGAATGCCTTCTTCCTAGTTAAATTCTGGGTGGGTTGTTATTTCCGCGTACAACTTATTAGTTATTGTGTATTTTATCAGTGTGTTTTTTTGTTATCTTAGTGGGAGGCTATTCTAAAAAAAAATGAAACCCTATGATGATACTTAAGCTTTAGCCATCTAGCATTTTCAGCCCATACAAAAACCCACTGGAGATATTTTTTATTCACTTCACACTTTCCCAGATAAATTGACGAGACATCTGATGATTTCTTTTCCTTTTCTGATGGTCAGTATTTTTCTTAGCATAGTTAAATACCGGAAACTCATTTTGTTCTTGCTCATTTTGTTCTTGCAACCTAAAAATTCTTTCATTGATTCTCACTATTAATCGGATTAAATGTACACCTTCTTCTGCAGGCGGACCTGAATAGCAGCGGCATGCAGGACGGCCCTGGTTCTTTCTATGGCGTTAGCAGCCAGTACAGCAGCCTGGAGAATATGACAATCACTGTTTCAACCAAAGTCTGCTCGTTTGGCAAGCAGGTTGTTGAGAAAGTTGAGGTAAGATTATGCAGCGGCTCTTGATTCTCTTTGCACACATATGTCCATATTATTTACATGGAGTCTCCTTCTTGCAGACGGAATATGCCCGGTTGGAAGGAGGAAAGTGTGTTTACAGGATTCACCGCTCCCCCATGTGCGAGTACATGATCAACTTTATCCACAAACTCAAGCATTTGCCTGAAAAATACATGATGAACAGTGTTCTTGAAAACTTCACAATCCTACAGGTAATATCTGCGTAGGTTTGATTGGATTGTCACATGACTGTATCTGCAGTATTTGTTAACAGACTGTGCTGTCATATTTCTTACTGTCCATTTGCCCCACAGGTGGTGACAAATCGTGACACCCAGGAGACCTTGCTCTGTATAGCGTTTGTTTTTGAGGTTTCCACAAGTGAACATGGAGCTCAGTATCATGTCTACAGACTTGTTAAAGACTAATAGTTCTTCAGAGAAGTTTTTGGAAGAGCCAGCCAAAAGTGTGACACAATCTCTCTGTGACCAGCAAAACCATCCAGGAAAAAACAAACACTCAGTCCTAGACTGAACTAAGATGGACACCTTTTATGCTTTAAAAAAGTGTTGCTCGCAAGGAAAAAAGTGAATCTTAACCAGCAGACACAAAGAAATTTTTGAAGAATTATGGACTTTTCAATTAGCTATCTTCCATGTGTTTAAACATGCCTTAGATGAAGTGGTTAACTTTCCCAAAGTTGATTGATGGAGCTTGAAATGTTTTGTTGAGGGAATGAGAATGTGTCTATGGTTGAAAAGACTCTATGCACAAAGACAAGTGCGTTTAAGATTGACAAAGTAAAGAAAGAACACTTCCATGGAAGGAGAAAACCAGAGCCAAGTAGTGTTGTTACAGTAGGTTTGTTAAGAAAGTGCCTTTTACCCCAAAGATGACATCATTGCCTGCCACTTTGGAATGCCTTTTCTACTACCTCTTATTTTTGAACAAACAACTAATTGTCACACAGGTATATTTAAAAAAAAAAAAAAAATTGGAAAGAAAGCACTCAGATCAGTTTTTGTATTGCAGCAAGCAGAGGAATGAGATGGGAGTTAATAAATATGTAGCCTGTTGTTTTATTTAAAAAAATAAAAAGCCCAAGTTTTACAGTCCAAGTGTACAGGGAGAAGGTTTATTGTGTTACCTTACTATTTAGTTTTTAACTTTTAATGTGATATTATGCCGTTTAAAAACCAGGTCTTATCAGTGTCTATCTCTAAAGATCTGTGACACTAGGGATGCTTTGTGCCACTGCTAGCCTCAAATAAAATCAGGGCTTTGCCATCCTCACCAGATCCCCTGTAATTTCTCTTGAAGACCTGTGCTTGGTTGCACTTAAATATCAAGAAGTGGAGGGTGAAGCAACAGCAGTGCATATTTTCTGCCTTGAGTTATGTATCCTAATGGAAAAAAAAAAAGAAAAAAGTGTTGTTTCTGTACTGTGAGTCAACAGATGCTAAAGGAATATGTGTTACATAGGAGTATTTTGTGGTGTACTTTATGTGCATACTTGTGATCAAGTAATTCAGCACAGAGACCATGGTTTAGTGGAGGGAAATTAACAGTTTCTTTTGTTTAAAAAAGAGATTGTTTGCTGTGAGGTCGCTTCATTTACTTCACTGTCCTCAGTGTAACGTGTGCAGAAGCTGCATCAACAGTTGAGTTTTACCATTTGAGACAATTTTTTTTTACAACCATTACATATTACATCATTTTAAATCAAACAAATTATTGTGTTGAATGAGAGCTGTTGTCTCTGTGCTGTGGAGTATGACCTTTGATTGTTATTTATAGGGTTGTAAAAGAAAAAGTGGGAGGGCAGGGGTGGGGTACTGGAGGATTATTGATAATTTACCATTGATATAGAGATGTTTAATGTACCGCAGGACTCGTACTAGAGACAAGAGGACTTTCATCCCATGAATCCTGCATGATTAGCGTCTCTGTGTGGTTCACTGGACAATTCTAAAAGTTCAAATTTAAGATATCATACAGTGGATTAGTTGCACCTGGCTTTGAATGTCACATTTCACAAGCTAGATACAAAAACACTGCTCCTACAGCAGGTTTCTCATTTTATCTTTTATACAGACATTTTTGTCATTATCAAGATTAATGTTTTTTTTTTTTTTTTTTTTTATTCTTTTGTCTTTGACTTTCAGTGCTTGCCATATGCATCACTGAAAATATTGTGTGATTTCCGATATTGATAATTAATAATGAGATATCTAATGTATCATATTCTGAATGGTGTGGGCAGATTGTGTTTTGGTTTAAGGTGGTTTACTGTTTTCTTTGTTACCATTGTGCATTGCAATTTTTTACTTCAATGTAGAGGTTGGAATATGTAATCAAATGTATCTAACAATAAAAGACGCATGGTGCCTTTGGGGCCATTTCCCCCTGAAAACTTATTAAACATGTTTGTCATTTGTTTTGTCCCTCATCTTTATTTTTATACGCACATTACGGACACTACAAAAACCATGTGCTATGCTAACCCACAAGACAGCTCTGTTTCCCCAAGATAACTGAAAGTTTAAGTCTGTCAACAGTTGACTTAATGTTGCTCAAAGGTGTATTAAATTTTACACCTAATATGATCAATTTTGAGTCAGTATGATTATTATTATCTCACAACAGACAAGCTATCACAGTTCCCATATTTTAAACATGTTTAAATAAACAGGAATCAGAATCAAATGGGATGTTACCTGAATCTAAATCAGAATGTGTAGTAGATCAAGAAGTGCGCAAAAGATTTTTAAGATGTCTACCACTTACCCGGGGCCGGGTCGCAGGGTCAATAACTCTTCCATCTCCTCCAAGGGGATCCCGAGGCGATCCCAGGCCAGCCGAGAGACAGAGTGAGAGTAGGAACGTAGATTGACTGGAAAATTGAGAGCTTCATCTTTATATATATATATATATATATATATATATATATATATATATATATATATATATATATATATATATATATACACACTATTTATATATACTGTATATATATACATAGTATATATATATATGTATATGTGTATATATATATATATATATATATATATATATATATATATATTGTATTATTATATATTATATTGTATTATATTGTATTATTATTTATTGTATACTTATAATATTGTATTATAAGTATACAATAAAAACTGTATACTTATAATACATTGTGTGTATGATACACTGGGTATGTTTTGTGTCGAACTTACTGTAATATTGAAAGAACTTCTCCTCCCAGAGTTCCTCGCGGTTGTGACGGAATTTAGCCGGAAGCTGCTGTCACTTTACCTAAAACGATGTTATTACAATTAAATTAAACATTTAAAAATGACTATAAATGTAAAATTCACTATTTTTATGACAGGATTAATTGTCGCTAACACTGTTTATTCCACAGAGAAAATGTTTCTATTTATGGGCTGCTGTCACTGAAATACGGTAGGAACTGACTTCCGGTTTTATTTTGAGTGGAGGAACCCCAAATGAACATCCGGGAGGTAAAATAAATAGTTCAGACCAGCTAATTAGAAACTAGTTCGCAAATGTTTTCCCGTCTGTTGTCATAGATACACTTTATTTTCACCTACGTGTGTTCAGTTTGATAATTAATGTCAGCTTCAATAATAGTTAAATGGTGCGCCAACAGGAAGTGTTAGTTGTCCGAAGTCACATCTGATAACTGTTCTCAGTCGTTCCCTGAACCACAGCTGACATCAAGTGATTTGTGAGGTAAGTCAAAGTTTAACTGGATTAATAATTGTGTGCTTCAGGGGGGAAACCCAGCTGAAACCAGAGCCAGCTTCACTCTTAAACCGAAGAGACGAGAGTTAGCTGAATAGCTAGCTAGAGTATATTAGCAGTTGCTGACAACCACTGTTTACCGGGACTAGTCAATCAGGGCTCCGTTCCGAAGGGAGGTCGAACCCGGAGTTTGCGGTTCCATAACAGGTGATGTGAGTTAAGAGGTCTGAGCTGTTCACCCTGAGATAGAAGATTTAAAAAAAAAAAAACATCGTCAAGGGATTCACCATGGCAACCGCAGAAAAATGAAGGTCACCTAACTTCATTCCACTGGAGTTTAAGGTGTTCATACGTAAAAGCACATATAGTTAAAAGAGGGAGCGACAGACTGGGCAATGCGTGACTCTGAATGCAATATTGATTTAACTTCAAAAAATGTATTCATTTATTCATTTCACAATTAACTACACTGACTTGTAAGATATTAAAGTATTGACATTTAATATTATTGAATGAAATGTTTTTTGGGTGTTTTTTTCCGTCATTGAGATGCAATCCCACGTGCACCTGGCATCAGTTACAAATGAATTATAAAAACATGACTCAAACAGGTGAGGCATAACCTGCTGAGGGGTTCAGGCCCAAGATTGTATCTCACTTCGTGTTTGAACATATTTAATGTATTGGTAAACTACATATAAGTACATATCATTCAGTACATATCATATAGTGGCTTTATCCAGCCTTGTAGGTGAACAGTTGAGTTCTGCTCAGAGAATAGAAAGTCTCTTTGCCAGGCTTTAGAAGTTTGTGTCCAGGAAACACTACGAACATGTACAGTAGGTGTTTCATTTTAAGGGGCATTTTTCATACAGTTTTACCAATGTGTTCTGCTCTGTTGATCTAATCGAGAAAATGGCCATTGGCAAAACAAAACCTAAATTGCAACACATGGAATTTGCTCTGAAATGAGAGCACATCTGTGGTGTAAGATATTGAAGATTTAAGGCAGGAGAATGTTGTCTACAGTAACTGACCCAGAGTTTATGTTACCACTCTTTCTGGAAACGGAAACTCATTTTCCCTCATTCCATGGTTAATAAACTCAAGAGTTTTCACAAAATCCACTTTCTGGAATGCACACCAGGTTCCATAAGAACATCTCAATACTGTAGATCTGTGTAACAACAGTTTAAAAAAAAAGTCTTCATTTATCTTATTGTTACTTCATTTTGTGTGCGAGCTACCTTTAAATTAGTTGTCAGAAACACTGAAATGCCACCCTCATTGTCTGTCATATTAGTAATTTTTGATCAATTTGTTCGGGTAAAATTCCATTCACTGACTTCAAATTCATTAAATAGCAATGGAGACATCACCAGGTAGCTGTCCCCACGTTATTTTGAGAAAGATAATAGTATTTTCAATATTGTATACTCAAATATACATATTAAAAATGCTGTAGTATTTCAAGGAAATTTTCAATTTTCTCTGCTTGTTCAAAAGGAGTATTGACCAAAGCTTGTAGATTGTTTTCACTGCACTGCTGCTTCCCCTTCTCTGTCCAGACAGAGCAAAGCAACGTCAGCACTCTTCGCCAGTGTTTTATTACTCTCCCAGGGGAAAGGAATGAATTCAACCACCTCTTTACTTGGTCTCCTTTCTGGATAAATCACAAACACTTTCCCACTGCATGGTTACAGTGAGACCTACCAGGGCTGGCTCAGCTATTGTGCAGTTATTGAAAAGACTGTTGGATTAATAGATTTGTTTTTCTGTTTAAATCATGAAAAGTTGCTGAATGTTAAAAACAATCCAAGAACTGGAAGTGTAGTCTGGCTTAAATTTGCTAAATCTGCACTGTGGTTGCTTACTATGTATTTTCTAACTTTTTTTTTTTTTGCTTACGCTTTTTTTTTTTTAGGCTTTGAAACATTGTATGAACTGAACACTTTTGTAAGTACTGACCTTTATCTGGAATAACTGTTTTCTCACCCCTCAGATTTTATTATAGTTTAATATTCAGTATTTTTTGTGCACCCTGACATCTCATCTGTTCATTTACTTTTAAGTATTAAACATCATTGTGGAACAGTAACTTGTCTGTGCCGCATTAGGAGTTGTCCCACTATTCACCTGCACTGACTCTCCATCAAAACATCCACTGATCCACTGACCTACCAGCATGGCTAACACAGACTCTGTCAGTGTCCGGGTCTTCTCACTGAACTGCTGGTCAGTGACTGTGGTTTTATCTGCGTTTTTGTTACGCATTTAATCACTTCTGAAAACATATGCACCCACAGGTTACTCATATTCTTTTTCTTTTTTCAGGGGAATCCGCTATCTTTGCAAACATTTGCCTCAACGTTACGTTATGATCGGAGATATGTTGAGTAAGGAAAAACATGATATTGTCTTACTGCAGGAGGTTAGTGGAATCCTGACACTGTCAGTCACTAATCACGTAACTTTTTCAATTATGCTTTGGTTAAATTTGTTGTACTAAATTTTCCATCTTCCCTTTCAAGTGACATGAGGTTTTTGTTTTGTTTTATAGGTTTGGAGTGAGAAAGATTATCTCTACTTGAGACAGACACTTGCCAGCAGTCATCCTCACTCTCATTACTTTAAAAGGTAACATTTTTACTCTCTTTAAACTCTGGAAAATGGACTTTTGTTAGGCCTTAACGTCTGATTAACGTCTGAAGATTAATTCTTTCTTGACCTCCATACCAAAGCATCAGACTTGGACAAATTTATTCTGTAACGCTCTAATCTCCTGTGCAGCTTATAGAAATGTCTGCCCTGGTACAGGAGAAATGTTCTCACATTTACTCCAGATAATTTCTGTTCATGTCTTCTTTCTGCTATCATCCTCTAGTGGAGTCATTGGCAGTGGATTGGCCATTTTCACCAAATTCAGAATACACGACACATTTCTTTATCGCTACTCGCTGAATGGTTATCCTTACATGGTAAGTCTGAACTTCCTTAGACTCAGAAAGTCGGGTTTTGAACTCTTTACTGCTGTGCCTTGATGAAAATGAGTTATAATAAAGGTTTTCACAACTTCCTGTTTAGACCTCACACTCTGAGAGGGTGTGTGATCTATTGTTGTTGTATTTTGCAGAGTAGAGTACCACATGACTCGCAAAGCATATTTTCACTCATAACCTTCAACATTTTTGCTGATATTTAGGCACACCACGGAGACTGGTTTGGAGGTAAAGCTGTTGGGTTGGCTGTCTTAAACATCGGTGGCCTGACTGCAAAAGTCTACGTAACTCATGTAGGTTCTCGTCACCTCAGCTCTCAGTTCCGCCTCTACATTTTATGCAGTTATTGATTAATGAAGTGCTCTGTATATTCATTTTAGCTGCATGCAGAATACTGCCGAGACAAGGATTCTTATCTACCTCACAGGGTGGTTCAGGCGTGGGAGCTGCAGCAGTTCATTTGGTATAGTGTCTCTACTTGCACCCTCTGCACACATAGTTGTTCATAATCATTTTTGTATATATTTTTCCACTGTAATTCTTAATTAAGTGCTGAACCAGTTTTTAGAAGTTGTGTGAGTTTGTAACATATTTTTCTCTGCCCATTAGCCACACCTCTGTCGGAGCAGATGTGGTGATTTTAGGCGGTGACCTCAACATGCACCCTCAGGACCTGGGCAACAGACTGCTGTGGACCGCCACCGGCCTGCGAGACTCCTATTCAGAGACTGCTAAATTTGATGTAGTTATTGACAAAAATTGTGCAATTTAAGCAATGGTTAATTTATCTTGGTCTTATCCCATTGGCAATTAGTTAAGTATAATAAATCTTTAAAAGTAGATCCTTGGTTTCGCCTTAGGGCTTCCATACGTGGAGTGTGGAGTTAGGGTGTTCTGGACTGTGTAAATGACACTCCAGTTGTTTCGCCTCCATGAGTGTGTTGTTAAGCGTGTGTGAGTCGGCAGCTCCTCGCCTAAACCAATGGGTTAATGAAGTAAGTTAGGTTTAATTATCGCAAACATGCTCTTCCGTTTACATGGATTTAAAGCAGGATGATCATGTCTTTGAAATGTGCAATTATAATTAATTGAACTACGCTCAACTTGCGGGAAGGTAGCAGTTCTGTCGTTGTATCGTAAGGATTAAGTTTGTTGGAAAAATGTAATCATAACATGTGGAATACCAGTAGAAGATTTGAAAACATGGACCAGGTTGTAACACTGAAAAATGAAAGTTTGTCTTATTTGGTTCTCTTCTTTGTATGTTTTGGGGTTTTTTTTTAATCACTATTAAAAGTATTTTGTATTTTTTGCAGGGATGTGAGGATGGTTTTACTGTAATCCCTGACAACCTTTTTATCAATAAAAAGGAGCTTATTCCCTTTGAGAAGGGAATTCGAATCGACTATATCCTGTTCAAGGTTGGTGAAACATTTGTGTTCTCACTCTTGCTGTATATTTATTTACATAATGTTGATTTCTGTTGTGACTGCTTAAGCACATTTTTTTTAATTCACAGGGTTCTTCCAAAGCAGACGTTTATTGTGATTTTATGTCCACCACAAAAGGCTCTGCCCCTGGTCATCCATACCCTTACTCTGACCACGAAGCTCTGACGGTTAAATTTAGGCTGGAGACACACACTTCAACTGACGCAGATGGTGACGGGAGATTAAAGAACCGTGAATCTCCTGCAGGTATTTTTATAGACTGTGTCTACAGACTCAAATAACACCAAAGTCAGTTTAAAGGGATTTCGACTAAAACAAACGGTTGTCAAAAGATTTCCATAAAACTTCGACGTTTGTCATCCCTGAGAAGACGAATCCAATTTACCTCTGCTATTCTTTTTAGTTTTCACCCATCGCAATCATCAAGCCAGGAAGTTTAAAATCCACGTTAAAACACTTGCATAATCAACTTTTCCATCAGTGTCACCTAAACAGTGTTGTCATTACTAAATGTCTCCGTGGAGACGCAGCAAACTGGTATGATGAGAGCAGGAAGGGTAGCAACTGACCACTAGAGGACACTATAGAGTTAGTGCAGTAAGGAAACTTCTGACTAGCCAACACTATCGCCATTAAAAATCAGCATTCTAGCATACTTTATGGCCCAGTATGCTAGGACATCCTGTCCTGGAACATATAGCTTTGCATAATGGTACGTGTTAATAAGTACCATTAACAAGAATCATACTGAATTTTATGTGAAGTTTTGTAAACGTTAATCCAATCCGAATGGAGTCTTATGAAGCTTCAGTTCGCAGCTTTGTTTTGCGCATCACTTCACTGTTCAGCTGACTGACTGTTAAGTTAATGCCACGCATCAACTCTCAGGTTTCTGAAGGCTCTTTCTCTCATCCCTCGTTCATATCAACAGACAGTGTGGCTGCGTTGGTCGACATTGTGACTGAGGCCCGCACTGAGGTGAAGGTGGGTTTGCACTGCGCTGAGAGAATGCGCTACACGGCCACGCGTACCGCTGTGATGGGGCTGGCCCTGCTTCTCCTGGAGCTGGCCATCGCTGCTGTCCCCTGGCTGGCCCTGGGGGCAGAGCAGGCCTTCCCTCGTACCTCCTTCTACCTGCTAGCTGCTTTGTGCCTCGCCATCCTGCTGACCACTGCCCTGCTGTACATCTTCTATACGATGGAGCTGAAGTCTCTTCAGGGGGCTGAAGACCAGATGAGGCTGGTCGTGGGCAGTCTGCAGGAGAAGCTCAGGGGCTTCCCTTTGGTTCAACCCCATAACTCCCAGCGCAATCCCCCAGAGGGTCTGGAGACCAGAGCCGTTGACCCAGAATAACGATGGAGAAGCCGATTGAGATGAAGTGGGCTCCTTGAAAGAAGCCTTTTAATTGATCTTTAAATTTAAGGAGTTGTTTGTACTTTGAATGTGTTTTTATGCTCTGCAGGTTTAGCTTTGAGTTGCGGAGATTTTGAAGGAATTTTCCAAAAGAAGTGCAGGACACATGCACCTTTTTGTTTTTGTATAGTCATCCTCAACCACATTTACAGAGACTTCCCTCTGTACACATCAGTAAACACACTTCTGTTCATGTAGCCTCATACTTTTATGCTTTTTCTCTTTCAGTCATGAATGTAACTTTACATTTCATTAAACCTCAGGTCCAACTTGCATTCCTTCCCCCAGTAGTTTCTAAGGGACCAGTTGACTATGTTTCTGATTCCATGTGTTCCTTTGACCACAGTGGGTCACTGACTCCCTGACAGGTTTGCTGTAGAATAGGAATGAGGTGTAGCTGCGTGCCACTTACCATGTTGACCCATCTTGTCTCCTGAAGACAAATTTAGCTCACACTTCACTTCCACAAAGTACAGCAGCTGGATTGTACTGAAAGTTATGTGTTGATTATTTGCTTAAAACCGTTATTTTATGTTTTTTGAAATTATAATTTCAGACACTTGATCTCTAAATACGCAGTACTCAACTAACCAATGATCCATTTATGCTTGGAGATTATTTAATGTTCTATGTATGACTGAAGAAAAAGACCCTAACTAATCACTTCTTTTAAGTTATGTCTTATGTTTCATGAAGAAAATGCTCTTAGTACTGTAGTTCTATATGAATATTTCACAATGTCAGCTGACACTTGATACTGATTTCAGATGAAAGCTTTGCTGGTTGATGATGAAGATCGTGGAAGAAATAATAAAGACTTGATTCATGCATGTCTCTTTAAGTGTGTGTGTGTGTGTGTGTGTGTGTGTGTGTGTGTGTGTGTGTGTGTGTGTGTGTGTGTGTGTGTGTGTGTGTGTGTGTGTGTGTGTGTGTGTGTGTGTGTGTGTGTGTGTGTGTGTGTGTCACTAACAGGTTAGTGTTATACACTCACCACCAGAGGGCGATGCTGAGGCATGACGAACAGAACCAGGCTGACTCCTGCATAATAATCTTACATGATAATCTTCTTGAACATTGTTCTGTGTCTGTTGTGCAACATTTTGTGATGGTGAAGTAAGACCTTTGTCGTTCTGTTACTTTCCAGACCTTTGGCTTTCCTGCAGTACTTGTGGAAGAAATACAGTGAATATTTACTTAAATTTCAGAAGCTGAACACCTCCTTCATTTGATTCATCATGAACAACTTGGATCTTCAAAATAGTAGTCAACACAATCGCATTAGTGTTATCAGCAAATATATACATTAAATTTCAAGGTGCTTTGTTTTTAGAGAGAAACCTACCTTATAGGTTTTCCTTAAAAATATAAAATACCAAGCTCTGTTAAAAATGCAACATAAGGAAATTTCACCCTCCCATAAATGAAAATCCTAAATCCTTAAATTTATTTAGTAAATGTAAGAAATTAATGCTGTAAATATCCCACCCATCTCTCAGGCAGCAACCATAAATTACGATGAAGTATAGAAATAATTTATACCATCAGCAATAAAGTACCGCTACTTACCAGAGAATGGGGCATCAGTACTAAAATATATCTTAACAATGGATTAGTCACACAGGCCACTTTATTGCTAAACACATTATTGATACTTGTTGTATGTTTTATTTTCAATATTTGAAAGTGAAACATGTGATTGGATGGATGGATGGAAATGTAATGAAATATCAATACAAAGCATCAGAGTAAAAATTCACATTTCCAAGTACCCTATATTTGATTTGTACTGTTCAGAAAACAACAACCACATATAAAAACAACAACAACAACCTGGAAATAAACAATAACAAATAATTATTGATTGATTGAAAAACAATGACAATTATGAAACCCTCCTTCCACAGGAGGTCTGTCAAGTGTTTCTTGTTTATTCTTGTCAACAGTCAAGACAACATAGTGCTGATGAAACAACTCTGACCAATCCCATCTGGTCTTTTTCCACAAAGACAAAACTGCAAGGAATGCTGTTTTCTGTGTTGTGTGGCTACAAAAAGAACTTTGTGACTTGCACCTCTTTTTTTTCTTTCTTTTCTACCTCCTTCTAAAACAACTAAAACAGACCTGTGTCTCATCATGTCGGCAGCACCTGAGTCACTAACCTGTCTCTTTTGTTCACATTGCATCTGATCCATTTTCCCAAATTAATAATGTGTAGTTTTTCTAGCCGCACAAAAGTACAGCTTCTAAAAAAAAACAAAAAAAAAACCTGCCAGTTAGCGGCTAGAAAATTAACCTACTAGTTAAATTACATGCAAGGAATTTGTCCAACTCCTCCAGTTTAAGCAACAGTCCCTCATTACTGGACAGAGTCAGGAAAAGCGCAGCTCCGCGCCGTGGGAGCGCTGCGTCCGCAGGGGCGCGGCTTCATCACGCAGGGCAGGGCAAGGTGCGCTTCTGTTGCCTAACCGACACTTCGAATTCGGGTTGTCCTCCCATACAACAACTGTTTTGGGGTATTGTTGTTGGATTACAGTGTAAACCATGGCGACACCGGAGCCGCTGAAATCCGTCATTTCCATCGGGAACGCGAACGACACGTCGCTGGCGCTGCCCTCCATGAACCAGAGGCGCTCCGGCCAGCAGCGCGTCATGGAACAAGTGCAAAGTATCCGGAGAAGCAGGTCCAGAAACTCCAGCAGCAAGAGCACAAACGCGTCTTTACCGCCAACAAGTAAGAGCAGACGCACTGGTTTAGAATCCGGATCAGAGGCCTCTTTCTGGGTTTGTCCTGTCTGCGCGTTTTCCCACCTTCCGTGATCCAGAACCATTCATTATAAATGAATTTGTCACACGCAGGTGTGAACTGCGGTTTGTTGACGTGGTGACCTGGTGGTCAAAGACAGTTTGTTCTCCTCTGAGGCAAAGATGATCATATTGTCCAACAAAAATGATGACTAAATAGTCTACAGGTTTAAAAATATTGTAGTTTTTTTTTTTTATGTCCTTGCTGTCTTGACTGAAACATCATGATTAAAAAAAAAAAAAATTTGGATTCTGTTTGAATATAAGATACAAGTTGTGGATTTGTGACAGAATTTGATAGAATTGACTATACCTATATACTATAACTGAATTATAATATTTGTACCGTGACTCCCTTACTAGACTCTATATTATAATCCTTGTAGACTTTTACTAATCCGTTGACCCCATGTTTGGGTCTCAGATTCTTTAATTAATTATCTCTAAGTCAACAGTTCTGCTGGTTGTCAGGAATACTTTCCCTTGAATCCCACCTTTTACTACACAGACATGTAATCCAAACATAAAGCAAGGATCAGCAGAATGGAAAGTGTTTCCGCTTTCATTTGAAGCAATAAATCAATGACTAGGGTCTCTAATCAATAACAGCTGATAACCCTCCACCTTTCTCCTCAGGCCCTGCTTACGACTCAGTGTTTGTTGATGGCATAAAATCCCCGCTGATCTCATCTAATGGAAGCGTCTTCTTTGGAAATGGCTTCTCAAAAATGGTACGTTTTGGCCCTTATCACCTTTAGTGACTCCTCTGACTGTAACCATCACAGCGTCAGCACAAAATCAATGTCTCTGCACCGTAATGAGTTGACCGCGGGGCCGTAACACAGAATTCTGGATTTTGCACATACCTTTGTTTGTGGGCCACTCCCAAATCCATTGACGCTGCTATTGTGTTAAGATAAATGTAGCTTCAGTGTATCAATTTAACAAGACAGGATTAAGAGATCTTGAAGTTTAAATACTTCAACAGTTATAAGGATTGTCAGGCTGATAGAACAAAAGAGTTTAGTATTAAAACAATGAGAAAAACTTGTAATTTCACAACCCAATAACTAAATGGTTTGTTGTTATACTGAATTTGTTATTATTTAGAAATTACATTAAATTAATATAGTTTGCAGTGTGTAATAATACCAAAATCATCATTAGAGTAAGGGTTGCAACTAATGACTTCTCAATATAGTGGGAACATTGGCTTCTTTGTCAATCTGACAGTTCAAAGCAATCTGTAATTTACTGCAATATAGCAATTGCAGGTTTTACTTCATAGCAAACCAAAAGGGTTATATTTCAACATCATCATTGATTTGTTATCTGATATCTTGAACCTAATTACGATGATAAGAGGGGTTAAAAATAGTTTGTTCCCAGATTATTTATCTTCCCTTTCTCCATCTAAAACAACTTTTTTTTAAAATAAATTTTCACACACGTCTTTCAACACTCAAGTGTTTCCCAGTGTTTGATCAAAATGTTTTTCCTAATCCAACCCTTCTGTCTCTAAGCTTATATGTGAGTGTAATACACCTTTTCTGTAGGCGCTTAAATAGCATTTTTCATTCATCACTGTTTTATTACGTCATTTATCTGCAGCTCAGCCAAGACAAAAACACAAACTGGCAGGTAGCTGAAGGGATGACGGGATCCAGGGCAAAGAGGAACACGTCAGCCTCTACCTATCAGTACAGGACGAGCTACACCCCCTTCTGCTCCACCACCGTGGGTCAGACCATCAGCAGTCGCAGCGAGCCTGATCTGGCCCAGAAGCAGGCCTCACAGAGATACTCAGTCACTCAGCAGAGGGGCCACACCAGTAGGAGCCACTGGGTGGAAAGGCCTACCGGTCAGCTCATCATGAGCCCCACATCCCAGCCTCAGATTCACCCTCTGTCCACCCTGATGGGCACAGGTCAGACCAAAAGCATGAAGGGAACAGCTCAGACCAAAAGCATGAAGGGAACAGCTCAGACCAAAAGCATGAAGGGAACAGCTCAGACCAAAAGCATGAAGGGAACAGCTCAGACTAAACCCATGAATGGCACAACTCAGACTAAATCTATGAAAATCATGGGCCAGACCCAAACAAACACCCAGTTTGTGAGCAGCCAAGTTGGTGTGTCCAAGACATCGTCCAAGCTTCCTGGTGCTGAGAGTGAACTGAAGAGCACAGAGGAATCTGGGTGAGTGGAAAGAAATACTTTCCCCTAAATCCATTGCCTGACAGTTATTATGTGTGTGTGTGTGTGTGTGTGTGTGTGTGTGTGTGTGTGTGTGTGTGTGTGTGTGTGTGTGTGTGTGTGTGTGTGTGTGTGTGTGTGTGTGTGTGTGAGTGATTGCCCTTAGTCTGCTGGGATAGGTGCCAGCAAAAGCAGAAGAAGCTTTATAGAAAATGAATGAATGAATGTCATGTACTGTATAAACTGTTTTAACTAATTCTTCTTTAGTGAGTTTAAACAGCTTTTAGGTCGTATTTCTTTTCTGACAGTGCAAAAAGGAGCAGTGGAGTCATTGAAATCAGCATGACGGAGGCTGTGGAGTGTCTTTCTAACCCGGAAGAGACATTTCAGCTCTGTGGTGCTTCCTATATACAGCATCACACATATATTGATGACAAAGCTAAAGAGGAGGTGATATGTCTCTCTATTATTTCTACCAGCGGCTAAAATGTGACTGATAGACTGAGAAAGGTCAAAGGAGGAAATGTGGGGAATGTATTATTCCGCTAGAAGGAAAAATCAAGAAAAAACTCTTCAATTTATATGTTGAATACATGTTAGGATTTAATTCCTTATTTTGAAGTTAGATATTCCTCAGATTATGCTTCAGTAACCATGGCGTGGTTAAACTGTTGAGGGGCCCTGGGGCCAATCTTTGCCACTGATCTGATATTTTGCTCAATTTCCACAATTTGTTTGTCAAACATTAAAATACATAATTATCATAACAATAAGCAGCTTCAGGGTTTCTGTGTGGAGGTTTCATTAAAATCAACATGAATGGAAAAACCTCATAAAACTGATGTATAATGTTATACTGTATACATGATGTATATGTAATATACGGTATAATACTACATAATGGTATCTAAATGCACAGAAATCTTCAAACTCCTTTTTGTATAGTCTATTGAATTTTGGCTCAGATATTCGAGATATTCGGCTTGAGGCAAGAGAAAGTGTGTTTTATTTTCTAAAAACAACCACAAGAATGTGTTTCAAAAGATAAATGTTTCAACATAGAACAATATCACTAGGAAATATAAAAATAATGAGGTTAAAATAAACAATGAAGTTAATAGCTGTGGGGGGAAAAAAAAAAGATTTCCTGAATTCAAACAGTAACAACAAAGGATGCTAAGGTACAGCACTAAATGTGAATATATCTGATAAAAAATCATTTTTTCTGAAAAGAATAGTTATGATTCTCACTTTTTCTTAACTTTTTTTTACTTGTTTTTGGTGTATTTAGAAAGAGAATTAGGATGTAAACTAAATTGTTGTTAATAAGATGACCATAATGATGATTGTAGGTGTAATATGCTTTGAATTCAAACACTATAGTGGCTCCTTTTATTCCATATTGGCAGGAGCCCAACTGACATTACCTTTATTTTGTAATGACTCATTTCTTAAAAACTGAATAACACTTTTATAGGCTTCACATGTTGAATGACTGCACCCGCCAGCTGTGCTAACTCCTGAGAGCTCTTGTCCAACAGGTTTTGAAGCTCAATGGGATCCCTCCCCTGGTGGCTCTGCTGCACAGCCCCAGGTCAGAGGTCAGCCGGACGGCTTTGGCCGCCCTCCGAAACCTGTCCTACAAAAACAACAGTAACAAGGAGGAGATCCATCGGTGTGGAGGCATCGCAGAAGCTGTCAGTCTGCTCAGAGAGGCTGACTCTGCAGACGTACAAAAACAGCTCACAGGTTCACACACACACACACACACACACACACACACACACACACACACACACACACACACACACACACACACACACACACACACCTACCAGTGCAAACAAGACATACACTGAGCCATGTGTGTCAAAAAGTAATCCTTTTTACAACACGCAGTCAATAACTGAGATGCTTCAGTGGTATTTGTATAAGTGTTGTTCTTCATAAATATTTACTTATGCCTATCTGGTATAATAATAATAATAATAATAATAATAATAATAATAATAATAATTATTATTATTATTATTATTATTACTATATATAATTATTATATATATATATATATATATATATATATATATATATATATTTTTTTTTTTAAATTATTATTATTTTTTTAATTATTATTTGCAGTTACTGAATGAGTGTTTTAATCTTCTCTCCAGGCCTCCTGTGGAACGTGTCCTCCATAGACAGTCTGAAGCCGGACCTGCTCAAGACGGCTCTGCCTGTTTTAATGGAGCGTGTGATCCTTCCTCATACGGCAGGACCCAACCGGACCACGAGCGACGCCGAGGTCTTCTTTCACTCCACTGGATGTCTCAGGTAAAATCAAATAACCACCTGATATCACTTCTGATATTCTGCATCCATTCAAGATTATTTCCAAATTCAAATTTG
This sequence comes from Antennarius maculatus, assembly GCA_013358685.1. Lineage (NCBI taxonomy): Eukaryota > Metazoa > Chordata > Actinopteri > Lophiiformes > Antennariidae > Antennarius > Antennarius maculatus. The sequence goes on along the minus strand of CM023609.1, from coordinate 2,292,225 downwards.
GTTTGCACAGCAGCATTATTTTTCTCACAGACAAATACAGATGCCTACAATTGTGTTTAACATTAGAGATTGAAACAGTAGTGCAAGTAAAGTGACCTTAATATTAAGCTAATGTACTTCCTCCTTAGAGGGATGTGTTTGACCCAGGCCACTGAGAACAAAAGTTTTCAGTTTTTATTGTCTTATTTTGAAAAATAAGCTCAACCCAGAGGCCATAAAGCAACAAATGATTATGGTTATGTGATGTTCAAAGTCATGGTCAAACAAATTTAAACTTTTTAGTGTTGTGATTTCAGCAGCTCTCAGACATTTTTACGTTTATTGCATAAAACCGATGCTTCCTTTATTGTGATTTCACCTGCCTTACTGTATATGAGTTATTTTCTTAAGAATGAAAGCAAGGGTTGTGTTTTAGCGTAGCTCCTTTTAAAAACATCAGATAATTAAAAGTAAATAGATTTAGTATAAGCTTCACTAAAACTCAGCTACAGGTAATGTTAGCTAAGGAAAGCTGTATTGGTTTGAACCGACTGGCTTTGTTTTATTAATTTGTCTCATGTATGTTTTAGTATCATTTACCTTTCAGGTGTGGGGAAACTAATATGAGATTAGAATTTTGATGAAGGTACTTCCTGTAATCTTTGCTTTAAGGGCTTTCAATAATCTTTCAATCTGAAAAATAAATAAATCCTAATAATAATGTATTCTTTGTTTTAATAAAGTTACTCACCAGTAAACTACACAAAGACAAAAAAAGGAGATGTTTTCACAAAAGTATTCATGCAGTCAGTAAATCAATAAATGTGTAATAGCAGTACAGTCACCCTGTTCCAGTTTTAATTTGCTTGCCTGTTTTACTATAATAGTAATATGTAAATGTGTTAATAGTAGTGTAATAATTCTGGTAATATTAGTTTTTATCACAGCTGATTTAGACTACTTTTGTACTAAACATTCTCCAAGAACAAGACAAACTTGTATTGACCTACATGCGTGTTCCTTGATTGAATACATGACCTAATGCAGCACAAACATGTAGGAAATGAACACTTTGTCTTGGTAGCATCATAAACATTGACATACTGTATACCAATCAAATTGCTGCAATATTTTGTGAGATAATGACATTACCTATACCATCAACCTCACCTCAGCTTTCCTGTGCCGATTCAAATAGAAGACTGCTTCTCACTTTGTTAGTGTACTCTTTAGCACCATCTATGAAAACCTCTTATTTTCTTCCCACCAGAAACCTGAGCAGTGCAAAGCAAAATAGCAGACAGGTGATGAGAAAATGTCGAGGTTTGATCGACTCTTTGGTCAGATACGTGACCCGTTGTGTGGAGGCAGAGAATCCAGATGATAAGGTAAATGTTTCCCTTGCCCCCCCCCCTCCCCCCCTGCCAGGAGAAATGAGATCCAGCTAGCATGAAAGTTCAGGAGTATAATTCTAGTGCAACAAAAGGAACATCTGAGACATATATTGTATATGTGGACTGGCACACTTGCATGCAGACTAAATTATTGCATTGTCAAGGATCAGTGGATTAATTCTAATTAATAACTAATTCTAATTCTAGATCAAGTCTGTTATTGGCAGTTAAATGTAGGCTCCAGCTCCCTATGACCCGCCGCAGCGGATGAAGCGATATACAAAATGGATGGATGGATAAATATCTCTATAAACAACAAACAGTGAACTCTTTTTTAACAATCTAATGGTGTGAATTAGCTCTTACTGTGCCTTTACGTTGTTCGTTGTGTTGAGACAGTCCCTAGAAAACTGCGTGTGCATCCTCCACAACCTCACGTTCCAGCTTGAGGCCGAAGCTCCGACTCTGTTCAGCAGGATCACAGCTTTAGCCAAACCCCTGAAAGGAGGCACCAACCCAGAGGACGCCGGCCCCATCGGCTGCTTCAGTCCACAGAGCAGATCACTGGCGCAACAGGTAAGTCGAGGTGGTGACCATTAGTGATGACTGAGGGAAAACCTTTGCAGGGGTGGTGCAGAAACTCTTCACCCCTCAGTACCTGTCAGCTTGTCTAGACTGTCTCCGGGTTCTCCGGCGTCCTCCCACCTCCAAAATCATGCACTTCAGGTTAATCGGCCGTTCCAAATTGACTGTAGGTGTGTGTGTGTGTGTGTGTGTGCGTGCATGCGTGCTTGTCTGCGTCTGTGTGGCTTCGCGGTGCATTGGCGTGACCTCACGCCCTCAGTCAGCTGGGGCGTGAGCTTCCAGCCTCCCACGACCCGCCACAGCGGATGAAGCGGTAGACAATGAATGAATGAACTATGAGAAGTCGTATTTTACCAATCATTTAGTTCCTCGTATGTCAAAGAAGATTTCACAATTCTTCTAAACGTAAATATTGCATGAACTTCACGGTGGGGGATGACATGTCTCCTTTCTTTCCAGCGCCACTTCGACTTCCCGGTTATTGAGGATCACCAACCTACTGGACCAGGTTGGCTGATTCACTCCAAAACCCTGCAAAATTATCTGTCTTTACTGGGCTCCAGTCAGCATGAAGAAACACAGGAGGCCTGTTGTGGAGCCCTGCAGAACCTCACCGTAAATGAAGGAATTGTAAGAGAAAAACACTGTGAAAACTCCAACTGTAGATATCCTTATTTTCTCTGGTAAATCTTAAAATCTGTGGGGGTTTGCATGCACTTAAGCTGCTGTTTTCTGGGTTATGCATGTGCTTTTCTCTGCTCACAGGTCTCCGCTGCAATGAGCCAGATTATTGTGCAGAAGCTGAATGGCTTGAAAAACATTGTCCCCCTTTTAAAGTCAAAAAAAGTGAATGTGCAGAGGAATACGATGGCTTTGGTTGGAAACCTAACCAAGAACTCAAACCTGCACAGCGTCATTGGTGAGAAGCAGAGGCGAGAGAAAAGGCTGAGGGTGCTGCTTGCAAAATCAATCGACAATAGTTTGACTTGTCTCTGGACAAAAACAATCATTTTCAGTCATTTTCAGTTGTACATGTTTCCTCGTGCTAAACAGGCATTTTATTTCTATTTTTTGCCTTGTGTTTGAAGCCCGTGAAGCCCTTCCAGACCTGCTAAGCATCCTGAGCACCGGCACCGAGGAAGGGAACGAGTCAGACGACACGCTGGCCATGGCCTGCCAGACAGCCAGCTCCCTGCTGACGAAGGAGCCTGAGATGAGCAAGCACCTCCTCAATGACAAGCTTATCATCTCACTAACGGCTCTCAGTCAAAATAAGTAAGGTCACGTGAGCTTGAGAGTGCAAAGATTCTTTATGATGCCGTGAAACTGTGATTCATTTATTTGTTTGTTTTCTTTTTTTCTCTCAATTCTACAAAATGATTATATTTCTAGTCAAGTTAAAGCAGCTCTTTAACAACTGTCTCCTCCATTTAGATACTATCCCAAATCAAGAAAAGCTGCAAATGAATTTCTCCACAACCTCTGGTCTTCAAAAGTCTTTCAGAGCTCCCTGAAAAAGGTGAGTTCAAGCTTGACCCAGAGCGCTAGGATCTGTCAGGGTTTGGGTGTGTCCCTCTCTGTTCTCTACCTTTTGACTTTTTTAGTCCACACCTAACTCAGGTATTTGTGAGAAACAGAGTGAGAAAGTCTGAACGATTTGGCAAGGCAGGCAGGAAACAAATTTGAGATTCTGAGCTGACACAGCGGAGGAATCTAGTAGCTCAGGTTTGAGGGAAACGTGAGGGACTGTGTTTGCACAGTACTGCAGTATATTAGCAAGGTGCATTATGTTACCCCTCTGAGGGTACTGATATATTTAACAGCAACTGGATGTGTTTTTATAAGACATGGTTAGAAGCAGGATTGTTACAAACGATCTTAAATACTAATTGTGGAACACGGATTTTTTATATTTTTTAATTTTTTTTCCTGCAGCACGGGATCACTAAGTCTTCATTGGAGAATGATGTCACCACTTGATTGCGCAAATCAGTCAAAAAATTTTGGACTAACGCAGCAGCCTGGGCGGATCGTACAAAACGACTCGCCTGCAAGTCGTCTGCAGCTCTTTTCAGAATCCTCTCATTTCACAGAGACATAAATGTGTTTTCATAAATAATCATCTGATCAATAAATGTGGAAAAAGCAGTATAATCACCATGTACATGCTGTAACTTATTTTTTTTTTAGGAGGAAAAAAAAAAGTGAATTTATATCTTGTTTCCCTTCTTTTTTTTTTTTTTTAACTGCGCCTTGTGTTTTTAAATCACACTTAATATTCTAGAACAAACTTTTACTCTATCAGGGAAGTTATGTTTTCACCTGTGTCTATTGGTAGCTTTGTTTGTTTGTGATCCAAAAAGCAATTCTTAAGCTTTATGTGTGAGAAAATATTTTTATTAATTATTGTAAAAGCTATAGAAGCATCTCCCATGAATCTTAGCGGGGACGGGACCTGGGTCAGAGGAGCCTGACAGGTGTTTGACTGCTTGGCCTTAGGGGTGTGTGTTTTTTACTAAGTGCCATTCAAGATTATTATATCAAATATACATAGGGAACACAGCTGTGCCTTTTCTAGAAGACAGTGCTTCGCTTTGGAACTGTGACATTGTCCTCAGTGCGTTTACATTTTTACAGACGTCCATGTTTGTTTCCATCTGTAAGTCGTTGAATTTGAAAGGCTCTGTTTTGTATCGTCCCCCAAGCGTATCAATAAAGCTTAAGAGACCTCCTCCCAGTTCCAGATGTGACAAGTGATTAATGAATAACCATTAAGTCTTTAAATGTATTGACAGTCTTTTGTCACAGCCACTGGCGCGGGTCTTTATTCTGTTTGGCAGCAGACTCTGATAGAGCTTGGGGGGACAGTAGCTAGACAAGCTTTCCTATTCTGCTCGCTCCACCCTGATAATTTATTTTCGAGAGTTCAATAAAAAGTTCTTAAGGCTAAACACTTCAGCTGTAATTGCACTCATTATGCAATCATTGACCCAAACTGAACTTAAGTCCTCTACATTTCAAACCATATCGTCCCACTACAACGAGGCAACTGTGGGATCATACGGGGGTATTAAGTTATACAAGACTTTGGCGCAGCAGACCTGATTCATAATCACTTCATTTTCCTGAGACAGATTTATGTCCTCGCATGTGGTGATTACGGAGCGCTAATGCTGTGTGCACCCATCCAACAATGGAATGAAACTAACAATCATACTAACCCATTCACCAGGCAAACAGCACACTGCTATTTTAAAGTTGAGTTTAATCCCATTCAAGAAGGTGTGGCTTTTTATAATAATCTGTCAGTGTTCACCTTTGTTCCATCTTGGGAATAACCCAGGAGTTGAGAGGAAGAGGACATTTGTGTCTGATTTATCAAATAAAGATCCTTTAATTCACAGCAGCCAACACATTTTTACACACACACAAGAACAAATTAAAAATTAATTTTAAGTACTCAACAAATTACAAAATTTATTGGTAGGACATTTTGGGGATTGCCATCTCATATTGTTATCCTGTCAGTCGGACACACCTGTCAGATAAAAACAAGCTGCAACTTGCTGCAATCCGGCTGCAGAAACACGACTAACCTGCAGAAGAACTAAGCATGCAGTTCACATGTAAAGATATTTAAGAACATTTTATGTATGTGTTGTTGCATGTTCAAGTATTTAGAAAACAAAATTATGAATCTAATGGTTACTCTCAATAATTCCATAGGCGTCAGATGTTGCCGGTGTTCAGCAGGGAGATGACGGGCGTTACTTCCTCAGGCCACGCTTGCTTCTGCGACTCTTTGAACTGAGAATGAAGCATTGTGAAAATTAAGTAGTTTGAATGATCAACAATCATTACCTCCATTTTACTTTCAAATTCAAACTTCTGAATTTTTACATTGGTTTTGAGTCCTCAACCAAATAACTCATTTTAGATGTCTTTTAAATTTTAATTACTACTTCTAAATCAATAATTAATAGTTATTAGTAATTATATTAATTAATAATATTATAATATTTCTAATATAATATTATAATATTATATTATAAGTAATGATAATTAATAATTAATAATCACAGAGAAGAAACTTCAGGCACATCTCAAAATTGCATGAAGGCTTACAGTAAATAAACTGCTTTATTATCTGAACAGTCTTAATATTTTGATTTTACATCATTGAGATTTGAGGCTATTTACGTTCAGAATAATTTTGTTCATTAGATGTTGTCCCACACCTAAGTGCAATAACTGCGGAATAAAATCTGTTGGCTTGATAATCTTGAAACTAACTGTATTCTTTTTGCATTCTTTTAGTTAGTCATGTCTTCCTAGCTCCTCGTCGGATGACAATTTAGTCAAAAAGAAGATATAAATTTATATAGAATTCAAAAATCAAAACAGCTAATATTAAAGAAATAAACGTTAATGATTAAGGTTGTTCTCATTGTCTTGAAAACTAAACTTGTGAGTCCTTTCCTGAGTCCTTTTCTAGAAACTGCTGCTGCTGGCCTCAGAGAGCTTTTCATAGCTACCTGTTGTTGGAAGGGGTCTCGCTACCAAATCATTTAACGCTATCTTTATCTGCTGTTGCTACCGAGGACCACGACCTTTGCAGCAGCCCTGTGAATATACACATTTCTACATTTTAAGCCAAGACTATTAAAAATATATATCCTTTTATATGCTCAATAAAAGGTTTTCCCCTCTTACATTTCCTGCATCTGCATGATAGGTTTCTACTTGGAATGAAGTCTCTAGAAAAAGGGTCTACCTCAGAGGGATGCATGTTTAAAATGCTTTGTTAGAACATTGACATTTTGAAAGAACATTTCTGGAAGAAAACCTCAGCCGTGTGTTGTTAAACCCCTCGATGCAGCACAGCCAGCTCACAGAGCTCTGGAGGAAAGATTTGGCATTTATATGGCAGCAGGGATGGTCTCCGTGTTCGTGAGAGCTGCATTAACAAGGATGATATCACAGGGCAGCTATGAGATCTCTCAGCTGTCATTAGATGTGCCTCTCCTTCGAGACCCAGTGTATGTATGTTGTTCGAACGCTCCGGCCTGCCCTTTGTTAAAACACCTCTGATGTGCTCTCCCTGTTTGTTTTCCTAGACTTGTTTGGCTGGGTGTAGTCGGGAAACTTTAGTCCTTCTGTCAGACAGCTGGCAGCGTCAGCTGTTACTGATGCTGCTTCAAACAAATGGAGAGTAACACAGCGGGAGAAGCTGGGGTGAAGCTGAAATAGGAGGTGGAAACCTGAGGAGGCTGCTAGGTGAGCATCAGGGCCGACTTATGGGTCTAAGCAGGGAATTGATCGTTTACATTCCTGAATGCCGCTTGTCTGCCTTTTTATATCTGCTTTATGACTTTTGTATTCTCTGTCTGGATGAAATGTAAACTCTCTCTAAAAGGTTATATTTATACCACTCAGACGAACACCGTCTGTCATTTTATCATTCATCCATTCATCCATTTTCTGGATGAATGGCAGAGTCATAGCGCAGGCTGGAGCCTATCCCAGCTGACTTTGGGCAAGACACTGGGGGAACACCCTGGAACGAGTCGCCAGTTCATCACATAGCCAACAAGCTGAAGGATAGACCTTGTGTCCCAAATCGCATACATCCAAACAGGGAGCGTTGCAATCTGTGAGGACACCACACTTAGATTCTAACTCGGTCGTTTATTAATAAACTTTCAACCTGGAGACAGACCAAAAATTATTATCTTATGAGTCTCTCAAAAAGCTGTAAGGCAACAGTGCTGCACACGATGTCGCTCTGCAGGAGACACTGTCAGTGTGTAAGTTTTCACACACACACACACACACACACACACACACACACACACACACACACAAAAACTTTTAAAATCCAGCGTATGGTATTTTTGTTTAAACCTAATGGTGTATTTGCAGATGACAAAATGACACCCCAATAATAAAAAACAGGAAAGAGACTTCAGTCAAGAATTTGATTTTGTCCACTTCTGGCCACCGTAGAAGCATGGTGGTCCAACACGGAGGACGAAGGCACAGCTCTCATTCAATAAGCAATCGAAAAGAGCAACATTCTTACTTTCTGTTAATATATTAACAAAAACCGGTTCACGAATAATCTGTAAAACTCATAAAATTACAGATGTGCTCCTATAAGTGCATCGGCAGCATATAATAGACTTACATTTTCTGATGATCAGTCACCCGGTTCCTCAGCACTGTAATCTGTGTGGAATAAATATTTTTATTATTTCAAACAAATGTGACGCTCTAGGTTTGTGCAGCTGAATTTATGTAACTAAAACCAACTAAATTGGTTTGAGAGTTTTTGAAGAAATGTTGCTTTCTGTTTCACTTACAGTCTTAAAGTGGTAAAAAAATAATAATCTCAGGAGGAATTGGTGAATGTTGCTGTCAAGAATTGGAAAATGGAAGACTTTGGAACATTAGTCAATTCAAATAAAAGACATGGCTTCGATAAATGGAAAAAAAAAAAAAAGATTGAAAATACAAACAGCATTGAATAGGACTGAGCCAAACCAATGGATTTATTAAGTGTTTTATAGTCTTGTGTTACGTTAATGTCTTATTGGTTTTGTCTGTTTACTTCCAGATAAGTTGTATCAACACGCTGTTCATTTCCACCCACTGGTCTGTGTTTTCTTAGCCTCATCTTTTTAATTATAACTGCTCCTAGGAGCCTAGAGATTGGTCCCTTATTTCTGTAAAGCCTACAGTGCTACACAAATGTTAAGGATAATGAAATGGTAAAATGAGGAATGTTTTGCTTTTGTTTTTAATGTAGTCTATATTATTTGATTACCTTCCATTTCAGGAAGCTGAACCCTATTGCGTGGAAAGACAGTATGCTAACACCTGCTGAAAAGGTTAGTCTGGCTAAAAGTCAAGCCCGACTAGAATTCCTTAAAATCTGTGATATTATTAAGAAAAAAAAACATTTTTTTTTTTTTTTTGGAAAAAGGCTGAAGGAATAAATTAATCCTCTCTTTTGTTGAACCGATCCTGTTTGATCTAATTTTGACAAACAGCCGATCACGTGATCATCGATCGGTGGCTGTGTTTCCAGCATGTCTTCAATGTGTGCAGATCATTTTTTCCTTAACTCCTTCTGTTATCGTCTGTTTCTATTTTGACCTGTGTCGAATGATAAGAAAATTTCTGCAGGATATCTCACCTCATACTTTTGCTTTGCATGCTGAAACTGAAGGTCAAATTTCTCTGCCTCCAGCTGGCGCACCCAGTCCCAGAGTTCCTTTGCCTTTTCCCTGTATCGGCACAGACAAGTGGTATTATACACCACTCACATGATGTATAATACCATTGATGATTTTTTCAGAATTATCATCCTGGATTTATTCGACCTTAGTTTGTCTTCTTTCATATGGTCTATGTTTAAATCTTTGCGCCGTTCACTCAGGATCTTCTTCTTCTTTTCTCTTTCTGTTTGTCTTTTCGGCCCAGTCTGAGTCTGCTGGTGAGGAAGAAGACCCATATGGTGATGTACATCTATTCTTTTGTTCCGCTCCCCTGTTCAATAAAAGACATTAGAAACAAAATTATCACCTTGTATCCAGTAAAACTCAAATTGGACAGAATCAACTTTTTCCTTGCATCTTCATCGGCTTTCTTCTTTGCCTCCTCATCTTCTTTTCTTGCTTTCTCCTCCTGTTGGAAAAAAAATATGGTTTCTTTTTAATCATAGATATAAAGTATATTTTTCATGAATGGAATTGTCTGTATTGGTTTAACTAAACTCAAGTACAATTCATGAGTGGTTTGGCTTGAGCCTGGAAAAGGAAGCGACCGATTTGTACATACGGCTGCTCTGTTCTGCCGTTCTCT